>OV725083.1:36939076-38139076 GCA_928085145.1 Nezara viridula
AGTTCAGATATTGCTCGTCAAGGTAAACAGAAAAAAATGTTGGTCGTTTCCTCCTAAAATATTTTATTAGGTATTACTTAACATATTTTTCAACTTTTTAAAAAAAGTATTTAATTTTTTGGGGGTATTTTAACATGAATTTGCTGAAGTCAACTGCTGTCTGTTGACAATCAGAATATGAGCTGACTATTTCAGTAAGCGCATGCCAGGCATGAGGAAAAATGATACTACTCCGTAGTAACTCTTTCCTGACTTAATTCAATGACGAGTACTTGGGTTGTTTGATGAAGGAGATCTCTTATACAGCCGATTTTTAGTCTTCTCTTCATACTTAGTTGATACCTTAGGGGATCCTTTTATTAGACTAAATTTAATTCAAACAAATATATCCGTTTAATTTGTATAAAATCGTTCGTAAAAGGTCGTTCGTTACATGTTATTTAGCTATTGGCATATGGTAAGTACGTAGAGTTTTCTTATCCAAGTTCCAAAAGTTCTTTTTATTTGTCTTAATAATTTTGAAATTTTGATGTTTTTGTAAGTTTGTCCATTTTGGTTTAAGTACTGATATATATATATATATATATAATCTTTTGGACCAACTTTTGGAATTCCCTCCCGATCAAAATTCGACATGCCCCTTCCCTATACACATTCAAAAACCTCCTATTCCAATTCCTGTTCCAAAAATTCCTGTTTTGTTCATAATTTTAAATGGTCTTTTTGTGTACAAATGTACATTTTATCTGTATTGTATATAGCTTGTGCACCTAAGGTTTTCTTTACTTTTTATTTTATTTTATCAATTTTATTTATTGTTTCAAACGTTTAGGCCAGTAATATTCTATTATTTTGTACATTATTGTTTATTCTAAAGGGATTTAGTCCCAGAATAAAGTTTTTTTCTCTATCTATCGTTCTATCTATATGTATTCAGTTTTGATTATGGGGAAAAAAAGTGGATAAAGTACAATAGTTTGAGTCATTTATTAAGGGCCTTTCATTTAACTTGCGGGCCCATGTTATTCTTCTGTTGAAGGAGTACTGTATCCATCTGAGGAATTGGGTTGTTGTCGATATATACTAGAAGCAGGTATTTCTTCACTAAAGGAGCACTAGATTTAAAACTATATGCAGCTGATGTGTGTTTGGATTTCGCTCAGGCGTTCGACGTAGTCTGGCACCAGAGTAAAACTCTTCAAATTCAAGATCATAAACGTACTATCTTATCCTTCAATCTTTCCTCTTCGACAGATTTTTTTATAGTTCGGTTGGGCATGAAAATATGTACGATTCATGCAATCTTGGTAGGAGTTCTCCAAGGTTCAATATAGGCCTTATTTTTTTTATTGTATACAATTACGACCTACGTGCTAACAATGAGACATTAAGCATACTGCAGTTCTCATAAAACATCGGAATCCTGTACAGGTCTTACTGCCTTTACATTATTTTCTTCAAATACAAAATTGATCAAACCGTGGAAAATTCGACTAAATATTGATAAATCTAATTATATAAAAATATCTAAAATATTTTATTATATTTTAAAAATAATTAATGAATTCTATCAAGAATATTTTTTTTCAAAGTTAATTTTATGTTTTAAATCATATTTAAAAACAAGCACAACTAACAATGAATTTATTGCCTAACGATAGGAATGAGGTCGTACATATACTGCCATTTTTTTTTCTATAAAACCTTTTATATACTGAAACCTACTTGGGCTTACGGACTAGAACTGTGGGGAACAGCAAAATTTTTCTACATCAAATGCATCCAATTCTTCCAGTCAAAAGTCCTTTGAACAATAGTCTATGTTTCTTCTTTCTATGTAACCAACAAAACCCTCATGACCTCAACATCCCATTTGTCATAGACCTTATCCCACAAAAATTCACTAAATTTCACCAGAACCTTACGTATCGTCCAAATCCTCTTGCACAATCCCTATCAACCAACATCCATGGCAAGATTCTCCACTCAATGTGGCTGTAGTGCTCTCGATCAATCTACGCTGGCTTTAGTACCAGTGATGCGGTTGAGGGAGTAGCGCAGGGTTCTCCTGGAGTCCTGCTTTTCCCTACTTATTTGGAGTGACAAGCCTTCCTCGGAATTCCCTCGTCTGATTGTAAATAGTGTATATAGATATGCATGTGTTTTTGCTTAGTTTTAATTTTTAGGATATTTTATTTTATTTATTGTATATACTTTTTGATTATTATTTATTGTTATTTTGCTTCTATTTATTTTATATTTTTTTGTACATATAGTGTGAATGTTATCATACTCCTCTATAACTAATGTCCAAGTGACAGGACTGTTGTAATACTCAATAAATATATTTAAAAAAAACATTCTCTAAAAAATAAGTTTTATTCACATCTTTGCAACCTTATAATTTCTCAGAGATGTTATACTTTAAATGCTTATACTTTAAATAACATTTCATTTTAATTTAACATTAAAATAGTGTGTCATTTAAAGAACTTTTTAAATTAACACTAGAATTTACATATTTTCTCATCCTTGAAATAGTCTATAAAATACAATTTGTTATCTAGTCCGCCTTGTGCCCTTTCACATGAATATTTATTTCTCCTTTCGAAGAAAGTTGAGCAAGATTCCATTTCTCTTAAAACTCGACTCCTGCCGCAAAGTAACTTTAGCCGAGGAAACTTATTTCTCAGAGGAACTTATAACACTTGGGCCCCCTCAAAGCCGTTACTTTATTGTATAATGTAACGGGAGAGACTTTCGTTTGAAATAACCTGTCTCGTTAAGAAAAATAATTATTGTAGATTAAATCTAATATACTTCAGAACCATTTGAATCCTCTCGTCTCTAACCTTGCTTCCTCTTCTATCCCTGATAACCCTCCGAGGCGTCTGAAAAGAAGACGGCCTCGAGATTTCCTATTGTAATTACCTTATTTTTTTTAACTGCTACCAGTGGGTTGTTTCTCAACAAATGATTTCATGTTATTATTTTCTGTTATCAAATTTACTAAATGTATTTTATTTATTAATACAGTTCTAAATATCATAAAAATAAAAAAATAAAATAAAATAATCAAATATACTGGGTGTTCCGTAAGTAGAGGGGAATATTTAATAGGTTGATAGTAGACATCAAGATTTAAAAAAAAAGTTCATATAAACAATGGGCCAATTTTCAGCATAAATGTAGCAAATTTAAGATTTGTGTTTTTTTAAGCGAGTCACGCTTATTTTTGAATATGAAGCTATAACTTAAAAAATATTTGATTTATGTAAAAAAGTATCGCTCCATAGTAAACTAGAAAAAAATTACTTTAAACCAGATTAGAATTTGTCATTGTTAAAGCTATTTAAAGAGGACTATTGAGCGAACAAAACATTTGTTAAATTTAAAAAAAGTCATAAATTATTTATTATTTTTTTATCACCCTTTAACTGTATTATAGTTACCAGAATTTTAGAAAACCTTTATCGTTTGTTAAGCTTTTTTTTTTTTTAACTTTTATTATGATATTTACAACTGTATTAGTATGAATACATCTAGTAAATTTGTACAGAGAAATATTATTACATGAAACACTCTTGTTGAGAAACTACCCACTGGTAGCACTCTAATACATGAGAAGATCACGAGGCCTGTTAAGCTTTAAGTCTATATTAATTAAGTTGAGGTTTATTAGGAAAAATTTTAAGATTCAACTCAATATACATACAATATATATTATATCCAGGATCTGTGTAGAAGAAAAGTCATAATCGAGAGTAGAAAAATTCAAATACTTCGACACCACAATATAACATCAATGAATGATCAATGGATAGAAATAGGCCATCGTATAACTAGCGCAAACAGAGCTTTCTTTTCCCTTTCAAAGGTATTAAAATTCCGAAAAATCTCAAATTAAGGGTGTATAATGCTATGATAAAGCCCAATTCTAATATATGACTGTGATATCTGGACACTAAGCAGCACTCTAGAAAGAAGTGTTGAAAGATTTGAGAGAAAAATCCTCCGCACGATAACATATGCAGAAAAAAGACCAATAAAGAACTGCTAACATAAATTGTTCAATCAATATCCCATGATATGAAGGCATGGAGGTTAAGATTGGTAGGGCCTGTAGCTCGTAGAAATCCATCTATGGAAGACTGTACGTAACAATGAATTCCTCAATAGAAGGCCAAAGAACACGTGGAAGGCTAAAAAGCAGATGGACAGATAAAATCAACAAAGATGCAATAGGCTGCATTCAGATAAATAGCCCAAGAAAGGTAGAGATTTAGCAGGCTTTTTAAGGCAGCATAAGATCTACACGGTCTGTAATATCAACAGAAAAAATATAGACATAAATTTTAATGTTTTTTAATATTTAAAAATATAAATTTTATTTGATTATCTTAGAAGATTTCGTTTTATATCATTTACTAAAGTATTCATAATTTTCTCCAACTTCAACATTAATAAAACCGTTGGAAAGCTAATTTACTCCATCTCCTATCCCATACCTATAACTTTTTAATTTTATGCCTGCATAAAGTAGAAACAAGTAAAAACTTTATCACATTTTTATTGTATATCTCGGGTTATATTTTAGTTTGTTTATGGATCTAATGCGATTTACCTTAGTCTGCAGGTTTCTTAATTTCGAATAATTTTTCAATGGATCGATAAAGTCGGTCCAATTTGTTTTCATACTATATCTATTCGCCATATATAATATGTTTTCCGTTAAAGTTTATTTAGGGAGGAATAAGTTGATATTCGTTTTTCGCACCTTAAAAAAACCCTTAAATACAATTTTTCTTAATTGAAAAATTAATTTTTTTTTTCAACCACATATTGAAATTATCGTAATTTTTGTGATGTTGGAAAAAAAAATTGAATAGGTATTTATGAGTTTTTAGTATCTCAATAAATTAATTAATTTAATGATAAAACTATGAAGCTACTCACGAAGTTCTAGACGAATGTTACTAATTTGATTAAAAAGTGGTGGTACCATGGAATATGATCCAGACATTTTTTAAGAATATGTAATGAGAACAATGTGTAACATGCTAGAATGTATGAGTTGGACCTTACCTTGTTATAGTTGCGGTATCGTTGCGTTACTATGTTTTACATTATGAAAACGATGTTGACCTCAAGTTAAATGGTTTCTAATTCATATAACTATTTTTACGGAAAGTCATATACCAATTGTAAAAATATTTAATAAATCGATGAAAAAGAATTATAAAATAAAATATATCGCCAACTGTTCGGAAGAATGATCTTTAGGAGTCAATGATGTCTGTCTTCATAGAGATTATTTATATTTCTAACTGCAGAGATACCATCATACAAAGGAACCTTAAGATATGAATAGGGTTCGAGCCAGAAGCCATTTCTATATTGTATTTCATCTCTGTTACAACTAATATTTTCTTTGTCCAAATGAAAACTTTTCAAACTCTTTGTGTCTATTTTAACAATACTGATATTTGATTTGATATTTTGATGATGTTTTGAGCCATGGCGTAGTTTTCAGATATTTTGACAACATTGAGTAGACATCTTGGCTCCTTCGTATGCTATTCCGTTCTTCGCTGTCCTTGACATTATTGGATATTATGTTGATGGTTTCTCATCTCGTAGCCGTCATTTTTCTCATCATTTATGCAATTCTTTTTTTCAATGTATTTCTTGTTATTAGTCAAGTACCAATCGTTTGTTTTTTAGGGCACTGTTGTACTTAAATCAACGATTGTACATTTTATTCTGCGACTCCATGAGGCCTAAGAATAATACAAATGTACCAGAAACATATGTTTGATTTGTGATATTAATTATGAAATGATTTTTTTTTTTTTTTGCTCTAAAAATGTATTTGCGCCTGTCAATCAGCAAATGTGCTGAAGACAATAAATAATGAAATGACAGGCATGGGGAAGGAAAGTACTCAGCATCATCTTTTTCATAACTTGTTGCAATTACATAGGTTGTTAAAGGAAAGAGATCTATCATCCAACGCTTTTTTAGTCTCCTCCTCATGTTCTGGGGTATGTCAGCTATGGAAATGTCTCTTATTAATATGTTTTATATTTGTTTAAATTTATGTAAAATCATTTTTAAAGGGACGTTATATGATAGTCAACTGTTGAAAGGCGGATGTCAATATGTAGAGTTTTGTTAGTCACATATCAAGGAGCTTTTGTTATGATTCGCCATAATTTTGATTGCAAGTTTTTGTAGATGAGTCTTTTTAACGATACTGTATATTCGTGATGTGTATGTCCATATGGGCTTAAGTTACTACGTATATGTATTCAGTTTTAGTTTTGAAGATATAACAAAAAATGGGTGAAGTTTGTTAAGTATCTTACGTTTCATTTTTACATGCGGGCCCCATGTCATCCTTCTGTCGAAGTTGAGCCCAAGGTAAAGTACCGTGGCCGTTTGAGGAATTTGGTTGTTGTCAATATAAACTGGAGGACAGGTGTTTTTTCGAAGAGTAAATGTTATATGTTTGGATTTTTCATGATTAAGTCGAATTTTGGATTGTTTGAACCAATCTTGTAATTCAAGTTAGTGATGTCATAGAGTTAGTGAGGCCTGTGTAGAGTCTTGATGTTTCGTGAGAATTGTAGTATCGTCTGCATTAGTAGCTTTCAATATTGCATCGTTAATAGGTATATCGTAAATGCATACAATGTAAAGTAGAGCGGCCAGTATTGAACCTTGGGGAACTCCTGCCAACATTGGGCAAATCGTAGACGAAAATACACTTGTATGTATGTACCAGTTGCATATAGTTTTTGTTTTAAACCTCAGTGTAACTGGGATGTGTTGTCGGTTGGAATTTGCAAAAGCCGAACTGATGTGGAGGTATGACCTGTCGGTCAGTCAATATGTCAACACATCTATTGTATATTAATTTATTTGTTTATTAATTTATTTGTTTATTAATTTATTTTGTATGTTAACTTATTTTGTATATTAAAATCATCAGCAATTAAATCATAAAATAAAATGTAGTAGGAGAAATTAAATTAAAATACTGAAATAATATTTATATATGAAGGTATATTGATATTTCACACCAATACTAAAAGCAATTTAATAGAAAGATAAAAATTAATAATAATAGAAAGATATTAAAAAAGAAAAACATAGAAAGTTCTTGTATCGGTCGGTCGATCCAATTTAGGTATACTATGATAAGAATGTCGAAAATTTATAATATAATCGAAAATATCGGACCGACAGAACAATTTGGAGGTAATTTTTTTAAAATTTATTTTATTTTTTTAACAAATTTGATATTCTTTTTCCGCATCTCAAAAAATCTTTATATATTTTATCGGTATGCTGGGTGTTTTAGCAACTTAATATGGTTAATAATGGTTTTATTGTACGTTTCTCTTTTCCTTCTCATATTTCTTATATTTATGTGCCTTCTTTGTTTTTTCCTCACTGAGATTATTGAAGCAAGATTTTCTTATTATTTATTAAATATGTCTACAAGTTTTTTTTTTCTATTTTATCGGAATTACCCAAGGGATAATAGAACTGTTTTCCTCTATCCACCTTTTCTATAGATTTTTATTTAGTCGAAGATTAACATAAAAAACAAAATTTTAAATTTTGAAACCTTAACTTGAGATGTATTTTTTTATGTATTAAGTTAGAAATAGAGAGGAGAGAATGTGAGGAGTGGGAACATGTATAGGGGGAGAGAAGGAAGAGAAAGGGTACAGAATGATAATAAATGAATGAAAGAAATAGTAAAAATTATAAAATAAAAAAAAAGGAGAAAAAAAAGGAAAAAAAAAATAATAATATATATATATATATATATACGTATAAAATATTGTATACTATGCTCATACATATTGTTGTTCCTATATAATTGTATAATAATTTTAAATAATGTCTGTAGTGATTAATAAGTATGCTGTGTTGTTAGCAACCCAATATAATTGGGCAGCACCATTTTATTCTATTTTATGATAATAAAGTGATTCTCTCTCTACGTATAAAACTATAGAGCAATCTTTATCCATAATTTTTTTTCTTAAAAGAACATTGTCATATTAGTGTCAATCTATTTGTACAATATTTTTAATAAAAAGTTATTACTATTTTACCTTGTATCATGTATCATCTTAGTCCTTATCATCCTATTATTATTATTTTTTATTTTGTATACTTAGCGCTTATTCCATTTGCCTTCTGACAGTATTGTTCGTCAGTAAAAAATTATTCAAAACAGAATTAATTGTTTTGTTTATATATAACATTAATCAAAAATGATAATTAATATATTAATAATTTATATACATATATATAGTAATATAATTATAATATTAATTTTAAACGACTAAAATTCCCCAGCGAGCAGGCAGAGCCGAGGTGTCTGAAACGATATAGGGTTTGTAATGAGCCAGTTCCCAGGGGCGCTACAAACCTTAGACAGTTACAGACAGTTTAGTGTGTCTGAATCCGTATAGAGTTTGTAATTACACTACCGGGTCTTGATGACGGTTTCGATATGTTCAAAACACAGTTTATCTCTTCACTGTTCGTTTACTTTAAAACCATCTGAGTTTCTATTTGTTCAATTACTTCTATTGTTTTTCACTTATAGTAAGCTCAGAAAACAACATTTCTGAGTTTTGATCTGTACTACTGAACCTCGCTTCGTCAATGTTGTCTTATGTGTTGTATTATTCTACTAACAGAGTTTCCATTTGGTTTAACCCCAATTTTCCGGATGAGTTGCACGAAGGCTTAATCACAGAGGACTCTTGATGTTGGCATAATCCTCCTTAGGAAAGACTAAGAACCTCAAGGCTCTGAAGCTACGGACTCTCCTACCCGTAATGGTGCCCTTCGAAGAATCTTCGCTATTTTATGTGTTTATAATGATATTTTCGAACACGAATACTTTAAATACTCATTATCGAAAAGAAATTTTTCTGTTGAGGAGGATGGTTCATGACCATATCTAGGAATTGCATGTTTCGGAACTAACCCCTCGGAGAAAAATAATCAGAAAAACAAAATAACCAGAAATATAAACGCCTTATTTCGGTTTGGTTGGTTGTTTTAATGTTATAGGTGCAAAAAATCTAGGTCATGAACGTATTATCCATAAAATATTATTATTAAAATATTTAGCTGGTATGTTTAATGGGAAAATAAATAAATAAGTAAAAATAATACATAAAAAAATATACATATAAAAATAATAATAAAAAATAAATAAAAGAATAATAATAATAAATAGATAAATAAAATAAGGGGAAAAAAGATGGGAAAAAAATTGAATAATACTACTAGCGGATTGTTAATATTTCAACATTTTGAAACTTATCACTAAATAAAGACTAAATCCTTCTTAAGTTAATCTTTCAAATAATTGCTCCTCTTCTGTTTTGAGCTGGCTAAGTACTTGAACTTCTAAGTCTCTCTTATAAGCACTTGAGGGTAATTTTCCAAACATCTTCGTTATAGTATGTATTGTTAATTTAAACATGGACTTTTTAAAATCATTTATATACTCATTTATAAAGCTGTGAATGGTCTTTGAGTGAGCGGACTGCATTTTATCTGAATTGGAGAAATGTTGAATAGTGAATCACTTCCCTCTATTTTGTGTTGAGATATTCTAATAATATTATTGTATTATCTACCAAAGCCATTTTGAAGGAAAAAGTCTTTAGAAGCTTTTTTTTTTTTTTTTTTTTTGGGTTGTGAATGGGAATGAGACACTGTGATATGTAACGCTCATTCGGGTAAAGTTGGCTCGTGTCGACTAATTGAAGTGAAAACTTCTTTTTTCTGTTTCGATTAAAATATCTCAGAATAACTAAATAGCAAAAAATCGGAGTTACATATTATAAGAGTGAGAGAGATCTTCAACATTTAATCCTTTTTATAATGAGCTATTATACAAAATTGTGTCTTGAACATGAAATTGTATAAGAAAACGTTAGTGTCAAAAACCAGATTACAACGGATATTTTTGAGTATTTGTATTAAAATATTTCAAAATTATAATTCTGACGTACATACTATAAGTAAGAGAAATTTTTAGCATTTCATTATCCTTTTAATGAGCTATAATTTTAAATTGTATTTTGAAGTCTTAGAGAGTTAGAGAGTCGGAAAGGAAAAAAGGTAGCACAAAAAAATAAAAATAAATAAATAAAATATATATATAAATATATATATATATAGATAAATGATAACGAATGTTTTGTACATCTGGACTAAAATATGTCAAAATTTAAATACCATGGAGAATTCAGAAATCAATTTGCAGAAGTTAATATAGGTATTTTTTTTAATTATCCGAAAAAAATGAGAACTTAAGTGTTTCTATTCCATTTTGAAATGAAATGAAATTAAAATGATTTTATTGTTCTGGGCCTAGTGCCCCTTTAGAACAAATTATAAATACAGAATATAAATTAACATGTTGGTGTGTCGATACAATAAAATTAAATATTTACAAGATGATTGATAATAAAATAAAATTACAGATAATGGAAATATATTGAAAACATACATAAATATAAAATAAACAGAGAAAAGTAAAAATAAAGAAAATATTAATAAACCGCAAAATAATCAAAGTATTTGGGGCTACTTTGAGAGTCTTACGACATAGATTTTTAAATGCATTTAATAATCAACCGGATTGGATTTTTTTTCACTTCACGACTGGACTTCAGACAGCACACTTTTAGAAAAAATCATTCTTGTTTAATAATCTTTAAGTCCTTACTAAGTTGAGTTTTTTTTACCGCATAGGTCCTCCAGATTAACTATATTTTCAGAATAAATAACTGCAATGGTTAATTACAAAGTTTTTTTATCTATAATAAATAAGCGTATTTTTATAAATTTATTACCAAAATGTAGTTTTTATTAATAAAATTATGTGTAAAAAAATACATTTTTTTTTATTATCTGAAGTGATAATGTAACAGTGTTTTCTTCCACAGATCTCTAATATGAAAATCTGCCCTTTCCTAATCTTAACATTTATATTTTCGTCAAAATAATTAAGTCTAAAGATAATTTAATAATAAAAAATATTAACATTTCAAAATTAATTTCAGGCCCGTGATATGAAGGGCCTGAACGATAAGGATTCAAGCATTAAGCTCCCTTTGTAATATCCAATCCTTCGCCAAATGACACAATGAAAGATCCAGCCGGTTCCTTGATGGATGGTCCTCACCATCGATTCATTAAAGGTCCTTCTTCAGGATCAGGATCAGAAGAGAGGGGATTGAAAACTGTCAATATACCGAAAAGCCCTTGGGTAAATATGGAAAGAAAATACGTAAAATGGCTGGATAGTGGCCGTTACCTCACCTTGTTTACCAAACAGCTGCGGGTTATGTCACATCTATCGATTTCCCTCTTCCCAGTCATCTGCACAAGATAAACAGCAAATTTTCACCCCGTTCATCTTTTGATAGGAAGGATAATATTTTTATCTCGTAATAAGGATATTATGAAAAGAATAATCCAAAGGGAAAGATTCATAAATATCTGCTTTACAGGCTGAGTATATTTTAATATCCGAGCCTTCAAAACATTTTATGAACGATAGGCTTCCAGTTGAGTTTGCACTTAATTTTATTATCCAGCTTTGGTATACAGTAGATGATATGAGAAAAAAAAAACTATTCCACAGGCTTTATTGCAGTCCGATGTATTGCATACCTAATTTAGCACGCATTGTGAGTATGTTATACTATTTAAAAAAAAAATTAAAAATCGGTGTGTGCTTCAGACCATACGGAAGAAGTGAAAACATTAACAACGTGGGATTAATAATCAATTTTTTTTTTCTATATTCGCAACGTAATAACATTTACAATATATACAATTATAGTTGTGTAAAAACTATTTTTTGTTTTATATTCGCAAATCAATAAAATTTAAAATATGTGCCATTATAATTGTGTATAAATTACTCTGATAAACTTTGCTCCGAGTGATCCCCACAAATAACCAATGATTTTTTTTTTTTTAACAGAACCTAGCACAGTTTAGCCTAAATTTAAAAAGTTCCCTTTAAATAGATTTAACAAAGATAAAAATTACTTACTTTTACGAGATATCTTGTCTAGTTAGTCTAGTTGCTATGAAACAATTATTGATCGCCTAAATCAAATATTTTTTTATTTTAAGCTTTCGAATCATCAGAAAACACGACTTTCTTAAAAAACGCAAAACTTTGAAGTTTATTTAAACAAAAAGTTTTTTTGTGTTTTGTTGCTCCCATGGGTTGAATTTTTAAAATCCTCTATTTTTTAAAAATCTCTGACCTCTTTGAAAATCTGAAACCTATTTAATTTTTGAATATTTTTTTTTAAGATGATTGATTTTACAATTTATTTGACGATTTATAACAAAAACGATATATCTATGTAAAATCAAATAGTGTTTAATATCTCAGTTAGGTTTTCTCTCCACTGTAATAGGCTTAAATGCTGATTTTTCAATTTTTTTTACTTCTAAATTACCCTCGATTTTGTTTATTATAGATAATCAACGGTCTTTTATCGTTAGCAGTAATACGAAATGAATAAATATAAAATATGAAAAAAATAATTATCATCAATCTCTGCTGGCTTTAGTATCAGTGATGCGTTTGAGAGAGTAGCACAGGGTTCTCCTGGAATTCCCTCGCCTGATTGTAAATAGTGTATATTTGTATGCATGTGTTTTTTTTTTTGCCTAGTTTTAATTTTATTATTTTTAGGTTATTTTATTTTATTATTTATTGTATATACTTTTGATTATGATTTTGCTTTTATCTATTTTATATTTTTTGTACATATAGTGTAAATGTTATCCTACCTCACTAACCAATGTCCACGAGACAGATTGTTGTAATACTCAACAAATAAAAAAAAATAAAACAAATCATCAACTGAAGGAAATATTTTTTCGTGTTTACAACAAAATTTAAATGACAGAAATAATTATTAATATCGATGTATATCGTTGGAAAGGTAAATATTTTAGATATATTGACTAAAGAGTAGCGAAACCCTGAATTCTTTCAATTATACTTGTAATATCTATTTGGGCATTGTTGAAGGGTTAATAAATGTCTTAACTTCGTTTTAATTTTAACTAAAGTACTAAAATAAAGATATATCCTTGATGCCTCAACAATCTGATTTTTTTTTTGGTATAACAATTCATTTGAATTGAGACGAAACTTCACAATATTTCACTAAAACCGTAACGTTTTGAAACAATGATTTTCTTAGTGCAGCAGCTTTATTCCTTTTTTTTTTTTTAACTCCAAGGATTTCTATTTCTCATTCCTTAAAATAAAAAGACCCTTGTCGAACCAAGGACAAAACAAAAACGTATAATGCTCTTCCGCCTGCTATGTTCGGATTTTAGTTTTAAAAGGTTTCCGTGGGTTTGCCTCAGAGCAGACCTCCCATCCGTATATTTTTTTAAAAGGTTTTTAAACGGTTTATTTCCCTTTACCCATTCGTGTTTTCTGGTCCCGTACATCTGATTTTTTTTTTTTTAGGATGCGGTCTTTTGCATTCTGTAAATCAATAAAGTCTGGAATGAACGTATGGAAGGAATTGCATTTGATTTTAATCCGTTTAGGCCACACATATCTAAATCTGGGCAGACCACCATATACAGGATGTTTCTTACTTCCCGTTCATCCTTTTTTTCTTTTTTTTTTTTAGTTTTAAGAATTTCAAAATTAACCTATTTTTTATCTTTAATTATTTATCCGCATCTGTCATGGTATTGACAATCAGCAGATGTGTTGTGATGATAAGGATTGGCATTAAAGGCATGAGGAAGGATAGTACCCACCATCACCTCTGAGACAATTTTTTTTTTCTCTTAATGATATTTACAACTGTATTAAAGAAATACATTTAGTAAATTTGAACATAAGGATATAATGACGTGAAAACACTTGTTGAGAAACTAACCTAATGGTAGCACTCTAATGATATGTCTACATTATGAGATCACGGGGCCATCTTCTTTTCCGACGCCCTCGGAGGGTTATCAGGAATTGAAGAGGAAGCAAGGTTAGAAACGAGCGGTTTGGGATGATTCTGAAGTTTATTATGAAAGGATAGGTATTTGGATTGGGCCAGATTTGAAACATTAAGGTCATTATGAATGGTTTTATTTGTAATAAAGTAGGGATCATTAAGGATTTTGGATTGTAAGGATTGGATACGAGAAAAATTGGACGGTTTAGTTCGACTCCGTTACTCCAAACAGGCCTTATTATAGTCATGCATATGAGTCTTTTGTAATTAATTGGAAGTTTAGAGCGTTTGCCTAGTAAGTGCTGAAGTAATCGGAAACGTCGAGCGGTTTCTTGTCGTTTCAGTCTGGTACGACTAAGACAATTTAAATTTAAATGAAGGATTCTCATAGCAAATATAATTTTAAATAGATTAATGATTTTGTTGCTTTAAGAGTCAAAATATCGATTTGAATATCTTAAAAAAAAATTACATTAAACATGAGCGATTAGGGGAAAAAAAGAATTAAACCAAGATTTTATTTAGAAAAATCATTTAGCAAATGTTCAACTACTACTTATAAATATTGAGCTAAATTAATTGTCTCATTTAATTATACCCGAAATGTAATTCATTTCAAAATGTAAAGCTCTATAATATTAATATCATTATATTGGAAACGTCGCTATTTTTCTAAGAAAAAATTAAGTTTTCTTCCCTTAAAACGGAGAAAAAAAATATATATGTAATTTTTGAAAATTTGATCATCTTATAGAAGAAACCTGTGTGCAGGTTAATTATTATTTTTATATTTTTTTTTTTTTTAACACGAACATTATTTTATCTTTATTTTTTTATTTTCAATTTTTTGTTTTTTTTTAAGAAAAATTAACATACGATGATACTTAGGTTGATGCTGAAATATTTTTTTTTCTTTAATTTTTTTATTCACACCTGTCATAGTGTAATGACAACCAGTGAATGTGAGGTCGTTGGAAAAAATGTCATGATAGGCATTACGGTGATCAGTGCCCAACGGGACCTCACTCGGCGTGATATCTATTAAATCTATCTTAATTTTTTTTAAACTATATTTATTGAGAGATATATCAATCTGAGAGATTACAATCTGTCACAAATAAGGACATTTATAATAGTGTTCAGAGAGCACATTCACGCTCTAACAAAAATAAATAATACAGAAAAAACAATAATACTAAAAGTAAATATATATAAACTAAACCAAACAAAAATAAACTAAACTAATAAAAACAACTACTCACATACACACACGCTTCTATACAATATCTAAAAAAAATAAAAAATAAAAAATATTCACCTAAGATCTCCGAGCTAAGCCTTTCTCCCCACTCGAGGAAGGAAAGACAGGACTCTAAGAGATCCCAGCGCCTCTAAATCAGCCCCATTACTGGTATTAAGGAACAGTAGAGGCTGATCAGAGGCGCTATAATCAATTCTTCGACGGTACATATACTAAAATTGGAACGATACAGAGAATATGCAATAGTAAACATTTTTTTAATGCTGGATATGAATCGATACATCATGATTCCTTAGAAAATTTTACTTTTTGATGAGAGAGAAATAATTTATTGACAGTATTGCTCTCCTACTTCATATGGTTGCTTAGCACACAGCATACTCATCAATCCATATGCACATAACTTCTACGTAATATTATTTTATTATTATGCATATATATATATATATATATATATATATATATATATATATATATATATATATATATTTGTTTCCTCCCTTTTCATAACAATAGTCATATAAAATATCACTAATAAACTACATTAAGCTATTAGTACTACAGATCATATATATTCACACAGGAAAAAAAATCTATTGCTTTACAGGACTAAATCACATACATGTATACCAACGTTACCATAGATAAAAAGATACGGGTTTTGCTAAAAATTAAAATTAAATGAATAAATGATAATGAACATCCTCAATTGACTCAATATTTTAAAGTGAAACAAAATATATTAAGCTATAGTTTAACAAAATATGTTGAGATATTTTTAAAATAATACACTGAAATATTAGTAAAGTAATAATGATAAATACCTAATAAAGAAATATATTTGAAAATCATGAAGTAAAATGATACAGAAAATATGATTTAATTTATAAATAACCCAGATCTTTATTTAAAATGTTTATGATTTTATCAACTGCCAGATATAAATTATTGTAAATGTTAATTCATTTTTACATAATAAGAAAATGTTTAGAGTTTTGAAAATATTTTATTCTTTTATCCAAATTACATTATTTAAATTCATAACTCATATATATTTATATATATATATATATTATATATATATATATATATATATATATATATATATATATACAAAATATTCCTCGGTTATATAAATTTAATGAAAATCCTATTGGAATAAATCTTCTTTCTAAAGATCTTATTTATTTATATGATTTTGAAGAATAATAATTTACGAACGTTACTCTTTTATAATATACATATAAGTATAAAATTCGTAATGAGGTATGTTGTTATATATATTATATAATGGGGTGGGGATTCTGACTCTATCTGATTTGTAGCTCATTATAAGGACCTCATTTCATGGGAATATACCTACCTTATTTGCTTTAATCTGAAAAAAGGTGTATTTTTTCTTTTGTTCTATAACCTAAAAAAGAGAGCGGCTTTGATGTTAATTTTAATTGGATTTTGTCTTTAAAAAGAAGTTGATATATCCATTTCTCATTAATAATTTTTTTTTTTGCTAATTGAAGTTCTCCAAACGAAAATCGTTTAGGACTTTGGCAACAAGCGGTATTGGGAAGCAATTAATTAAATCAAGTCACTTTAAGCCACTCTAAAACGTCAACATGATAGAATAAAAAAATTAACCTTAGTTTTAGGTATATTTAGACTGTTTACAAAACGAAAATAGCAACCCGTATTTTAAAATAGCAAACGATAAAGAAAACTTTATAGAAAACTTTTGGTTTTCACAAAAGAAACCAAAAACTCTTTAAAATGTAGTATGTTTAGTTTATTTCAAATCTTTGATTTCTTCCAGTCAAAAAGTTGTTATAAATCATTTAAAAAAAAAATTAACGTTAAAAAAATTAAATTAAAATTAGTTACACTATGTCTACAATTTTCTTATTTCACAAAGTGAAAATTCATTTAAGTTCTTATTTATTTGAGAAAATGAAGCTACATCACTTAAAGAGTTTTTGCTGTAACCGGCGATTTTAATTTTTTTATTCAATTATTTTTTTTTCTTCATATTTCCATCCACACCTGTCATAAGCTTGACAATGAGCAGATGTGCTGTAACTAATAAGATTATTGACATTTTAGCTATGAGGTAAAAAATATATCCCAATATATTGTTCTATTTTCACCAGATAGTACCTCTTTGGGTTCATACCCATAAGAAACCTGGTCAGTAATCATGTTACTCAATGAGGGTTTGGTGCACAATCTTGTCCAGGTTATTATTATGATTATATATATATATATATATATATATATATATATATATATATACATACAGATAACCATTTTTGCTGTTTCTTTATTTATTTTTTTTTAAATTATGTCCTAGAGACAGAGTGTAATATTTTTCAATAAATAAGTTTAAATTTTTTTTTTAAAATAAAATCTTTAAATAGTTTAATGGACAGCTATTTATTCCACCATTTTTATTTTATTTTTTTCAGAACTGACCGTTTCCTTTTGTTCAAAAGTTTCAATTAATTTCAAAGGGAAGTTCGTTGTGTCGTTCGGACAATTTGACAAATGGCTTAACATAATGACAAAGCTTAATTTGATGCATCTGTCTGATGGGGGTTCTATTTGAATCAGGAGTCATTAACTAATGTGTTTTTAATAAAACAATTATTATTTTTCGCCATCAATAAATATTTTTTAAAAAATGTATATTGAATAACTGGTGTATTTTTTTTTTTTTTTTAACCTTACTCAGATACTGGATGTTTTCAAAATATGATACATATAATATATCAACGAATAAGTTCAATTCTTAAAAAAATTATATTCGCATTTTCGTATCAAAACTTATAAATATCTCAGTTCAAATAATTTATCGGTGCCAAAATGAACATATAATATTCGTAAATCAGTAGCTGGTTTCTTTTTTATAAAATGATTTTTACAAATTGCTTTGCTAGGACCTATTTTTAAACGCTTACTGGAAAGATAATAAAGGTAATAAAGTCTCGACCATGGGATATTGTAAATTATTAAAAATAAATAAAATTTAAGAACAAACAAATGCCTTTAAGAAATCATATAGTTAATATATCAGCCAGGAAAAAAAGTAGTAGCTTATTCTATTCCTAAATGCAATATCTTTAAAGAGCAAGGTATTATATACTAATGGACTATGTCTTTGTTAATAATCGTCCGATTTTTAACTTTTTTTTTTGTTTTGTAGGTAATTCAGTAATCTTCCTAATTATCATGGTTAAGAAAAGTTTTTCATCAAATAATTTTTACATCAAATTTTGTAATTAATAATTGTATATAGGCAATCTTAAGTGCTCCTTCTTTCTTATAAGATATACTATGCTTCAAGACACTTCGGTAAGGCTGGTATGATTGTTACGATGGTTGTAATTTAAGGCGCAAAGTTATAGATCAATCGATTGCCTTGTACTAACTACCTGGACAAGTTCCTAAAACTCAGCGCTCATTTCATCGATGGAATTTCTTATTCTTGTACATGAAGATCAAGACTATTTAAACTGCATCGGACCAGGCTTTGGATATCTTGATATTCTTAATTTACAGTGTTAAGTATGAAGTAATGGAATTGGAAATTTTGAGAATAACAAAAATAATTGTATATAATATAACTATAATAATATAAATATAATAATACTGTCTGAAATTAAGGGTTTACAATACTATGATGAAGGCAGTTCTAATGTATAGTTGTGAGAACTGGACGCTAACCAGCGCTCTAGAAAAAAGTATTGAGAGATTTAAGAGAAAGTTCCTCCACACGATAAACTGAACGATCTGGGATCGGAGTACTAACACATAGAAAATTAAGAGCAATAAAGAACTGCTTATAGAAACTGGTCAATCAATATCTCATGATAAGAAGGCACAGAGGTTAAGATGGGCGGAGGTTAAATCTCGGAGGAATTCTTCTGGAAGCATCTACTTAATAATGAATGCCTCAATAGAAGGCAAATGACCACGTGGAAGGCCAAAAAAACAGATGGATATACGGAATAAACAATTATGTAATAGAGATATCTTGAAACTTTCCCTAAATAGTACTGAACCCAAGACCTTTCATGAATTTTAGTTGTACAAGTTTTTTTCTTTCTTTTTTTTATTATATTTATATATGTATTTTTTATTATTATAGTTCAAGAGATGTTTATTTAATTTTTTTACTCATTAAGTCTGGACTCCATTAAATTGAGTTATGTGATTTTCAATTAAAAAAGGAATTCAAGAAGCACAAAATAAGAAAATATGACGCATCATAAAAATGTTAATCTTATTTTTTAATGAATAGAATTATATTTATTTTTAACTTTTTTAAAGGAATGGTAATCAAGAAATTATTTATATTATTCAATGAATGATAATGTTTAATATATGAAAAATGTCTGGCGGTTGTTATATAAATCTACATTTGAGTCTTAATTTTGTAGGTTTTGATAAAAATATTAAATTTAGTACTTCCTAAATCGTTATCGTTCGAAAGATCTTTATTTAATTTTTTTACTCATAAAGTCTGGACTTCATTACATTTTATGATGTGATTTTCAATTAAAAGAGGAAATAATATCATAACATATAATAGGAAAATAATAAATCAAGAATCATAAAATATGACCCATAAATACGTTATTGTTTTTTAAAAATTAATATAAAGATAAAAAAATGTCTGGTGGTTGTTGTGCAAACCATTATTTGAGTCTTCATTTTGTAGGTTAGAATACAAATATATTTTTTTTTTGGTTTAATTTTTTTTTATTCACACCTGTCATAGTGGTAATGACAACCAGTGAATGTGAGGTCGTTGGAAAAAAATAATGTCATGAAAGGCATTACGAGGATCACTGCCCAGCGGCACCTCACTCTGCGTGATATCTACATTAGGCGAGGAGGTCCCTCATCCAGCTCCTCTTCAGTCTCCTACAGACGTTACCTGGCATATTCGTAGTGGCCATGTCATTTATAAGTGTATTAGGATGTCCTTGTAAGTTGTCATGGAATCGATTGTAATGAGTTCGTGAACAGTCGGCATATGGAGGTCAGTATGTAAGGTTATGTTGCTAACGTACCAAGGTGCTTTTGTAATTGTTCTGAATGTTTTTGCTTGAAAGATTTGAAGTTTGCTTAAGTGAGTCTTTTTAGCAGTTCCAAATATCTGTGTTGCGTAAGTCCATATAGGTTTTAGTAAGTAATTGTATGTGTTCAATTTCTGTCTAAGTTTTAGTTTTGAATTATTCGAAAGAAGTGAACTGAGGATTCTTAATCTTTGACTTAGCGTTTTTCGTTTCTTGATTATATGTGGGCCCCACGTCATTTTTCTGTCAAATGTCAGACCAAGGTAGTGAACGGTGTCTGTCTGTGGAATCTGTGTATTGTCAAGGAAAACTGGAGGGCATGTTTCATGTCGAAGCGTAAATGTGATGTGCTGTGTCACAACAAGTATTAAATTTGATACTTCATAAAACCAAAAAAAATCATAAAAAAATTTATTAAAAATACTTTTGATAATTCTTTCACAATACTTGATCCATACATCTACAGAGCAATAAAATAAAATATTTTAATGACCAGATTAATCTTTATCCCTCGTTAGTGTGTTGCCTATTTTATAATAAAATTATTTTTTCGAATGAATTTATTAGTCACACGTTTAAACGTGTAATGATTTGGCTACTTTGTCCATTATTCTTCTACCTACTTCGTGGTCAATTTCATGGAAGAATTCAGTATCTCTCTTTTTGTCAATTCTTTTGTTAGTCACTACATCAGTTTCCTCTGCCAATAAACCGAATGGTCTCCATTAGAGTTATTGAGACAATGTGGTGAAACCTTACCGGACCCTCTCTCCCCCTGGCCTAAATAAAATCCACTGGTTCCTCCTGAGTAGAAAATGCAATAAATAGAAAAGGAGGGCGGGCTAACCAAATCCGATTACTCCCCCCCCCCCGGTGCTGTGGTCTACCGCTCCCGCCTCTAACAGAATTTCGTTACAATAATTCCCTTACAGTTACAAATAAAAATTTAAAAGTAACAAACCAAAAGAAAAAATCTGGTGTGTCCACTCACACGACTTTCCTACCTATTTCAGAAAAGTTTTTTTTCTTTACATATGTCCATCAAGAAACAAAAAAAAAAAATTGAATCAGATTTATCTTCCTGAAAATCGATCGAAGAAAACATTTGAGTACGATTTATTTGATAAACTAAAGCAATGTAAACCGGCTTAAGTTAGATCAGTATAAAAATATCAATACTCAATAATATTATTAATCAAAAGCTTTTTGCTATTGGCTAATTTTGTCAAACAATATTTTCTGTTAAAAGTAGAGATAATAATAAAGCTTGTGTGATGCGGACAACAGATTTTCTTACTTTCACTAAGTTATATTTTTTCTCTCATTCATCCCTTTCTGACACCAGGATTTGTACCCGTAATCTTAAGTTGGAAATTTAATTGCTGTAACTTCGTTAATAGTTTTCCGAAAAGAACGATTTTTATATAGTTTTGTAGGGAATTTCTCTGCCTTTCAAAAACACGGGCTAAAGAGTGTTTAGAGAATAGAATAAGCTGTATCATCGTTAATACTGGATCGATTCCGATGATTTTTTTTTTGTTTTGTTGGTAATTTAATTACCTTTCAAAAGTTTAATTATAAATTTTACCATAAAATATACACATAGCGAGTTAAGTCCCAAAACATTTTTCCTTTCTTTATGATTTTTTTTCTTGAATTTTCTTGAGAATTTAGTCCATATACGAAAACTGAAAGGACAATTATTATACAACATTAACATTATAGGAAATTTTCATCAAAATCGTTATAGCCGTTTTCGTGCTACAGTCTATAGAAAAACATGTTTATCATTTATTGCGCGCAAGCTATTGCTCATGGAGCACCGAATTAAGAAGCTACAAAATAGGTTCACTAGTTTCCGATAAAATCTTGGTACAGACAGACCAATGGCTAAAAATGTATTTTTCGGACTTAGGGAGCTCTGAAACGTATAGATCCGTCGAAAACCGCATATCGGAAATTTGACCCGTTCGCAATACTTTCCTTGCCTAGGTAGGAAGGTAAAAAGTTATACCGCAACCCATGAAGAGCCTAGGATACTTATTTATACATATAAGATATGACATTTTTATAACTAACATATGTATAGCTAGATCATACGAAATTTAAAAAAAAAGGAAAGAATATAATCTCAATAAATCAAGATCTGATTTGAGGCACTTAAGCAAAGGAGTATAATTAAGATAAACTAAGTTTTGAGTAAATGGTAGTTAAAGTTGAGCCTCTTCTATAATTGCCTTGGCTGTAAATCTTATTGCGTTCATTTCCAAATCATATGACAACGTTTCTTGCCCGTTTTCAGTTCAAAAAGATAGAGCATACGGTACGAATTTAAAAAAATAATCAAATGTACTTCGTTTTCGTAATCTATTATGGTTATATGTATTAAGGCTTCATAATATTATCGTTTTTATTTAATTTCTCTTCTTAAGTAATTATGCTTCTAATTATTTAATTATAATTATCTAATGAATTATGAAAAGAAATTGAATAAAATCGACAATCTTATGAAATGGAATATGGCCATTAATGTTGCCCAAATGCGAGACCGAGACGAGTATTGGTCATGGTCTTGGTCTTGCGCAAGTGTCTCGCAACAGTCTTGCTTTGCATTAGCTTATTACTATAGAGATATTACTGTAATTTTTTAGATAGAAGAAACCTAACTAAGCCCGAATGAAAAATTAGAGGAGTTAAATGCAAAAGTATATTGATTATACCAATTATTAACATATAGTAACTAAGATTGTCTTATATTAGTAACTATTTTGCCTTAATTTATATTTAAAAAATAGGTTTATTTTACCAGACCTGTTGTTGGTCTTGCAACAGTTAGGTGGCCTTGGTCCCAAGACCGATTTTGGGCAACACTAATGGCCACAATGAATGACGTAAAGGATTTGATTAGATTTTAAATTTAATTGACGACCATAAGATATTTTTTGTTTCCTGGAAACTGGACAAAAGAACCTGAAACGTCGTCATATGATTCGTGAACCAAAATTTAATAAATTAATTTATAATTAAAGGGTTTTTAATAGTTCCTTGTTAAAGCAAATAAGTTCATGACTTAACTGGGAGTTACTAGAACGTTGGTGATATTGACGAAGGCGTGTACAGATGACCCTAAAAGTAGAATCCTGATACAAAGAGAAATATCCGATGCCTTCAAAATTCGAACTGTCTTACGGCTGGCAAACGGACTCTTACCTGCTGGAGAAGGTAGTTTCGGAATGGACTTAATCAGTAACAAATAATAATAATAATCATATTAATATTAATTTGACTTTTATTTTAATAATTGAGTTTGTTAAATATGCCAATCAGTGAATCTTGTATTGTATTGACAATTCTCATTACTCAAAAGATAAAAGAACAAAGCTATCCCTAGATATCTAGGTTAAGCTATCTCTGATGGCTTAGAAATAGTTATCTAGAATGTACTGACTGGACAGAAGACCCATTATCAAGACTTAGGGAAGAATAACAGATTTCAGCAAAAGGTCTCTTTCTCACAGACCTCATGTTAAGAATATTAATTATCGATAACTTCATTTGCCGTCCTCTTCCGACTTCTCTTCACCCCCTTTCTATTCCTGACTATATAAACCCCATCCTCTGGACTAATCACTCATCCAGTTACATTCTCGAAGTCCCACTCTTGTAGGAGACCTGGAGTGAACTCTTGCAGTCAACCCATATATTCAAAGTATTATTCTGTATTTTAAGCTGATATTTGTAACAGACATTAGGAATAAATATATTACTTATAATGTCTTCACTGCTTCCGATTCGTTAACTGGTGATAAGAACCACATTACGAGAAAATGGGAGGGTTCATGGTCGCAATCATAATATCCTTGGATTATAGCCGTGCATTTGAGCAGATGATATAGCCGTTCTTAGAAGAATTCAATTTACTCTACGCTAAAAGAAACAGAGCGAATCGGCCTACAAGTAAATGAATATAAAACAAGATTTATAATAATAAGCCGAAAATTCCATCTAAATAATAATATATACGTTATAGATAAATCGTTCTGTAGAATAGACAAATCCTAATACCTCTGTGCTTAATAACTTCAATAAATTTTCCCATGAATAATCAATAACCTAGACATTTAACAAATAACACAATTTTGTTCATTTTTTATTCGAATAAAATTTTCACAACTGTGGCTTTTTTTTTATTACCTCCAAAACTTAGTTAACATTTGTTTGGAGGTTAAATGATTAGCCATTACAACGTAGCACTGGGTGGAAAAACAGGTGTATCTATTAACTCAATGTTGGTGTGTACAAAAACTGTTTATTATCAATATTAGTTAAATTAAATTGCCTTTTGGTTTTAAAATTGTTGTTGTCTATGTCTCCACAAGCCGAAAAAATGGTCATTTTTAAATTCTGCTTATTCGAAATAAGCTATTCGCCAGGCGTAGAACGAGTATATCGATAATATATACGATTTCTTTATGTTACTGGAGTAAAAACAGTCAGCCAATAGATCAACAACTAAACTTCTAAGAAAGTTCTTTACTCGATTTGCCGGCTGTAGTTTGGGTACCCTTCTCTGTATTGATCCTTTTTAGAAATAGGATCATATAAAAACATTACATGATTTAGAAGTATAACTTATCTATCAGTTTTTAAATTTGCAAGATAAATTTGATGCCAAATCAGGATTCACTCTTCTAGAGCAGGATGCGATGTTTATACGGAATACTGGATACCTATTTATTTAATTTTCAGATCAAGATTTACACATATATGTTATTTATTTATTTAGAATTATAATAATCTGCCACGTGGAAAATAGTATATAGTCGATACATGAACACATTCACACCATATAAACAGAAAATATAAAATTAATAAAAGTAAAATAATAATCAAAACTGTGTACAATAAAAAAATAAAATAACCTTAAGATAAGTAAATTAAAAAACATAAAAACACAGTCATACCTATATACAATATATACAATTAGGCAGGGAACCCCAAGCCAGGCTTCTCCCCCAACTATAGAAGGAAAATCAGGACTCCAAGAGATCCCTGCGCTACTCCCTCAACCGCGTCACTGGTGCTAAAGTCAGTGGAGTTTGAATGGAGTTGAATTATTATAAACTTTTTCGTTTATGTTGAAAAATATATAGTGATTTTAAGGGACTACACACTGAATGGATAAATGGTATAATATCTAGCTAAATTAATTAATATATATTTCATTTACAACCAGATTTGAAGTTAAATTATTTTAACCTAATAATTTAACTATAAATAAAACGATTTTTCTTTAGAAAATTAAAATATAATGCTTAGTCCGAATATTATATTTACATATAACCTTATAATTAATTAACATTTAGAATAGATGAAACTATTTATTCTTGATCAAACACAAAGAGGTTTCTTAATTTTAAACAACTTTCTACATACCAGTATAAATCATTGAATTTATATTTGTTTTCTGTATATAATAATTGAACTATTTGATCTTTATCGTCACAGTTACCATCAATATATTCATTTAAATACTTGCGTCTAAAAGCTACATGTGTAGGTCAATGCAACAGAAAATGGTATAAATCTTCAGGTTCACGTGTATTACAAATGGAACATTCAGCACTTCTATCTATAAAACTATTTTTAAAATAGTTCCTGTGTTTTTGCGTTTGGATTACAATATCTCAAAAAATAAAAATCAGACATACATTGGAAGGAATTGTTCAGCATATCATCATTTCTGTAATGAGCTATTATTCAAAATTTGATCTTAATTTGACGCCATGTTAGAGAGGCGAAAAGAGAAAAAATAGTGTCTAAAACTAACTGATAACGAGTTTTCTTAATGATATGGATTAAAATATCTCCGAATCTAATATTCGGACCTGCATACTGTAAGTAATGGAAGAGTTCAGCATATCATGCTCTTTCTAATGACATATTACTCAAAATTGTATCTTAACACAAACCCGTGTTAGAGAGGCGGAATGGTTAATAATAATGTCGAAAACTAGCTGATAACGAGTTTTATTGAAGATATGGATTAAAATATTTCAGAAACTAAAATTCGGACCTGCCTACTGTAGTCAAGGTAAAATGTTCAGCATTTCTTCTTCTTTCTAATCAAATATTATTCAAAATTGTTCCTTAACGCGACGAAGAGAAAATTTGCTTAAAATTCCCAAACCCCCATACCAGACTGAAACGACTAGAAACCGCCCGACGTTTTCGACTACTGCAGCACTTACTAGACAAACGATCTAAGCTTTCAATCAATTATAAACGACTCGTATATATGACAATAATAAGACCTATTTGGACTTACGGAATTGAGCTTTGGGGCTCCACTTAACCATCGAATTCCTCTCGTATCCAATCCTTACACTCCAAAATCTTTCGTAAAATCCTCAACGCTCCTTACTTTGTCACAAATAAAATCATCCATAAAGACCTTAATGTTCCATATGTTTCCAATTTGGCCCAATCCAGATACCTGTCCTTCCATAACAAACTGCAGAACCATCCGAATCCTCTCGTTTCAAACCTTGCTTCTTCCTCGATCCCTGATAACCCTACGAGGCGTCTGAAAAGAAGATGGCCTCGGTATCTTCTAATATAGAACTTTAATTTGAGTTCTACCAATGGTTAGTTTCTCTTCATGTTGTACATGTCATGTTACCAATTTCACATTTACTTATTGTATTTTCTATGTAATACAGTTGTAAATTCCATTAAAATAAAAAAAAAATATTACAAATTACCAAAATTTTTAAACTTTTCTGAACTGGCAGACGAGCATTTTCGTAAAGGATTGCTATCAGGCTGTTAAGTTGAAAATTTGCTGACAATATTACGGCTGTTTCCAGTCTAAATATTACGGTCGCAGGTCTATCAATTCCAAAAAAACATATCTGAAGGTTTATAACAAATACTATATAAAATATAAAACATTCATATACAACAAATGAACAATAAAAGAAATTTTTTTTTATCAATCACTTTTTAAAAAATAATATAAAATTTATCAACTGACATAATTATGTAACAATCATAACCAAAAATATTTTATAATTATTTTCTTTGAATTTGAAACAAAAATATATATTTTTTTATAACTTCAAAAACTCAAGAACTGGACAAAAAAATATATTTTATTAAAAACAATTATTGTGTATAATTATATTAACAATTACCTCATGGCAGTTCATTTAAATTTAGTGTCTTTTATTTTTCGTACTAAAACTATATCATAATAAGCTTTATTATTTTTGTTTCTGTATTTTTAATTGTAATTTTTAATTTATTTTTTAATGGGTTCTGATCTTTTTAAATATTTTTTTAAATTAAAAATAATATTAATTTAAAATATATATATATATATATATATATATATATATAATATATATATATATATATATATATATGTATCTTCTATAACTGTTTGGAAATAATAAACCATTGTGAAGTAATTTGCAGCGGTTTTTAGTTGGTAAGATGTTCACTTATAAGAAGTAAATATAATTGTTGCTATTGGTTCCTAAGAAAATTTTGAACTACCTGGACCTGATTCTTTAAGTTTCTTAATTCAAAAACTATTACGCATAATTTGCTAGATGTGAGCAAGTGTCAAGAATAAAATTATCCCTAAAAGCATTATGGTCCAATAATTACTGTTTTTTTTTTGTTTTTTTTGTTATTAACAGATTTTCAACAACCGCTTAAGCGTTATCGTATATAGGTTCTTTGTTTTTGTTCTTGAGTAATTTTAGTCGTTTAAAACACAAAAAGGCTAAATTCATATGTATATATATATATATATATATATATATATATATATATATATAAATCCTGAATTCACTACTACCTCTTATTAGAAAAAGTAATGCTTTATTTTAAATTTTTATTGGTCGATAGACCCAAAAAAAAAACAAATATTTCTCTTACCTAAAAATGTTGGCACCTTAAATTTTCCTACCACTGGACTCTTTGTATCCTCTTTCATTTATCCTTCTCTGTGTGCCCTCGCTCTTGAACTCCGGGTCAGTTTGGAGCCAGCCATGAACTGCTCCGTAGGATTTATCTTGCTGTTCCCGCGTTCCCATCTTTCCGAACCATTAAACCTCATCACCCTGGATATATTTACGATCCTCTTACTATTTAATACTTCAACTCCTACTACAGAAGATCCCGTCCTCCTCCAACATATTCTCAAACCATTGAACTATCTCTTTTGTTCATACTTGTCTCAACTAATCCATTACTCTCTGGAGTTGTCGCTTTCCTAATATTAGCCATTGAAACAATGAGTTTATTTAAATGACATTGTCATGGTTTAAAATATTTCATACTAAAATTATTAGGATTAGTAGTAGATAAATTAGTAGGAAAAATAATGATTATGTAAATAAATATAATAATAAAATAAAAACAACATCCATTTAAATAAAAATATATAGTATATGTTATGCATGTTAATAATTCTAGACTAAATTAAATAAGTACTTTAAGAATACCTTATGCAAGATTATTTTGGTCACTTTTTATTCGAGTAAAATATATTTTGTACTTCTGTGTTTGTATCTTCTTAAACTCCGCTTATTGTAATTGCCTATTGTTTTAATTGTAGGGTTTACTTAAGTATTTGTTGAGATGAAAAAATTCAAAATCATATAACATGTTGATTATTTTTGTGTATCTGGAATAATCCTTTATGATTGACATAATATTAGACATTCATTTTACACCCATTTAATGGAAACCATCATATTCCAAAATAATCTAGAATGAAATTCTATAGAGAGGAAATTATTTAACTGTACAAACTTAGGTATTAGAGAAATCCATTTTTCAATTGTATTTCATTCTTTATGAGAAGAATGGCTGGGGTGATCAAAAAAAAAATATATAGTAAAAATAAATAAGTATATTTATTTTTATTTTTGTCGACGTTTCGGCCCAATAATCATAATCATAATTTCTTAGCCCTGATGAAGGACTGAACTTTGAACCGAAACGTCAGCAAAAATAAAAATTAATGTACTTATTTATTTTTACTAATTTTTTTTTACTTATCACCCCAACCATTCTTCTCTTTAATTGGTCATTCTGTCAACCATCAATCCACAAGTATTTTAATCTTCTTTGATTTTTCCATTTACTTTGACAGTGCTATTTTATTACACATTATTAACTTCCAAGCTTTATTCTTTGATTAATTTAAATTACTAGTATTTAATGCTTCTATTTAATAGTCACTGGTAACATTTTGGAATTTTGAATTTAGATGGGCGTAGCTCAGGACAGTTTCTATATTATATAAAATATATATGTAACGATACTGATATAGGCTGAGCATGTGTTAGGTATTAATTAAGTAATTAACCAGTGGTAACACTTCTGACTATAAATAGGCATATCCTTTATGACTGTTTTAACTGTTTCATAAGATACATCTTCGGGGTCCCCAGGCGTTCGGATGTATCATTCTTGTGCACTGAGTTGAAGTGGTTTTATCCTACTTCCCGACGACAATTCCTCCTTGGTGTTTTCATTTTCCAAGTTCTCAGAACCAAAAACCCTCCCTAAATCCTGGAGCTCCTTACTCTACGTTCCTCTATCCACTCTCTTAATAATATGCCTCAACCTCTAGATTTATATATCCCCTCCCCTAAAACTACTTCCTTCAGCAAATCCTCCTTCATTCGTGTTACCTCCATTTGGAATTTTCTTCCTACCTCCTTCAAACAACTCCTATTCCACCACCTACTCCATATTAAAACTTTCGCTAATATGGAAAATTACTTGTATATCGTTTAATCAGAACTACTGCACAATTGCTATAGCACTAAGCAGTTAATTAGTTTCTATTTTTTATTATTTTAAGCTAGACTAATACTTATAAATTTGTAACAGTTATTATTATTCTTAGAGGACTGTAGTCCCAGAATAAAATTATTTTTCATTTCATCCTTTTGTTTGTTTGGCAAAATGCTTGTACTCTTCCACGTAGCTCCACCATTGGTTCAATCCTATACAAAATAAATGTGGACAACCTGTCAAAATATCAAAAATATTTATGAAAAAAACAAAACAATTTCTACCTTACAAAATCGATCAAATAAAATTCCGAAGATTTTTTAAGAAGTTTTAATTATTAATTTCAAGCGATCAGTTCAGTATAGTATAGTTTTTAATATATTGAGTAACACTATAGGACGGAAAACTTTTGGCTATTTTTAAAAATTTAATAATGTTTAATTCATTGTTTAAATATACCAGAATAAACATAAGAGGCACCTACGACTTTTGTTTTAATTTCCTAAAATAAAAACAATTCATTAAACCAATTAATTTACCCTTTAATATGCAAATTATTACTTCCAATGACATAGACTTATATTATATATTTACTAAATCCTTATTTCAGATTCTAGCGATTTGTGTTTCTGTTTTTTTAAATGTTTTTGAAATCTTGAGGAAGGATTTTACTTAATTTTTATAATAATAATTCCGGGTATCCATACATAATTCTAAATAATATTGAATGAATCCTATAAACGGAGTTGAAGTTTTATTATTTAAACTATGTAAATAGTTATAATTTTGATGAATAAAGTTGGTAACATTGGGTTCCTTTTGGGATTTGAAGAGCTGGAGGTTGGTAATCGACTCGACACAGCTCTGTTTACCGTCCCAGCAGCAATCAATTTGTGATCCCTCGCCAATCCTTTCTCTTTGTTTTCATATATACCTATTCTTTCTTATATATTTTATTTATTCAATATAAATACATTATATCTGTCCGACTCTCTCTTTCTCTCTCTCTCTCTCTCTCTCTCTCTCTCTCTCTCTCTCTATATATATATATATATATATATATTCTGATGTTTTGAGAACTTCCACCAATAGTCTTAGTAATTCAGATCGTAAAATATCTAAGTATTAGTTTCCTGTAAGGCGATTCTCTAAAATAAATAATATTAATAATAATAATATTTTATTGAGAATAAAAGATACATTTTGCCTCAATTGAGAGCATTGAGTATTTAGGATTAATGAAATCTCTAAAATAAAAGGTCCTTGGAAAACGAAGCCAAAAATGTTTAGAATATTAACGGTGGTATTTTCGAACAGTTATTAAAAAAAATGCTTAGATAACCGAAATGCTAATGCATATATCGATACTGTTAGTGAAAAAATAGAAATTGTTTATAGATTTTTTAAAAAACGGTTTTTCTTTATTATCTATTACTATCATTTCATCTTTTATTACCCTCTGCTGTTTTCTTACTTAGCAGACTACTTATAGCAGTTGCAGACTACAAAATGTCAGCTTTAGAGATAACATAAACATACACATAAATAAACATAAACATAGAGAAAATAAACATAAGACAAAAAATTGTTACATGCGACCCTTTGCACTAACTGTAGCGATAACAAATACTGTTTATTTGTGAAATTTTATTTATTTTTAATTATTCAACAAAATTAAATAATAAAATAAAATCTGATAAGAAGGTAAGAATTTTGTTATTCATTGCCTGTGTGCAATCCACTGCTAGCTGTTCAAATCGAGCATTTGGTGAGGTTTTGGGATAGATATTTTTAAAATAAAGAAAACTCAAGGCTATCTATCTCAACTATTGTTTTATAATATTTGTTTATAATAGCTTATATAAAAAAATAACTTATCAATATAAAAGTGTTTCTAACTCATTTCAAAACAAAACATGCCCTTGTTATAAACGTACTTAGAAGTATGGACGAATAAAAACGAATATGTAGTAAACTACGATACTTCTTATATCTTTCTAATGTCTTGTGGAAGTCGTTTCAAAGTTCTATTTTATTCATAGAAGTCAAACTTCTTTGGAACGTTAAGAATATATATATCTTGCTTTTTCGGGTAAATCTATTTTATTCTTACATTGAGAATAGTTCAGAGCTATTTTGTAAATTTATTACTATTCGTGAATATAGCTCATGAATCTTAGAAGCAATTTTATTTTCCTTTTAAATTAATTACAAACATATGTACATTTATTTATGTTGTAAATTTTCGTTCCTTTTGTTTTTTGTAAATATTCTTTGAGTTAGTATTATTTATATTATATTATAAATTAATTCCTAATTCAGGAATAATTTTTGTGTGGATCGGTGGAGCAGTTACCAACTAAAGTTACCACAATCTTTATGGTTGAGAAAATTTAGAAGGGTCCAACATGGGCAAACAAATCATATAGAAAATCTTAATTTGTCGATTGCTGTAAACATTTAAGGTTTATTTTTTTTTTTGAGGTACGACAAACTAATTTACAATAAAAAAATATTTACTCCCACATCGCTAAGTTTATTAATTGGTCCAAATCGTGCCCACATTGTAGCTATCTGCTAAATATATTATTTATTCAAAATCTTTTTGGTATATAGAGAAAATATTTTTTTAAGGAGAATCAAAGTTGGTATTCGTTTTTGAACCTCAAAAAATCCTTAAATTCGAATTTTCATAGAAATCGAAAAAATAAATTTTCTCCGCGATATTTTTGTTATGACGTGGTAAAAATATGAAACGAAAAATCATGGAATGGTCTTTTACTTTTGTAAATATAAATGTAACTCTAGTCTCAACAAAGATATACAATAAACAATTACCAATTTCAACCCGTGGTTGTGTTTTTTATGACGATTTGTTACACTCATCATTTTTCTAAATAGGGGTCGGCAACCTTTTAAATATAGGGGGCCGCAAGGGATAGTAAAAGCTTGACGAAGGACACACATTTGTTTCCAATATTTATTTTCCTAAAAAAAAACATTCTGCAAGTATTAGTAACAATACTGATTTAGTCTGAAGTAAAACATGTTTTGAAATAAATTTGAATTCTATAACATGTTAACAAAAGTTTATGTTTGCTATGTGTAACACAAGATAATCTAATTCTGTCTCTTTCGTTGAATCTTCTCATCCACGCTCTTCTTACTAATCCTGAATTTCGAAAAAATATTTTTCCTGTTGAAATCAGCTGCCCTACGAAAATCCTTCTATTTCTTAAAATAATGAATGAACTTATTGTATGCTAGAAGTATATCCTCATTTTTTTTCATTATCCTTTTCTCAATATTTTTATTTTTTAAAAACAATACGCCTTAATGATTTTACAAAGCAAAAAAATGCTCCGGATAATCAGTACTCCAATTTATTTCTTCTTCGTTAGAATTATATTATATTTTCTCTTCGAAAAAAACACCTGCCCTCCAGTTTATATTGACAAAAATCAAATTCCTCGAACAGACACGGTGCTTTATCTTGGACTTACCATCGACAGAAGGGTGACATAGGACCCGCATGTCAAATTGAAACGTAAGACACTAAACAAACAACTCACACTACTCTCTTTTTGCCTAATCTTCAAAACTAAAACTTTGACAAAAACTGAACACATATACATAGTTACTTAAACCCATATGGGAATACTAATTACAAATAAACGGTATCGCTAAAAAGACCCACCTACAAAATCTTCAAACCTTCCAATCAAAATTATTGCGACTCATAACAAAAGCACCTTGGTACGTGACGAACAAAACTCAACAAAAAACAATATATATATACATATATATAGCGACCCTTTACATTAAATTTACATACTTTACATTGATTTTCCACTAATTTAAAGGGACATAATAATAACTAATAAGAGACATGGCCACAGTTGACGTACCTTAGAACATGAGGAGACTAAAAAGGCATTGGATAAGAGATCTCCTTTGCGATATCCCCCTAGAAACTCCTCCCTGTCGCCACCCTGCCTAAAACCATTAAAAAGCTACCTCTATTATTTACTGTTGTTACAAACATTCATCTGTAAATTTCATTCCAGATCTTCTCTGAAATACTGCCTCCTATCGGAAAAAAACAAAAGAAATAGAGGAATGATAGATGATAGAGGGATGTTAAATTACATTTCTGAAAAAAAAAAACGGAGAACACTTAGATTAGAACGTTTTTACAGACACCCAGCTTCCTAGAGGTTATACAACTGCTGTTGATGTTAACAACAAAAAATAAATTCTGAAATGGATTTAAAATTATATTCGTTAATATATTTTTTTTTTGCTATAAAAATGTATTTGCGCCTGTCAACTTTATGTTGACAATCAGCAAATGTGGTGGAGATAGATAAAATAATGACATGACAGGCATGGGGAAGGAAAGTACTCAGCAGTACCTCTTCCCTAACTCGTTCCGATTACATAGGTAGTTTAAGGAAGGATATATATATATATCACATTAAATTTACATACTTTACATTGATTTTCCACTAATTTAAATGGACTTAATAACAACTAATAAGAGACGTGGCCACAGCTGACATACCCCAGACCATGGGGAGGAGACTAAAAAGGCGTTGGATGAGAGATCTCCTTCCTTAAACTACCTAAGTAATTGGAACAAGTTAGGGAAGAGGTACTGCTGAGTACTTTCCTTCCCCATGCCCTTCATGTTATTATTTTCTGTATCGCCACCACATTTGCTGATTGTCAACGTAAAGTTGACAGGCGCAAATACATCTTTATAGCAAAATATATATATATATATATATATATATATATATATATATATATATATTAACGAATATAGTTTTAAATCTATTCCAGAATTTATTTTTTGTTGTTAACATCAACAGCAGTTGAATAACCTCTAGGAAGCTGGGTGTGTCTGTAAAAAAAGTTCTAATCTACGTGTTCTCCGCTTTTTTTCAGAAATGTAATTTAACATTCCTCTATCATATATCATTCCTCTATTTCTTTTGTTTTTTTCCGTAAGGAGGCAATTTTTCAGAGAAGATCGCGAGTGAAATTTTCGGTGAATGTTTGTAACCAGCAGTGAATATCAGAGGTAGCTTGTTAATAGTTGTTTTGGATGGAGGAGGGGAGGAAGGTGTTTCTAGGTGTGGAGTTCGATACCTCTTGTTAGCTATATATTATAACGATGCCACAGCATTCTTACATAGCATTCAATATGATCTGGGCTTAGCTGACTGGGTAGAACTTTATTTTTTAGAAGTTTTAGAAGTTTAGATCGTTGTCAAAAATATGACATTTTTCCATTGTCTGAAATAAAATTGGCAATAATTAGAGAAGAAAAAGAAATTATTAAATGTTAAATTAAATTACCAAAAAAAACAACAACGGATAATTTCAATATTAAAACAATTTTCACACATACATTGAGGTTCCTAGTGTTTACGCAAATATTGTTGATGTTAAAAATAAATAATAAAGGCTGAAGTGAATAACAAAATAATAAAAGAAATCTGGTGCGCGCAACACACAACTTTCACTTAGTGCTCAACTTCCAATAGAAATTATTTTCTGGCCATGTCGAGCTATTATAAATTTTTTTAATTGTATTTTTAACCGAGCTACAGCTAAAAGATTACAGCTAACAAATCTAAAATACCATTAAAATGACAAAAGATTAGTTGATTATGGATTGTACCATCCGTTGATTGTGGATTGTACGACTATTAGTTATTAAACTGTTATTTTCCATTGCAAAATTTACTAAAACGGAATTAAGAGATTTACAATGTCTGTCATAGACAGGTCAAAAGTTGCCACACTGATACTGTTGGGATATCGCAACGGGAAAATTCATCAAATTATTCAAAAATTTAATTTTCTAAAATGTTTACATTTAGTAAGAAAATTTCCTTTAATTTCCTTGAAAACACCTGATTTACGCTAAATAATGTTATTTTTAGAAATTATTATTTATATTTTTTTCGTTACTCCCCGTTACCTTCTACAACTTTCTATATTATATATTGTTTTGTTTTTTTAATTCTCCGCTTTCCAGCGATGTATTATTCATATACCTCTTGACTATTATTTCCGAATATTCATTTTCAACCTGGATAAGTATTTTTCTTTTTTCCTCCTTTATTTAATTATCAAATTCTTCCAAAAGTTATATTTAAAATTTTTCCATAACTCCAAACAATAATTAATAGTTATTAATTATATTAAAGACCCCCTAATTATATAATGATACAACGAGTTTAATCAAAATCGTTAGGGCTGTTTTTAAAAAAAATGTAAAAATGTGTTTCAGCGTTGATATAAAGTGTCACTTCCGGTTAGCCGATTTTAAGGAAAAAGTTGCTAGCACGTCTAAGGAATATATTTATCTTGAACACGTAATATTAATTTCGTACGACTTTTCGTTTTCGAGTTAGATTTTTCAAATACACATAGACACACAGACCATTTTTTGGGACTTGGTTATTTGGGCTCAGGGTACCTCAAAACGTGCATTTCCGTTGAAAACTCAGACTCGACAATTTTCACGATCGCAATACTTACTCTTGCTATATAATACATATATAGGTAAGTGAAAGTAAAAAGGTGAAATTTAAACAATATGGTAGCAATATTCATCCCCAGAAAATAACATCAACACAACGGTCTCTTGGCTTGTAGTTAATTAAAAATAACAATAATAATAATAAGGCTTAGCGAACCCGAAGGTTCGATGCCGACACCACCAATCGCTTGTTACACACCTCTCTCCACCGTTCGCCGTCCAAACCCAGTCCCTTCAGATCGGCTTTAATGCAATCTTCCCACCTTCGCTTCGGTCTACCCCTCGGACGCTTACCATTCGGCACAGCAAATATTAACCTTTTAGGAATTCTCTCGTTACTAAGCCCAACAACTTTACAAGCCCATTTGATTCGCCGCGATGAAATTACCTCAATTATATTACCCGGATACATCACGCAATTCGGCGTTGTGTAACCGTCTGAACTCTCCGGTTAACTCATCCTTCTTCGGTCCGAATATTCTACGCAATACTTTATTTTCAAAAACCTTAAGACGCTGCTCATCCCTTAATGTAAGCGGCCAAGTTTCGCATCCATAAAGAACTGTAGGCAAGATAATTGTTTTATAGATTCTAATTTTTAAGTTTCGGGACAAGAGGCGCGAACTAAGTAGTTTTGTCACAGAAAAATAACAAGCATTCCCCGCCTTCAGTCTAACCTTAATCTCTTCTTCAATTTCGTTTTTTCTAGTTATCGTAGAACCTAGATACCTAAATTTATCTACCTGTTCAAACATATTACCATCTATATCGATATCACCAGTAGTATCGCCATTTTTGCAGCTAACCATATATTTTGTTTTATCCACGTTTATTTCGAGTCCTAGTTCTTTACCGGCTTTCATTAACGTTGTCGTATTTAGTTTTATAGTTTCAACGTCTTCGCTTAACAGTACCAGATCATCAGCATAGCCCAGCACGGATGTTGTCCCGCCCAGATCCAACCCTTTCTCGGTTCGCATTACCTCCCTAATGGCATGTTCTAATGCCAAATTGAACAGGACAGGCGAAAGAGAATCCCCCTGTTTTAAGCCCGAACGAACCTCAAATTTTTCGGACAAATTATTACCGATTCTAACTTTATTGAGTGTCTCCGTCAAGCACATCCTGACTAGATTTACTAGTTTTTTTGGAATCCCCTGCTCGATTAGAATATTATACAGTTTCTGGCGGTCAATAGAATCGTAAGCCTTTTTAAAATCTATATACAGCTGGTGAACAATACCGTTATACTCCAATTTTTTCTCTAATATTTGCCGTAAAGAAAATATTTGATCAATAGTCGAACGATTCCGTCTAAATCCGCATTGGTAGTCTCCGATAATTTCCTCGGCGTATTCCGTGATTCGACTGGTTAAGATTAAGTGAATATTTTATAACATACCGGAAGGAGTGAAATTCCTCGATAGTTATTACAATCCGTCCTCGGACCCTTTTTGTGAATCGGAATAAGAATAGATTCTTTCCATTCTTCAGGTAATTTCTCGTTCACCCAGATCTTTTTAACCAACCGATGTATTTTAGAAACTCCAGCTTCCCCGCATGCCTTAATTAGTTCAGTAGGAATATTATCGATTCCCGCTGCTTTATATGATTTTAATTTTCCGATAGCTACTTCAACTTCCTCTTTACTTGGTCCTTCTATTAACGGTTCAGCACTCTGGTACTCAGAAGGAGGACACAGATCATAATTTCCCGTATTTAAAATATTGTCAAAGTGGTCCTTAAACTTATTCAATATGTCAACCGGATCGGTCAGAATATTGTTATTATCATCCCTAATTCCAGACGTTACGGGCCCTACATATTTACGTGATCTGTTTATACCTTTGTACATGTCTCTTACGTTATTTTCGATTCTATTAGTTTCTATTTCAATTATTTTATTTTTAAGATACTCCCTTTTTTTATTTTTGAGCAATTTTGTCGTTTCGTTCTTTGAGATTCGGAAGTATTCCAGATTGTCTTCGCTAGGATTATTTAGAGCTTTTAATTTAGCGGCTTTTCTTTTTTCACACATGTTTAAGCAATCTTCATCAAACCACGGTTTGTTATTCTTATTTTCCTTTTTTCCTAGACACGAGTTACCGACCGCTTTAATATTATCCCTGATCTCTATCCATAACTTGTCAATATCCTCGTGGTCCTCGTCAGGAAGCTCTAAAGCTTCAAACCTATTCTTAACATCTAGCTCGAATTGGTTTCTAATTGATGGATTTTTTAATTTTTCCAAATTAAAATTCTCAAAATCGAAACGGTTTTCTTTTCTCTTTTTTATATTAAGTTTTTGTCGAAGTTTCGCGATTACTAATTCATGATCCGACCCACATTCTGCTCCGCGATAAGACCGTACATTAATTATACTGCTTTGCCAGCTGTGTTGTATCAAGACATGATCGATTTGATTTCGTGTTTGCGAATCCGGTGATGTCCAAGTATATTTATGAATATCCTTATGTTTAAACGTCGTACTTTTAATTATCAGGTTTTTCGAGATGGCAAAGTTTATCAGACGGATCCCATTATCATTACTATATTCGTGCAAACTTTCTTTACCAATCGTCGGAATATAAACTTCTTCCCTTCCTACCTTTGCGTTCGCGTCACCTACAATTATTTTCATGTAGTTTCGCGGTAGTTTATCATAAACCCATTCGAGTTTATCGTAAAATTCACTTTTGACTTCATCGTCACTGTCTTCGGTCGGACAATGTATGTTTATTAATGCGATTTTAAACCAACGTCCCTGAAATGTAGCTACCGAAATTCTATCACTAAAGAATTGTACGTCCCTCAAAGCGGATAGTAATCTACTCCTAATTAGAAACCCGGTACCTAAACAATGATTCCCGCTTCCTCCGTACCAAATAGTGTACTTTCCTTCCCTCATCGAGCCCTCCCCTGGCCAGCGAACCTCTTGCAGAGCCACGACATCCAAATTGTACCCATTTACCTCATTCGCGACCGATTTTAGCCCCCCTGCTGTGTTTAAACTCCTTACGTTCCACGTACCAATATTTAAATCCCTATATTTCAACTTGCGCCATGAATCCCCTAAAGCAGTCCCCACCCGGAGACCCGAACGGGGGACTAGTTTACCTCCGGATAATGAGCGTTTTACCTTAGGGAGATCCATGACTTTTTGTGGTGTTTGGTGAACTAAAGATATGTGAGTAGGGCGTTCAATCCTACGTCACACCCTCCAGCAAGTCTGGTGGGCCCCTACCTCCAGCAAGTCTGGAGGTCCCCTCCCTCCAGCAAGTCTGGAGGGCCCCTCTCATTGTTGGTCAGCGAGTCCATCGGACTTAGCCGGGAGGAACTTCCAAGGAATTTCCACCGACCATCCCCACACATCCGCCACCCGTGGGACCTCCCCATACGCGGTAATGAGCCCGCGCGAGGAATTAAAAATAACACTAATTTAAATATACATTTACACCTATAATGGTTAAAAGATTAAATCAGTTTAAAATTAAAGGATAAAAACACTTTTGAATCGAAACATTCATAATTTTTGTTTAAAAAAAATTGTTTGAAGACTTTTTCACACCACTGTACACGCAGAATACCCTTGTAAAACCATATTATTCCACAATAGCCATGCTAGGCTCTATTTGTATGGGGAACCCCCTCCCCCAAAAAAAATAAAATTAAAATAAAGTTCTATCTATTTATCTACATGCAGAATACCAATCAATTCCATTGGGCAATCATAAATATACAGCATACTCATTATGAATAAATGTACACATTTTTCCAATTTTGATATAAAGCTCGTTCTAGTAACAATAACGGGCTTACCTAAGGAGGGTTTATACTGATACTGTTTAAGACTTGCATATCAAAGAGCTTAATACCTGGAAGCATTTCGTGGCTTCGTCTTCTATCCCCTCCTCATTATCCGCTACTTAAATATTTACGGAAATCCGACCTCAATAATATTTGTTTGCTAAATTTATAACATTATTCAGCCTTCGAAAGATATATAATAACAGATCTATGCAGATTATTTCTGGCTAAAAAAAAGAAGTTGATCATTAAAAAATTTGACAACAAAAAAATTATTCACTCCCAAAAAAGAAATAAATAAGTTTCTCTATGTTGGGCAAAAAATATTAATAGTAAAAATAAATAAAGAATGATAATAATAATTATAATAAATGAAAACTACTTCTGTTTTTAAAAATATTTAAATAAATAAATAAATATATATATAATCGTTTATGAAATAGACAAAAGAAAAAAGATTATGATAATTATTCCGTGGTACAGATCCATTTTTATCAGATTATTAACAACCGCCTGAAACTTCCTAAATAGCTTCATCTCATCGTAACCTAGAAATATTTTGTTTACAAAAATTCTTGCAATCGGGAGGTTTTAAATCTGAAGATCGGCAAACTTAGTCTGTTTAATTAGGTACTAAAAACTCTTAAATATCCGTTTGCTTTCCACTTGGATCGTAAGATATTTTTATCACAAAATCAAGAAAAAAGGTGACCTTAAAAATATTCAGCCGTTTGGCGTGACCTACAACCCCGAAATGTCAAAATAATGAGGTTATATAGGCCAAGGGGCCCAATATTTTTGTGGGCCAAATTTTTTCTCAATTTTATGATCAAATTATCATACGATCCAAGTTGAAAGCAAACTGGTATTTACGAAAGTTTAGTACTTAATTAAATAAACAAAGATTTAAACCACCCCAATTCCAAGAGTTTTCGTAAATAGTTGTAGATTACGATGAGATGAAGTTATTCATGAAGTTTCAGGTGGATGTTAATAATTTGATAAAAAAGGGGTCTGTACCACGTACTAAATCTAAATACAAAAATATTGATGAAATGTAAATATTTGCTGTTTAATGGGTACATATAATATTTATGTATACAAAATTAAATTGTGTTTATTAATGTATTAATATATACTCTGTAACCAAGATTAAGGAAGCCTTGCAAAAATAGAACCCTTTCTTCTTCTGTTTTCTTAGGACTAATTCAATTCCTGGATTTAGCATGTGCATTCGTTTTCTTGTTTTGGGTTTACATGTGGCATGCCATACCATTGTACACAGTAATAGAATAAGTATCTTTTTTGTTATTACTATACATACCTTACCTGAGGGAAAAGTACAGAGATGAATTTGGTGAGAGAGAATACTTAGTTAAAGTTCTTGCATAGGTTCGTTGTTGGAAAAGAACAGATGCAGACTATGACAGAAAAAATTATTTTAGACTCGTTAGGAATCCTTCATCACCACATATATTGATCTAGGCCTTCACTTAGTTGATTCTATGAACCGTTCTTAGCACTAACGGATCCTGGATTTAATTTTGGGGGAGGGGCTTCAGTCCGAAATATTTTTTTCTAAATATATATATATATATATATATTATAATATATATATAAAAAGTAAATAATTAGAAAAAAAAAGAAATTAACTACCTATATTTTTTATTTTTATATTTTTCATTTCTTAGTGATTTGTATGTACATATTGTGTGAATGAATCATGTAGCCTTAATATTAATGCCCTTCAATGTGGCAGATTATATTAATATTCAATAAAGAAAGTTAAAAAAAAAAAAAAATCTTAGTGATATTTACAATTGTATAAAAGAAATACATTTAGTAAATTTGAGCTCGTTGAAGACATGGAATGCTTTACGATCCTCCAAGAAGGCGGTTAATTTTTTCTATCTTTAAACATGCGAGTAGCTCTTAGTAGCGAAACTCCTACCAAAATACACCTTATGAGTTTGGGATTTGAGCAGAACTAAGAAAAGATTTTTTATTTCTTAATGATATTTACAAATGTATTAAAGAAATTAATTTAGTAAACTTGAACATATGGATATAATGACTTGAAAACACTTGTTGAGAAACTACCCAATGGTAGCACTCTAATAATATGTCTACATTAGGAGATCACGGGGCCATATTCTTTTCTGATGTCTCGGAGAGTTATCAGGAATTGAAGAGGAAGCAAGGTTAGAAACGAGAGGGTTGGGATGATTCTGAAGTTTATTATGGAAGGATAGGTATGGATTGGGCTAGATCTGAAACATTAAGATCGTTATGGATGGTTTTATTTGAAACATAGTAGGGAGCATTGAGGATTTTACGAAGTATTTTGGATTGTAAGGATTGGATACGAGAGGAATTCGATGGTTTAGTTGAGCCCCAAAGCTCAATTCCGTAAGTCCAAATAGGTCTTATTATTGTCATATATATGAGTCGTTTGTAATTGATTGAAAGATTAGAGCGTTTGTCTAGTAAGTGCTGAAGTAATCGGAAACGTTGAGCGGTTTCTTGTGGTTTCAGTGTGATATGAGGAACTACCTATATGAAATGGTGTTTAAGTGGTTCTTGAAGTCCTATTAAATGTAATTAAACCAACAAGAATACTTTAAGAGATAGTTTTTAATATTTTTTCTGTAAAACAGGTTATATTTTACCATTTTGGGGGGGGAGGGAGCTTCAAGCCGAAAGCCTCCCCCACCTTTAGATCCGCCTGTAGTTCTTGGCATGTCTTATATGTATTCCAATGGACCGACCTAACTCTCTCTTATATTTTTATACTGTGTTATCTATTGATTGATGAGTATGCTGTGTTATTTAGTAACTCACAGTTGAGCAGCCGTGCAATGTTGTATTTCTCTCTATCACCTTTATTATCCTTAGTATATAGTTATTATATTTAAATTTTCTCTTTTTCCCTTTCTCTTTATTTCTTTCGCATGTACATATTATTAATTATGTAAATATTTCTTCCTGTTATATAGACCAATAACTTGAAATACCTTTTTTTATGCTGTTTATTTATTCTTTGTTGTTTTTTTTTCGCCATAACACGATATAAATAATAACGAACGCATGAATAATGCATTATATTATAAAAGGCACAAACTTATGTCTAATAAAAAATATTTAAATATGCCTTAAAAAATGTAAATATATGCCTTCACCATATAATATGTTTTAAAAAGTACAATAATATATAGTATAAAACCTATAGTTTTTCATACGGTATTATTTTTGGTTTGCCTCTGTTAAGGGTTAATCTTAAAAAAAAAAAAACGAATAAAAAAACTTCATAAAATGTTGCAATTTATGGTTCACTGGATGCATATTCTTTCCTCTGCTAAAAAATTCCATCTTCTAAGTGTTCTACCTCCATCTCAGAGAAGGGCTAATAAAACTAGATTAGATGGTGTGTTGTGTACGTCATTTTCTGACAATTCCTCCATTTATAATTAAATTGTTTATTCTTTTCTCTTCTTTTGTTGAGAAGTTTCAGGTTGATTTCGGTGGATTTGCCAAAAAACGTCCTCAGCGACATATATCTACTTTATTTGTCACTTATTTTTACAAAGCTGACTTTTCGTGAAAGTCTTTACCATTATGAAAGCTGGGATAGACTTTCCCGCAACGTTGTTTTTTTTTGTAATTAGTGACAAATAGAGTGAACATGTGTCACTAAGGAGTGTGTTTTTTGCCAATGTAACTTTATAAAATATACTGCCTTCGCATTGTTGATCACATATCATCTGCAATTGAAAGCAAGCAATATTGTACCGGTTTCTTTCTGGACGTAGGGTTAACACATGTCATAAAAATGTCGTACATGTCATAAAAATGAAATATATGTAACTTTAAAAAATCAAGTATATTATTATAAAAAATACAGTTAATTAAATCATCGCATAATAATGTTAAAATATAAAATCTATAACTAAGGACATTGATATTATTAGTAATACATTTTAAATAAAAATATTAAAAAAATAATATAAATAATAATGAAAGTTATATAGTTTAATTTAATAAAAATAAATAGAATATGTAATACATCAAGAAATCTAAGTAATAATATCTGGATTTTTAAAAATCGTTTAAGATGTAGTAAATATTGTAATAAGTGGAAAACGGATATTTGTTGATAAAAAAAATAGTTCCGAAAATAAAGAAAAATAAAAGTATGAAGGCATATTGAAAACCTTTTCAAGAGAATTTAAAAAATAAATAAAAACCAAAAAAATTGTATTTATTACCAAAATTAGTCATTGGTATTATACCCCAAACCGAATTAGAGAGCCATAAATACGTATTTTCCCGTTATTGTTGATAATGCGTTTGACAACATCCATTACTATCTCTAGAGTCTGTTTATTTAAAATGTGTATATACGCTGCATTTCCATCGTTCAGGCCATAAATAAACCCAATATTTGCATAACCAGCTGTACTGAAACGTTTCATTTTCCTATAGATAGATTCTCTACTTAAAATGCTGCATTGAATACAGGGGAGGTAATTGTGGTTTCGTTTGTCAAATAAAATAATTATTTAATAAATATCAAAGATATCCAAAAAGTTACAAAAACTTGACACGGGCATGCGCAATCTTAAAATCGATAATTTTGATTTTAAAAATCGCCAGCAAAATAATAATGAACCCTTATATCAAAGATATCCGAAAATTTAAAAAACGCAATACGCGGGTGCGCAATCTTAAAATCGATAGTATTTTATTATAAAAGTCGCCACAAACAATAATGGATCCTTATATCTTTAAATTCAAAAGTTAATGTGATAACCTTGAATAATGTTTTGCTCTATGAAAATTTATCTTGAATGATTATTTATAGTGATTTAAATAAAAGTGAATTTTCATTCATTACTATTTATTCGTCATTCCAATAAAATTGGCCTTTTACAAAATAAAATATAGATTTACATATATATATATATATATATATATATATATATATATATATATAATATATATATATATATATATATATAGTTAGAGAGAGAGAGAGAGAGATAGAGAGAGAGAACATATTGAGATTAGGAGGTAATCCTATTCTGTCGGTATGAGATGGTACTCATTAAACTGGCTAACATTTGGAGAGAATACAGCCAACCGGATCATCATCAAAGCGGCAAAGTTCAAGACGGTTAGGAGGGGAAAATTAGGCTGAGATCTGCAGTAGCTGTTGGAAACTGTAATTACATCATCAACATCAATGAATGTAACAATAATGAGAAATTATTTACTTTGTAGGAATGATCTACCTGCCTGATAGTGGATATTTTGTCAAACTTTTCCATCATAATCTTTAAAATTAATAAACCTATAGTCAAGTATATGCAACCTACTCATAAATAGACGGCATTTAGTAGAAAGGCGACCAACCAATAAAATATGGAAATATAAATTAGACGGGCCTTTTAATGATTGACGGTCCTTAGTATTTTCAATAGAACTAAATCATTGAACGTATTCATCGGAAAATTTATGTTGACAAAATATTGGAAATAGAACATGACTTATATATACATATAATAATAATTTTTTATTTATTCTGGAACGAGTCCCTTTAGAATAATACAGAGAGACATAAATATGGGCTAAGGAGCCTTAGAGATACATAAATAAAAATACAGATTAATTAAACAGTCATATTAAAAAAAATGAAAAATTATAAGTTACTTTCTAACTTTAATCAATTAATAATAAAAAATAAAAATTGAAAAAAAAAGAATAGAGTAAAAATAATAAAGAACGAACTAATAATTTATATACATATTTACATTAGCATCTATTTACAATTTCATGGGGACTGGATGGATAAGAAATGATTGAACAGGCGAGATTTAAAGGTTGGAAGGGTATTGGATTGACGAATGTGAGAGTGGATGGAGTTCCATAGGGATGAGGATCGGATAATGAACGATTTGTCGAAAGCAGCGGTTCGGTGGGCCCTTATGTATAAATCAGAAGACCGGGAACGAGTATTGCGGGAACGAACAGAGAATTTGAATTGGAGGAGCTCGGAGATGTATGAGGGGCTGTGGGATTGGATGACTTATAAGAAGAAGGATGCCAGAAAATCATATATATATATATATATATATATATATATATATATATATATATAGTTAAGTTTTAATCAATAAATTGTTTTAAAAAAATTGTTTATCAATCAATTGATAACAAAAAAAAAATATTTAGATGAATTTGTATAGATAATAATAAAGAGAGAAAAAAATATATATATAAAAAACTTTGAACTTGAAAAAAATTAACAAAAAAGTTTCAATCAATATACACTTGGTAAATTAAAAAAAAATGTCTCTGACCAATAAATGATTAATATATACTAGATAGGAAAATATAACGATAACTTTGGAAAACACTGTAAATATATAAGAAAACACGAAAAGAAAAACTTTAAACTAGTATAAATATATATAAAAATAAGAAAAAGAATGAATAATAACTTTGAAAACTATAATAAGAAAAATACTATACTTAAAAAACAAACGAAAAGAAAAAAATTTTAAACTTGAATAAATATATATATAATATATATATATATATATATATTATATATATATATGTATATATATATATATATATATATATATATGTATATATATAATATACATATATATGTATATATATTAGTAAGAAAAAAAAGAACACTAACATTTAATAAATATAATAAGAAAAAGAAACTGAAGATAAAAAGAAAACTTTAGAAAATAGAAAAGTTTTAATAGTGTAGAATAAAATTAGGTTTGTAATAAAAAAGATAAGATATTTGTTAGAAAGCTTTTACGAATTTCCAAATCCATTAGGTTCGACTCGTGTTTACCCATGCATGTTTAATGTGGATTGATTTCATTCTGTTAAATGCTGTCCGATTATGTATTGACGCTTTGTCGATGAAAAATGTTTTCATCAGTAACTGTTTCAAGTGATATGTTTAAAAAAAAAAATGGATTTTTTTTTTCTTTATTTCTAGTACTTTAGATCGATCCAATATAAAAATACGCCTGACCAATTTCTGTAACACAATCATGAAAGATTTTATTTAATTTTATAATAAATTATTGGAATAATTAGTTTCAAGCAGTTCTTCAACCGACCGCTGGGGCAATATTGGAGGTGAGATTTTCTCATTTTCTCTCCTTCTTGTTGCTTTCTATCTTAAGTTTGAAATGAACGTCTTCAGGTCCTTTGTAAGTTTTAGAATTAATTGCCAAATCTCTCTTGATGTTTCGTCTGGGTTATATAACATTTTAAATAATTTAATTCTACCACGGAACATTAGTTTGGTTCAATATTTTTAGAATGAGTTTAGAAAATTGTCCATTTTTTTTTTTCATTTTGTAATTAATTTTGAAACCTTTCTAATTATCATGGTTATAATCGACTATAAACTGTGTACTTTTTTAGCTAAGCGAAAACAAAGTTTCTTTTTTTTTCATAATTTTTTTGTGAGATGTGCTTATTCACTTGAAGGAGAATTGACAATGATATAACGTACTGATAAAAAAACTTTGAGAAATAATACATAAAAATTATATATCTTCTGTTCATTTTTCCTACTTTTGGTGTCTTGAAGTTTTTTTATTTGTTACAATAAATTAGCCATTTTTCACCAAGATTTTATTATTACGCAAATATAATTAATAAAATTCGTATATAATAATATAATAATCCACCAATGCAAAACATTGGAAGGAAAATCCCTCTCCTTTTGACTATCCCCACCAGGACGATATAAGTCAGTCCCTCAAGAAATGACGTGGGAGAAGCCCCTATAAAAATTGACAAGTTAATGTTCACTGAACTTATTAATTAGAACATTAAGGATGAACATATGAGGAGGACTCTCAAGGTAATAGTCATTTGTTTCTAATTGTTAGAGTTTTAATGTTTATAGTTACGTACATGTAAAGGTTTTTTTTTTAATAAAAAGTGTATACTTTATGTATATTTTTATATAAATTTAAGTATATCGGAAATAATTTGACATGGAACGTTAGACAATTCAATTAAATGTAATAGGAAATTCATTTTATAAATTCTGAATATCAACTAATAATGTTATTATAATTTTCCAGTTTTGAAAATGACCCTTAGTATGGTTAAAACGTTAAATTGATACGTAATAATAAAATGTTGGTGAAAAATGGCCAATTTATTGTAACAAATAAAAAAAATTATATACTTTAAATACTAAATTAAACCTATTTCTTCAATGTTAAATATATTATATTTATATCCAATTAACTTAAGATAAAAAAAAAAAAACAGCAGATATAACAATATGCGATAGATGAACATTAATACAAATATTTCAGATCTCTTGTGAAATATTTTATTATTTTATTTTTATTCCTTCCTGCAAGCAAAATGAGGTTTAGGCTTGTACGGGGACAGAGTTTTCTCAAAGTGCTGCTCCCTTCAAAGAGATGAAAGAAACTTTATCTGAATAGAAAAGATAGTCTTTGTAAATAAAAAATGAACGATGGTGCAAATTGAACCTGTAGGTCTTCTGCAATATTTACGTGGATATTCCACCACAGCTGTGTTACGAAACCCCCTGTATCTAATAATAATAATAAGAAAGATTTTATACCGGATTCTTTGCATGCTCTAACAATTTGTGGAACATGCCCTTACTACAATCAATTAATTCTTGTTGGAAAAAGTATTAAATATTATTTTAAAATTGTAAATCTTGTTTATAATAGTGGATTGATGGTTGGCTGCATTGAATAATTGAAGGGAGGTAGGTTGGTGTGTTCAGTCAAAATACAAAATAAAAATAAATAAATTATATTTATTTCTATTTTTGCCGAAGTTTCGGTTTAAAGTTTAGGCCTTTATCAGGGCTAAGAAAATAGAAGATAACAATAGGTATGAGGAACTATTAACAATAAACTTTTTTTTTTTACATGGTCTGATTAAATTAACGAAACCGACATATTAGGTATGGGGAAGAATAGCATCCAGCAATACCTCTTCCCTTGCTTGAATCAATTACCATGGTTTGTTAAGGAATGGGGTCTCTCATCCAGCGCCTTTTTAGTCTCCTTCTCGTATGTAAAGAGTTCTTATGTGTTGGTCAACTGGCAGGACGAAGTCTGTAAGGTTTTGTTGGTTACGTACCGAGGTGCTTTAGTTATAAGTCATAATATTTTTGATTGGAAAATTTGAAGTTTGTGTAAGTGGGTCTTTATAGCTATACCGTATATCTTTGAGGAGTGAGTCCATATTGGTTTAAGTAAGTATAGGATATATTTAGTTTCTGGCTCAGTTCGAGTTTTGAATATTTGGGAAAAAAAGTGAGTAAAGTAGTTTGAGTTGTCTATTGAGGGTATTCCGTTTCATTTTGACATGTTGTAACGTCAGTGAGGCTTGTTTAGAATAATGGTGTTTTGTGAGAATTACTGTCATCAGCATAAGTAGCAGTCAATGTCTCATTGTTAATAGGTATGTCGTAAGTGTATAGTATTGGAGCCAGTACTGAACCTTGAGAAAAATCTACCGAAAAGGAAAGATTGAAGAATCAGGAAGTATGTGTACAGTAATATGGACTTGAGGTTAAAGAGAAGACCCTGGTCCCAGACTTTTCTAACGCCTGAGCTACATCCAAAAATAAACCAGTTGCATACAGTTTTTGTTCTAAAGCTCCAGCAATGTAGTATCTCACTCTGTGTAATTGAGGTATTGTCGAATGGAACATCGAAATTGGTGTTCAGGAATCATTTGTTGGTCAGTCATTATGTCAACAAGTCTCTTGAATATTAATTTTTCAAATATTTTGGAACAAACAGGAAGATGGCTAATTGGTCTGTAGGAGGAAGTATATGTCTTTGCCAGTTTTGTGTATCATTTTAATGAGTGATTATTTCCATTTTAATGGAAATTTTGCATACAGTAACAGTACAGTAACTCAATTTACTCTGTAATTCAGTTATTAATTGTTGTCAGAAATACTAGAGCTTTCCTGGACAGTTGGAACGCTTCGTCTGTCATTATAGTCAAGTAATAACCAGGGGCTTTTCTTTTAGTTAAACTATTAATAATGAATAATAATAACGAACTGAAGGAATTATATCATTTGGGGAACGTCACCACCACTCCAATTATAATATCCTCCAATGGATTGATACCAAAGACAACAGTGGCAGGCACGATCGGATTAAAATTACCTCTTGAAGTGCTGAAAGAGGCTCAGTTCTCTTACACACAGCACGCATTGTTCGAAAATTTTTAAATGTCTAAGAAATAATAGATATTATTATGAAGGTAGCTGGACTTCTGGTATCCCCCCTCAGAAACTTACCCCGCAAAACAAGAATAAAGAATAGAAATAATAATAATAATATGTAGGTCTAATAAAATGTAGGTAGAATAAACTTAACATAAATGAATAACTGGAGAGAAGAAAATGTAAAATATAAATAAAAGAAATATAATAATATAACGATAACAAAGTTAGAAATATAAAGTAGCGGAAGCAAATTGATTAAACCTTTCAGCTACATATTATTATTTATTTTTTATTTTTTTTTTTTAACTGTTTACAGTTTATTGCTAATATTTTACTATCAACAGTTTCTCATACCTGTTATTATCTTGTCTTTTCTTTATCCTGACGAAGGCCTGAACTTTGGGCCGAAACGTCGCCAAAAATCAAAATAAACATAATTTATTTATTTTTGCTTTGTATTTTAACTGAACATCCCCATCCAACTTCTCTTCAATAAATCTCTTTTATGTTAATTTTTTTTTTGAAAAACTTTTATATTGAGTGTGGTATTAAAAAATGTAAAATAATTGTATCAATATTATTATTTTATTTCATTCTCAATGTTTTCAGATAGATTGTACTTGGTTTTTATAGACTTTCTTTCTTCTTATATACTGTATACTTCGTTATACAGTATATCAAATTAGTATATACAGTACCTGATCAAATTATTTCGTTCTTGCTTCAGTTCATTCTTCTCATACCGAAATTCTCTTTAGCTGTATCAATTTATATACTTAAAATAAAATTAATTAATTAATTTAAAAGAAATTAAAAGAAATTGTTGTTTTAATTATTATCGATATGCTCCCTCATAAAGCTGATTCTCTGTGTTGGCATTTTATGAAATAAGCCACCACATATTTGTTAATTTTTTTTAGTACCTTATATTATTCTATTTCTTAATTTTTTCAGTCCCCTAACTATAGCTTAGTAAAAATAAAAAATAAAAAATAAACTCCTATAAAAATATTGCATCACGATAAATATTTTACCAAACTCTTCCATTTTCTAAAAATTAGTTCACTTCTTCTCAACCGGCTTTATTTTTTCACATCCATCCAAGTGGAGAACGCACATATTTTCCTTATGTTTCCCTTAAGTTTTGATTAATTTCATGGATGACCTCAAGTTTCTTCTCCGGTAATATTTTTTTATTTATTTTTTATTGTACGAAATAATCAAACTTGCTTCTTGCCGTGACAGACAGTCGTCTGAAAAAAAAGGTCAAGTAGAGTGTTGGTAGTTCGTTGATGAAATTTTAAACCTGGGCTTCCCGAATTTATTTATTTATTAGCCCGTCTGGAGAATCCACGTACGAAGAGATTTGACCCGCTGGTAGAGCCAGTTTACAACAGGTAACTCTATAAAGCTACGTTTACACATTACCCAAACTAAGGCGAACACGAGCGTGAACAAATGTTTCCGCAAGTTTCTCTCTGTTCCCTGAAGAGTCTATTGTCGAGGAAAAACCGAAGAAAACTTGTAACGAAAGTATGTTACCTTCTCTACCACAGCGTTTGTTGTTTTTTTTTTCTTTAAAAAGGGTTTGTGTTTGAAATAAAACCGCCTTAAAATAGAATTTAATCGTTTTGAATAATCTTGAACTCTAATATATTGAAAAAACAATATCAACTACTTCTATGTTATTGCATTATTTATTGATGAGATGCCATATTTAAATGGGCTACCCTAGTTGTTAAAGCACAGAATAATTCTACTTCTTGTTAAACTAGACAAAATTTCCAATAAAAACAAGTACGGTTTATCTTTCTAAAATGATTTAAAGGGAACTTTTAAGCAGCTAAACTACCCTGTTTTTTTTTTATAACAGCATGGATTATTCACGATTTTTTTAATCATCCTACAACAGAATTATAAATATCTCACTTAAAGGAAAACCTCCTTGTACGATAAGCTTTAAGTGCAGATTAATTAAGTTTAGGTTTGTTACAAATTCATCTCTAGTTGTATATAAACATATTGTCGTTTGAAATTTCACCAGAGAACTGTATTTTCAAAAAAATAACTACGATATTTTAATTTTTTTTTCTGTGTCCTGGAAGGTTTTTTAATAAATTAATTATGAACATTCACTATTTATTGGTAAAAATATATATGTCCGTGGTATAGACACCTTTTTATATAATTATTAATATCCGCCTAAAACTTCGTAAATAGCTTCATCTCATCGTAAAATTCGCCAAACTTTGTCTGTTTAATTAAGCACTAAAAAATCATGAATACCCATTTGCTTTCCACTTAAATCGTAAGATAATATGACCATAAAGTAAAAAAAAACAAATGTAGCCTGCAAAAATATTGGTCCGTTTGAAGTGACCTCCACCCCAAAAATGTCAAAATAACGAGGTTATATAGACCAAACGTCCTAATATTTTTGAAGGCCCTAATTTTTTTTTTTTTTTTTACACTTCTTTATTGAGATATTACACCCTGTCACATTCAAGGACAATAGTAATAGTGATATAGAGTAGCTCATTCATACCATACAATAAATAAAAATAATAGACGGCAATATAATAATACTAAAGTAAATTGCATATAAAATAAATAAATAAAAAAACCAATCTAACAAAATAAATAAACCAGACATACTTGGCTTGAGTGGACAATCTGGCCATTGCCATAACTCCAATATATTCTTACAAGTCTTCTAGGCCACTGCCGCTTTAACCTTCGAGAAGGATTGTAGGGATGGCTGGAGCTAGATAGGGATTGTGCAATTGCATTTGGATGATATGCAAGGTTTTGGTGGAATTTGGAAAATTTTTGAGGGATAAGGTGTAGGACAAATGGAATATTAAGGTCATGATGTAGGGTTTGGTTGGTTACATAGAACGGAGCATCAACTATTGTTCGACAGGACTTTGGACTGAAAGGATTGAATTGAAGGTCATAATTAAATAGACAAAGCTTGCCGATCTCTAGATTGAAAGCACCCAAATTCCGAGAAATTTCGTAAATAATATATTTGTAGGTTACGCTGAGATAAAGTTATTTACGAAAGTTTTAAGTGGATGTTAATAATTTGATAAAAAGGCGTCTGTACCACGGACTAATATGTTAAAAATACTGTTGTTTTTTTTATTAAATCGCCATTGGTTCACTGACCGAGTAATATGATATGATAATTAATCGCTTGGACCTACTAGTCTGTATTGTATTTTTAAAAATTCGTTTATGATATTATACTTTATAAATAAATATCAAAATAACTTCAACAAAGATCTCAGAAAATTCAAGGTTTAGTTAGGAAAAAATACTGAAGTTTTTATATTAAATTTTCTTCTGTAACTTACGGATTTTGTTAGATATTTGGGAGTAAGGCTAGATCACTAATAAGTTAAAGGGAGATAAAAATTCCTTAGGCCTATGAACCTAGCAGTTATAGGTTGATAAGAACCACGACTAATGGACAATGGGAGCCGATATTCACTTAGCAGGATGTCTGGCCTCCTCCAGACATCAACTCCTCGTTATCATGAATCTACCACAGCTGTTTCCGATCGCGAAGATATTGATGTTCTCAAGGCAGTAAGGTTATATTCTGAAAGATATCAGATGTTGGAAAGAACATTCCTAACGAGAGAAGTGACTTCTCAAAGCGATTGCTTTTTACATTGAAGTGTTAACATAATTGAAGAAAAAAAACTTCAATTTTTCTTAGAAGAAAATAAGCAATTTAAAATAAAGACATATAGACCGTGTCATAGTTTCTAATAACAACCTATCAGCTTTTTTTTTTTACTTCAAAGGGATTTCTATTCTAGGTCATTTTTTTAATATTCTATAATTATTGGTGGACTTTACGAATTTTCTTATTGTATCTTCAACACACTCCTCGCTATGTATATATATATATATATATATATATATATATATATACACTTTATTTTATTTTTTCTTCTAATGTTTACGCATAATCACTTAAATATCTTAGGGAACATATGTATATCATTTTTTTTTTGTTTTTACAATTTCTTTCTTTACATATTAACAGTTATTATTATTTTTTTTAAATTTTTATATTCCATCACTACAATGCTTGCCTATAAAATTGATTTTGCCGTTCCTTTCTAATTTCATTCAGTGATTATTATGCTATTGTTTTAGCTCCAATATTGTAGTACTGAACCCCTATTACCCAACTGTTCTCGTTAATTTATCCTAAGAGCTATTATACTTAATTTATTACTATCATTTTGTTATTATTCATTGTAATACGTCTTTTGGCCAGATTTATGGTTAATTTATATGAACAATACTGTTATTTTAAAGGGACCTAGTTCCAGAATTAAGATGATTTTTCTATTTCTATTTCTATGTCGTAAAATGATTTACTTGCATATAAGGAGGAAGGGAAGGTTACGTACGTGGGGTTCACCAATTTTAATAAGACATATTTTGGTAATAACTGGTCAAAATATATTATATCATTGTATGAATATTCTTGCCAATGTGTCCTCAGAGCCCAGAAAAAAATTATTTTATAAAATTTGAACAATTTTTTATCATTAATTTCTGCCTTTGCTCTGATTGGATTTCTAAGTAGTAATGTATTAATTAATTTATCTTCTTATTTTTCTTTTTTATTAGGAAGCTTACGTTTATAATTTTTTCATATTTTAGGCAATAAAACTTCCAATCTTCTTCATATTTTTTTATTTATGCTTTTTGTCTCTTATGTTTCGGGACAATTTTCCCATCATCAGAATAATATTTTTATTTTTACATTCTTTTTTTGTTGATGTGGCACCATTTGTCAAAAATTAAATATTTGTCACATTTTTTTAAAAATTATTTGGTGTTACACATATTCATTCATATACTACTCAACATCTGGCCAGATTCGGAAATGACAATTCCGGAAAAATTGTTCCGAAACGTAAGAGACAAAAAGCATAAATAAAAAAATATGAAGAAGATTGGAAGTTTTATTGCCTAAAATATGAAAACATTAATTTATATGTTTTTTTGTGTAAAATAAAAAAAATATGGTGTGTCCACTCACATGACTTTCCTACCTATTTCAGCAAAGTTTTTATATATTTAAATGTGTCCAATAGAATATGTTTTTTTCAAATTTAAACTATGTACATCACATAGAATTATGATATAATTCTAAATTATCTGTGACTAATAAATTAACTATTTGCAAAATCCTTATTAAACCACTTTGGACATGTGAGATCGAACTATGGAGAACAGCAAAGAAATCAAAAATAAAAATCATCCATTTAAGTCAAAAGTGCTTCGGAAAATTGTAGACGCACCTTTTTATGTTTCAAACCTCACGTTACTCTCTGACCTTAACACTCATTTCATCACGGCAATTGTCACAGACCGCTTTAATAATTTTCATGATAGACTGACTCTAAATTCAAATCCACTTACTGAAGCTCTATCTACTGCCACAAATCCATATAATCCGCCCAGAAGACTGCTGAGGCGCTGCCCAAGAGATTTATTGTATTGAGCTACTTGCTGCATTATCTTTTTTCGTGTGTGTTATTATGTTATCTTATATTCATTTTACAACTTTTTTTTTTGTTTTGTTATTACTATTCTTATTTTTTTATGCTATCATTTATGCTCCTTGAAATTATATTTGCTGAATATCGAGGTAGATGGCAAATTTATTGTGAGCCAGGAATACAAATAGAAAAATAACTTTATTCTGGGACACAGTCCCTTGAGAATAACAAAATAGAACAAAATTAAAATATTACATCTGGCCAAAATAAAATCAATCGAAAAAAATAAATAATGTAAAAAAAATATAAGGTAAAAATTCTATATACAAAACAAACTAAACTATATACAAAACCATTAATACTATGACAAGACACTTAAAGCTATTTGCTTGTATAGACCAGTATACACTTTTACGAAAAAAATAAAGAATTAAAAAATAAAAATGTATCAAATTGTCTATTAAAATTAGCTCGAATGGTTAGCAACTATCTGACTGTTTTTGGGATAGGAATTGGAATAGGAGGGTTTTGAATGTGGATATGGATGGGGAATGTCGAATTTTGATAGGGAGGGAATGTGTGTAACTAATAAATAACTAATAAATTTATGATTTAGAAATGTGTCCATTGAAACCCCTCCCCCAAAAAAAAATTGAATTAAGATTTGTTTTCCTGAAAATTGATCATAAAAAAGATTTGAATACGATTTTATTGATAACAAACGCAATGTAAACCGGCTTGTGGAATATCAGAGTGGAAAATCAATACACTCTAATATCGCTAATCAAAAACTTTTTGCCCTAGCCCAATTTTATCAGACAATAGTTTCTGTTAAAAAAGAGGAACTAGTGAGACTTACATGATGCGGGCACCAGATTTCTTTACTTTCACTTACTTTTCTTTTTTCTTTATCTTCCACCCCTTTCTGGCACCGGGATTTGAACTTATAATCTCACATACGAAATTGAATAGCTGTAACTTCATAAAATATTCTTATCTCTCGATTGCTATGAAAATTCTTATTTGAGGGATTTTCAAGGTATGAAATACAAATTTCACGAACTCACTACGCTTCATCGGTCGGTACAATTTTTTAAATATATTTTTTTTATTATAAAGGTATCCCTCATCAATTCATTTTTTAGTAATATCCATAACCATTATTTGGCTCATGATTTATAAATGTTCTTATTGTGTTTTGTAAAATGTATTTATTTAGTTGAATATTATGTTTTAGTTTAGTAAATTCAGTATGAAATGTAGCTTATTTGGTTTATGGAAACTGTATAAATGTAAATTTAAACACGGTTTAAAAAAATACAACGTTAAAACTACATTTATTTATTTATATAACAAATGCATCTACCCATATCTGATCATTAGCAAACAACATTACTTTTGTTATATACGATTTGGAAATTTTTTAGCAAAGAGTGTTACATTGTTAATGGTACCTTAATATGTTAAACATTTTTTGAAAAGTATTACACAGCTAATGTTGTCCATAATTCTTTTTAAAAGATAAAATTTGTTGATTTGTCTAAATAATGTTATAGTAATTAGATGCTTTTTAAAATTTAATTAAATATTCAATAGCAGTCTTAGTGTTGCCAAGAGCGATGCCCAGCTTCTTATTTATCTTGCAATCTCTCCTTGCGTCAATTAGGGTCTCGCAGTCCTGCAGAAAAAAAAAAACTACATTTATATGGGAATTGGACAGTACTTTAGTACGCTTGAATCAGAATCGGCATTAGTTTAATGGCGAAACTTCTTATTTTGGCTAAAATAGATTGATATCCTTTATGGCAGTTAGTGTTGCCCAAATACGACACCGAGACGAGTCTTGGTCTTGCAAACTCAGTCTTGGTCATGGTCTTGCGCAAGACTCTCTCAACATTCTTGCAGTTACTTATCAGCTTATTACTATAGAGATATTACTACATTTTTTTAGATATGAGAAACCTAACTAAGCCCGAATGAAAAATTAGAGGAGTTGATTGCAAAAGTATATTAGTTATTAACATACAGTAACTAAGATTGTCAAGTATTAGTAAGTTTTTTTAATTAATTTCTATTAAAAAAATTAATTTTTTTACCAGTCCTGGTTTTTGTCTTGCAACAGTCAAGCGGCTTTGGTCTTGGTCTCGCAAAGTGCAAGACCAAGACCGATTTTGTGCAACACGAATGGTAGTCCATCTTTTCTGAATTAGTTGGAAAAAAAAATAAGGACTGTATAATACAAGATATATTTGAATTTGGGAAATTTAAAATTAATTCGAAATCAAATCTGGAGGACCCTTTAAGAGCATTTAATAAAATCAAAATATATTTACAATGTTATAATTTGAAAATGAATCACCTTAAAAAGTCTTGTATGGTGACTCTTCATTGAGTTTTAAGTAGGTGTAAACAAAACCCTTTCATATCACGCCTCCGCAAACCTTCGTTTAATTTCAGGGGCTTAGCGTATAATAAAGATGTGATTCTATTAAAGAGCACTGAAAATTAAAATATGAAAGGTTCGTGGAAGCTCGAAACTTTTCTCGTTCACGGTGAATAATAACTGAAAAAATCAAGAAATATTATGTAGACTCAAACCAAACGAGCTGAAACGCGTTTAATAGTTCTCACAAACTTTCATTATGTATTTTTTTTCACTGCTAAATTATGTAAAAACTGTAACTTTTGGAGGAATATATGCATATATTTTTTCTTATTTGTTTAATATATATTATTTAATATCTTCTTTAAATGTATCACTGGGTGTTTACAAATGATTTATATTGGTTTGTGTATGTATTATTATTATGGATTTTTCTTTCTTTTTATTATTGTATACTATTATATTGTATTTTGTTAATGATTGCTGTTCAAAGAGACGTTGGCAGTGCAACCCGAAGAATTGTTATCTTTTTCATTATTTAATTTGTATATATTACTGTTAATGTCCAACTCTATTTGTATAGTGTATTCCCCGAAATAATATAATAGCAGATAAATTATTATTATTATATATTATATTATATTTCATTATGTTAGTATTTTTGTTCCTTATTTTTGATATTTTTTCATCTGGTGTAGGTATCAGGATAAATAAAATAAATAGTTTCCTTTAGCAATAAGATCGCTGTTAGATAATTGTGTATTCCATAGTTTGTAGTATGTCTGAACGCACATGAATGTTTATTGATAAAGCAAACTACATATTTTATTTTTTCCCTTATAGCGACAGCAGATGGATAATATTAATCACTTTATACTATGTTCAATGATAAGAGGAACTTTCAGAAGGTCTAATACGACCGCTGTACTTCTAATGCTGCACTTATAGTACTTATATACGAGCAGCATATCTCTCTACAATGTAATCTATAGATCTCCTGAAAGTCCGTTTTATTGACATTAGTAAATTTAATCACTGTTTTCTCAAAAGCGATTTCTCGACTTTAAGATGGTGTACCTAGAATTTAATTTTACCTGAACAGTTTTTTAGCAATTCCTTCTTATTCAATAAAAAACGTGACCAGCTTAAGAAAAACACAAAATTGGTCCTAGGTCATTTTCCGTTTTGAATCAGTCCATGAATGAAGCATTGAATGAACTTTTTTGTTGGAAATTTTGTCTAGAATCACCCCTCCCTCCAACAGAGTTTGGTCATTAAGAACTGAGACACCATGTACAGTGTAGATAAGAAAAAAAAAATTTTGTGTTGGCGTATATTATTATTTTAAACTCAGTAACAACATACTATTTCCATTTATAATTCAATTTATTCCAATAATAAATATTTCCAATTTATCTCAAATTTACATTTTATATATTTATTTATTTAGTATATTTCCTATTACAAAACTCCCTTAGTTGTATGCTAATTAATTTATCTCTCTTCTTTTTTTTTTTTTTTTTTTTTTTTTTTTGTAAATATCCGTTATGTTTTCTTGTTGTAAGAGAGCTAAATTTTAAGAGACGTATGGAATTTTAAATTATCATTGCTTTGATGTATTATCTCCACATGTATTATTACAGTAAGGCTCGAAATCGGTTTTGTACCAAATATAAGCTCCCGTCATGCTCAAATACTATGAATGGAGTACCGTTGGATTCAGAATTTCAAGGGGGGTTAGCGAATCGTACTCTCCACTTTTGTTTTTCTTTCTAAAATAAATAAAGTCGATACAAACATTTTTCTAGGCTTCAATACTGTAACGGTGGTAGGTCAGTAGATCGATACGGAACAAATTGGACCTTGAAGATTTTGATGCGTACAGCAAGACCCGGATCCTGCGTTTTTAAGCCCTAAAACGTACTATTTTCGAGATAACGCAAGGCATAGGGTTCGCATCCACACAACCGTACGTTAATTGTAGTACTGTCATTGAATACATGTCTCATTTCGTCGACTTGAGGTCTCTATGATCGAGAGAGGAGGAGTTTATATTATTTATCAATGGTGTTTTTGATCGGCAAGCCATATCAACGTTAATTCTTCACCAAATTTCAAGATTGAGCCACCATTTTCGAAGGTGAGCAAAATAGTCCAATCCCCTCGAAAATTCAGGCAAACAAGTTACGAAAGAAAACAAACTTTATTTGGAAATAACAAACAAATTACACATGTTTCCCTTGGTTATGCCCATGGTTATATAAAAGATTACTAAATTATCTACAAAAGGAAAAAGAAAAATCATCGAAATCGAACAATTTTTAGCAAAGGTACAGATTATTGAAATTTGCAAACATGTTGGTTCCAAACTTTAATGAAGTTTTAAATTAATTTTTGTTTCCTTTGTCGATTATATTTATCGATAAAGTAACAATTAATTTCTTTATCTTTTGATACGTTGCATTATTTTATATACTTATTAATTTGGCATTTGATAACAATATCCTGTGCGAATTTTTTGCACGGGCCTACAAGTATGTATTAAATGGAGAAGTAGATAGTAATGGCGTTCATTTACGTTTTGTGTGCGTATTATTTTATTTTTTCCAATATTGTTTTTTGTGCCTGGATCGTTTATTTATTAATCCAGAAGGTGAAATAATGTTACAAAATTACATTTTCCAAGCTGATTCGAATGCATATTTCTATTGTATCTTTGATGTTACCTGGTTATTCAAGCTCTGTAGTTTTCTATGGTTACCTCTAAAATGTTGAAAAGGAAAAAGGCAACTCTGAATTTCTCGTCTACTTTAGAACACTTTTATGGATTCCTCTTTTTAAAGAGATCGAAGGTAATGAGAACCCTTTGTGGTGCTGGAATCTTCTCCTGGAATCTCCACAAAGGGTAAGCGAAAGAAGGATTGCGATTGAATTTGGAGTGGGCAGAGAAGGGATGTAGAGGAAGGTTCTTCGATAGGTTAATTAATTAATTGGAAAAAACCCTATCAGGATCAAGTGGTTCTTGGTATTAACTGGGTCATTGCAGAGCTTTAAATAAATTCATAATTTGTGAGAACCATTGTTGAAGACGATACCTTCCAGTTATGTGGAAATGTTCTGCAGGCTAGTATATTTTATGTCATGATATTTGAAATCATAATAATTTGAAGGTTTTGTCTATCCATAGGAATGTTAAATCACAGTTTGCATAATTCTATTATTTACTCCTTATATTCCAATATTCTGTTTTTCAGGGTCGATCAGTAACCTGGACGATGCCGAACCAACGTGCAACAAGAGTCAGGTGAAGAAAGTCATATCGGGAGTGGTTGGCGCAGCATCCAGCGTAACTTCGGTTCAAGTTGCCAATCTTTTGAGGCTCTTCAAGATACCTCAGGTAACTGTACCTTTTAAAAAAATTTTTTTTTTTTATTATCGAAATTTACAACTGTATAATGATAAATACAACTAGTAAATATGAAATAAGTAACTTGACATGTACAACATGAAGAGAAACTACCCATTGGTAGCACTCCTATATTAGAAGGTCCAGAGGCCATCTTCTTTTCAGACGCCTCGGAGGGTTACCAGGAATAGAAGAGGAAGGTTGGAAACAAGAGGGTTAGGATGGTTCGGAAGTTTATTATGGAAGGACAGGTATCCGGATTGAGCTAAATTGGAAACATATGGTACAGTAAAGTCGTTATGGATGATTTTATTTGTGACAAAGTAGGGATTGTGGATTATAGAGCATTGAGGATTTTACGAAGAATTTTGGATTGCAGGGATTGGATACGAGAGGAATTTCATGGGTTAGAAGAGCCCCAAAAGTCGATCCCCTAAGTCCAAATAGGCCTTATTATAGTAATATATATGTCTTTTGTAAATAGTGGGAAGTTTAGAGCGTTTGTCTAGTAAGGGCTGCAGTAGTCGAAAACGTCGGGCGGTTTCTAATCGTTTCAGTCTGCTATGGGGGTCTTTTTTAAAAATAGATTTTCTTTATTACCTACATTACCTATCTAAATATCCATCATTCCTTATGGTTTTTTTTTTTTTTTGTTGAAAATAAATAATTATTGATGAAAAAAAAAATCTTTTATCTGTTAATTAGGGTGAACGCACCAGTGATGGTTAGGTTGGACTTTACATGTAAATGATAAGCTTCCTTGTTGATTTGAAGGTTCTGGTTTTTTTTCCAGATTAAAGAACAATGCCCTCTGTTGACAACTGTAGAACAAAGTTTCCAAAAGAAAATTTTAAAACGCCCATTATTGTTGATTCTATAGTGCTATTGAGATGAATGTATTTCATACCTTTCAACTAACAATTTTACTAAGACTAAATTGAACATTAGGATGAACGTTATGTTTATGCTATGTTATCTTTATCGTTTTCTTTAAAGTTAAATAAAAATTTAGAATTTTTCTCAGGCATGTCCATTACTTATTACGACTCCCTGAGCATTATTTTAACAATTGAAGTTCGGGGTGTCTATCAATACTGAAAAAAAGTGTTTATACTGAATATTTTTTTCAATTTTAAAGTGCTAAATAGAGAAAGTATACCCTAGAGATTCTAAATGTCCAACAAAGAAATTTATAAGTATAATAATAATGGCGTCATAAGCAAACGAAGACAATCATTTCCTTAGTTGTGTCCATCACTGGTATGCTTACCTTAATGGCTTTCAGTCTTTGTATATTCTTTATATTTTAACGAGCACTTTTATATTACAAAATATGCTTATTTAATTTGCCTCAAAGTTGGGGATCTATTTGAAAATTGTCTTGTAGCAGTTGTATCGTATTTCATCCGCTACATTTCCTAAGCATACGCAAATATATATGTATTCGCAATTTAAATACTCCATCCAATCCCATCCTACTAGATCTCGCACTTCCGACTTGTATCCCCCTCCTCACCGAACTGCTGCGTTTGACAAATCCTTTGCAATTCAAGCCTCCTCCTTCTGGAATCCCATCCCTGCTGATATTCGACACGCACAATCAGTTCCCTCTTTCAAACCTCTCCTCTTTAAACACCTACTCCTTTCTCAATCTGCCTGTTTACGAAATATACCTAAAAGACCTGTCTAGGTACCCCTAGAAAATGTTTCTGTTATTTTAATTTTCTCTATTTGTATTATGCACGCTTATTATGTATGTATATTTACGCTTTTCATGTCTTTTTCTCTCTTTCCGTCTGTATTTTTACTTTTAAATAACCAATATTATAAATATCTACTCTATTTATGACCACTTACACATGTATTCAGCACTTATAATTTGTTCTAAAGGGACAAAAGTCCCAGAATAATGAAATATATTTTCATGCATTCATTTCATTCATATATTTTTCGTTACTAACAATTTTTTTTTTAAAAATGATAAATAATTGACTTGAAATATAGATGATTATGTATCCATTAGAAAATGTATGCGAGCTATTCTAATCTTACCTGTTAGACCTTTTTATAAGATAATAACACTTCTCCTCTACTATACGTTTTAAGAAATAATAAAAATAAAATTAACATCAATCTATTTAACTATAACGAATGACTAGTAGAACTCCTCTAGCCTTACATTATTTATTTTATTAACTTGACATAAATGCGAGAGATGGTAAGCTAGCTGGTGACCCCTGAGATGAGAAACAATATTGTTAATTAATTAGTGTTCAATGAAGGTTAATTAACTAACACAGGTATGCAAACCTCTGTTGGGTATTCGCTTTGTCTGTGATCCTATGTTTTTACACACTACTGTTAGTTATAATTTATTATTTTGAGAACATTTATATGTTTCTCTATAATTTATTATTATTATTATGAAACTAAAACATAAATGGGAAATTTCATTAATTATCATATGTTTTGATATTTTTAATCCAAATATGCATATATCCTAATGGAGAAATAAATGAATAAAGAAAATTTTAAAAATGTTTTGGAGGTACTTCTTAGTATTTTATTTATTTATTTTTTTGTTGCTCTAATGATAATCGTTTATCTTTACATAAAAATGAAACATGTATGAGAATAATTGATGCTAGTTGGGGGAAGAAAAGATTTGGAGCTCCAAGTTGAACAGTTTTCCACGTTAATGACAGTTTAATGCCGGTCATCCATCAACCATCTCCAGTTGTATCTGCCATTTTAATTAAATCCTCCTTCTACAGTTTTTGAGTTTAATCTTTTTCCTTTATTGTATTCAATTTGTAATATTCAGTCGTTATATATATATATATATATATATATATATATATATATATATATATATAATATATATATATATATATATAGTCTAATTATATATTAACTATATATATATATAGTCTAATTCTTGAAAGGTACATTAAAAAATTTCACAGACTTGCCTAATGTTCCGACGAGCTAATTCTTAGAATTAAGAATACAAGAGTGAGAAAGTCTTATAATTTTATACGGATAAGGGAAACGTAATACATAAGAGATATATATATATATATATATATATATATATATATATATATATATATATATATATATACATATATATATATCTTATGTATTACGTTTCCCTTATCCGTATAAAATTATATACATACATAAGATATATATATAAGATATATATAAATATATATAAGATATATATATACGTAATATATATAAGATACATAATATATATAAGATATATATATACGTAATACATAAGATATATATATATATATATATATATATATATATATCTTATGTATTACGTTTCCCTTATCCGTATAAAATTATAAGACTTTCTCACTCTTGTATTCTTAATTCTAAGAATTAGCTCGTCGGAACATTAGGCAAGTCTGTGAAATTTTTTAATGTACCTTTCAAGAATTAGACTCCTCTTTCCTGTATATCCTTCAATAAACATTTTAATTGGTTCTCAGTCTCTCCAGTTTTATGGAAAACAATATTAAACAATTATCTCTTAAAGTATTATTGTTTGTTTAATTGCATTTAAAAGTACTTTAGAGTGTGAGTGTGCTCTCTGAACACTATTATAAATGTCCTTGATGTGACAGAATGTAATATTTCTAAATATACAAATAAAAAAAGTACTTTAGGAATCACTCAAACACCATTTCATGTAGATAGTTAGTTCCTTTCTTTTTTTCCAAAGTAATTTTTCGATTTTTTGTGAAAAAAAAGCTTTCGGGCTGAAGTCCCCACCAAAATGGTAAAATATAACCATGTTTTATGGAAAAAAAAAATTAAATAATTATCTCTTAAAGTATTATTGTTCGTGTAATTGCATTTTAAAGTACTTTAGGAATCACTTAAACACCATTTCATATAGATAGTTAGTTCCTTTTTTTTTTTCAAAGTAATTATCGTTATTTTTATGAAAAAAAAAACTTTCTGGCTGAAGCCCCTACCCAAAAATAGTAAAATATAACCATGTTTTATGGAAAAAAATATTAAACAATTATTTCTTAAAGTATTATTGTTCGTTTAATCAGATTTAAAAGGACTTTAGGAATCACTTAAACACCATTTCATATAGATTGTTCCTTTCATTTTTTCCAAAGTAATTATCGTTATTTAAAAAAAAAAAAAAGCTTTCGGCTTGAAGCCTCCCCAAAAAAATTAAATCCTGGATCCACTAGTGCCTTCCAATAATGTTATTTAGACTTTTTATGTTTAATTTACTTGTAAAACTTGACAGGCGCAAGTATATTTTTATAAAAAAAAAAAAAATATTTAGCTTCTATATTGAAGATAACTTATATACATATATAAATTATACAAATTGTGTACATATATATTTTATATATATAACTTATTGCATATAATATCTACATTTATAAAAATAATAGATAATTATTGAAAGTTTATAAGCGAATCCTAAAAATTTAGGGAATGTAATCGAAAAAGAAAATCCATAAGAAATCAAAATTGATTCAATTTCTCTTTTAATTTTCAATTTTTGGACTTATTTATTGAAAAATATTACAATCTGTCTCAATGACATTTATAATAATGTTCAGAAATCGCATTCACACTCTATGTACAATAAATAAAATAAATTATACAGAAAAATAATTTTTATAGGAAGTGTGTGTCAGGTGATGGCACAACTGAACATTGATCGTACATTTAACTAAAAAACTAAGCGTGATTATTTATTAAATTTACCTATATGCAAATAGTTGTGAAAAGATAATTTAGAATATAGGTCAATACCGGAGAATGGATAATTTTTATTTTATAATTTAATTTAATTTAATTTTTTAGTCTATTGACTGAAAATCGAACGTTGTGAAAATCTAATATAAAATGTATTCCGGTAATTCCTCTATTTTCAGTTAAAAATCAAAATCAAGATTAGATACCAAGACCAAATATCTGGCATTAGTTCTAAAAACGGAAGAATTTATATTCAAAATTATTCCTAATTTTATAACATAAGATATCCTCAAGATGTGGAGAGACACTTAATGGTGTAAAGTGATTCTTATATATGATAGAAAATCATACCTCTAAATTAATTTTGTCAGTTATTATAAGAAAAGTTGAAATATCTATTTTGGTGAAATTGTTATACTTAGAAAATAATTTTAAGTTAAAATTTTAAAAATTTAGTTATTTTTTAAACTTCTCTTCAGTTTAATTTTTTTAGTCGCAACAATCTTCTCTTACTAGTTTCTGTCAAAGGCCGAAATGTGTCTGCTGAAGATATGGAATGCTTTACGATCCTCCAAGAAGCCTGTTAATTTTTCTATCCGTAAACATGCGAGTAGCTATTAGTAGCGAAACTCCTACCAAAATACCCCTTATGCGTTTGGGATTTGATCAGAACTGAGAAAAGATTTTTTATTTCTTAATGATATTTACAGATGTATTAAAGAAATCAATTTAATAAATTTGAACATATGGATATAATGACGTGAAAACACTTGTTGAGAAACTACCCAGCACTCTAATAATATGTCTACATTAGGAGATCACGGAGCCATCTTCTTTTTCAGTCGCCTCGGAGCGTTATCAGGAATTGAACAAGAAACAAGGTTAGAAACGAGAGGGTTGGAACGATTCTGAAGTTGATTATGGAAGGATAGATATCTGGATTGGGACAGATCTGAAACATAAGAAACATTGAGGTCGTAATGGATGGTTTTATTTGTAACAAAGTAGGGAGCATTGAGGATTTTACGAAGGATTTTGGATTGTAAGGATTGTCCTATACGAGAGGAATTCGATGGTTTAGTGGAGCACCAAAACTGAACTCCGTAAGTCCAAATAGGTCCTATTATAGTCATGTATATGAGTCTTTTGTAATTAACTGGAAGTGTAGAGCGTTTGTCTACATTATTAGTGCTGAAGTAGTCGGAAACGTCGAGCTATTTCTTTTCGTTTCAGACGGGAATGTCGATTACAAGTTAGACGTTTGTACAGATGGAGTCCAAGATAGAAAAAAAAATTAAATCCAAAAGTTATTGTTTTCAGTTGGAACAGCAGTAATTAAGCTTTATCAACAATATTAATGTTCAATTTAAAGAAAATCCTGAGGAGTTTTTGAGTTAGTACTTAAGGTTATATTTTTTTATTTATATAATAAGCCGTATGTAATTATTTTAAATTGCCCTAAAAAGGAATGTAATTTGTGTTTTCATAATACAAATTTATTTAGGCTACTTTACTTGATGCACCTTTCGTTTTTTGTAATTTATGATACATTATAACTCATTTTAAATACTGGTTAATATTTTTTTCTTATTTTACAAAAAAAAAAAAGAAAAAAAGATTAATATATTGTAACCTAAAAATTTAAAGCAAAAATAAATTATGTTTAAAATTATATAATTTTCTTTTCATGGCTCCTTGGGCCAATTAGAAAGAACGTCGGGAAATGAGTCTAATATTTTTCGATTTAGTATCACCAAAAAACATTTGGTTTATATCGGCAACCCATAGACTGTAGTCTTTGCTTGTAAGTATCGTTATATTACTTGAAAAAAGAGCCGGTTTGGAAATAAACTTATTTTTACATTACCTTTTTTTAATATTTAATTTCGTTTTTAAGAAAAATAATTGCACTATCGGACTCTTTTGCTGTTTTTACGTTGGAATCAATACTTATTTTCGCTTTGAAAATAAGCGGCTAATTTCTCATAAATTTTTTTCTTATAGGTACCCCAATGTTTGATCCATCATTGATTATCTTCTAATTTCTACGAAATTTAGAAAGGTTTCCAAATGAGCTATAAAACGAAAAAATAATAATAATAATAAAGCGAAACCGTACAATATTTTAGCAAAGATACAACTAATTGTAGTTTCTAAACATGTTTTGGTCGATTATTTTGAATTAAAGTAATTTTATTATTTATCCATTATATTGCCATTTTTTCATTGTACAATATAATATGTGAATTTTTCGTATAAAAATATACATGACGTATAAAAATTAGAGTTATTTATAAAAATCAAATTGGCATATATAATCTCTTACTTATTCGAAACATTATATACCTATCCTAATGACAAGTACAACAATTTATAAATAAATGGTTTATAAATAATTCTGGATGATATAAATTACAAAAAGTACTTTAATCCGATAATGCAGCGGGAGGGAGTGCGCTGGGAATAGGATGGACTCAAATGAGGAAATACCTCAACGGACCAATAATGCCATCTCTTCATAACCCCATTCTGTTTTTAATACCGCCTCTGTTCATTCTCATTCCGATATTATTTTTTTATATATCATAGTCTTCTAGAGTCTCTTAGTTTGCCTACAGATCATGTATTTGAAAATTTATAATAAAAATCTAAATTTTCGTATGGATAATAAATTTATAATAAAAATCTATTGTAATGCGGCTTAGTGAGAGGCGCTGGGATCTCCTAGAGTTCTGCCTTTACTTACAAGATTGAGGAGGGGGGAGACCTGGCTAGGAGTTCTCCTGAGTGAAAGAATTTTGTAAATATTGAATAAATGTATGCCTGTATTCAGAATAGAATAGAAAATAAACTTTATTCTGGGACGATGTTCCCTTAGAATAGCAATAATGAACAGTTACAAAAGAAAAAATACATATCTGTCCAAAATCTAACTTAATAAAGATTCAAACAATAGATACAGCAACTTAAATAATAGTATGTAAATTACTAAAAAATAAAATAAAATCTTCTCAACTATACTTATAATTTTACTGGAAAAAAATGACAAAAAGAAAAAAAAATATTAATAAAAAAAGAATTACATGTATAGAAAGAAAAAGCGAAACCCCTAGAAAAGAAAAAAATATCAAAATTACGTAAATAACAAAAATTGACTTATGTTAAAACCCATATAGCTAAAGCATACAAAATATATACATATATTAAAGATAAATTATTTAAAGAAGATTAGCAACAGGATCATTTATTTATTTATTTTTGTTGTTATTTTACTTAGTTTAGTTTCTTTTTGTTTATTTACATTTCATTTTACTATTATTATTTTACTGCTTAATTTATTTTACATAGAGTGTGAATGTGCTTTCAGAATACTATAAATGTCCTTCATTGATACAGATTGTAATATTTCTTGATAAATAATTTTTTGAAAAATAAAAAAATATAGATCTGATGTGTGCTCTCCCAAAACTTTTCTACCGATTTTATAGAAATGTATGCGGTATTATAGGTCCATTCAAAAAGAAAAAAAGATAGTTGTATTTGATAATTTTTCCTGAAAACCTATAGAAATGATATAGAAATAGAGTATGACTTATTCAATAAATTATAGCATTTTTTTTTCTTTTAATCTTATTTTATTGAGAAAAAATACATTTTGCTCAATCAAAGGCATTGAGTATTTGCGATGAGAGAAACTTAGCAATAGTTACTTAATCAACTTAATCCGTAACAAATAATAATATTAATCTAACTTTTATTTCAATAATTAAGTTTGTTAAATATGGCAATTGATGAATTATATATTGTTTTGACAATACTTATAACTCAAAGGATATAAGAACAAAGCTATTCCTAGATAGCTAGAGTAAGCTATCTCTGATAGCTTAGAAATAGTTATCTAGAATGTACCGACTTGACACAATAAGACTTATTATCAAGACTTAGGGAACAATAACAGATTTCATCAAAAGACCCCTTTCTCATATACCTCATCTTAAGAATATCAATTATTAATTTTCTTTGGAGCTCTCTTCCGACTTCCCTTCACCCCGTTGTTATTCCTGGGTATATTACCCCCATGGTCCTCTGGACTACTCACTCTTGCACACGGGCGGATCTACGGGAGGGCTTTCGGGCTGTAGCCAATAATTCCCCAAAATGGGATAATATAACCATGTTTTATCGAAAAAAATATTTAAAAATTATCTCTCAAAGTATTATTGTTCGTGTAATTACATTTAAAAGGGCTTTAGAAATCACTTAAACACCATTTCATACAGGTAGTTAGTTTCTTTCTTTTTTTCCAAAGTAATTATCGTTATTTTTATGAAAAAAAAAAAGCTTTCGGGCTGAAGCCTCCTCCCCTCCAAAATTAAATTCTGGATCCGATAGTGCCTTGCAGTTACATTCATGAAGTCACACTCTTGCCAGGAGACCTGGAGTGAACTCTTGTAATCAATCCATATATCCATTATATATTACTCTGTATGTTAAAAGCGTTACTAAAAAAAGTCTTCACTGCCTCCTATACGTTAACTGATGTAAATGGGTACGTCATCATTAAAATCGGCGTATAAAATTCAATACTATAACTTAGCTAAAACGGGTCCTATTTATACTTTTTTTTGTTTTAGTTTTGTCAGACATTATTCCTTCAAAAAAATTTTAATTCGCAAAATCGACCTTTCAAAGAAACGTTTCTGAGGTAATCTTGTGACAGATAAACCAATGGTTGAAAATGTCTCTTATTTTCAATTTTAAAAGGGTGAAAAAGAATTGTGTTTTTGCTTAGTGGGTAAATTATCAATGTTATAATAAAGATAGTGAACTGGTTCCATAGAAAAAAATTCATTCTTTATTAATTTTTCGAATAATCAAAGCCTTATAAATCTCCTTAAATATTGCAGTCGTTAATTATATGGATAATTAAATTGTATAATATAGCTTTCCTTAAAATATTTATACCAAAAATAAGAGTTATCCTCGAGTATAATCTTTCCAGATATTCGAAAATTGAATGGTACGTGACCTTTTAATAATGAATCTATCACTTGAGTACTCCCACCGGCGGTTTTTTCCCATGTCAATTTAATTCATTTCATGTAGGCACAGCTCGTTTATTGATCTTCTGTACAGTTCTGATGCACCGGTTATTATATAAACAATACTGAAGTTGATAAATGTGATGAAATAGTAAATATTCATCAAATTAGTATGTTATCATATATAATCCCTAATTTTAATAGCGATTATTCTAAATAAACTGACTAAATGAGCCGAGCAATTTTTTATTTAGTATTTACTAGTCTGGATATTTTTTACAAATAACACTGAATCGTAATATTCAATCTATAACAATAAAAATAAAACTCGCCCAGCTTTCACAGATGTTGTTAAATATTTATATATTGCTCATCAGAAAAAATATATAAATTTATTTATTTAATTGATAAATTTTGAAAATAAAAAAAAAACTTTTTTGGTCTTTTTTAAGATTTTTGAAGAAACTCAAGATTAAAAAAAAAAAATACTTATTTCCAAGAACTAGACACAAAAAATCAGTTAAATACTTTTTTTTATTTTTATTTTCATGTTCAGTCTATCAGTCTTGGATTGAAAAGTAGTTCGCGCTTTAAGCGCTTATTTTCCACTTAGACATAAATCCCTGGGGCATACTTCCAGCAACTTAAGTGGTTTGTTTAAAGTCATCCTTTTTATTTTGAAATTGATTGATTGAAAAAAAAAATCGATTGATATATTATAATGCATAAATCCATGGCGAGCAAAGGAAGAAAATATTATAAAAAAAACCAAAAACATAATTTTGTTTCCCGCTCATAGGGAGCATTGACAAAAACCCTCTGATCCAATCCAGGATCCAATATATTTCGACCTTTTATCACCAAAAAAAGTTTCATTCTAATCGGTGATCCCACGTCTGTAACTTTTCCTTGTAAATACAATAATAATATATTGTAAAGAGTGTATAGTGGAGTGTTGTAAAGACACAGAGCTGGGGAAAGAAAAGAGGTTCAGTTTTAATTCTCCTTATGATTTCGCCATATGATTCGTTAAATAATATTTTATTTTATTTTTATTACTATATTTTTAAGTAGACTAGAGGGTAACCTCTGTCTGTCTAAGGGGGGACCGACCCTGTATAATTTCACAAATTATACAAATGAAAAAGGTGTATGAAAGACGTTCTAGAGGTTTTGTAACCATGTTTGCAGCTAAAACACCGAGTTGAAGTTTTCTTTTACTCCAACTCCTCACAACCAAAAATCCTCCTCACATCTTAGATCTCCTTACTATATGCACCTCTATCAACTCTTTTAATACCATAACTACAACCTATAAGATACCCCCTTCCATAAAATCACTTCTTTCTGCAAAGCATTCGTCATTCGTGCTGCCTCTTCTGAAACTCTGTATCTATCTCCATACATCAAACCACGTCAAAACATTGCTTCGAACAATTCCCATTTTCCACCACTTGCTACACATTCAAGCTTCTGCAAGCTTGTGTGAATTTTTAGGTTTGTAATTACAATACTCAAAAGCAGTAATTAAGAAGAGTCATTTTATTTTTATTAATTTACTTTTTCTTAGTATTTTTTGTATATAGTTGTATTTGTATGGATCGACCCGAGCAGAATATGACCAATTCAGGGCAGCTTTAAAACTTGTCTACGGCACATTTCAGTATTATATATTTATCAGGGTTTGGGTCAAAGTGACTTAGAAAATAGAAAATTGTGTTTCAGTTTTTTTTTTATTAAAAGTCAAAGTTCCGGCCCAACATAAGAATCTCGAAAATATATTTATATCGCTTTTATATTTTTTAGTATCTTTTGTATATTGTTGTATTTTTCATCGTATTCTTTATATATGTTTGTATTATATCTACATGCCGAACTGATATATATACATCATTTCATCACAAAGACAGAAATCGTTAAAGAAAACTTACATCCTGAACAGTTAGAAAAAATCTTATCTGGGTGATGGGATTAGGGCGCAGTATCCACAAATCCGCACGGCGGTGCTGTTGCGTGGACATTCCATCTGATATATATATATAATAAAATATCAGTCACTAAAAACTTTTTTATAGAATTGAGAGATGTATTTTGCAAGTTTATCAAATATAGATATTGTAGCTACTCTGAAATGTTAGTTTAAACATTTGGATTCCACTTAGCGTTCTGTTGCCGAAGCTTCTATTGACAATCTAGCTTTGTGCTGAATACCCTGCAAAAGTGGATAACAGAGTATTGAATAGCGAGAGGCGTGTGGGAGAAAGGGGAGGCAGATAACAAAGGCACTGGCTGAGAGGCTAATATTAAATAGCGTTGGATTAATACAATTTTAAAATATTCTGTTTACCTCCGACCCATTAAGTATCTTTCTCTTTGTTAGAGCTCAAATAGGATAAGGCTATGGATCGACCCGAGCAGAATATGACCAATTCAGGGCAGCTTTAAAACTTCTCTACGGCACATTTCAGTATTATATATTTATCAGGGTTTGGGTCAAAGTGACTTAGAAAACAGAAAATTGTATTTAATTTTTTTATTTTTATTAAAAGTCAAAGTTCCGGCCCGACATAAGGATCTCGAAAACATATTTATATCGCTATGTTCTATTCTTTCAATGTATCAATACTCAGATTCGAATAACAACTTATGTTCCCTCCCTCTAACCTCTCTCTCACAAAAGATAAAAAACAAAGAAAAAATATTTCTAAAAAATAAACTACCTCTCCTGTGAGCTTATCAAACTGAGAGTTTTTTTTTTTTTAACTATACCTAAGAAATTTTTGTTTAAATTCGGATTTGAAAAAGAAAAAACTTTTACTTTTGAAAGTTTTCGGTGTCACCGACGGTATTTGTTAGTTCTTTTGGAAATAGAACATTTTCTCTAGCAACTTTTGAAGTCAAAGTTTTACTGAACTAAAAGTTTTGTCCATTTCGCTAAAAAGTCGATCTAAAAAATGACTTTCATTGATAGTTTCTCGAACAAACGGCACATTAGAATGATGTGTAATTCGGTAACTACAAATTATAACTCTAATCTAAGCCAATTGATGTCTATTTTCATTCAACTGAACTTTTTCAAGAACTTGAATAAATACAAGTTAAACTATTACAACGATACTGAAACCTAATTACAAATGTTAGAACTTTTTTTCCTAAAATGTTTGACAGAAACTGTTAAAATAGAACTTTGTTAAACTGGAACAACCACGTGCTACAGATTTTTTCCACTTTTTTTCTTTATATATATATATATATATATATATATATATATATATATATATATATAAAATGTTTATACAAATATTTGGTGTATTTCTTGATGTCGACCAGACATTTGATAAAGCCTGTGGCTGCTCATCAAACTTTAGACCATTCTTCTCTCTACGTACTACCTTACTCGTCAACCCGTTTTTTTTTTTTTTCAACCCGGTAGGGCTCAGAAACCCCTTCAATTCTACCAGCCTTAGCAGAAGTACCGCAAGGATCAATACTGGCTCCTTTACTATGCATTATATACAAACATGACATACCTTCCACCTCCACGCCATTGACCGCAACCTAAGCAGAAGAAACAACAATTTTAACACCAAGACACCCTGCTGGAAAGCTGAATTATTATTCTTCCTAACCAGATCAATAACAAAGGTTTTACAGCTTAGTAAAAAATACATAAGGAAAAATATACCAAGCGTTTTTATTTAATATCTTCAGTTATGATCTGTTTGAGGAGGTCTGGAAGTTTATAGGGTCCTAAACCCTTGGTAATTTATGTATGGATCGATGGAATCATATTAAAGTTTTGTTGCATCTTGTAATTTTCGGAAAAAAGTTGAAGGTATGCGGAAAACAACCATAGTAAAGGGTTTTTAAAGGTGCGAAGTATGAATATCTACTTTATTTCTCCTTAAAAAAAAAGAAAAAGAAAAAAAAATGGATCCTCTTTGCACCTTTGGTGGGTAGAAATTGTTTCAATTTTGTAATTTGTTTTTCTGATCCGGACGATTATTTAGAATAAGAATAGATTCACAAAGCCTCGTATATTGTCCCAATTATACAAAAACAAGCATAATCCATTAATGGTAAATATTAAATGTGGTAAATATTCACCTTCACTATGATTAAAGTGGCTCTTCCCTTCTTTACGCAGACAATATTTCCTTGGATCTTTCCTATTCCGAACGATCAAGACCCGACACCCTTCTTACATCTTCAGTCTCCTACAGCTCATACCCGTGGTTCACTCACAGAAAACAAGATCCCATGTTTCAGACCTTTATACCTCTTCCCATAGAATATTGAATTTGAATATTCCTTTATTGTCCGTAAATTGTTCACTTTTTAAGTTATGCGCAAATGAATTTTTCATTTCTTCATTTTAAAGTTTTCCTTACTTTTTTTTTCTGTCTTTTCTTGGGAATATATTTATTTTTCCTACTTGAAGAAGACAAATGATGATGGAAGGATATTCAAAATGATTTCCCGATCCAACATACCAACATAAAAAAAATCTTTGAGAAACAATATATATATTGCGATGCTGAACTGGTTCTCAAAGAGACCAATTCACTTTTTGTTTATTTTTGAAATAATAAAAAACTATACATCTCTTGGAATACTCAGTTTTTTTAGTGATAATGATCATTAAATCGTCTAACAGAGCTTTCCTGAAAAATATAAACCGATTATTAGAGTTTAAAAAAATAAATAGGCAAATTTATTTATTGCCCCTACACAGAGAGTGCAATATATCTTGGCGATTCGATATTCCTGTTTGCGGTGATATAGTGATATAGTTTTATTACTATCTATTGTAATAAATAATAATTTTTTATTGTTCTTATTGCATTAGATAACAATTCTTTATTATTCTTTCTGCCGACAATATTTTCTTAGATCTTACCCACTCCAAACAATCAACTCCCGGCACCCTTCCAACATTCACAGTATCCTACAGTTGAAATCCATGGTCCACTCACAGAGATCCCATGTTTCCGACCTTTATACCCCTTGCCGTAGAACTAAGACGTTTGACTATTCCTTTATTGCCCGATCCACTGCCTTCTGGAATTCTTTGCCATCTGATATCCGCCATGCCTCTTCCTTGTCCTCATTAAGATATCATCTCTATAAATTCCTTCTCACATCCCAAAATGACGCTGTACAATGAAATAGATTTTATGAATCAAATTTTGACTGAGGTGAATGTTTTTTTGAACTTGTTTGAGTTGTAATTTTAAGAATCAACCCATAGTACTATCTATAACATTTTGTTTTTTATTTTCTCTGATTTCTGTTTTTTTTTTTTGTTCATTTCAATAATGTTTATTTTGTTTTTTCAAAATGGTTTTACTTTTTGTTTTTTATGTATTTTCACTGAATATATTGTATATATTCTTTAATTTCGATTAATGTAGTTTTTGGCCACATATGGTTTTTTTATTTTTTGTTCATAATTATTAATTATAAGGCACCTTATCCCAGCATGAAGTTTATTTTCTAATATTATAAAATAAGGCTGTGTTTATTTCTTCACCATATTTATTTTAATTTACGTCTATCTATCAGATAAACACCATTAATTTTATATTTTGATGTAATTCTATACTCTATGAAGGTGGTATTTGTCCTATTTAATTTAAAATTCTATGAATTATAACTCTAATTAAGTTAAGTCAATTTTTAAAATTTTTAATTAACACTGCCAGTTAATTTGTAAATTAGGTAGAATGAGGTTGCTTTTTTATTCAAATCCAGAAACATCAGAAATATAATTAATGTAAATTTTGGCCACATATGGTTTTCATATTTTGTTCATAAATATTATTCATAAGATACCTTATCCCAGAATAAAGTTTATTTTCTATTCTGTTATAAAAAGTTATTATTCTTTTTACTTTCACTTTTATCATTTAAATCGGTGATAACAACGCTCATAACTTCTCCTTATTATTTTAATATGGACTGACAACGCTCATAACTTCTCCTTATTTTTTTTAATATGGAATAATAACCTAATAAAAATAATAATACTGAGGGCTCGTGAGGCTGAGATCTTGGATTGTGGAAACTAAAATTTTGAAAATACTAAGATCTCATCTTCTCTACTGGAACTAGATTTATATTCCTTTCTCTTGTACTCCCGAACTTCATCCTAATTAAACTCCAGTCCAACTCTTCTCATCAAATCTGGCTGCCACGAAGTTGGAAATAACTTACAATTAATGATAAATTCACAGGTCTCCAATGCATAATAATATTTTAGTTAATTGTTATTTTACCGATTTTATACAACTTACAATTTGAAATCCGCGTACTTCTTAATACTTTAATATTGAGAAGATACATTTATAATATTTATGATGCTTTATTTATTATACAGCCATCTTTTGTAAAATTATCGTAACTTACAACTTTTTTATTTCCGAAAATCCTCGGAAATGGGACGTTTGGCTTGACTTCCAATTGTCAAAATAACGAGGTTATATAGACCAAACGGCCAAATGTTTGTCTACGCCACCTTTTTATGAAATTATCTGACTATCCAAGTGGAAAGAAAATGGATAATCATGAATTTTTATAACTAGTAGGCCCGTGCTGGAGCTCAATCAATACCGTAACGAAGACACCAGGGTGTAAATCTCTGCTTTGTATTGGAAGAATAAGATGTTACAAGAGCTCAACACATATTAAATTAAATTAACAGATGTATAATTAGTGCGAGGGAAGAATGCACAAAAAGACTTGGAATTCTTAAATGTCTCTCACACTCTAGCTGGGGTGCCGATAGATGCACTCTAATAAAAATATACCAGTCTATAATACGCAGCAAAATAGACTATGGAGCGCAGATATATAGTACAACCAACAAAACAATATTGAGGATGTTAGATTCTATACACAATTCAGCCTCAAGAATATGCACTGGAGCGTTTTGAACTTCTCCAATCGACAGCATCTACGTTGAATCTGGAGAAACATCCTTAAACTTGAGACGAGAATACCTATCTCTGAAATACATTGCCAAATTGAAAGCATCTTCCTACCACCCATTAACTCCATATTTATTTTCAGAAGAATCAGAAAGAAACGGACTTAGAAATATAGAAAATAACATTTTTAAACAAGCAATTTACAATGCAACAACTAAAATAAACATGGATACGACCATTATAAGACCCATCCCAGAATTAAAAATGCCGCGTTGGAAAAAAGATAGACCATTTATTAATAAATCTATGACTAAAATTGCAAAGGCATATCCGCTTGAAATACAAAAATATTTTTTAAAGCTAACGGAACAATATACAAATTTCGATTTTATATATACGGATGCATCCAAAGAAGGAGGTAGCGTAGGATGTGCTTTAGCGAGTAAAGAGAAACAATTACTGTTTAAATTACCTGGAGAATGTTCAGTATTCACAGGAGAGGCCACTGCCATCATGAATGCTTTATATCTTATAAGCGAAACTGAAAAGAACTACTGGGTAATTGTGACGGACTCATACAGCGTTTTAACTGCCATTGACAATCCATATCCTAAAAACTCCATAATTAGGGAAATACTCAATATCTGGTGGGATCTAAAAAATAAAGGAATAACAGTTGTATTGGTATGGGTACCAGCTCATTGCGGAATTTTAGGAAATGAAAATGCTGACAATGCAGCCCATTTAGCAAGAAGTGGAGGAGAAGAAGAAGAAGTGACTAGAGTGAAATATATCACTTTAGAAGACTGGGTACACGAAATAAAGAAAAAACAACTGGCAGAGTGGGAAAAAGAGTGGAGGATCAAAGAGAGTAAGCTGAAAGAAGTGAAACCCAATTGCGATAAATGGCTCACTAGCAACAGAAAGTCTAGGCGTGAACAAATTATACTATGCCGCCTAAGGATTGGGCACTGCCAGTTCACTCATGGCTATCTTTTAAGAGGTCTAGAAGCTCCTACTTGCGAGAAATGTAACAATACACTGCAAACTGTGAAACACCTTCTAGTAGAATGTTCCCAATTCGAAAGGCTCAGAGAAAAAATAGAACTAGGAAAAACACTAAAAGAAATACTAAAAGACAATGAAGAAAGAGTCTCGATAGTGTTAAATTTTTTAAAAATTGTAAACTACTATAACAGAGTATAAATCATAGAAAACGCCAATGACCCTTTAGGGTAGAGGCGAGATTAAGGAAAAAAAAAAAAAAAATTAGTGCGATTTATAGAGTTAATAGGAGAGCTTCTGTAATCTCCTAATACTAAAATAAAATTAAAATGCTCTTTTGTATAACAGATTCTACTGAAAAAAAAAAATGAAATATGAGGACAAAAATGTTTTTTACTATTCAACGCTTTTATCTTACATCTCTATTGGCTCACTCAACAACTGTTTTTTCTATGCACAGTTTTAGTTCATAACTAAGTTTCACCATGTGTACAGAAGATACAAATTGCAAAGAGTACACTTAATGTTTGTTTTCCGTTCGATACATTTAAAGGTTTAAACTATTTTACGATTGCTTTTTAAGTTTTCATAATTATAAACATAAAATATACATTATACTTCTGACTTCATAATAGTAGTAAATCAAGTTGCTTCACCTCCTTATTGCGGACATATTGAAATTCAACCGGTGCCTACCCTGGCTGGTCTGAATTAGAATTTCCATTTGATTATGCGCCATCTTATGATCATAGGAAATCCTCTAATTCAATGAAAGTTATATCTCAATATTGATGATTCTTTAAAAGATTATTGTGGAAATATATATATATGGTACAGATATGTGTAAAATCAGAAATTATTATTGTTTGGTCAAGTTTTCGTATTTCAGGAACCTTAGAGAATAGTTCCTAACGTGAAAATTTTAATTAATTAATAAACATTTATGCTCATGATGTAATTAAGTACTTGTATGTAAAAAAAAATGGAGTAAATTTGAGATGCAAAAGAATCTAAGTGATAAAGTATGTAGGGTAAATGCACCAGTAGCTGACAGCTTGAGGAAATTTATTTGAGCTTTTACGTGTAAAAAACTTAAATATTGATGTTATTATATTTTTCATGGATTCAAATTATAGAACTATTTTTCACCTTACCAAGGCTTATTTCAAATCCATGAAACATTTATCTACATTAAAAAAAATGAAAATTAAGAGAATAGTTTTGTTCTACCAGTAGTTGACACTGTTTGATTTGAAATGTTCCTAAAGCAGGCAGAGGTGAGAAAAATCATGTAATTAAGGGAAATTTTATATTCTTCTTTTTAAGATTAACAAAAACTACATTTAACTTATTATTAAATTAACTTCTAGCATTTCCCGAGTTCAATTTATCAATAAATGCTGGTCACGTTCAAGAACCTGTTTTTGGTAGAGAGAGAAATACTTTATTTAAAGCAGTGCTGCCCTACTATATACGGTTGCTCGAGCATTCTCATCAATCTTTTTTTTTTTTTGTGGACATACAAATTATTTACAGATTCTTTTTCATGTTACACAGCACAAACAATATTAATACTATAATATAGTAATACATACAATTACAATTATACAATATATTATATATATATACATATTTCGGTGAAACCGATACAAGACAATTTCTAAAATTTATAGGGCTAAAAACAAAAAAAATAATAATTTAAAAAAAAAATGGTATTCGGATGCCAAAGTTTTAACACCAGAAAATTAGAACGCACACATAGCAACTAACATAGTCCTATGAACATAGACTAAAAGATATGGTCATTTAAATAATTTAAAACTGAATAAATAAATAAATAACAACAATCAACCCCTAATTACGATATATGTGATGATGAATGATCCCAAGGGAGTCCAGAATAATACCCTCAGCCAACACTGCCATGAGAACATATTTTTTCTATATATTTAATCCAAATAATTAGCAATTTTTTTTTTAAACTTGATAATTAGGGAGTGGTTCCATTTTAAGAACCGTTATATTTAGTATATTTCTTTGAATTGATGATAGTTCAGACCTGACAACTACTGGCAAAAGTCCCCACTATAAGTAGCTGAAAGCCATTAAATATCCAATTCCTTCATCAAGATAAGTTAAAAATAGATAAATATAATTTAAAGACCGTCCAAAAAAAAAAAAAAAAATCAAACAAAACTATCGGGATAAAACTGAGCAGTTAAACAAAAAAAAAGGGAAACCTAAGGTAATACTAACAGATGGGAAACTAAGTGGATCGCGAGGGACCTTCCTAATTTTTCACTCATTATTTTGGTTGAGATTTCCGACAAGACTAAAGCAAAGCAGACAAATATACAAGGATAAAATATAGAAAAAAAAAACCATATGAAATAGAGGTCTAGGAAGTCCTGAAATTTTATTATTCTCATTTTTCGAGGAGGATGTCAACTATTGGTACACTGTCGTTTATTTACTCTATATAAGATTGAGATAGAGGTTAATATTTAGCTAAAAAAAGTTGAAGTAATACTTCATCTCGGATGTGTGGTGAGGAGTGAAGGCCTGATTCGACCGCAGCGTGATGTACACCATTGCTAAGCACGATGGTGTACGATCACAGTATCCCTTAGCTCTACTTTATAAATATCCATTTATAAAAGCAAATAAAATAATTTTTAAAATAAATTTTTTTTTCAGAGATGACTGGGTGAGAAAAAAAAAGGGAAAGATATTTCTTGGATGGAATTTATTAAGCTGAAAACACAAGCATAAGATAACCCACGGTATGAGCTAGGCGCTGAGATTCCATGACGTAGTTCCATCTCCACTACTTTTCTTTAACATTATTTTTATTGTTATTATTTAACGCGTTTTTATTGTAATAATCCAATATTTATCGCCGAGTAAAAATTGAAAATTCTTGTAAGTACCCTGCAACATTTTTAAAGTGGTATACCATAATTATTTATTTCTATTTTTCCCCCAAACATTTATAATAAGAAATATAAAGTGTTATAACCCCTATGTTGCAAGAGTGAAGGAGCAAGGCCCCTGAATCTGTAAAGTACGGATGGTCAAGATTGAATATGAAACCCTCTAATTCAGCTTTCAAACTTGTATGGAACTATCGGACCGGAGTTGCTTACCAGCTTGAACTTTGACTTTGAAGTCTAATATTAGGCTTTAACTCAGCTTACATTTACATAAGTAAATCCAAAGGAAACTTTAGATACTTGTAAATAAATGAAATGTACAGTCCGTATGGTCTCTTGGATATTTGTTCAATGTTAATTTGATTACTAGAGTGGAGGACAGGTCTACGATGGATTATGCACATACATAACTCTTATGCATATAATTCTAATAATTCATATGCATATATATGGAGAAAACATTTTTTTTTTCCAGGTATCTTACTTCTCGACGTCGCCAGAACTGAGCAACAAGCAGAGGTTCGAGTACTTCACTAGAACGATCCCTTCGGACCACCATCAGGTCCAAGCCATGGTAGAGCTTGTGCGGCGTCTTGGGTGGAGCTACGTCTCCATCATATACGAAGAATCCAACTACGGCATCAAGGTGATCTTTAACCCTCAGGTTTTAGTTAATATTCCTGTTTTCATTTAAATAAATGAAGCGATCGCGTGTAGATTCTGTGCAATAAGTATACCAAATACTTATTGGTATCCAACATTAAAAACCTTGGCTTTGCGGGAAAATAATCCATAGATTGCGCTATTTCGCTTCAAATTCCTGAAAAAATCGGAAGTATTGTTTAGAATAATATATTAACGGAGTGATTTTGTAGGTTCACAAAAATGGTCCAAATTAGTCCAATTTGATTAATCATAAAAAAGTCCGGAATTTTGTTCTACTTGGCTTAATTTTGAGATACTGTGGATGGTACCAATTATACATCCAAAAATAAATAAAACATAACTTCTTATATTTCCTTGTCCAACCACATTTTTGTGGGTCAATGGAATAATGTTTTGGGTCTATAATGATTTTTTAGATTTTAAGTCAATTATAATTACTCTAGTAATCCAAGTGTGGAAATGAGAGTTGGCAAGTACCTCTGATTTTCTTAAACTAGACATTGTATTATTTCTTATTTCTGTTCGAAGGATGGATCTTCCATCAGCTAGATAAACAATATCTAACAATTGAAATATTATAATTTTTTGTCTAGGCTTTCGAAGAATTAGAAGTCCTTCTGGCGAAATACGACATTTGCATCGCCGTGAAAGAAAAGCTTGTGAAGGACTCAGGAGTGGCAGAAGAGACTGTTTACGACAACATAATACTCAAACTTCAAACTAAGCCAAGGGCCAAAGGTAATTAAATATACAAAGCTATCGATAAATCTGTTTAAATTCGATTTATCGGTAGCTCTAAACCTATCGAGCACTAGATCCTTAGAAGAAATAATACCGTTGACCCATTTTAGTGCGCCACTTTGTCAAGAGCTTTCTCCTTCATTCTAACTTATTATCCGACCTCTTAAGTAAATTTATTTTACTCTTTCTCTAACTAGCTGTAAATCTTTTTAAGGGATGGCTGCATAAGTTATCTGAACGGAATGTGGTATTTAAAAAACGTGAACTGTTTTTATCTATGATGGCTTGAATGCACAAGAATATAATCGTGATTGATTTTAATGTCATTTATATTTAATTCATTGATATTGCAAAGCTATCTAAAATTGAAAATTTTTGCTGAAAGCTGTTCCTCACCACCATTGCTTTCCTAAGGAGTGATCATCTTCGGCTCGGACCAAGAAGTGGCGGGGCTGATGAAGGCGGTCAGGAGGTGCAACGCAGTCGGGACCTTCACTTGGATCGGCTCGGACGGATGGTCCGCCAGGGATCTTGTGTCCAGCGGCAACGAACCGGAAGTTGAAGGCACGCTCTCGGTCCAACCTCAGGCCAATCCCGTCGCAGGTTTCGAAGAGTACTTCCTCAACTTGACGGTCGAGAACAACAAAAGGAATCCCTGGTTTGTAGGTCTGTTATTACTCTTCCTTGCCACTTTGCAGCTTTCCTCCACGTTACTATGAACTGACCGCCGTGTTACAGAGTTCTGGGAGGACCACTTCAAGTGCAGGTACCCGGACAGCAGCCCCACTCCTTACAACATCAGGTTCGTGAGGGAGTGTTCCGAAAAAGACAAGTTGACTAAGGACGACATCGTGTTCGAGAAACAACTGCAGTTCGTCAGCGATGCCGTCATGGCGTTTGCTGTCGCTCTGCAGAACATGCACAGGGACCTGTGCGGCAATTTCAAAGGTATCTGCTCCAAGATGAACCCCACCAAGGGCCCTGAGCTGCTAAGGTATCTCAGGAACGTCAGTTTTGAAGGTTAGTTCTATCTAATATTGTTTTAGGTTAGGTAACTGTACATAATTATATACAATATATAGGTACAAATTTGTTTGTTCAATATTAGTGAAGGTATGTTAACAAAACATCTGAGTCCTACTGCTCTCCTATCCTGGATACCATGTTAAATTTTCAAAATTTCGGAAGCTTTGTAGGATTATCTAGAATCTGGATTCAAAAAATCAAATTAGAAATTGATTGACTTGTGTGGCTATAGCCAAACATATATGGAAGATAATTTAAAGTTTAAACCAAGTGTGAAATATTACACTTACATTAATGTAGGTATTTCTACATTAGTCTCTAATAGATTATTTTGAAAAAAAAAAAAAGTCTAATTCCAATGCATCTTTCACTTAATTATAACTTCTATATATTTATTAAATATTACCTATCTCAGATAAATATTCTCTAGTTAGTTGATTTGGGTGAGTCCTATCGTATCTATTGTATTTAATCAGGTACCTTGTAGTTCTATTATTTTATATACATTTATATATATTTTCAGGACTTTCTGGAGACAAATTCAGGTTCGACAGCAATGGTGATGGTCCAGCCCGTTATAACATAATTCACTTTAAGCAGACTGATCCCGGGGTCTATCAATGGCTCACAGTGGGGCAGTACATTGAAGGAGAGCTCCATCTTAATGACAGCGGTAAGTATAGAAAGAAATGATTATTTAAATAATTAATTAGAGTCATAAAACTATATTTATTTTATATATAGATATAAAAAAAATGAATTTTTATTTCATTTCAGGTGAGACCCTAAAGTACTATTTCGCTGTTACTGCCCACCAAGCCAACTGCTAGCCGTTAAGCACTGCTTTATTGGACTAGAAAATGTACTATTTTGCTAGTACTGCCCAGATCAGCGAAATAGGCTCCTTTCTATTCCGCTAAAGCATTGCTTAACTGCTAGCAAGTGTGGTGGGCAGTAACAACAAAATAATACCTTTACAAATGGAATTGGCTTTTATAATTTAAAATTTTGTACAAATGTTTTGTGCTTAATCTAATCTGTTATTAGTGAAAACAAATGTAATCCATATATATATATATATATATATATATATATATATATATTATAAATATATATATAATATATATATATATATATATATGGATGCTTTTAGTTTGGAATTTGCCATTTCTAAAATATTTAAGGTGGATTTGGAATATTTGTAAAAAAAATAATAATATTATATTTTATAAAAATTACAAATGTTTAACTAATTGTAAAATGTAAAATATGCAAAATAATCAAATATAGGTAAAATAAATCAAATTTAAAAAAAAAAATACTTTATTGGTCACATACATTGATTGAGTTAAGAAACTTTTATCTACGAATGTTTTATACCTTATGTTACATACCTACCTACTTAAGGATATTTCACAATATAATTTGTTTCATATAGCAATAGGTTATTAATATATAAAATATATTATGACATCTTTAAATAAATTCACAGCATCTACATTTTTTACCTTGATGATACATTTTGGGCAGGAGGGAGGGTTGTGGGACAAAGAATCAGATGAGATTTAATGGGAGGGGGGAGAGGTTTCACCATTTAAAAATTACCCTGACCTTGGGATTATCAATGATCATTAAAAGAAAGGTTATGGAGTATTTGATCTGGATTATTATGATAAGTCCATTTGTAGCCTAAGGCATTTTATAAAGACTTTAATGAGGGAAGCAGATTCAGTAATAAGAGGGATTTAAATGAGGATTTAGAAAAGATTGGCCTTTAATATCCAATAACCTTAAAACTCGGGTTCAATGCCTACAAGAAAAGATTTCATTGGAATTCTATTTTTGTAAAAAGAGTACATTGTTGTAATCCATAAACAATTAAGGGACTATCCTTTTGAAGTCACCCGGTCCATGTTGCTTGATATTTTTGTTTTTTTTTAAGTTATTCCCTATTTATTTCTTTAAAGGATAATATTAAAACTTTGGTGTGTCCCCTCAAGGACTTTGCTACCTAATTCAAAAAAGTTTTTATATCTTTAAATATGTCCATTAAGAAACATAAAAAAAAAAAAAATTGTATTAGATTTCTTTTTCTGAAAATTGATCAATGAAAAGATTTGAATTTGATTTCTTTGATAAACTAAAGCAACATAACCGGCAGAAGATCTGTGTAAAAAAATCACTACACTCTAATATTGCTAATCAAAAACTTTTTACCATAGTCCAATTTTCTCATACAATAATTTCTATTAAAAGTAGAGAAAATAGTGAAAATGTGATGCGGACACTAAATTTTTTACTTTCACTTACTTTTTTGTTTTCTCTCTCCCCTTTCTGGCACCGGGATTTGAACTCATGATCATCCATTAGAAATTTAATAGCAGAATATTCATTAATAGTTGTCCGAAATGAATTATTTTTATTTAGTTTTGTAGGGAATCAAAAGTTTTTATATAAATTTTACCATAGAATATACCCTTACTGAGTTAGGCCCCAAAAAATTTTTCTTTTCTTATGAATTTTTGTTGCAATAGTTCTATTAATAGCTCTTATGAGATCCATCTATGCTTATAACTTTATAGTAGATATAAGTATAGCAAAATTTATTTATTTTTTTTAATTTAATGATAATTTCCTCAATATTTAAATACATTTAACAGTTGTAATATTTACCTATACATAAGTCATTACAATCGAAAAATAAATATATATTTTTGAGGAGTTATGAATATTATAGAATACATCATGAAAAAAAATGCTGTCATAAAATTAAGTCAAAAAATTTATATTTTTTTATTTCAAAACAAACTCGTATTTGAGAATTTTAGTGGACCCTAAAAATGAATCTGAATATTTTTTCATGACAAAAATTTATTTGGCCTCTTTTACTGGAAGCATCTATGAGATTTTGTAATTTATTGTATGTAAGAATTTGTATAATACAATTTGCAATATGCTTTTCTTATTTTACACAAAAAAGCTAATCGTTTGATATATAATTATATAGAAATTCAGGAAGAGCAAATTCAGGAAACAGTATTACAAAAAAATAATAAAATTTCATCATTTTTTTTCTCAGCTCCTTGGGTCCATTAGCGAGAACTCTCGGACATGGGCCTAATGTTTTTGGACCTAATATCACAAAAAAAGTTGTCCTTAACCTCCCCTTATTAGTAGACATTTAGAGAGCTTATTTATTAGGAGAATTTAATTTCTTTTTGTACATTGTTTTATTTGTTTTGTATATAGCTTGTTAACTCACTGTTTTCTTTTCTTTATTTTAAAATTATCGTATCAAACCTTTAGGACAGAAGTAGTCTGTTATTTTTATTATTCTAAAGGATATTTTTCCCAGAATAAAGTTATTTTCTATCTATCTAAATATGTTATATTTGGTTAAATATATATAATTGTAAAAAGCTGACTATTGCATTTATATAAGTACTTCACGTTTATCTTACATATATAATAATAGTATTTCAATTTCTCCAGAAGTACATATATTAATAAGGGAGAGTACATATATTACAATAAAATAATTGAGGTAGAACAAGTTAATAATAACATCTACCAAAGAAACATTTTCTTCTACCAATGACGTCATCTATCACCATAAATGGATAATTAGATAAAAAATATTATATAAATTAATTAAGCTGTTATATTTCAAAATTTATGAATGATTTATACTAAATATTTATCCTTGTAAAGTTTTCCTAATCGTTATAATTAGGCAATACCTTAACAATCTCTAACATGTTTTGCTTTTGTTTCAGAAATATTCTTCAACACTGGCACAGCTTTACCACCAGAATCTGTCTGCAGCCTGCCGTGTTCTCAAGGTCAGGCAAAGAAATATGTTGAAGGAGAAAGGTGTTGTTGGCATTGTTTCAATTGTAGCCAATACCAGGTAAATGGCATCATTATTATTTTATTCATTGCTATTATAGTATCTAAAATGTATTATATTCCACTTTTAGAAGAGATTTGGCTTATGAGTGATTTGTAATGTTATCACAGATAAGGGAGATATAGTATAAATTAAAACAATCTTTGTTTATTTTAGTATTTTTTTAGTTGATTTATCCATTAGCCTTTTTCTTTGTATTCTCTTGCCCATTGCCTTTTATTTATTTTTTAATTATTATTTTAACTGGAGGATAATGGATTAATTGTACTGTATTTAGTTTTACTCCACAATAGGCCATAATTTCCAGAAACTGGTACTCCGGGCAGATAATTTTTAAATACTCAGGCTTGTTTTCTTATTACTCATTTAATAAAGAGTTGTTGCAGTTTAATACAACTGTTATAACTATTGTTAATAATACATGATTCAAAATAGTGTATATTTTAAAAAACTGTTTACAAGGGAAAGTATTGCAATCATCAAAAGTTTTGAATCTGAGATTTCAAAGGAAATAGACGTTTTAAGGTCCTCTGATTCGTACTAACCGTGTCTTATGAAATGGTCTGTTAGTTTGTATATGTATATAACTTATTATTACTTTGAAGATAATTTTATTTCTGTGCTACAGGTACTGGATTTTGAAGATGAAACTCAATGTGTCCATTGCCCAGCAGGAACTTTGCCCGATGCTAACCAAAAACACTGTAAACCATTGCCAGAGGTAATGAATTATTATATTCTAATCTATTGTGTATGCAGTGTTTCAGTAACTAATTTTTAAAATTATCTCAAATGATGAATACAGATTTAAATTAAAAATTACTTTAATTTTACACCTTATTCATTATTTTTTATTCTATAATTAGAGATCAGATTTTCCATATTTGTTAGTGTGTAAAAACTTGAACCCAGTTATATATCTGTTTCATAATCTGTAGAATAAAATTTGAAATTTCATATTGCATATTTTGCATTTTTATGGGATAAATTTCAATTTTAATAACATTAAATTAGATGATTGAACCAAATTTCCTTTATAACATGTATATCATATGTATGTAAATGTTTATTTAATTTCATTAATTATTTCTATATTAGATTTCATCTTCAATACATGCTGAGAAAACTTATAGGGGAGCACTCTAAAAGTGTTCTGGTGATAAATCTGAATATATACGCTTCAACTCTCATCTACCACATTTCTGGTTATAGAAAATGGTATCTTCTCCGCTGCACAGAATTTCAGTATTTAGGAGTACAGATAAATGAAAAGGAAACCCTTGATACTGATATTTTGTTAAAGAAAGATTATTTTCTTCTGAATTTTTAACTCAGTGCAATAGAATAAGAATATTTTCTTGGATACAAAAAAAGAATATATCATTGATTTCTATTAGGGTGGTCCTATATTGTGCTGGTGCCTGGACACTAAAACAACAATATATCCAAAAACTATTAGCTCTAGACTTCAATTTTCTATGAAGAAGCTGTGGTACCTTAAGGCTACAGGCATATATCTTGCAGTGATATTAGAAAAATCATAGGTCAGGAAAAAATATTTTATATAATATTGAAAGCATGAGGCTTCAATGGTATGGCCATATAATGACGATGGAAGATGACAGATGGCCAAAAAATGTTTTCTTACACAACACAACACAGAAAGAAGAAGGGACAGCCAAAAAAAATCTGGATGGAATATATAGAAGAGAGAAAGGCTTCAGGAGGATTGCGAGAAGAGGACTGCTTTGACAGAAGAGTATGGCGAGAGACAATTCTGTAATTCAGATTACAATAATTGTACAAAAGCAAAATAATAAAAAAAAATATGTTAGATTTATAGTTGAGGAAAGGTCTGTCCAACCAATGGTCCGTATGTGGTATGCTGAAGATTGTGAATTGGTATGCTGAAAAAAAAGGCAAGACATAGATTTTAAATTTTTGTTCTTATTTTTTTCGATTTCAAATAACATTTAAAAGTTTAGTTAAGATAAAATGGTATTTTAGGCTAGACATGTATAGATAGCTATAGACATGGCTAGATATAGATAACAAAATTTGAAACATATGGATATGTACATTTTACTGAATAAATAATAGTACAATTCGTGGTAATGTATTAATTTTATTTAGTTCAAGCTCTTTATTGTCATAGTTAAGTTATTCAGTATTGCCAAACAAATGTATGAATTTTATCTATCAAATAATATATATTTATTTACCAGATTCCAAACAAATGGCTGTGATTGCGAAAGTATTTGTAAGCAAACAAATCTTATTGGCATAAAGTTCTTTCATGAAGTTCTCCTCGCACTATTGATTATAATAAAAACTAAGAAGCTTTGCTCAAAACCCACTTTTTAATTTAAATTGTCTTATACCTTCTACATCAAATCTCAATTCTTAAATCCACATTTTGTTTTTAAATATATGATGAACTTTGTATGTTACTTTTATTTCAAATAAATTTAAGTTAAATATAATTCATCGTTGAATTAAGATTAAATTTTTCTCACAATACTACATGTTAAACCTTACTTAAATTTAGAAGCTGTTATTCCAACACAAGAGTAAATAAGCATTTATGGCATTAATATTATAAGTAAAACAAAAACTATGATTTTTGCATGTTATATACATAACTTAAACTTTTGTGGTTTTTACTGCATGATTTTGAGTTTTTATACTCCACATTTTTCAGTTTTTTACTGCAAAAAATCCAGTCTCTAACAATAAAGTACAATATTATGTGTTAAATGATCATAATACTATGATTTTATGTACTTAAGAGAAAATTGAATAAAGATTAAAAATAGCTAGTAATAATATCTAATCTTAATATGAAAAGCTTTAATAGAATATTAATGTTTTTTATTTATTTTAATTTTTCCCTAAGATATCATAATCTACAATCACACTTTTATTATTTTTTTACTAAACTATGTTACGTATTTGTTAATTATTTTTATTTAAAGAAGAAATTACTTAAATTATCATTTTTTAAAAATTATTTTCTTTATCAATGAAAAATCTGATTAAAAACATTATTTAAAATATAAATGATTTTTTCTATGCTTAGCTATTATTTGTATTTTTAAAAAGGGTTGATTTGAAAAAATAAATTACTGTATAAAAAATTAGTAATTTTTACATTATTATTTTCAGGTATATCTAAGAGTGGAATCAGGATGGGCCATTGGTGCTATGTCATTATCCTTAGCTGGGATCATTGCAACATTATTTGTAGTGACCGTTTTTGCAAGGAATAACAACACACCAATCGTGAAAGCTGCTGGTAGGGAGCTGAGTTATGTTTTATTGTCAGGAATTCTCCTCTGCTACTCGATCACCTTCGCACTTGTCATAAGACCTACTGATTTGGTCTGTGGAGTTCAGAGGTATACATGTCATACAAATTATTGTGCCAACTCTACGATTATCCGATAAATACAACTATATCTTTTCACAGGTTTGGTGCAGGATTCTGTTTTACAGTAGTATACGCAGCCTTGTTCACAAAAACAAATCGAATTTCACGGATATTTAAAGCTGGTAAACGGACCACAAAAAGGCCTAGTTTTATTTCTCCAAGATCGCAACTTATAATTTGCAGCTTTCTTATCAGCTTTCAGGTATCACTCTCCTCCTAAAGAAAAAAAAAAAAATATATATATATATATATATACACTCCCTCAACATAAAAAAAACTAAATAATATGAAACTGATTAAGTAAATAATAATTGAATTCAGTTTTACATACATCTTAGGCTATAAAAAAAAAGTAAACAATGAACTTTTAGATTGAAAAAAAATAAGTTAAAATTAAATTAAAATTTGTTTACATAATTTATAATGATAGTAATATTGGTTTCCCTTCCATTCATATTTATATTTTAATATTAAGTATTTAGGATCAAATTATATATGACAATAGGCCTGTTGACTTTAGATCAGCAGATCGTCCACATAAAAATCGGAGACTTCACATTTGAGTTGATGTGGCTCTCAGGTGAACTTCAACAATAATATCCAGTAAGAAATTAATAGAGGATTAATAGCTGCAAACAGCAGCTTTTTAGAGCTCCTTACATTTCAGAAGTAAATGTCTCTCGCTTATAAGATCTGTTCTGACCTATGCGTCTGAACGTTGGAGGATCTCTTGAGCTGAAGAACCAATGCTCTTAAGATTTGAGAGACGGATTCTTAGAAAAATCTTTGAGCCAATGTTCAGTGATATTGTTTGGGGGAAAAGAACAAATGCTGAAATATAAACAATGTATAAAAATACAAAAGTTTTCAGATTGAAAGCCTTTGTTGAGCACGCCATGTTGCTCAAATAAAAAACGATGAGCTCCTAAGAGACTTAGGAAGTAATTTTCCAGAAGGAAGGATTTTAGGATCAAAAATAGCTAAGAAAAGTGATATCGTTTATTTATTTTGCTCTTTCTTTCCAGAAACTTTAAAAAAGTTAGAATTTACAAAAGTATTATACTTCCTACTGTTTTTGCAAATTTGGCTAATTAAAATAAGGAAAGAACAGATCCTTATATCCTTTCTTATTCACCTCATTTACTTTTCTCCCTTTGCTCTTTTCCATATCCCTCTCAAATAACTTTTTTTTTACATTGTTTCATTTACTTATTGTATCAATAGATTTTTTTTTTTTAATTTATATAACTTAAAATTTTAATTCATTTATATGTTAACAATTTGTTTTGATTGATTTCACTACATCTTATTATATTCTATTTACTTTTTATTATTTTATTTATATAAGTTGATATTCCATTTCTTTGTTTTTGATTATTATTCTTTCTTTATAACATTTTCTCTGGATATAATATGATATAGACTTATAGTAACTACCAAATCCTATTTATTTTATTTTGCTATTTGCTCCTACTTATTAGTATTACTTAATATTTCATTTCATTTGTTTCATTTTGTATCACTTTGTTTAATTAATTACATTGTTAACATTATTTTATCATTGTTTACTTCATAACTTCCTAAATTTTTATCGTTATTTTATAAGTTCATGAATTTGTTACTATTATTTTATGAATTCCTATGTTGTTACATAGTACATTTTGTATTTGTATACTTTATCACTTTGTTATCATTACTTTATAAATTTCTAAATTTATATACTATATATTTTCCATTCCATATACTTATTAATGTTAGGTTTAATTAGTTACAAATACTAGTCTAATTATTTTAACATAAACCTATCTAATTTTTTTCATAGTATTTATTTGTTATCTGGTCTCTGCTTAGCACTGATAAAGGCCTGAAACTTAGACCAAAACAACACAAAAAAATACATTTTTTTGTGTACTTCTGATGGCCACAATTCCTGATGAACTTCTCTTATAAGAAACAACCGTCAACTACTTCTTCAATGAAAATAGATTTAAAATTTAAGAAAAAAATTGTTTTTTGTTTTAATGACAAATATTAAGGACACTTATTCCTTATGGTCTGAAAAATTTGTATACTCCCTTATTTATTTTTTGAAATAAGCTAGTCAATAAATAGAAGGAGAAATAAAAATGGTGTAAAGTCTGCTTAGTGTTGACATTATTTTTTTATTTGTTTTAGGTAATTATTAACATTTTATGGATGATAATCTCCCCACCTAAAGCTATCCATTATCACCCAACAAGAGAGGATAATTTGCTAGTATGTTCGTCCTATATCGATGCATCCTACATGATAGCTTTTGCGTACCCTATCTTACTTATAATTGTCTGTACGGTGTATGCTGTCCTCACTCGTAATATACCAGAAGCTTTTAATGAATCAAAACACATAGGTATAAAATAATTGTTTGTCTCATTAACTCTAAATAAATTAATATATGATTTACCTAAGTTTTTATTATTTTTGTTTGTATAATTCAGGTTTCACAATGTATACAACTTGTATAATATGGCTTGCGTTTGTACCTCTCTATTTTGCTACTGGTAATCACATGCCGCTTCGGATTACCAGTATGTCTGTTACTATTAGCCTGTCTGCCAGTGTTACAGTGATTTGTTTATTTTCACCAAAGGTAATTTGTAAATAATTATTTATAATTATCAATCAATAATTTTCATAAAATTTTATATAGTTTTTATTAATAACTTGATAACTATTATGGTAATCTATCTTAACATTATTTGAAATGTTATTTGACTTATTTGTATTCAGAGGCCTCTTAACCTTAAAAATTTAAAAAGATTATATTTTACCGTAAGCTGGACATTACAGTTGCATAACAGTGGTGGAAATGATCTTCCTACGTAGTTTGATGGGAAACACTAGAAGGGATCGTATAAGAAACAAAAGTATAAGAGAGCAGCTGGAAGTACCTGGACTCAAAACCACTTAGGAGAACAGACAAATCTTGATATATTGATTGGTTTAGACGTGTCTGCCACATGAACAAGGACATGGATCCTATAAAGGTATTAGTGGCTTGACCCACTGGGAAGAGACCATGAGAATGTCTCAGAGTTTCATATCAGGAATTTATGCAGAGGATTGGAAGTAGAAGAGGCAAATCCCTCAACCAAATGAAGCTGTTAAAAAGAGATTTGGAAGAGTGGCTACACTGGATAGAAGCTCCTCGGCGCTAAAAATGGCATGTGAGGGAGATAAAAAAAAGAAGATATTTTACCATAATTGTTAATATTGTTCCAAATTTCTAAATCTCTTTGTTTTCTCAAACAATTGGACTGTTTCCTATGAAATTCGAGAGGTTTTACTTAGTTTAGACCTTTGGATAATGTAGACATTTTGAGATATGATTTTGTGGGTCAGAGATATGAACATCCAATGTTAAATCAAAATACAAGATGTTTGCATTAAAGTTTGATGTTTATGTTACTGTTTAACTTTGATTTTCAGACCAATCCATTATAATTTTAGGAATAACTGTCTTATCTATTTCCACATTATCAATTTAATAAATTAATTGAAAAATCCCAGTTGGCATGTTTCTCAGCTGTCGGTTTTATTTTTCCTTCAGTTAACTAAGTGATTGAAATTTGATGACTGAGAATGCCAGTCATAAAGGATCACGGAGTTTATAGAAACTACTATTTGATTTTTTGTTCTAAATAGGAGCGCTAGACGTATTCATGGAAAATTATATATCCTTTATTATTTAATGTAATATTTTTTAATATGCAGATATATTTATTCAGCTCTATTAGTATGGTTGTTCATTGTCTCTTCACAATTAAACATTTTCTAATGTCCAACAAAACCTTAAGTTTTTATACCACTCTATGTCTTGTTTGCTTCTCTTTGTTTAACATTTGGTGTAATATCCTCAGCACCATGTTAAAGTAATGAATGTGATTAGCCTTTAATATAGACGTATTTATGTCTAAGTCCTCCACTGTTTATCATCTTTAATGATGAAATAATTACATTTTCTTTAAATTATTAATTATTAAATATTTTATGTAAGAGAAGAACAGCAAGAGCTATAATTGGTGATTGGAATATGAGAACTATACTGGCACAACTAATGGTATATGCTGACAACATTGTCCCCATCGCTGACTCTACAAATAACCTCCAGCCAGCTCTAGTAGAAGCAGAACTGTGAAGGAGGAGCCAAAATATTAATGCCAGAAAAAGCAAAATTCTATGAGGAGGATGAGAGCCCGATCAAATACATATAACGTGCAATAATGAGAAGTTTGAAGTCGTGAATGAGTTCTCCTACCTTGGAACTATGATCAGGGGAAATGGAAAAGTCCAACCAGAAATATCCCAAAGGATAGGAAAAGCTAATAGCATATACTATTCCATTAGCAAGGGAGAGGTAAATAAAGATGTGAAGCTCCACATTTTCAAGGTCGTATAGATGTCTATTCTGCTGTATGGAGCAGAGAGCTGGGTCCTCCCGAACAAAAAATGGAGCCGAATAACAGCAGCTGAGATGAAATACTTGCAGAGTGACCTCTAAAACACGCAGGGATAGATTCAGGAATGATACTATAAGGGAAGAACTAAGCATCACTGGAATGAAAGAGACCCTGGAGAAGAGACAGTTGGGATTGTACGGGCATGTGTGCAGGATGAGCCCTGATTCTGACCCATGCAAATTTATGGAAGCAAGACCAGTAGGCACTAGACCTAGAAGAAGACCAAGACTCAGCTATATTTCCTAGTTGAAATATGCGAAAGGAAAGACACTGTAGGAGATGAAAACTCTTGCAAGAGATAGAGCTAGATGGAGATCCTGTGTTGGATTAAACTAACTCAACGCTGTAGGGCACAAGAAAATTAAAGAAGACGTATTTATGGAAAACTATATCTCCTTTATCATTTAATGTAATGTTTTTTTAATAAATGGATATATTTATTCAGCCCTATTAGTATTGTTTTTCATTGTCTCTTCACAATTAAAAATTTCCTAATGTTCAACAAAACCTAAAGTTTTTACACCACTATATACCTTGTTTGCTTCTCTTTGTTGTAATATGTTATAATATCCTTGGCACCATGTTAAAATAATGAATGTGAATTTGCCCAAATTTTCGATTATGATTATTCATTATATGCTATAAATTCGTAAAAATGACATAACTGATTCTGGTCTTCTGGTTGCCATTCAGATTCGACATTTTGCCATAAAGTGTACATGGAGTAATGTGATAAACAGGTGAAATTGAAAAATGTGACTTTTCACATTCGTTACTTTGGCTTAGTACCGATGATATAGTCTCAATCAATTTCTAAAAATCATCAAAGGTTTCAAGTTTAACAAGGCTTTGAAAGAATACTTATTCATATTTTATTGATTGATTTATATATTTTGCATATAAGATAGCTTCATTTCTTTTATTTTTATTTTTGTCTCTAAAGTAAAATATTTTCATCCTTTTAAGTTGCTCATTACTTATATTCATTCTTATATTTAGGCTACCAAGACTTTTCGTACCATTTTCAAAGAAATTCATCTTTAATGTTAAAACTAATGATTAACTTGATTTGGAATCAGAAGAATTTAAATATTTCTTATTATTGTTTTCCTTTATATTTAGCTATTGTTTGTTTTTATTTTATTTTATTTTTCATAAGGCAAAATAAACGTTTTAAAGTGATTTATATATTGCATTAGTTTCAATAATTGTAAATGGAAATATCTAAATTACTTAAGAATAAATAAAAAAATATTAATATATTTAACACTTGTAGCTGAAAAGAAAATTATACAAATAATGTAAATGAATGCTTATTTTTAAAAAGACCAATGGGGACACTTTTTAACTCCATTTTTATTGGTACATTATAAATTGCATAGATAAATGCAAAAAAAAGTGAGAATTTTTTATTGATTCCACTTGAAATTATCTTAACAACAAACTCCAGTTTCCTTTTCATTATATCATATAAACTAATTTGAAATGTATATTCAAATTTATTAGGGAGCCATATTAATTCTATCTTAAGGTTTTTGGTATTTCAAATAGCATCGGTTTTTTCATCATATATTTTATTATTTATAATTGCTGGTTGACGTTATGGGGCAACAATCCCTTATTCAGAACATTCTATACTAAAATTCAGGAACAATAGATCCTTTGTAACATAATTCATACTATCCTTATTTTAACTATTATAATAATCATTAAGATGCGTACCATTTCCTTTTAAATTACTACAGATCAATCATCTTAAAAGTCAATACATAATTTCCTTCGTAATACATTAAAAGGCATAACAGTCTACACCTAGCAGATTTTGTCAGTTAAAACAAGGCCAGTCAGATAATTGAACTCAAGCCCCTTGTTGCGAGATCTCCTTGAATAACAAATGTCAAAAATCTTTCTATTTTATTATTTATTTTAACGACAATCAATTAATTATTATTTGTTATCAACGCCCTTTTTAAATTTCTCTTCAATTATTAGTTTTTTAAAATAAAATTTTGAATATCCTTCATTATTTCATTTTTATTTAATATATCTGCATGTTTGTTTAAATAATTAATGATTTGATCAATATTTTAGTTATATGGATTGATTCTAATATTTTCCAATGTTTTGTTATTATTTCACTGTCGTATTTTTATAACAAAATACACTTTTTTATAATGAAAACCAGAAACAAATAATTCCTTTCTAAAAAACATTTTTTTATGTTTATTTATTGATTTGTAATTAATTCTTATGGAGAAAATGTCTTTGAAAATTTTTTAAATGTATTAATTGTTTTTTGGTTGTTTTTAGCTCTATATTATTCTTATAAAACCTGAGAGAAACGTTCGTCAAAGTATGATGCAGTCAAAACGAAGTGCATTGAAAAGTGGAACTACAGCGAGTGTAATGGTTGGGGCACTACCTGTAGCACATCCCATAGGTTACTAACATTATTATTTATTCATTCTACTGTATATATGTATAAATATGTATATTTTATATACTTTTAATTTAAATTTACCTTTTATTGTTTAGTGACATCAGAATCATTGATGAGGCTACACCAAGAGAGAAGTTCCTGTTCAGAAATCAAAACTATTTCAGGTCAGCTTACAAAATACACTCAAACATCTCCAAAACACCAAACAGAAAAAAATGCTCTAAACTGTAATTCGACGTAGCACAAGCAATTCTTAAGAAGACTTCGGCTATACAGGAGGTCAAATCGACAACCTGTTCTTGTATAAAGATGTATATTGTACTTAACTTAATTAATATACATGTTTTACTACGTAAATATACAATCATAAAGCAGATTAAATGTTTTGTAAAGTAAACTATATTAAATTTGTAAATTAATTTTTCTACTTTGTGAGTAAATATATTAATTTAAATGATTGAGTAGATTCTCCATGATTTGTGACTGATGGATCTGTAATGTGCAATAAATTTTACTTATTTTCATAAAGTCAAATAGAACACTTTGTTACTATGGTTATCTAAATATTTTTTATTTAAAATTTGTTTTTGATTATTTTGTATGTATCATTTTCTGACATGAAAATAGATAGTTTTATTTTTTAGTAATAGATAGATTATGATTTTTACCAGCTTAAAAAAACCTCATCATCCACTTATATGGAATACTGATATTGAAAACATAAATTAATAGATACTGGTGATAAGTGGCATTTTGGGAGAAATGAATTATTTATAAAATATAATGCATAAAATGGTATATTTTTAATGTTTTCCTTTCATTCAGTATTTGGTTTTTAACTGAGTTGATAGAAGTGTTCATTTTTTTATTGGACACACGTGATTTGATTTCATTTTTCTGAGAGCTCAAAAATGTTACTCATCACCTTAATACATACATGTCCACTTTACTCCACAATTAGTAACATTATGACCCAGATGAAGTTATATATAATAAATTTCACCACTTTTATAAAAACAAATTGAATTATCAAGATTCTAATATTTATAATATTTCTGTTATCATAATATTTCTGAAATGACTATTTTCTTTAATTTTTAGGCGATGTTATAATTTCAGTTCTTATTTGAATTGTGATCAATTCAGTTATTAGAATGAAATGTAAAAAATTGTATTTAATTATTTGAATTGTTATAACTATGTATTTGCATTTGTATATGTCACTCAGGTTGGTTTTAATAAATGACTATTATAAAAAACAAGTGTCTGTCATGGAATGTTAACAGTTTTATCATTTAATGTACAATTGTTGTCCAATATATATATTTTGTATATTATGTTTGTATAGTTTTATTAATTATATCTATGTAATATAACATTATTTATTTGCTCAAGATTGATTATTTTATTCAAAACCTATCCTGTGTGTTTTTGCTTAATTTTTTAGCATGTTCGAGAATTTTTGCATTAATTTATTATTAGTCTACAGCTTAAAAGTTCTCTCTTCCTCTCAGTTTCCTGTTGGCAACATTCTTAATTGAAAACGGAATGTTGCCTTACCAGATTCAATTTCAAATCATAGACCTAACTGGATTTCAACATACAAACCTATTAAATAAACTAGTATAAATTTTGTACACTAGCAAATAATTTAATTTTTTTATTATTAACAAGCCCAATTGGGCAAGTTCACCTTCCAGTAATTATAAATATGAACAAATAGTAAAGGTAATAAAAAGGTGATAGACCTTTGATTGTATCGTTTAACTAGTAGTTGACAGGTTGGATATGCTTCGATTTCATTTTTTATATTTATTTATTCACATTTACATTTATTTCCTTATCATCCATAATACATCAGGCAAACAATAATTTCTTTCTAAAAAACAAATTTCTTATCTATATTTATTCATCTAAAACTAATTATTATAGGGAACATGTCGTTGAAAACAGTTTAAAAGCTTACCTATTCTTATTTATCTTAATCTTCTTCAATGTTTCATACAAAAACTAATTTTCAACATATTAGTTATATCAGAAGTAAATTCTTATAATAATATTAAATTCTTATGTTATATCGAATAATGTAACACATCCGTAGAAAGAGGAAATAATTTTGTCTTTATCTATTTGATTTTTACTCTATTTTATATATCTGTGTAATGTTTGTTTAAATAATTAATGATTTGATCAATATTTTAGTTACATAGTTGATTCTAATATTTTCCAATGTTCTTTTATTATTTTACTATCAAATTTTTATAACAAAAGTCAGAAACAAATAATTTCATTCTATAAAACAAATTTCTTATCTTCATTTATTCATCTAAAACTAATTCTTATAGAGAATATGTCGTTGAAAACAGTTTAAAAGCTTACCTCTTCTTATTTATCTTAATCTTCTTCAATTTTTCATACAAAAACTAATTTACAACATATTAGTTATATCAGAAGTAAATTCTGATAATACTGTTAAATTATTATGTTATATTCAATAATGTAACACATCCGTAGAAAGAGGAAATAATTTTATCTTTATCTATTATTTGATTTTTAGTCTATTTAATATATCTGTGTAATGTTTGTTTAAATAATTAATGATTTGAACAATATTTTAGTTACATGGGTTGATTCTAATATTTTCCAATGTTCTTTTATTATTTCACTATCAAATTGTTATAACAAAAGCCAGAAACAAATAATTTCATTCTATAAAACAAATTTCTTATCTTCGTTTATTCATCTAAAACTGATTCTTATAGAGAACATGTCCTTGAAAACAGTTTAAAAGCCTAACTCTTCTTATTTATCTTAATCTTCTTCAATTTTTCATTAAAAACTAATTTACAACATATTAGTTAAATCAGAAGTAAATTCTTATAACAATGTAACATTACTATATTATATCGAATAATATAACACACTCAGAGAAAAAGGAAAACATTTTATCACAGTGCAATGCATTTTAATAAATAATAATGAATTTTAACTTATACTACATCACATTGCACTATTTACATTTTCCCCACACATTTCATAAAGTTAACAGGAGTAAAGGGAGCTGTAAGAGCTATTTATTTGCTTAAAAACAAGTATTAAAAGTCATATGAACAAAACAAACGAAAAAAATCGATAAATTGAACATTTATTATATATTTAAATCATAGTTAAAACTTTAGTCTACAGATAGCAGCACAAATCAAGGAAGTTATAAAAATAACGTTAATAATAGTTCCAGAGAGCTCCGCAAGATGCCAGCACTATCCAAGCAAGCGTTCCCGAAGTCAAATTACAGGTCAAAAATTTTATTTTGTAATAGGAGAACAGGAGCTACTAGGAGCTCACCTGGTAGGCCAGCTGAAAGTGCACGTGCACTTGTAGTTCCAACGGCTGCCGCGAGACAGCAGCACTATCGGGCCAAGCTCCGAGCTCTTCCGAGTGAGCTCCTTTTGCCTCCTGTTCTCCTAATACAAAATAAAATTTTCGACCTGCAATTCGACTACGGGAACCCTTGTCTGGATGGTGCTGCCATCTTGCGGAGTCAACTAGAACTATTATTTAAGTTATTTCCTAGTTTCCTTGATTGGTGCTGCTATCTGAAGACGAATGCTTCAACTATAATTGAAATATATAATAAATGTTCAATTTATCGATTTTTTTCGTTTGTTTTGTTGATACGACTTTTTATACTTGTTTTTAAGCAAAAAAATCGCTCATACAGCTCCCCATATTCCTTTTAACTATATAAAAATGTATGGGGAAACTATAAATAGTGAAATGTAAAGTAGTATAACTTAAAATTCATTATTATTTATTGAAATGCATTAGACTGTAATAAAATGTTTTGATTTTTCTGTGAGTGTGTTTCATTATTCAATATAATATAATAATATTATATTATTACAAGAATTTACTTCTGATTTAACTAATATGTTGTAAATTAGTTTTTTTTTTATGAACAAATGAAAATTAAGATAAATAAGAAGAGTTAGGCTTTTAAACTGTTTTCAAGAACATGTTTTCTATTAGAATTAGTTTTAGAATCTTAAATCTTAATTAGAAAAAATCTTAAATTCATTGTTTTTTTTTTGTTTGTAGTTAAAATAAAGCATAGCGATTCTTTATATTTGTAATTATTCAAATAAATCCCTCATCCTACTGCTCTATACTCTAATTAACTTTATAAAATGTGTGAGAAAAATGTAAATAGTGAAATGTTAAGTATTATAACTTAAAATTCGTTATTATTTATTAAAGTACGTGAAACTATGATAAAATTTTTACTTTTTTCTGTGAATGTGTTACATTATTCAATATAATATAATGATATTATGTTATTATAATAATTGACTTCTGATTTAACTAATATGTTGTAAATTAGTATTATAATGAAGGATTGAAGAAAATTATCATAAATAAGGAGAGTTAGGTTTTAAACTGTTTTCAAGGACATTTTCTCCATAAGAACTGGTTAGAGATCAATAAATAAATGTAAGAAATTAGTTTTTTAGAAAGAAATGATTTGTTTCTAGGTTTTATCATAAAAAGTAATAATTATAGTTGTGAATTCTAACAAATTGAATAAACAAATCATGTTGTTTTGGCTAATTTAGTATGGATGATGAGGGAATAAATGTAAATATGCATAAATAGATATAAAATATGGAATAAAAGTATTTCTAATCTGTTAACTGCTAGTTAAACCATACAATAAAGGGTTTATAAACTTTTTATTAGTTTTACTGTTTGTTTGTCTTTATAATCACTGAAGGTGAACTTTAGAAGCCCTATTGGGCATGTTAATAATAATATTAAAATTTTAATTTCATCAATTGGTTTTTGTTTGTGTTTAGCTCTACATTATTTTATAAAACCTGAGAGAAATGTTAATCATATTATGATTCAGTCAAAAAGAAGTGGTTTGACAAGTGGAACTACAGCGAATGTAATGTTCGGGGCATTACCAGTAGCACATCCTATAGATTACTAACATTATTGTTAATTCATTCTACTTTTTATTTGTATAGATATATACATATTTTTTATACTATTAATATAAATTTACCTTTTATTGTTTAGTGACATCGGAATCATTGATGAGGCTACACCAAGAGAGAAGTTCCTGTGCAGAAATCAAAACTATTTCAGATCAACAGAAAAAATGCACTAATCTGTAATTCAATGTAGCGTAAGCAATTCTTGGGAAGACTTCGGCTATATAGTCAATATAGTCAAATCGACAACCTTTTCTTTAATAAAGATGTATATTGTACTTAACATAATTACTACACGTGTTGTACTACGTAAATATACAATCACAAAGCAGATTAAATCTTTTATAAAGTTAAATAAATAATTAAGTAGATTCTCCATGATTTGTGACTGATGGATCTGTAATGTGCAATAAATTTTACTTATTTTCATAAAGTCAAATAGAACACTTTGTTACTCTTATCTGAATATTTTTTATTTACAATTCATTTTTTATTATTTTGTATGTATTATTTTTTGACATGAAAATAGATAGTTTTATTTTTTAGTAATAGATAGAATATAATTTTTACCAGCTTAAAAAAAACCTCATCATCCACTTATATGGAGTACTGGTATTAAAAACAGACTTTCATTATTATTTAAATTAATAGATACTGGTGATAAGTGACGTTTTAAGAAAAATGAATTATTTATAAAATATAAGGCATAAAATGGTAATTTTGAAATGATTATTTTCTTTAATTTTTAGGTGATGTTATGATTTCAGTTATTATTTGAATTGTGATCAATTCAGTTATTAGAATGAAATGTAAAAAAATGTTTTTAATTATTTAAATTGTTGTAACTATGTATTTGCATTTGTAAATGTCACTCAGGTTGGTTTTAATAAATGAGTATTATTAAAAACAAGTGTCTATCATGGAATGTCAACACTTTTATCATTTAATTTACAATTGTTGCCCAATATATATATTTTCTACATTATGTTTATATTATCTATGTAATATTACATTATTTATTTACTCAAGATTGATTATTTTATTCAACCTATTCTGTGTATTTTTGCTTAATTTTTTTAATATGTTCATGACTTTTTATATTCAATTTCTATCATAGTCCTATCTGGATTTTGACATACAAACTCTCTGAGTAACCTAGTATTAATTTTTTATACTGTTAAGTAATTTATCTCGATGCATCAAAATCGATGAACAACATAGAAATACTAGATATTTATATAAGAGATTTCTTTTTAGGTAAATAAAAATTCCCATACAGATAGTATTTTCTTGATTGTGGTCAGGGTTCAAGGTAAAACAGAATATAAAATTTTTGGACAATTTCAATTATAGAAAGAAATATTTTCAACAATTTCAATAGTTTGAATGAAAATTCCTTAACTTAATAATTGTAACAAAATTTTCCAAAACTTTGTTATAAGAATTTTGTTTTCTATAATAGGAACAAAATTTCCTTAATTTCAATAAATTAATATCTATTTGGTGAGAACTATTTTACTTATTCCAAGTCTTTTGTGTTTAAACTTTTTACTTACCTGTTGTCAGTTTTTTTTTATACAAAAAATACATTCCCATACAATAATAACTTTTTTTTATAATACATTGGAAGCAAAAGTAATGGAAAAACATGCTTATTCATATAAACAACATATAATTGAGAAAATCTGCAGACAATTCTTGAAGCTAAGTATTTGTTTTGACTGTTATGAAGTAATATAGCAATCATTTTATAATTATTATAGCTTATCCCATTCGAAATTAATCTTTCATTTCAACAGTTAAGCAATAACATACACTTATCAGTAAATTTGTGCTTGGTTTGTTGTTTTATCACTTATTAACAATGAATTATAAAAACCAATGCTACAACAATAACATTGACAACCAAGAAAGTTAAAATATGTTCATAAAACATGTTTTGTGTTTTTTTATTAAAAAACATCAAAAAATTTCTTCTGTTTTCATGGTGCTCAAGAGATATGACTACTTTTCTCCTTCATTTACCTTATCAATAGATTCTTAGTTTGCAATAAACTACCATTAACAGCGATATTTTAATTTTTAAAAACTAAAAACATGTGACAAGTATCCTACGGCACCTAGGAGGCTATCGGTAAGAAGTTTTATATTGAAAACAATCAATTTTATTTATTACGCAGTAAAATAATAAAGCCCTAAATCCTTAAATTCGCCTCAAAATCTCTAAAACCCAACTGTCATTGTTTCAGTCTGCCAACGTATAATCAGATTACTGATGTCACTTACATTTTTTAATCACTTTAATTAAATTTGTAACACTTTAGTGAAATTTAATTTCACCACTTTTCCATGAAATTCCTTTTCATTTGTTACCTCATTAATCAAAATTAACCATTTCTGAGAGTTGAAAAAGGTATCTACACTACTCTATTATTTAAATAAGAAATGTAATGGGGAAAGGAAAACAAATAGATTTATTTGAATAAATTTATTATTTAGAAACAGAACATTATTTGATCCTGGTTATCTTATAAAATACAAATTTTCATTTATCTTCAAGGGTACCTGTTATATTGTTCTTCTTCCAGAAGCCTTTTAAGATTAAGTAAATTCTTGACACTGCTTTATGTTCTTGCTGCTGCAGCTTTAATTTAAGGTTCAAGTCCTCACTTTTACCTGTTTTCAAGATTAAATGGAATGGTCGGGTTCTCCTCACTTATTATTATTTATTATACAAGGACATACTATATTCTGGAACAACTTGTCCCATTACAAGATTCATATAATAAAAAATTGAATCTTTATATTAAAGTAAAATTAAATTATCTAAAACAATATTACAATAAATCAAATATTTAAAAAATAATACAGAATTTGTTAAACAAATAATACAAACTTATTTTATGAGATGTTAATATTTACAATTGCTGGGAAGCTGAATTGATAGAACATACTTAAAAAAGATAAAGTTTAAAAAATACAGAGGATGTGGGGTGAAAGGAATTATAATTCTCACTTTTTCTTTTTTTTTTTAGAACTTGTTTATTGAGAAATATTACAACCTGTCTCAAATGATACAGAGCACATTCATATTCTATGTACAATAATAAAAATAAATTAAACTAAATCTAAATGTATTTAAACAAAAAAACAACTAAACTAATCAAAATAACAACTTAAATACAAACATACTTTTATAAAATAAATATAAAAATTACTTTACTCAGGGAAACTCTGAGCCAAGCCTTTTCCCCCACTCGTGGAAGGAAAAGTTCATACTCTAAAAGTTCACAGCGCCTTTCACTCAGCCACATTACTGCTATTAAGGATCAGTGGAGGCTGAGCAGAGGCGTCATAACCAGACATAGAATAGAAATAAATAACTTTATTCAGGATATAAGAAGATTTACATTAAATAAATAAAATACCTTATGTAAACTAAGAAAATATACAAAACAAACTGATGAAACTATATACAAAATGCTTAGAACTATATACAATACAAATAAGAAATGAAACAAAACAATCACTGTTTAGCTAAAAAATAATGAATATAAATAAAAAAGATAGGAACAAAAGTTAAAAATAAATTTACATAATAAAACATACATGATTTAATTGGAGAATCTGGTCACTGCTAGAACTCCAATATATAAAGGTCTCTGGGCCATTGCCACTTCAATCTTTGAGGAGGATTGTAGGGATGGGTGGAGCAAGATAGGAATTGTGCAAGTGGATTTGGATGATATATATGTAAGGTATTGTTGAAATTCCATAAAATTGTCAGGAATACGGTCTAGGACAAATGGGGTATTAATTTCACAATGCTGTCTTTTTTTTCTAAAAATTTTTGCTTTTTTAAGTTATATGCTTTAAAAAAAAAAAAGATTAACCAAATAAAGCAACTATAGCGGCCCTAATTCTAACAATTCTACTCTCTATTATTTGAGCACAAAACTCTAATGCTACATTTTCAAGATATTTATCAGCAGCAAAAAGTGATTTTATATTTCAATGGCCAGTTAAAAATTAAGCGAATTGCCTAAATAAACAACATTCAAGTTGGAAAAATCAGTCAATAAAAGGAATATTGTTTCTTGATCAGAGGCATAAATAAAATTATCATATTCAAAATGTTTTCTTTACTTAAAAATATCCATATAATAATGCAATGAACATAACAAGATATCCTGTGGAATCAATACAAATCATTGCATTAATTAAATGAGAATAAGGAGAAATATATGCATCATCTGATTGTGAATTTAAGTAACTACTACCCTCCATTAATCATGATAATAGGAACAATGCGCTGTATTTATGAAATAAAATAAACAAGAAAAGATACACTCATTTACCGAACTTTATTTATTGTCAAGATTGTAAATTATTGTCAAGTTAGATTTTCAAAGAAACTGGCTTATTAAAAAATCTAAAATAAATCAACAACCTTATGAATTGGTAATCAAATTAAATTCTCAAACTTAAATTCAATTTAATTTAAATACATCAACTTAAGCAATTTTATTGTTATAAATTTTGATTGGTTAAATTTACAACTTAAGACCATTAGATATATTCATATGTCTTTGGATATATGCATTTAGGTTTTGATCTTGAACAACCTTACTTGAACGACGAGATAGCAGTCCAGGAGGTTTTTCTGTTTACAATAATTAACATTGTTATTTTACAATGTCTTATTTAATTCAGAAAGAATACGTGAAATATGAATGTACCTGTGGTTCTCTAAAGCCAATTTCCAAACTATATTTTTGCAGACACTGCTTAGAATTAAGATGTGGTTATTGTGTCTGTCATGAAGTAAGTAAATTAATAAATGATTATAAGTACTGTCATTTTACAGTTCAATTGAAAAAACACTTCTAGGATAACAATTTTTACATTAAATGTTATAGCATTTTTATTTATTTCTTTTTTAATATAAATTTAATCATTCTCTAACAATGTTGGATAGGATCATACTGTTTCATAAATTGCACCTGTTTAACAGCATTGTTGTGCTTCCTGATGATTTCTGTAGCAATAACAATTCCTCCAATTCCTGTGAAAAATGTACTAGTATTTAGTTCATTGGGTCGTATTGTAACCTATTAGAAATACTATGTTATACGATGTTACCTAGTAGAATCGGTACTGTGTAAAATATCATTATTCTGCTGAGTTTGGTTACATTAGCCATTTGCTTAAGTCTTGAAATGTACACATTTTCTTTGTCATGCTGGTCTGTGCACATACCTTGTTCACAGTGCATGTCTGAAAATAATAAATAATTAATGTTGTATTAATTTATTTGCTTCTGATTAAGATAAACTGACAATTTGATTTTGATTTATATATTAATACCTGTTTGGAAGCTAATAGGGTAGTATGATATTATTTGAAAGTTCTTTGATTTTATTGTTTCTCGTCTGGATAAAGGTTTTGTGTCTGTATCCCTCACGTTTTCATTAAAGTTAATGATTTTTTTGTTAAATCCTGTATTTTGATGACCATTAAAATATTTCAAATGTTGCCGTGATTTTTAATTTATAAATTGATAGATAAATAAAAAATTTGTTTTTATTTAGCCTTGTACTTTAAAAATGGATTTCAAACTGTTGTGGTTATTTATGCATAAATATGTATTTTCCTTTATAAGAAATTTTTTGATATGATTATGTACCCAATTAAGAAAGAACTAATTATAACATTAGTAACAGTCTATCTCAGGCTATGGTGTCTGTATTACAAATATTGGTGTCTATATTATTTTGTTAAGGTTCTAACAAACGGCTGGAGATTTAAATAAAATGTTTTAGTACGATAAGCCTGTTATTAAATGTATTTTTTATAATTAAATGTCTTAAAAAGTAAACAGTTGTACAAGAGGAAATTAGATGGAAAGATATAGAATAGGTTTGAAGTTAATGTATTTGATATCAAAATATTTTCAGAATTTGTTTATTTTTTAAGGTTGTTTTCTATTTTTATGTTCACTTCGAATTTAGAAAATATAAAATACAGGAAACGAAAATTAATATCATGACACGTGATAAGGATTCTTTATCTGATCTGTGGATTTAATCCTTAACAACCAAAACAGATTAGTTTATTCTGTGAGAAATATATCAGCTACAAATGTATTATCTTTAAAAATCTATTAAAATCATCTTTTAATTATCGATATTTAAGATACTTATCCCCTAGAAGTTTATAATTTCCAAATGTTAATAATAAATTTGACCATATCGTCAGTTTATCACAAAAGTCATAAAGTGTCACCTTAAATCACTAAGAACTTAAATGAAATTTGCATTTGTAAAATTAAAAAATTGGCATTTATAACTATAATTTGATGTTTGAAGGGTTTGTGTTATTTTATTACACTTAATTTGTTTTTAATTAATAAATATGTCAGAAATTTAAAAAAAATTTCTTTGAGTTACTTTTTGCTATAAACTGACAATATATTATATATTTATGAAGTAAATTAATTAAATGACTTACTTGTTCTACATGCTGTATGGCCTGCACAGCAGACAGGAATCATATCTGTTCCGTTGACTTTGTTTTCCATCAGAACAACTGCTTCATTTGGTTTTTGGAACAGTGATCCAAACTTTTTAACTTCCATTTTCTTAGTAGCGTTACTAATTGTATAATTATTATTGTTAAATAAATTTGATATCCTCGAACTAGTATTTCGAACGAATGAGAGAAAAGGATTAAAATCCAAAAATCTTTTTTGTGTTTTATGTCTCATTAATGGCTGTTCCTCAAAATCTTTCAAGGGAAAATCTTTAAAAAAATCTTCAAAGAAGTCTAATTTCCTGGGCATGCTTGGAAAATCAAAGTTTTTGTGATTCATAATGGGTATAAAAAATTCAGTGAATGTCATGATAAATTTGTCTTTCGGTTTCTTTTTTGGTTTAAAGATTTTACCAGCTTGTATATCTGTTATATCTGGAAAAGAATCTTTGTCATCTTGAAAAGTTTTAGTCGAATCTTTTACTTTTCCATCCAAATTGTTTATCTGGAAGTCATCCCATTCTGGAAACAGTGGTAATGAGAGCTCTAAAGAATCATGCCCTGTTTGTAGTTTATTCTTTTTTTGTTGTTTGTGTATATCGCTTGTTGAAACTTGTTTGTCTTTATGTGAAATGTATAAGTCATCATCGAATTCTGAGGCCCCAATTGTCCAAATAACACAGAGTAATCCTGAAAGCATAATTGGTTATTGCTATTTTGATATGATCAAATCATTAAACAGAGTGTATATAAGTTTTCATATTCTAGGTAAATGAAATTTCTGAAGTCTTATGTGTTGAAGTTTTTTGCTTTTTGTACTAGTACCTATGTGTTATATGTGTCATGCAATTTAATTATTATATTTCTTAAGAACATAAGACTTCATAGGCTTATTAAAAGGTCAGCAATGAAAACAAATATTAACTCTTATTGGTCATAAGTCACCTTTTACGTGAAATGCAAAAATATTATTCTTACAAATACTGAAATGGTTTTGCTTATTTATCATAACTAGCTACAACCTATTGAGAATTATGTATAAAAACATAGCAACTGATAAGGATTAATAACAAAACTTGTAGAAACCAGAAAATTGTTTGTATAATTTTATTTCAATGTGATTTGAAATTATACAAAGTAAGTTATAATTATAATAGAACTAATGACAAGCACAAAAATATTTTCATCGACTCATTGACAACCAGACACTTTTGAAACATCTGTTGTAGATGATGTTTGAAACCAATTTTTTTTATAGAATTTGAAAACTTGAATATGAAAAATATTAAACTTACCAAATCCTACAGTGAAATACATTCTTATTAGTTTTATATTTTTTATTAATTATCTTTGCGGGGTTTATATTCACACAGTTGTACCTTGATCTGAGACCTCATTTCATCTAATAGGAAGTGTAATTCAATTTTGCACAATACAGCTTCTCAGATAATATACAGGTGATAATTTAATTCCATTGTTTTTTGTATTCTAACTATGGAATGCAAACATATGGTTCATTTATATTTGAATTTAAGATTTTAAATTTATAAATTTGTGACTAATCATTATTAAATCTCAACTCTCTGAATATGGCTGGCATAGGTTTTGTTACTTGTTTTAGGATTCATTCTTTCTGATCTAGTTGAAGAATATAAAGTCACTGAATCTAAATGAATAAAAACATTTTTAAATATTAGGTTTTATATTTATGATTAATTTTACGTCTTCAATGAGTTTAAAATTCTACAAATCATCAAAATGTATATATTTCAAAATTGAGCCCAATGTAACTCATTGACTAAAGGTAAACGTCAACATTGGAACTGTTAGGTCATATTCGAAAAAGATTTTTTAACTCAACTAATTTTTAGTTGTTTTTTTTTTTAGGAACACATACTTTTAAACTGGGGTAAAGTCCCTTATTTAGTGTTTGGTTACTGCAAAGGGTGAAGTTTAATACACGAATCTCCCCCTCCTCCTTTTAGGATAATTATGAAATGTGTCTACCTGGAAGTGTTGGAATTTTGACTCCCTTGCTATGCCTCGAATTTTTCTCTCTGAGAGATAAAGTTACTCCTTTGAATGGACACTTAAAAAATTATGAAAATTAAGAAAACCATATTTAATGGTTTTATCTCTCGATTATACATACTCAAAATACATGAAGTTTTCTGTTTTAATTAATAAAACGGTTGGCATCTTACACACAATACAAAAATAAAGACTATTATGATTGAAATGATGTATTTAACATTTGTAATGTAAATAAATACCTTTGGTGCTTATACATTCTATTTTCCAAGGGTTTTTCTGTTTTATTAAATGTTTGTACATATTTAATTTTAAAAATATGCGTATGAAAATAACTTATAATTGTATTTATAAACTGTTTTGACACATGCATTTACACATTCATTTTTTAAATAATTTCTTGGCTGTTTTTCAGTGGACCTCTCTCTGCAACTAACATATTTTGGACCAATGGTTGTCCGTTGTAGAGAAATTTTACTGTATTTGTTTTCAAATTTCACATTGAAAATTGCATTTACATTACAAGTGTATAAAAAAAACCTATGCATTTCCTTGCTTAATTCTTTCCAATACCAATCGATCACCTCCTCGTGTTTCTGATCTTTAGATCCCTTCCCATAGAACTAAAACCTTCAAACATTCTCTACTTGCCCATTCCACTGCTTTCCATCACCTTCTCACATCCCAAACATACACCTTCTTACCATTGACTTTTAATCTAAGAATAAAACGATTAGTAAATAATAGTTTTAATATTTAAATCTTAACTTAATGTATCAGTTTGTAGTTTTATTATTTTTCTTTTCCTTTTTTCTTTTAATTTATTTATTTTTTTCATTACTGTTATATTTATTCTAGAGATGATTTACTTTTTTGTTATTTATAATGTATATACTGATTAAATTTTATTAATATGTCTTTTAGCCAGTTATATTTTATTTTTATTTTTTTACATGTCTATTATTATTAAGGGACCTAAACGCAGAATAAAGATTGTTATCTATAATATTTTTATATCTCGTTTAGAATTCAGGAAGTATTTTTAAAGTTTATAATTGATTGTCAAAAAACTATAATTTTTGGACTTAATCCATTTTAGTTCTGAACTCCATCTGTCATACTAATTAATTTTTAAATATCTTTTTTATTTAACGTTAAAATGGTAATGGAGGCAAGCTATTTCAGTCTTAAAAACTAATGAAATATCATTTTTAAAGTCATTGTGGTGTATCTATAGAGTTCAAAATATTAATTATTTATATTGTATTTTTGATTGCAGGTAGATTCACACTACTGCTCCAATTGTATGGAACATTTACCATCCGCTGAAGCTAAGTTTAGAAAAAATAGGTATATAATTATAATTAACTATTGTTTAATTAGCATAAATTCAGTGTAAGAAATTGGATCATTCCAAACAACTGAATTAGAACTGTATCTTCTTTCAAAATTTTCTTTCCACTCCAATATTTCTAGCTGTTATTGAACCTTTTATAGAATAGAATGGAATATATATTTATTTGTTTTGGGACTGGCCTCATACACATACAAATGGAGTTGTACGCACATTGCAATTATTATAATATAACATTAGTAAATTAATTAATTGCACGTGAATCGAAGTATTCTTTTTACACTATATATATATATATATATTTTATCTACACAAAACACATTAATCAGCAAAGAATACTACCCATCAAATAATATAATACAAAATAACCTAATAATATAATACAATATAACTCTATAACATATAATATAATATAATACCACACCAAGCAACTAAATGGGGCATTAGACTTAATTATTACACCAATCACACTTTATGATGCCACAGGGTACTACAATCACAGGATATCACTACTGCAACGCAAATCGAAATATTCTACAAACAAACAATATATAAGAGGAAAAATATTGATAAACTATAATTACCTATACATTTTGGATAAATGCTCTTAAATTGAGGTTATACACAGTATAATAATATAAACTGAACCTCTTACTGTACACAATGTTACTTATATCTTAATCTATTTTCAATTTTTTTTTTTCCTGCTTGGTTGTCCTTTGTGGTAACCAAACAGCTGACCATTAGTAAGCTATTACTATGAACCTTTGTCATTTTTAATAATGAGAACATTTATTATAATTATGAAACTTATAACTAGACAGCGTATCTTCGTGCAATAAAAATCCAAAAAATGTGCAGTAAAAATCTCAAAATAGTGCAGTAAAAACCCAAAATATGTAAAATTGTCTTATTTGAACCTAAAACGTGCAGAAATCATGTATTTTGTTTAATTTATAAAATTAGTACATTGAAATTCTATCATACCTTATGTTAAGCTTCTGAGTCAAAATATTATATCACAAAAAAAAAATTAAAATGTAACATTGAAAATTAAAATCAATAAATTACGATTAAGGTAAGTGACAAATTTCAGGATTCTAACTGAGTTAATGTTTGCTGAAAATTTGACAAATGTGATTTTATGAATGTAAATTCTGATTTATTGATGCGAATTCATGATTCACGTCTATCGATTCACTTCAAATCCGGAAGGAATACTGAAAGACTTAAGAAAGAGTGAGAATTCAAGTTAAAACAAGGAAAGAAGTTTTTTTTATTAAATTAACTGAGGCATATTCTATTCTACAAATAGTCGGTCTGCACTTGTGTTTATTTCATCCTTTTGTAACATTAAATTCGAATCTTTACCAGTCACAGAATCATTCGCCTTTCTCATATTTTTCTTTCTTTAATTCTAAATTTAATTTGGAAAACAATAAAATAAAAAAAGTAAATATTTACACACACACACATATATACTTATATTTATGAATCATTTAATCTAGCGCAAAATGTGCAATTAAATGCCACAAAAATCAAAATCGTGCAATTTAAGGCAAAAACGGCAAAACGTGTAATATAAAATTTAAGTATGTTATTCTACAGATCCTGAAACGAATAGATATTTGGGTCCAGGGTTTTTACACCCCAGCAAATAAAATGTGCAATAACATGGAAATCCAGTCTCTACTTATAACCATTTTTTGTGTTAAGGTTTAACTACTAGCTTATATCTATTCATTGTTCAAAATTATTATCTTAGGCCCTAATTCAGACTAATACAATCAGTTTAATTTATTATTTAGATCAATATGAAATGTTTCACATTAATATTATTCCTAATATATGAGCCTTTTAGTTGACAGAATGACTAACTCCAATTTCAACATTTTTGTTTATAAATTTTAGTGATATTTCTATTAAGAAAATGTATACCTTTATTCAAATTTCAATACTGAAATCATCTATTCTAGAATCAACTTACTGTTTCTGTACAGATATTATTAATTTTCCAACAAGAAATATCTCTAAAATGACTTTACTCCAAAATATTGAAATTGAAGTTAGTCATTTTGTCAACTAAAAAGGCATATATAACTTATATTAACCAATACTAATGTTTCAAGGTGTAACACATGCTTCGATTGTCCAAACTGCTTCCATACTCTCTCAGTGAGGGCTACTACAAGGAGCGCTGAAGACGGGAATACAAAGACACCAACAAAACATTATTATCTTGCTTGTTTTTTTTGTCGCTGGACGTCAAGAGATGTCGGCATACCTGACCAAACGACCGGTATGATTTGTGTTTCTTTTTTTAAATTTTATCTTCTTTTATTTGACTACAATATAAATATCATTTAGGGCATTATATAACTATGTAATATTAAATCTTTACTAATAGTTATTGCTTTGGTGTTAAATCTAATTAACAACACAATACATAGGTATATAATTAATCCATAGAGGGTTAATTTTGAAAAGAATATTTTTTTCATAATCATCCATAGGTGCAGACTTCGGGGGGCGATCGCCCCCTCCCCCCCCCAATAAAAACAGAGAAGGGATGAAAATATCGTTTGGCCCCTCAATATCTTTAAGAACAAAATAAAATCAAAATCAATAAGAATTAATCTACATTATTGAATAAACTATGTTAACTAAAATCAATTAAGGAAATAGAAAAAGTTGAATAGATGGCTAAGCTAAGACCTAGAAGTAGATATCCAAGTATTTTATCATGCACTATGTTCCTATTGAAATTTTAGTTTACATTCAAAGATCAAAGATCTAGATATCTAGCATGAAAGATGCTAGATATCTAGTAACATATCTTAGGATTTTATGATTCATTCATGTGCATCCTTCCATTTTTATGTGAAGATTTTATTGCATTACCCCCAGCAAATTTGAAGCATTGAAGAAATGAGATTCATCTCATTTCCTCAAACCTTTAAATAAAAATATAAACAAGCAATATATTTAACAGCTTTGTTAACATATTTTCGAATATATTCCTACGGAAAAAAAAAAATTTATATATAGTATTGTTCGTATCACAATAACTATATTATTTATCACTCATAATTTTTATACATGATATAAAATCCCTAGACTTTTTTTTGGAGGTCCATAATGTCCCAACCAGAATGGAAAGTCTGTGCTTATGTCTATTTATTTTCTGCTCTTTGATTAACAGTAGAAGTTTATGAAAATTGGAAATTTTCTTTTAAAAGGGAAAAAAATAGCGTGAAAGTGTTAAATAAAACAATGTGATGTTTTCTCAATCTGGTATTCAGATTTATTATTTGAGTGTATTTGTTTTGAAACTTTTCTTCTAGAATTGGAATGTCTTAAATTGACATCTTATGTGGACCATATATATCCATGGTGTTTTATATGTCTAAGATGGAAATGCAAGAGTGTCGAGTGCATTTAGCAAAATTATTCAGAATTCAATTTTTAAAATTGAATAATATAAAGAGAATACGACTGATTTAAAAAGAAACATTATTATCTGATCAGCTGTAATTGTATAAGTGATGAAATCAAACTTATAATAATTTATAACTCAGTATATAGACCTGATTAATGAAAACATTACAAAACTGATTCAATGAAAACATTACATTGCTTAAGAGAGCTGAGTAGGCACTGGGTTGCTTGGTTCAAGGTGCTGTGTTCGAATCCAGCTAATGACGAGTAATTTTTCATCAGCAATGGATAGACTCTAGGATCAGAAGACCCTCCTGGGACACACCCAGCCTCTATAAAGTACTCTTGATTAAATAATTAATTGGAAACCTAGTGGTTGAACGTGATCCTGGTTCGATCACCTCCCTGTATAACTGTTGGCCTTGAAACAGTACTTCTTAACAAATTACTGAACACAAATGGTTCAGTGCTTATGGGTTTTAATGGAACAGATTTTTTTTTTTATATAGATCAAATTGAAAATATGATTTTAATTTTTCTGAAGATAGTTAGAACATTTTTGCACTTCATCACTTCAGTTGTAATATCATTATAAAAAAGAAATTATAAGTAAAATTACTAATTACTGTTTACTTTACTCATTTGATTTCAGGGACAGGGAATTGGCCAGTGAAGGAACTTCCATTTCAGGAAACTTTAAATTCTTACCTAGAATATTACAAAGTTTTAGCGATGCGAGAAAGGAATTTGAAAGAAAAGAAAACTTATAGCAGTCCATTAATTAGAGGTTATTCTTCGTTTTCAGTATGTATCTTTGCATTGTATGGTTTATATTGCTTTTGTTTCTTTCTATTTAAATATGCTAATTATATGTTAATGATTTTCAAGGAAAAATTCGGTCTTACTTCTATGATCGCAAGAAAACGAGCCGGTCTCCCACCCTTATCTCTTGGTGGTAAGGAGAATACTCAGTCAAGTCTGCCTAAAATTGTCCCTTCTGTGGCTGTAGATGATGTCGAACCCCTTCCAGATACATATTTTACTGATCTTACCAAAAGTAAGTGTTTTAAATCAAATAAATGTGTTTTATTGATTTGACTTGGCTCTAGTTTAAAAAAAAAAAAAATCCAAGCTTTACTATAATTGATAAGTAGAGGTTGTCTAATTAATTTATTAAAGAGAGGTTAGTAGCTAATTTATATTAACATAATTTCTTTAATGTCTTTTGTTTTGTTTCGATTTCAGTCACTACGCTCTCACAAAGACATTCTTATCCAATGCTGCAGGCCGAAACAATTACCTCATTGCATCCACAGCATAGGCATTTCTATATCAAATGTTCGCTGAGGTGTAGAAGATGCGAACATAATGTATCCAAGCCAGAATACAATCCTGGTTCTATTAAATTCAAGATACAATTAGCTGCATAGTAAGTTAACATATTTATGTAGTTTAATTTTCTCTTTCATTTAACTACAAAAGCTTTAAATTTTTTTATTAAACATTTATCAATTAATTAGTTGGAGAATGGGATAGCTCAGTGAGTAAAGCACAAACTCCTATGCTCTAGATTCTAGATTTAAGTCTAGTTGTGACAGGTATTATTTATTCTGTTAAATCAGCCGTTAAATTGACCCTAGTGTCTGACGACCCTCATGAGGCACATCCATCCTCTATGAACTGATTTTTCTTAATTAAATAACTAATTAAAGGGAAAAAGGTGGAGTTTGAGAGTGATCTTGGTCAGATCACCTTCTTGCACAATCACTGACAAATCAACACTACTTCCTTAGGAAGTACTGAACACTTCCATGGGTTTTAGTTGTACAAATTTTTTATAAAATAATTAACACTTTGGCCCATGGTAATAATTCACATGGTATATTCCTTAGTGATAAATCATTTTATAATATAGAAATTATTTAATGCAATTGGATCTTGTGGAGGAGGTTAACAATTTTTTCATCAATTAAAAAGATTCATTATTGAAAATAATAAACCAAAACAAGAGTTCAAACTAAAGTAGGCTTATCTTTCAGGTAATAATGTTCTGATTTCAATGATTTGATTTTTTTTGCTTTGTAGATAAATTAATTGCCTTTTAAATAATCATGTATATAACCAACTATGCGTTGTATACTTCTTGACTTATGCACAAATAAAGTTTTCTTAAAGTCCCTAATTTTTTCTCTGATTTTTCTGAGGAATGTGTTCATTTTTTGGCAATGATAGAGAAGATTATCTTCAAAATTATGGTTCAATCATTGGTTTTGATGACACATTAAGTACGGAAAGATATGGAGCACAGTCAAACAATACCCCTTTCTAAAAAAAAAATATGTTAGCCATTCAAAAACTGAAGCTATGTGATATTCTACTCTTTAGGGGAAGTTCTGTAAAGGTTTATATAGAATAATAAGAGGTAATTCTTGGTAAAGAAAAGCAGTTTACTTTTTCTATTAAAAATTACCTGTCTTAAGCATATCAAACTATTTGGAAGCATGAGTTGTATACAATATTAAATTAACTATTTATTATGAAAAAGATACACTACTTTTGCATACATTGGTCCATAAAAATACTATACATTTAAATACAAGAATCAAAATATCAAACAGAAAAAAGGAATTGAGGTGAGGGACTTACTTAACTTTCGATGACACTATGGTCCTTGCAGAATCGTGGCCTCCTCGACAATTCTGTGACATTTGTCTCTGTCCAATGTCGCTCTTCTCCACCTTCGAACTCAAAGTGTCCTCAGGTCCTCCACGTCCTCCAGCCGCCGCAATCTGGGATACCGTCTTCTTCGTCCTCCACCATGATGTCCCTCCAGAAGCTTCTTCGGGATACGCTGTTTCTCTATCATTTAGAGAAACAGCGTATGCTTGTCACATGCTTGTTCAAATGCTCCACCTACCTAATTTTACTCCTCTTGATGCAGGTGACAATATCCAGGACCTTGTATTGATCACAGAGCTCCTGATTGTTTCTCTGCCTCCATTGATCTCCCTCCCTCACAAGGCCAAAAATCCTACTCAGGACTTTTCTCTCCCACACGTTCAGTACTTGCTCTGACTTCCTGATGAGGACCCATGTTTCACATCCGTATGTCACCACTGGTCCTGTAATGCTAACATATACGGCCTTCTTTAACTGCCAGAGCAACACCTAAGCACTTTTCCGAGCGCCTGGCAACATCTATTTCCGGCCATCATGCGTGACTTTATTTCTGCCTGTATTCATTCTTTTTGTTTACATTGGCCCCAACATATTTAAACTCCTGTACCTACTCGAAAAAGTATTCTCCAGTTCTAAGACCATTCCTTACCCCACAATCAACCCTGTAGGTCTTCATATATTTAGTTTTGGCTTCATTAATGTTGAGTCCTGCTATTTTTGAGGCTTTTTCACTTTCCGCAAAAGCTCCTGTTAGGGATGCACGTGTACGACCAGTAATGACGTCATCCGCAAAGGCAAGATGTTGGATCAGTCGATTATTGATGGTCCTCCCAGGATTTGTTCTAATGGCCCTTATCACTATTTACAAAACAATGTTGAATAGGATGGGAGATAGGGGATCTTCTTGTCTTAATCCTTTGTTGATTTGGAAGCTACTGGACCTTGCACTTGGTATTTTTATTCTTCCTTGTGTCCCTTCCAAGATCGCACGCTCTAATCGAATCAGTTTTTCCGGTATACCCATCTTTGCAATGGCCTGATACAACGCCTCGGTCTACACTGTCGTATGCTTGCTTGTAGTGTATGAAGAGGTGGTGAAGATCAATATTACGTTCATATCATTTCTCCAGCCTGATCCTTATGCTTGAAGTATGGTCTGTAGTGGATCTACCCCTTCTGAATCCACTCTGGTATTCCCCGTTCTCTCTCTTTCTCAGGGTACTGGAGTATCCTGCTCATCAACTGAATGGAGAAAACTTTGTATGCTGTGCTTAGCAACGCAATGCCTCTGTAGTTTTCACACTCCATCTTGTCTCCCAGGTCAGAGACAGACTAAGGATGAATTAAAAGAAATTGCATTGGTTAAAAGATTTATTTTCTTGAGTATGTAATAATCACAGCAATTTTAGAACATGTGAACAATAATTTATAATTCAGAGAAAGAAAATTAAAGCGATGTTAGTGGATATTTAGTCGAGAAAATGAAAATTTTATAATCAATTATCTTAGAAAAATAATAAAAACAGCATAATACGATAGTAAAGAACTAAAAGATAAATGGAATAATTAAAAATATGGAGAAGGGTCACAGCATTATCTTTTAACTTGTAAAACATATTTCCATGTAAATCAGTTTTTAATTAGCTGATAAATTTGTATGCAAACATTATTTGATTTAAAGTACACTGCAATATTTTAAAAGACCTCACTAAGTTGTATAGTAATATTGTTTTATTGCTTGCATATTTTTAAATTAACATAACTTCGTAAAATTAAATTTAAATATCTTTTTAAAGTTACCACATGCCTGAAGTACGCATAATGACATTTGAACCACTGAAGATTGGAAAACCGAGTGAAATTATCCTTAAAATAACCAACCCGACTCAACATTTGACATCTCTTCAGTTTGGCTCTCTTATCAACAGCGAGGAAAGAAAGAATTTAAAAACAGAAGAAATTTCTGAGACTAAAAAGGTATTGAAATTTATTTTTTTATAAAAATCTGTTTATGATTTCTATTGTTGGGATGTTGGTCAATAAATAAATCAATGTTAAAATTTCCTAAACTAAAAAAAAACACAAAATTTATTGCACTGTTTATATAAATGAATAAACAAAATAAATATTTTTACTTCAAAAATAAAATAAACAAAACAGAATAAAATTCTTCTAAAAATTAAATTACTGTCTTGAAATATATTTTCATTAGTTTTTATCTTCTGCGGTAATACCTCGTTGGCTGGTGTTCTTCTGCCCAAACTCTTTGGGCAAAGACACAGACCTCAGTAGGCTATTTATAGAAGCAGTTTAAATCAACCTTGCCAACATATACACACGTTGCGGGATTCACTGGAACTTCACAAGCTGAAGTCAAAGCGGGGAAGATGACAGGCGAACTCTCCACAATAAAATGTTTTAATTAACTATCTCTACTATCTATCACCATGTCTAATCGGTAATCAAAGAGATATGTACAGAGATTGAATTGAGTATAAAATGTAAAATCGCTACATTATTATAAAAATAATCATGGGCAATACTATTTATACACATGTATACGCCAACAAGTGAATTATTACTGATAAAAGGACAATCTTTAAGGAATTTTTGTGATATATTGAAAATAATGCACCAATTAAAAGTACTAATTTTATTTCAGAACCCACATTATTAACTTATCTTATAATGACTTAGAAAAGTTATATAATTTTAAAGGGTGTTAAAACTTATAAAAAATAACTTTTATTCTTACCATGAGATAAAATTTTGTAGGAATTCTTGTTTAATATTTTTTTTTCTAATTTCTTTGAACTATTAAAAAATAATATTGATTTTTTATAGCTGATATTCTATTCTATTTGAAAACAAAAATAAAAAAAAATATGTTTCAGGAAAAGCTTCCTTTAGAACTTCCCAGACCAATTAGGAATTTACAAATCAATACAGATGTTGAACTTCCTCAATGCTCAGTGATATTACCACCAAGAGATGATGCGGCTGAATATGATGATTCTGCTGACACACATAACTTCCAAGATGATACCAAGTACGATTTACAGCATATTTATTAACCGTTGTTAAAATTTTTTTTCAATTTCTTTTTTAATATTATAAATTAAATTAAATTGTTTTGTTATTTAAATGTACAGATTATCGGGATTGATTGGAAACCATGGTTTAGGAGGGACTATGTCAATTTTATGAAACAAATATTAAAATCTACGAAAGTAATTTTATGTATTACAAAATAAAGAATGTGTAGGATTTGATAAGTTTTTTTGAATGAGTGATTGCTTATGAGCATAATTGGGTCTGATTTAAATCCTATTGAGGTTTTTTGTTTATGATTGGAATGTTTGAATCTATATTTTTTTTATTTAAAAAAAATAAGCAGAACATAGGAATTATAAGTTTATTTTGTATTTGGTTTATAAAATATTAAATTATAATATTGTTGATCATTAAATTTATGAAATAATTTTAGTATTAACATAATTTTCTCTTATTTTTTTCCTTTAAAAGAGTTGTGGTGTGGCGAAAAGGGAATAAAGTTGCAGTGAAGATGAAAATAACACCTCAAAACGGCATGGAAGGAGGAGAGGAATCTATTTTTGGATTTTCGATGGAATATGGCTATGTCAATACAATGCCAACTTTAGAACAGAAGCAGCCGCTAAGAGCAGAAATACAAGTGAATCTTTTCATTTCCCGGGCCACGTATCATCTTCGCAGGTGAACTGAAGCAATAATTTTCTCCTATCTTTAGAAAATATATCAGAAGCATATTATAAATGAATTCCGCATCTAGCTGTTCTCTTCCCAATCTCGACTGATGGATTTAAAGAGTCGATTCATTGCAAAAAGTCATTAAGTGACATTTTATAACCTTAATTCAATTGAAAGTTTGATGAATTTTCCCTTAGTGAAATCAGACAATTGTGCGCTTGTTACTATATTTGATATAAAAGAGTTTATGTCATTTTAATGCACTTACATGCATCATTTTTATCGATAAATAATGTCGAAATTCACAAAAGTGTCCTTGAAAGTTCAGCTCCATCAAAACTGTACTTAGTGACTTTTTTCTTTAAACTGGCAATAATATGTATATTATTCATAAAGCTATGGAGCTTAATTTTATTTATCTACTGATAAATATTTACCAACTTTTTGTATAATTCTTCTGTGATAATTTTTTTTTTTTTTATAAGTTGTTTTCACCTATTGATGACTAATTGTTATATTGTTTTAGGATTAATTAACCTGTAATCGATCTGAAGAGTTTCTTGGATGAAGCCCTTAAAGCAATTGTAACTGTAAGTATAATTTAACAGATATGAAAAGAATTGTAGTAAAAATTTCCTATAATATAATTTTTTTTCTCAGTTTCTGGGTTAACATTGAAAAAGTGAGCACAAATTTCAATTGAATATTTTAATGTGATCATTATAAATTTAGCTTACTGCCCGTGTGCAAACATTTTTTTAATAATGAAAATATTGATTCTAGAAAGCAATTTTAATTGATTATCATAAAATATGGTTTAGAAAATTTTCAAATCACTATATAAATGATTATAGATTAGTAAGAAGTGAATTATAATGTTAAATTTTAGATTTTTTTAAATGGTTAAATTATAGAGTTAAATACAAACTTAGATAGTTTAGATTTAAATATAGTTCCGATACTCAGACATGAATGTTAATCATTCCATTTCAACTATACTCATCAAATTTATCTTTATCGATACTTTAATTAATATATATACTCTTAAAAAATTAATTAATAGTTTCCTTTGACATCAGGAATTTTAATTTAAAGGAAATTAGTGGTATACAAATTGTGTGCCCTTTCATTTTGGATATGTGATACATCGAAACAGTGATTTCTTTCATTTAGATTCTCCGTTTTTGTTAAATTTTTCTAACCATGACCGAAACATATTATTTTTAAATACTTACAATATACTATTTTTTTTTCTTGCCATAGTTGGGGTTTAAAAAAATTCCATTGATCATATGGTAGACATCCTCACTGCTTATCTTATTCTCTTGTTTTTTCCTTTTCTACCTTTCCTCACCTTTTTGGCTATACAGGTGTTTAGGCAACTTTCCAAATTTTAATTAAGGCAAGGCAAATACCTCTTATGTGTTCAAAATAGGCAACATTCAACTTATGGGCAACATTCGAATAATTTATGCAGTGGACTGTATTTTAATGAATTGGTTGATCATCTGAATTGTGCAAAAACTTGCCCATTTATGCTGGTTTATACATCTTATTACCTGAGGGCGCCCTCGGAGCAGGTGTTGTCTCAGGCTAGTTTGGAGATGGAATAGGGAGTCGTACTGGGAGCTGGTATGGATTAAATTTTATTGTTCAGATATTATCTGATCAGCCGCCACAACGAGACAATTGGGCACTATCCTTGCACAAACAACAGGTTTTTTCTCAATCCAGGGGAGAGGGCATGGAATTATGCCAAACTTAAAAGTCCCCCCTGGCACTAGAATTTGAGCTCATAAACTTCAGTTTGTCACAGGTTTCTACAGGAAATATATGCTTTGCATACATCCCACCATCCTTCTTATCTTATCCATAGCTTGTTACCCATGCTCCTCTTAAAATCTCTACTTTCCATCGCCAGCTTGCTCTTTCAATGTGTCAATGTTCCATCAGATGTAGGTTATCAAAAATATTTTATTGTTGATAATAGTTATTTTAAAGCTTTATTAGAAATATTGAGTATTTTTTTTTAAAATATAATGTATGCTTTCTTTTTTATAGGATACCTAGAAAACTTGCTAGATATCTGCATACTCTTGTGATCAACAATATTCAAGCAGCACTACTATGTTTATTAGAACTAGCACATTATGAGCATTATACAATTATTTTGTATATTTATTTATTTATTTCTTTGATTGATAAATTATATATGCACACTTAATATTATGATATCACGGTATTTGAAATCAACATAGATTTATAATATTGTTGGCATTTAAAATGTTTAATGTTTCTTCTTTGATTTATCAATATATTCTCAAAAGTAAAAAAGTGCATTTAACTATGATTATTTTAAAAGTTGGGTTAAATAAAAGCTTATTAATCGAAATGGAAGAAAAATTTGTTTGCCTCAGTATATAAGCAAACTTATATTTAACCAAAGGAGTTTTCATGAATAAATCTAAGGGTTCCATTTATACTTTATCGTTGAGAGCATAATAAATACTATTTCCATTCCTAATCAAATAAAAACTTAGTGATTGAAGTACATGTAACTGTTATGCATGTTGTTTTTAATAAGTATCCATTTTTTTTTTTTGCACATTTTCAAATGATGAAATAATATGATTTACCACTTCATATTTATTCATATATGGTGATATTAGTTGTCATATAAGTAATGGAAATAAAGTGTAGTAACTTTTACTATGTTTGATCTCCAATTTATAACTATTATGTAACTAATAATTTTGTGTTTTTCTAAGGAAATTCACATTTTATTTATTTTTTTGGCATTGAATTCTTATATGAATCATATTTATTTACTTCACATTTTGTCTGTATTTTGTTCTTGTGATATTTATTTGTAGTAATTTATAATTTATTTCTTAAACAATTGCAAGACAAAAGTATTGCATGAAACTATAAAATATCATGTAAGTTAATAGTTCTTTTTTAATATAATAAAAAAAAAATTAAGAAGTGAAATAATATATCGTCTTATTAACAGAAAGAAAGTAAATTTTTGTTCTAACTTAAATTAAAACATTTCATAAAAATGTATTTATTTTGTTATTTATGCAATATTTAGCAAGCCATGCTGGAAAAATGAAAAATTAAAATTTCAGGCATCAAATCAAATCACTCAGTTAAATTAAATAATTTGAACAATTTGTTGGATGATACATGATATAATTCATTGTAATTACAACAAACAATTTATTTATGCTATTCCAACAAAAACCTTTTTTCAAACAGCTTTAGTTGAAGATAATTATTCAATAAAGAAAATGAAATACATAGTTCACAAAAAATTAGTTGGTAAATTTTTATGTAAAATTTATTTATTAATTGATACTTGTTTGTCTTATATGTGAATATAGATTAACAAATTATTTATTTTGTTATTTTGTGGATAAAATATTTGTTAATATTTAATATTAATTTTTTATTAATTTGTAAATGTATTTATATTAATATATACTATTGAAATAAAAAAAAATTATATTAAGCTCAATTGCTAGTAATTCTTCTCTTTATACTCTCCTGTTCTACGCCACTCCTCAAATTTTACAGGACTACCTAAATATCATTCTTACATTTTTTAAGTGGACTGCCCTGTTGTTCTTTTATCTTCTTGAGACTGATTTGCCTTCACAATCTTGTCATCTCCATTGGGATAATAGGTTGGAAATAATTTGGTATAACCTTTTTAATGTACAATGCAAGAATTTAAAAATCCCCCTCATACTAATTTACTGTTTGAACCTTAATCAGGACCAAACAAATCCTAACACATTTGGCTACAGCTTATTTGCGAGATTAAAAATTTAGTTCCTGTATAGACTTGAGAAAACAATTAACAATCTGAACTTTTAACTTAAAATGGTTATATTTCATTTTTTGTATAACATTTTTACATAATCACATATATAATGAGCATTAAAAAAAAAAGAAACAAAAATTATTTATTTAAAAAATGGAACTAATTAAATTAACTTAAAAAAAATTAAAATTGAAAGTTAAAATAGTTTCTATCTATTTTTGGCAAACCCTATTCTTAGGCATATAAAAAAGCTAAGTGCTTTATCTTACGGATTAAGTATATCCAACTAAAGGTTAAAATTCACTTGGTCTTTAGATACAATAACTCAAATTTCTTGTTTTATTATTTAAACTAAGAATTTGTTTATCAGTTTTCTGTAATTTTCCCGAATTCTGCTTTTACTCACTTTGTTTCTGCCTTCAGGTTATGTTTTTCGCCAGTTGCAGGATACATTTATAATTTATAGATTCTCAAACCTACCGTAACCATTCAGTCAATTGTCACTTCTCAATATGTTAAGGCTTATGTGCATTCCAAGTGTGTTTTTATTGTTGGTCATTCATATGTCCCAATCAAGCCAACAAGACATTTTAAGATAGTTTTTATTCGATCTATTTAGAACAAGCTGACTTATTAAGTTGTCTGCATATCTAGTTTGTTGAACAATGCGAAAGAAATCCATGAAAAAAACAAACATGAGATATGTGATTTACATGCTTTTCATTCAAATATCCATTCCTATTTCTAGTTAAAACACTAAATCCAAATAAGCAACTTATATCAAACTATTTGCCAACCAATACATAATTGCTATTAAAGTAGAAAACAATGCTTATACAGGATATTTGTAATCAATATATGACAACAGGAGACGTAATTAAATATAAATTTATTGATTATTGATCAGCAATAATTACAAAATATATGAGTCATAGAAATAATCAAAGAGTGATGTTATTATCTACTCTAAATATAAGTATACAAATCATACAAAATTTTGTGATTATGGGTGAAATAATTAATGTTTATGTGATGAAATTTCTGGAGATGGAGAAATCGTTCCCCGAAAGATCAAAATGAAAAACAATAACACAGTTTCTTTTAATTTTCAGCTAATCTATTAATAATTAATATATTACAACAATATATTTATTGAATGCAACATTAATTTAAATAAGTGATTAGAAAGCTAATATTTTTGCATTTATATATTTAAAAAACAAAATAAACAAGATAGAAGAAGAAGACATTTCTTTTAAGGTGATGTGAACTGAACAAGTATTACTAAGTGGGTTGTAGCTGTGGCTATAATCTGAAACAGGGCCATGGGCTTGTTTAAATTTGTTAATAAAACTAAGCATTCTTATAGATTAAGCTATTATCTTAAGGAATCAAAATCACTGCTTTTCTGTTACATAAAGAACATTCTGTTCCTGTCTAAGAGTCTTATTAAGCTAGATACAGGTGTAATGAAAGAGGTTTATGAAGACATAGAGATTATATTTATCATGGTAATGCAACATAAATTAATTTTACTACCTACATAGAATAATACTTACATAATAATATTTTTTTTTATGCATACTCATAATCCCTAAATTTCATAAAATGATAAAAAAAAATGACTAGAAGAATGTGAGCAAGAAAAATTCATACAGAATAAAATTGTATTTTATAACTTATAAGAATATTATATTTTAGAAATGAATTTGAAAGAAACATTATGAGAAGGTTACGCATCTCTATCATCCATCTCACCCCTTCAATTAATAAATGTGCAAAGCTAATAAATGGTTCAGAGAAGTAAACAATTTTTTTTAGGTTTCTCCTACCTCAATAAAAATTTAAATATTGATGAAAAGTATCAATTTATTTGTATAAAAAATTATGTTTAATATCATATAATTTTCTTTGACCAAGAACGTACAATTTCTTCTATAATTTAAATTATATGTAAAATGTTCAGATTCATGTGTTATTATGAGAGAGATTTTACATCCACCAATGTAAGTCACTGAAGGATGGTATCATTAAAATTAACATGAAAATTATACTCACCGAAGTTACTAACGGGTAGCCAAGAGCATAGAAACCGCAAGCTGTGAATTGAACTCTTTGCTTTATTGTAACGTACAGATATAACTTGTCCTGAAACATTCATTACTTTGTTTTATTTTACAATATTCTTACCGCTCTATACTTTACACTATATGATATACCTATTATTTTTAACAAGTTTCCAGAACCCTTCATTATTTTCTTAAACGGATCTAACAAAAAATATAGAACTTTGATATATATGATATAAGCGATATAAACTTTATAAAAAATATGAGTTAAACCTAGAAGTAATCAAAGCTAGTGGAAAAATTGCCACCAAAGGGGAAGATCCTCAAGGAAGAAGTCTAATCTATTAAAGATTGGGTATAACGTTAAATTTGTAATAAAATAGGTAAATGCCATCAGGATCACATTCAGCTAATATTTTTTCACAATTCATCAGAATTGTTTCATTAGGTTTATCCTTGGAGTCTCCAGGCGCTCCCACGTCTCCAGTTGCTATGCTGAGTTGAAGTGGCTCTATCCAGTTTTCCGACAGCAATATTTCCTAGATATATTCCTTTTCTGAACCTTTAAAACCTAAAAATCTTACCTTCTTGATTTATTTACTGCTTGTTGCTCTGTTCATTTGTTCCATACGAGATTCCAACCCTCAAATCTGTTTATTCCTTCTCATAAAACTGTTTTATTTAAAAAATCCTTCCTCATAGATGCTACCTCATTTTGGAATTCCCTAGCAACCTCTGTACGGAAATTCTTATCCTTGATCTCATTTGAAGACCATTTACTTTTCCATTTCCTTAGTAATCAATCTCCTGAATATATGTAAAAATAAAGTTATTTTGTACTTTAGAGATGTCTGCCACATTTCAATGATATCTTGCAGATATCTATGTATTTGCCATATTGCTTATTTATCACCATTTAGACTTTAGTCTGAGTTGATGACCTGGGGTTTTATGCCTCAAAGCCCTAATCAACAACTAAAACAACAACTTAAGACTGCAATAAAGCAAGTAGACTACCATGATATTCAATTTTGCATTGGATAAAAAAGACTAAAATAAAAAAAAAGTTCATAATGGTTTGGATCAGGGCTTGATACGGAAAAAAACTTTTATTTTTATAAAGTTTCGGTATCATCGGAATTTTTATTGTTAATAGTTTTTTAGTTCTTTTGGAACAAGAATTTTTCTCTTTAAAATTTTCAAGTAAAAGTTTTACAGAACTTGTATTTTTAAAAAAGTTGTGATAGTTTTGCTAAAAAGTCAATCTAAAAAATGGCTTTTATTCATAGCTACCCAAACAAACAACATATTAGAATCATGTATAATTGTTTTAAGACAAATTATAACTCTAATATAAACCCAATTACTGTTAATTTTTCAATTGAGGAAAGTTTTTTAAGAACTTGAATATATAAAAGTGAAACTATTACCATAAACTTGGAACTTTATTACAAAAAAGATCTTTGAAACTTTTATTTTAAAAACTTTTTTCCTAAAATGTTTCACAGAAACTGTTTAAAATGAAACTTTTTTAAAATGTTCCATAAAAGTTTCATCTGCTTGTTTGGATATTGTTAACTTAGATATTATTTTTGGAGGAGTTTTTGGTAAGTGTCATCAAATAAATCACACACATCCCCAACCAACTTCAATTCAAAAAGTTCACTATATAAGAATGGCATCTTTAATTATACTGATAATCATTTGGTTGCTGCTATAGATGAAAACTAGGCGAATAAAATGTGCACTGATTGAAGAAGGAGCAAAATAAATGGAGAATAACTGTGTATCGTACTGTAGGCCAAAAGTTTTATACACTGATTTGAAGACGGATGGACTAAGTTCCATTAAATTCCTACGTCAGATCTTTGATATCATAGCTGTAGCCACAGCACTTACATAAATATGCCTAAATACAGAACCAACGAGAGGGGGTGTTATTTTTTATTTACGAATTAACGTTAAAATAAAGTATAGATGACATTACACCTATAATATGTAATGACATGTAATATGTGGACTTCAGATGAGTACTACTAGTAAATTTAATATTTGAGGGAGTCCAGGAAAATTAACCCTCGGTTTCTCTACACGACCTTACCTGAATAAATTATTTATTAAATTAAATCTAAAATATTGCTTATCCCAGAAGATAGAACAGATACCTAATGAAAAATAAAATAAAGTAAAAAATGACTTACATTGTTGCACAAATGGTTATTTTCCCTCATCAAACAGAATAATCTATCATTGAAGCTCTCTACCTGCAACATATATTTCATTATTAATTGTAGAGTACTGCAAAATTCCTTTTGTATTATTAAGATAGTATTATTTTATTATAAAGTTTAAATTATCATTATTATGTAAATAATATTCTCCATTGATTTTTAATGATCTACAATCAACAAAAATCTCTAATAAGGGCGGAGGTCACAGACAAGGGTCACTGATGTAAACCAATTTTTTTTTATAATTCCACACAGAAATATATTAGACACATGCCAGTCTAATGGGCCTTCGGAGCTGAGAAAAGAAGATTTACATATTTTCAAAACAATTTTATGTTACTTATTTTTGCCGAGATTTCTAGGTTATTATATACTATTTGATTTCCTTTTTTATGGAGATTAAGAAAAAATATTACTGATAGTATTAAATGAATTATAATGTATCATAAATTACAAAACCTAAAGATGCTTCTACTAAAGTAAATCTAGTAAATTTTGTTACGAAAAAGAAAGTTATATTAGTTTGTAGCATATTTTGGAACTAGTAAATATGAACTTTTTTTAGAAATAAAGAAATATAAATTTAAGTACTAGATTTTCTCCTATGATTTTTTTTTCCATCGCTCAACTAAACCATTCGCTACTCCTGAGCATTTCTCCCGAATTCAACGTTAATACAGTCATTTGAAAGCTGAATTACTGCCTTCCCATTCCATATCAATATCCTTTAAATTTTATTTCTCTATTAGCTATAAATTAATAAAAAAGAAAAACTTCTCTTACGTTTTTATTATATATCTTTGGTTCAAATTTGTTTACAGAGTTCGAGTTTAGTTCTTAAGGCTATAAATCCCAGAAAAGTTTTGTGTGGATCAGAAGAGTCCTCTGGTGGTATTCCAAAAAATTGCTAGGGTCTAAACTAGGCAAAGATTTGGGGAAAACAACTTTTATTGTTCAATTGCTATACAAATTAGTATTTAAGGGTTACATGTGGTAGGGAAAATGAATATCAACTTTATTTTTTTTAAATATTCACCCCCATACTGCTATTTGTTTCAACATTCTACTCTAGATGTAGCTGAATTGTTTTGAAATTCGATTCCACGTTTTTAATGGTGATACACCTTATCTTTACATGAACAGCATAGCTCAAAAATGAAAAGTCGCATGAAACTATAATTAATTATGTAAGCTATATGTCTGCGATGTTATAGAACATTTTTAGATTTGGCATCAGATTTAGAGTGAACCTGACATTACGAAATTTTATTTCAAAATGATGGCCAGATAATGGTTTTATACAAGTATATCTTGGGCATTTATGAACATAGGGATGATATATAAATGTTTCAGAACTCATATACCAAAGACTTAAAAAAAAAAATATTTTTTTAAAACAAATATTTGGAATAATAAATGATATAAAAATAATAATTTGTACCTTTTTTTATTAATAAACTAATTTAGGTCTAATGAACAAAAAATCAGTTATATACTATTGTATAAGATACTTCTTATTTTTAATAGTTATTAACAGATTTTAGAAATGTGACTAGGAAATAGAAATATATAGAGAGAAATATACAAGATATATACATAAACAAAGATCTCCAATTTCTAAAGCAAAACAATTGAAAATAATAATTTTTAGTTTTTTAAAAATTTTTTAAACAAATAAATTATTGATAAAAAAAAAAATTAATTACTGTTAAAATGGCCAATAGGAAAAGTAGACAAAGTATATTAAAAACATCCTATGAGAAAAAAGAATCTATAGGTATAATGAAATTGATAGATGACATTAAACATTAATATAAGGTAAGAATTTGACAAAACATTTGGCTTTCATTATTTTTGATAATAACGGTTTATTATTAATAAAATTATTAGAATATTTTCAATGTAATAATATTTTAAAATTATAAATATATGTAAAGTCATTTTTAGATAAAAAATGTGATGAAGATGAATATTGAGTCCGAAATATCGACCAAGAAGTAAAATAATGGTTATGAATCATAAAAAAATTAAAAATTATAAACAATAATAATTTGTAGCGATTCATAATATAAATAAAAATTAATTCTATTATATTGTATAATGTGTTCCTTTTTTTAGTAATTATAGATCCTTGAATTATAGCTTTGGATAAACGAAAAGGAAATTCTTACATATTTTTTACTAAAAGTTATATTTAGATGGTAGGAAATGAAAACCTCATAACCAGTTCCATAATTTTAGCTGCTTCTTATTTTCGATAGTTACAAGATTCGAGAATAGATGATTCAATATTGGAAGATGATTTCAAGACTAGGATATGGTTGCTTTCAATAAACAATCTTTGGAGAAATGGAGTGAAAAAAAAATCTTCTTTATGACTGTGTTATTCTTAATTGAATCAATAAAATGAGAAAATGTATGGAGATGATATTTATTTTGATAAGTATATATATATATAAATCTTAAATACTGTCAATTTCTTTAAGAAGTGTGAAGGAGTGGAGAAGAGGAAGGTAATAATGTAGGAGCATGGTAATAACTTGTCACTCCTAAAAAATCCTGTTTGTAGCCGTTTTTGACATTATATAGATAAATAACTAAGGCTTGTAAGGACAAATAACTAAGGAACTGAATCTGTATTTAGTTATATTATAATTATTCATGTATTAAAAGATTTATTATTTTCTCCTGTAAAATTCACACAAATTGATTTACGATTGTTTCCATTGTGAACTATCTACACTTTTCTAAAACTAATCTTCCACTTACAGCATTTTGAAAATTGGAGCAAGAACTACAAATATAAATCAACACAGACACATCTCCCGCGAGACCTGCAAGAAGAGCCATGTAAACCAAACAATTAACGAAAACTTCATCTGAAGGCGTGAACAAAGAATTCAGCCTGAAGGAATCGATGACGAAATAACCGGAGAGGATGATATTTATCAAAACACGACAACACAATAAGAAAATCTGCATAGAATAGAACTTGTTTAGGGATCTGCTCAGGTCAAGAATGAACAACGTTAAATCCAGCTGTAGGCTCAGAGTCTTCTCGTTGGGCTGCAAGGTCTCCGTCATCTGGTCCAGCTGACTTCTCAAATAGTCTATCAGGGCCGAGAAGCTGGTTGCTGCCAAGAAGGAAATTATATAAGCTAATTCCATCTCCATCTTGTTCGTCTGCGAATGGAAGTACAAAGGCGGGCATAGCCTGCACGCTGTTAACATTATTATCGAATAGCACACGATCAAAATCACATAAAATATTTTCCCATGCATCATTTCAGAGGCATGGGGCATCTCTAGGAATCTGATCCCTGTAATGACTTTTTGCAAAGTTTTCCTCCTGAACAACAGTGAGCAAGCGTGTGCTCCGATGATGAGGAAGTCCGACAGTTCTCGAATTGCAATCATCAATTCCACTATGAAGTTTCGACTAGCTCGTTTGGAATCCCAAAGGTCTCTGGACGTTTTGATGTAACAGATCCAACCACAGACCAACATGTTCACTGCTAGCGAATAAAATATACCAAATCTGGAGGATTGAAGATTTCTGTCGCACGGAAGAACACCAAGAATTTGACAAGCAAGAAATAACGGTTTTTGAGAGTTCAAACTGACTAATTCCATTTCCACGGTAGAACGAAACAATTCGTATCACGAGCGAACAACGGTGTAGTAAAGAACGATTTCTTCGATCTTGTGAAGGTTGGTTGACGGTGAAGTGTTGTACAAACACATCAGTTAAGAATTGTAATATTTGCATTAAGGAATAGGTAAATACGTAATCTTTGCCACGGGGAACATTGATTTCATTTCTTCAACCACTTGAATAAAAAAATAATATTGAGGATCAGTTTGGTTGGAGTTTTCAGTAAATAAAAATACAAACTAAAATAAATAAATTATATTTATTTTTATTTCCTGTGTTCCAGCGTTTCATACTTCATCAGGGCTAAGCAAAGACAAGATAATATATAAATATTGAGAACATTCAAGAAATAAATATATAAATATAATTTATTTATTTTTATTTTGTATTTTCAATAACTGAAAACTCCAATCAACTTCTTTTCAATTTATCTTCAACAGTCAGTTATCCACACTTCTACAAAAATTATCCACTGTTATTTAAAAAAAGTTAAATAATAATATTGTCATAATCATTTTTATTTTCACTTACCTATATATGAAATATGTAGTAAGGGACAGTATTGCGATTATGAAAATTTTTTAATCTTAGGTTTCAATGAAAATACATGTTTTGAGGTCTCCTGAGCCCAAATAGCATAGTACCGCAAAATGGTCTGTGTGTGTGTTTGTGACCAGTCTAAAACGAAAAGTCGTATGAAAGTGAAATTGTGCATTTGAGTTTTGTATACACCTCTGACGTTACAGCAATTTTGTCGTCAAAATCGCCTGACCGGAAGTGGCACTTTAAATCAAAGATTATACACATTTTTACAATTTTCTCAAAAACGGCTCTAACGATTTTGATTAAACTCGGTGTATCATTGTATAGTTAAGTGGTATTTAATATCATTGAGGTCTTATCTCTATTGATATCACTTAACAGTGCTTAAATGTTCGACATCTCTTCCTTTAAAGTACCTTTAATTTGTTTTGTTTTTTAAATAATTCACTACCTCTCATTATTAAGAGTTACGAAAAAAATGCTAAATATAACTTTTGAAAGAATTTGATAATTAAAAATGAAGAAAAAAAAGAAAAGGTTTATTTATTTCGAAAATGAATTTTCAGAAATACTAGTCAGAACCTATACGTATAATATATCGTTGGAAAGCGGAGACTTTTAGAAAAATCAATGTCTAATATAGAAAGGAATGGAAGAGTGACGATAAATTGTGAACAATAATTTGTGAAAACTAATATTATTTAACGGAAATCACATGATTTCAAGGAAATTAAATGAAATTTGCTAATTAAATGTAAACTTTTTTAAGTTTAAAAAAATATTTAAAATCCACTTAACAAGGCAATGACATTGTTAAAAAAAACTATTTCATAGTACTCCTATGAAAGAAGAAGTGAATTATAAAAATATTTCATGGATGTATAAAGCATATGTTTATAACCTTAAATAAATTTACTCTAGTTTAATAATTCTAGGTCTGATATTATATTTAAGTAATTAAGTATCAACGTCCGTTTCTTCAGAAAATTGTCATGTGACCTTTTAGAAAATTAGTGAATTATTTGATGAATTTTCCTTTTGTGAAACCCGAACATTAACCATTTAAAATTAAATGCTTACAATTAGTGTGACAAATTTTGACCTATCTATAGCAGGCAATAAAAATCTCGTAATTTCATTTTAGTAAAGTTAACAATAGAACAGTTTAATAACTAATAGGCTTTCAACCCATGATCATTTATAGGTTGAATATACAGATCTACTTTCAGATCTCTCTAGGCATATATATTTAGTTAAGAGACTGAAGTTAAGTGGTTAACAAAAATAGATAGAATACCAAGGTTTTTATTGCCTACCGTTGATATAATTAATAGGGTTTTTGTGGCCTTAATGATTTGTTAGCTATAACCTTTAAGCTATAGCTCCGTTAAAAGTGCACTTCAAAAATTTTATAATTTCTCAACATAGCCAGAAAATTATTTCTATCCAAAGTAGAGAGGTAAGTGAAAGTTGTGTGTTGCGCGTACCACATTATTTTTTTATCTATCCAAATTAATTCTTTCAATTAAATAACTCGTTATAAGATCGTGGGTTTATTGCAAAAAGTTACTAAGTGCATTTTTGATGTACGTAGGCTAAATTTTAAATTTGTTTCTGTGAATTTTAACCTTTTTTAATAATAGAAAAATATCGCACGTGTATGAAAATTACGCAAACCTTTTAATTTATCATATATTGTTTCTCTAAGTGGATAATTTTCTGATTCCACAAAGGGAGAATTCATCGAAGTACGTACTTATTTGAGGTTATGAAATGTTACTTAATGACTTTTTGCAATAAACTGACGAGATAAAAAGTTATTTATGGATATCAATAAAACAATAGAGAATGGAAATGCTGTTATAAACATTTAGTTCTGAAGATAGATTGGATTGGTTCGCACGATAATCAGAGAAATCTGGGATTAGAGTATTAACGCATGGAAGAGAAGGATTAATAAAGAACTGCTTACAGAAACTGGCCAATGGAAATAGCTCAAGATTGGTAGAGATGGAGAAGAATGGTTAAGGCGACAAAAGATCTACAATGGTGGTACCAAGAGAAAATAAAATAGAGTGTTCGAAAACTGAAATGTTATTTAAATATTTTTCTAATAAATGAACAAGAAAAGTATGAAGACATTTTTTCACGAAAATACCGAGTATAAAATATATAAATAGTATTAAAAATTTTCCTAGTGTTAGAATTTGGTTTATTATTTAGTTATTTGGAGAAAAATCACAACAATAAAGTGGAAATATGTGTATAGAATTTTCAAACCGAAGACAATAGGTTATGACAACCCGCCTTAATTGTCCAATATAGAGGATGTTTAACCCAATATTAAAAAAATTACCCAATATAAATATTTACTTATTTATTTTTTAAAAGTAAATATAAAGATTTAATTTATAGCAGCATATGTTTTTAGTATTCATCTGTTAAGTTTTTATAGTAATCGAAAAATTGAACCATTTAATTGTAGGGAAACAATCCTTTAACGATGATATCGATCATTGCGAAGTGCTTACCATCAGATGAGAGATAATGGAAAAAATATCAATTTCTGGTAAGTCGCTGTTACTTAAATTCGATATTTCACTTAAGAATTATCTTATTAACCAGAATTCCTTGAGACAGGTTTATTATACTGGTGGCATGTGCAATTTCAAAATCGACTGCGAAATATAGCAATTCCATCGATGCATTACTAGACAAGCTGTACTCGAATGAAGAATTATCTGGAAATAGAATTGTATTTAGAAGCAGTGAATTAAGCAAGAAACCTATATTAAATGAAAGAAATGCTTCGAAGATCCCCCACACATCGCAGAACATTGGAGGCGGACGTGCAGATTTGATGACTAGATTTAACGATTATTTAGCAAAGATTATTTTTAAAAAATCAAAAACTGCTAAAATACTCGGTAATCCAACCAAATCCCCAATGGCTATTGGAGCATCGATTTACAATAACACACTTCTAAGCCTTTCCAAGGGAGAACTTAAAAACGTAAGGTTGGCAAACGACAATGGCAATGTTAATTGTTTGACCAGCATCAACGCTGGATACTTATCGAAGAACCGTGTAGGTAACAAAACCAATCGATCGCAAAAAAATCCTTCCCTGATGCATTGCATACTCAACCCTTTTTTCTTGAAGGGTTTGAGGAGAAACAATATTTCAAGTAAAAAGAAAGAAAAAATAGTCATCCATACTACTAACTCAACTGCGAAATCTAAGAAAATGAATAAAAGTTACACAACCTATTCTTCTAGCCAAAATACAGTAACTAAAATCACACCTGTCAAATACAATAGTTTAAATGAAGATTGGTCTTTGGTCACTAAACTGCCGTTGCTTCACAGTAAGCCACCTTCCGTCGTGGACAATTTAGAATCTCCTTACTATCGATCCAAATCGGCAGAAGGAAAATATTTTAAAATGTTCCGCAAAAACCTAGAAGATGTATGGAGTGGAAGAAAGATGGGTAACAAAACCAACATTTCTGCACTTCGGTCGAAAAGTAATGAAGAAAATTGTGTATCTAAACCGGCTAGATTGGAGGATATGGTGAAAAGAGACGACTCAATGGGCACATTACTCAATCAAACATTGCTGAATTTCAGTTCACAAATATTCGGCCTCTTGCATGAACCAGAACCGGCCAATCATAGAGAAGAGAACACTAAATTGATAGAGAGTAATAAATTTTGGAGCACAATAAAGAAAAAAATCATCGGTGGGACCCGTATCAATCACAGTAATTTATCATACGAGGTCATCAGGAGTAGTAATGATTCCAAGTGTAGTAATAATTCGAACTGGAGGTGGTGACATGCACATGTCTTACACCTCACGATTCGGGCCACGCCTAATAAATTTATTTTACAAAACATGATTATTGAATAGACATGTTTAAAATGCTAAGATGACCAGGCATTTTGAAAAACCAGTATAAGTTTATTCATTTTTTGAACTATAACGTATTGTTCTACAAATGAAGAAGGATTAGTACTTATTGAGATAAGATAGAGGAATGACCAACCTCACATGATCTCTTGGTTTATTCTTTTCAAAATTCTTTCAGTGTTAAAAAATGTTCTGTTGTCGCCATTACCTATTCTTAATATTTCTTATCAGACGTATTCTCTTCAACGCCCCATAAACTTTTGATTCTACCTTTGTCTCATTTTTATTGATACGTTTGTCTTTACAGTTCAAGGGATTGCCTAGGTGCGATCGGAGAGGAACATTTGGGATCTTTAACTTAAATCATGTCTGTCAAGCTTTCAATTTAACATGATTTACTGCGTGGTGTATCCATAAAGTATCAAAGCTTCTTCTATTATTCTGCTCCATTCTACTTAATATGTGGCTTTGGTGAGCCATCGTCTGTCTTTAAGCTGTTGGAGGCCCTCATACACATCATCTGATAACATCCCAGTCAGACTGATCAAAGCCTGACAACCATCCATCCTTCCAATCCTTTACCATATCTACAATTACTCACTACAAAACGCTACCTTTTCTACATCCTGGAACCGCACTAGTTCGCCCTATGAAAAAGACTTCCAACCCATCAACTCTCAATGATTTCCTCCAATTTCTCTCCTCTCAAATCTTTCTAAACCTTTAGAGCGACTAGTTCAAAACCAGATCCGATTTTTTAGAACAGAATAACCTCCTAAATTCCAACCAGTCCGGTTTCCGGCCTGGCTACTCCACTCAGTCTGCCCTCATCAAAATTTCCCAAGACCTTCATACAGCCATGGACCAGCAGAAACTCACCATCCTTATTCTCCTTGACTTCCCTAAAGCGTTTGACTCAGTAGACCACAAAATTCTCCTAACCAAGTTTAAAAATATTTCCTTCTCAACTAGTACCCTTAATTGGTTCCAATCATTCCTTTCCGACCGCTCCCAGTATGTTGTAGTCCCCAATAACCCCCCATCAGAACCTTTACCTTTGTCCAGGGGTGTCCCACAAGTCTCCTCTTTATCTCCCACCCTTTTTTCCATCTACATCAATGACCTTTCATCCTCTATCCTACACTGTCAATACCATCTATACGCCGACGACGTCCAGATTTTCCTCTCCTTCAATGCAACTGAATCCTCTGGCGCCATCCAAAAATTACAGGAAGATATAAACGCAATATGTGCCTGGGCAAATCACAATAGGATCACTCTAAACGCCAATAAGACGAAAGCCATTCTGATCGGATCTCCCTCACTCCTCAAATCCATACAGATACTCCCCAATCTTTTCCTGAACAACTCACCTATCTCATTCCATACTTCCGTAAAAAACCTTGGTGTTACATTCGATCAAACCCTCTCCTGGAAACCACACATCTCCCAAATTTCCCGTCGTACTATCTCTACCCTGAATCAGTTTAATCGTCTCCGCTATCTCCTTCCATATAAATCCCGTCAACTCCTGGTTTCCTCCCTTGTGCTCCCCCACATCGACTATGGCTGTCTGGTTTACGGCGGACACTCGAGAGAATTCGAGGTCAAAATTAAACGCCTAATGAACTGCGTAATACGTTTTGTTTTCGGAATCTCAAGAGATACGCATATAACCCAGTATTACACCAAGTTGAAGTGGCTCTATCCATCCAACCGCCGTCTGCATTTCCTTGCCACCTTTCTATACCAAGTCATCAGAACTCAGCGGCCTTCCTATATTTTTCACAGCTTACAATTCAAATATTCCATTCAATCCCGTCTCACTAGATCTCGTACCTCCGATCTCTATCCACCTCCCCACCGAACTGCAGCGTTTGACAAATCCTTTATAATTCAAGCCGTCTCCTTCTGGAATACCATCCCTCACGATATCCGACATATACTATCAGTTTCCTCATTTAAATCTCCCCTTTTTAAACACCTACTGCTTTCCCAACCCGATTGATCATGAAACGTAGATAAGAGAACTTTTAAAGTAATCCCAGAAATGACTTTCTTTACTTATGCTATTTTATTTTCCCACGTTTGTATTATACATATCAGAATGTTTTTAGTGTAATTTTTCTATTTTTTGTTTTATTCTTTTTTCAAAATCTTAATCTTAATAATAATTGTAAATAATTAATTTTATGTATGGCCACACAGGCATTTATTCTTTATCTGTAATTTGTCCTAAAGGGACAATAGTCCCAGGATAATAAAAAAATATTTTCATTTCATTTCATCTTACCATCGCTTACAAGGCTTACTCCTCCTCCATGAGCATCCGGAATGATCACACATTTTTGTCTAAGTAAGCTCAAAGCAGGCATCCTTTCTACTTGTTCAAGCCAACCTAATCTTCTTTTCTTATTAACTCCGCTTCGGAAAATACCCTTTCAGATCGGAATACGTTACTGTGGGCCTAATTAGAATTTAGTAAATCAGCAGCTTAGTTATTCTGGAGAGGTTTTTCATTACGCAGGACACAATGCAACTTATTGCTTGCTGCTCGCCGTACTGTCTCATAATTTCGCGTAACAATTCCTCCAAGGTATCTGAAGGAACTACGTGATAGGAAATTGTGCTCGACTATCTTGATCTCTTCCTTAGAAATATAATCCCCAGTGGTCTTCAAGTATTTAGATTTATCGTCATTAATAACCAAGTCCCTTAGCCGTTGTTTCGAACTCTTTAAGGCTCTTATGCCGGTTGCGATCTTGCCGAAATCAGTATATGCTATAAGCTGAATTGACCTGTTGTAGATATTCCCCTTTTGCCGTAGTTATAATTTTCCCGATACCATAATTTAATATTAGGTTAAAAAGTACTAGAGTATGAGCTTCTCCTCCGTAGGCCTATGTGCGAATGGATTCTACTTTTCGTGTCTGTGAGAGTCAATTTAATCAGACTCGTAAGTTTTTTAGGCATAGGCTTGCTCAGTGCCATAACAGTTATTTTCCGGTTAATACTGTTGTAAGCCTGCTCAACATATAAAAATAAGTGATAAAGGAAGGCTTTGTACTTACATAACTTTTCTTACATTCGCCTAAGTGAAAAAAGGTAATCAGTTATTTATCTTCTTGTCCTAAAAGCCACTTTGATATTTCCCAATCGTTCCTTTGGTACATTCACTCACTCTTCGGTATAAGGCTGTTGACAGACTTTTATATGAATTGTTTAGGATAGATAGAGCCCTATAATTATCGCAATAATTAAATTAGGATAGTTTTTGTATACTTACATACTATTAAATATTAATAATACTAATATTAATATCCATAATACACACCTAACTCTCTCCCTAACGCATATGAAATATAAGCAATTTCAGAGGAACATATTTATTCAAATATACAGGGGTGTCCAGAAGGGAGTTTCATGGCGCAAGTTTTCGAGGGGGGGGCATATTTTTTGACGGAGTTTTGAAGTTTTGAGGGGGGGGGGGATTTCGACGGAGTCATGAATGACTAAGGGACAAGGAGATAACATAGAACATACTGCAGCAAGTGTGACTGCATATGATCTACGATTTTTTTTATTCTACCCTAGCTTCTTGTTTTTAAAAGGTGAGCAATACAATATTTTGGGAGGAGGGCAGGTAGGTTCTTGCGTCATCGACCTTGTGGAAGAGGAGGCAACCCTGTACATATACAACATAATAATACCAAGATTGTCTGCTCAATACACAATATTTGAAGTAGCAACTTATGCTAATACGCCATAATAAGTTATGGTTCAAATTAGTTGAAATTTACCTCAAGTTGTATAAAAAAATGGAGTAATTTGTATGAAGTGAAAACCAGTGGCCTAAAAGTACCTTTTTATGAGCAAAAATGACTACAAACAACTTTGAAAACCTTTAATTTAGATTGTTTCCCTAAGATGTATTATAAATAAATTGAACTAAAGATAAATTAATAAATACACACTTTATTAGGTTATTTTATTAAATCTAAAGTAACAATTAAAATACGTTTATTTTTTTTTTTTTAGATCTATATCATAAAAATTTATCCTCATTTATAAGTGACTAAATTATTCTTTTCAATAATGAACCATTGTGATCGAACAAAAAATTCAAAAACTTAACCCTCTCTCAAAATTTGAGGTTTTACGTTTCAGTATACATAGAATTCGAAAAAAAAATTTGTCCGTCCGCCGACCGCGCATTTTCTCCGAAACTACTAGACCGATTTTTTTTTTTCAAATTTGGATTTAAAATTGGAGATGACCTGAGGATGATATTCCTTCATCGACATTTCTATCTGTTTTTTCCTTTCATGATGGCGACAGAAAAACCTGCGTTGCTTTAGACTGTACTACACGAATGAACCGATTTGAATGAAACTTCGCTAAAGTCTTCTTCTCGATGCCCTACAAATTTATCTATATAACATACTTCAATGAAAATAAGCTGGAAAGTAAGCTACGAGGGATGGTAAAATTAGATTCCGAACAACTCAACAAGTATACTCATTTTTGTAGATATTGTATAGTTATTTAAAAGTTTACGGAATTTCCTTAAAAAATGTTAATGAATGTTCGTGTAATTACATTTAATAGGACTTCAAGAACCACTTCATATAGGTAGTTAATTTCTTTATTTTTTTTCTAATTAATTATTGTTATATGCATATGAAAAAAAATATTTCGGGCTGAAGCCCCCCCCAAAATTAAATCCTGGATCCACTAGTGCTAGGAAGGTAATGTTACTTTTGATGTACAATTGTTTAGAAATAATAAACCATTGTGAAATAATTTGCAGCGTTTTATTGTATTTTGAATTGAAATATTACTGTAGATTAATTAAGCAAATACCCTAATAGAAGTGTATCATTCACAGTTATGTGATCATTACTTTAAAACTTTTTTGTTACGATTGTTTTCTCGTAAGCTTTAACATTGGCCTAAAAGGAATAAGACTAAGCTATTGGAAATTAAAGTGAGGATCCATTTAATTTAGATTGAGGTTACATAAGAGAGAAATATAGATTGCATATGATATCCCCAGGTTAGAGACTCAGTCGTGTTCTTCTGCCTTCAATCACGTTGCCAACCTACCACTACACTTAAGCTATTGCCGTTACGCAACACATCTCCATCTTTCCCCTGGGTACAACATAAATTAAATGAACTTTCATTTTCTTTTTATCATAATTTTTCTCATAATTTACACTCATAGAAAGGTTTCGTAATAATATATTTTGGTTTATTATTTACAATAATGAACCATTGTAATCGAACAAAAAATTCAAAAATTAAACCCCCTCTCAAAATTTGAGGTATTACGTTTCAGGATACGTAGACTTCGAAAAACGAATAAAATGTTTTTTTTTGTCCGTTCGCCGTCCGCGCATTTTCTCCGAAACTACAGGACCGATTTTTTTCAAATTTGGATTTAAAATCAGAGGTCACCCGAGGATGATCCTCCTTCATCGACATTACCATCCGCCTTTTACTTTCAAAATAGCGGCCGGAAAACCTGCGTTGCTATAGACTGTAACACCTACAGGGATGTATTAATTTCAATGAAACTTGGCTAAAGTCTTCTTCTTGATGCCCTTTAAATTTATCTATATAACATACTTCAAAGAAAGAAGCTGCAAAAAAAGTTGTTAGGGATGGTAAAATTAGATTCCAAATAACTCAAAAAGTATACACTGTTTTGCATAAACAAAAAAATAATCGTTGAAATCGGACCATTAGGAGCAAACATATGGTCTCTAGATGTTTTTTATGTTTTACTGCAAATCCTTTGTTTTGGATTTCGATTTTTGAATGTGTTACTGAAGTAATGTTATTTTTTTTTTAGTCACATCTAATATTACTTTAGATATATAATTGATGGGAATAATAAACCATTGTGATACAATTTGCAGTTTTTTTTAATTTATGCTATTCAACCATTGGAAAATGGTGTCAAAATTGGAGAATCAAAATAAGTAATATACAAATCACATTTACCGACAGTCTTCAACCTACTTCACCTGTTCTACAGTATAATAACCAACAATACTTTACTTATCTCAGTCGAATAGATCCGTTGTCTTGGACTTAATCTTAACAAATGTCTGAAGTCCTCATAAAACAATCAAACGACAAGAAACTTCTCTCAGATTACTACAACACTTGCAAAAAAAATATTAAAGTTCCAATGTTCTACAAAAAAACTTATGTACTCTAAAATCATCACTTTGAAATAAGGAATTCAGCTCCGAGGCTCCACAACATTATCGAATTCTTCCCGTATCCATCCTTACAATCCAAAATGCAAAGTATAATCCTTAAACCTCCTTATTATGTCAAAAATAAAATAATCCATAAACACCTCAATATTTCCTTTGTTACTGTTTTGGCCCGAATTATTCGTGGGCGTCAATTTCATAAACTTTCATTCAAAACAACTTCTGACAACCCTCTGAGGTGTGTAAAAAGAAGATGGCCAAGGGACCTCCTAAATTAATTTAACAAGCTCCTATAATATATTATATTCTTATAGAAGACTCATTTGTTGAATTTATTTATACAGTTGAAAATTACAATAAATTAATTTTTTTTTTTAGAACTTGTTTATTGAGAAATATTATAATCTGTTTCAAAAGACATTAATAATAGTGTTCAGAGATCACATTCACACTCTATGTACAATAAATAAAAATAAATTAAACGGTAAGATAATCTATATACAATAAATACTCCGCGCTTCTCTCTCATCCGCGTGGCTGGGGCTAAATCCAGGGGAAATTGAGCGAGAGCGCTTTTGTAAATTAATTTAAAAAAAAAACAACGCAATAATATGTAAGCACTGATCAAATAATATTAATATTAACAAAAGATATCTTTGGAGTAGATTAAAATTGGGTAAAGTATATGAATGACGGACATAGGTAGAAAATGAGATTCCAGAAGAAATGGGCAAGGTTATGGCTGATCATATGGGGAATAGATAGCATTTGGTCAAAGTTGTTACACTGTCCGAACCCACCGACAGAATTAATTCAATTTATAGATCAACAATTCCAAAGTCTCCTGAAACACCAGGACATAAGTAACCGGTCAGCATCATCAGGAAAAAATATATAAATCACATAAATGCAGGCCAAAGGTAGTACATCCCACACCAATAATCTATAATACAATCGGTAATTTGTGCGAGGTATTATCCATAAATTCGATGAGGTATGTTAACCTCCGTTGCTAGCTATTGAGATGTCGTCTTCGGATTATTGTGGTGTTAAGAGACAATCAAATTAATTAGTTAAGCTTAATCAAATTAATTAATTAACCCCAATGGAACTGTTTAGATTAATCTAGTAGATGAACTCAACCTGTCTATCAGCATATTTTAATCTCAGAGATGAGATGAAATATATAGTGTACAATACATATATATATATATATATATACATACATATATATATATATATAAATATATATATATATATATATTTATATATATATATATATTACATATATATAATATATATATATATTATATGTATGTATGTATTGCACACTATATATCTGATCTTATATACCTACATATATATGTAGTGACTTTATCCTACTTCTCGACGATAATTCCTCCTTGGTATTTTCCTTTTCCAAGTCCTTAGAACCAACAACCACCCCCACATCTTAGAACTCCTTACTCTACGTTTCTCTATCCATTCTCTCAATACCAGAACTCAACCTTTAGATTTATATATCTCCTCCCATAAAACTACTTTCTACAGCAAATCCTTCATCATTCCTGCTACCTCCTTTTGGAAGTCTACCTACCTCTATATGTCAATCCTCGTCCACAAACTCCTGTTCTCCCACCTAGTCCATATTCAAACTTCCGTAAACATGTAAAATTTCCTTGCGTCTTTACACTGTTTAATTCAATCAACTTCACACTTGCACTAACAATCATCAGTTAATTAGTTTGAATTTTGTATTCTTCTAAGGCAGGGTAAGACTCATATATTTGTAACTCTGTTATTATTCTTAGGGAACTGTAGTCCCAAAATAAAATTATTTTTCATTCATTCTTTCATTCAAATATACATACTGCATCATTTCAAGACATTTTTGCAATGTATATCGAAAGTAGTCCTGACAATATCTCTCTGAATTGGTGGATTTATACAGGGCGGTTCGAGAGACTGAAGAATTTAGTAAGAATAATTTTCTGAGATTTTTTACAAATGTTTGTTATCATTAGCAAGTGTAACTGAATGTTTACATAAACAAAAAAAAAGTTATTAATTTAGAACTGGCTTTAAGTTAATACTCTAAAAGATAATCTAAATGTGCTTTCTAATATAATTTTAATTTACTTCTAATCTATTTGCTAACATTATCGGTAAATTACCGAGAAGTGTTATTACCACAAGAAGTAAGCAAGATCTATATGAAGGTTGGGCAAAGCTCCGATGATTAGAGTTGGGGATGTAACACATTAACATGTCACATAATAATGACACAACATTATCCTTTGTATGATTAGTTACTATTATGTAAGGTGACCAGAAGTCCCGCTTTTTAAGAATTTGTTACGCATCCCATTGCGTTATATAAAAGTCCCGATTTTCGGAAAGAATGCACGACAAGTTAAGGAATGGCCGAAAGCATAAAGATAATAAGTGAAAATTTCGCCAGGATATGAGTTTAATATTATTTTTGTTAATTTAATAATGCTAAACATCAATAATAACAAATAATTGTTGAGAACTGTTTATAATTAAGTTCGCATTGTTAAGTTGTTTGAATTCGACCACCATTGTTTGCAATTAATACACAATCCGAAAATGATTTTCAATAAGGGTTCATTATTAAAAAAATATATTGATGAGGAAAAGTATCTTGGACATCAGCAAGTTACGTTCATTTGCTACTTCGGTTACCTTAATTTTGTCACCTTTAATAAGTTTTATAGCATTTTTAAAAAGAGCTACTTGATTGTGTACAAACTGCTGGCACAAAACAACTGACAAGTCATAAAAACTGTTATTATTGAAGACATAAATTCACCATCAAATTACTCGCTCTCAAAAATATGTCTTTTTTTTATCAACCTTATTTTTTGATGGTTTGAAATCCGATAATGTCACAGCTTCTTCGTTTGCTAGTCCAACTCATAATAACCCATAACTCCACACGTAAAATAAAACTACATAAACTAAGCAGCATATACACAGCGGAACTTCACCCAATAGCCTCAGCCCTCCACTTCTGTATGTCAATAACTCCAGCCTCGATAGTCTTGATAACCGACTCCTTGAGTTTATTAAAGGGTTTAAATGATGCGTACTCAAAACATCCAGTTATCCAGAAATATCTTCACACTCTTTAGGAAAATCGGTTTGTTTTATATGGGTTCCCAGTCACGTGGGTATAGTTGGTAATGGGGTTGCGGATACGGCAGCCAAACAGGCACTCGCGCTTCCAGACCGAGGTACTCCTATCCTGACCCCTCCAGAAATGAGTTTTCCTCTCAAAAAGGAAATATTGGATAGTTGTCAATCTATGTGGAACGAAAGCCCGCCTAGCAAATTAAAAGTTGTTGAAAAATCGGTGAAACCTTGGATCACTTCAAACCGCACTAATCGTAGAGAGGAAGTCGCCGTGACCAGGTTAAGAATAGGACACACGAATCTCACTCATGTACATCTCATCACTAAGCAGCCACTACCAAATTGTCAACACTGCAATATCCCTCTCACTATCAATCATATTTTTCAAGAATGCCCTTACTATACTTCAAGTCTAAATCGATTGTCTCTAAAACCGGATATATCAGCGGTATTAAGCAACAACGAATCAAACATAAAAACAGTGATACAATTTCTTAAAATCCATAGGCTATTAAATAAAATATAAGAATAAATATAGTTTTTATTTTACTGTTCTTTCTTTTTATATATACATATATATATATATATTATATGTTTTTGAATATATTTTTCATTTATTACTCTATCTATTATTAATTCTCCTCTAAAGAGGTTACAAATATAACGGATTCACATGCGTTGATGACCCTAGGGTTTTACGCCTTAAAGCCGAAATAAATAAATAAAATCAACCTTATTTTAGCTAAATATATTTGATTCACCCATTTATGTGAATATATTTGCACTAGATTACCATCTTGTATAATTAATTATTGTCATAACAAATTTGGACATTTTTAATCAAGAACTTCCACCCCTCTCCTCCGGCCAATGGTGTTCCGCTTTAACAATATTAAAATCTGTTCACCTTAATATTATGGGGAGAGAAGTATTACGTTTTATTTTTAGAAATATATATATTGGAAATACTATTTTCGATTCAATTTACAGAACTGTTTTAAAGTTCACTTATCCGTTAATTCTATCCACGTGCCCGAATACTGAAGCCAAATTGTCCCCAAATCAATATAACGTCTATCCTGAGACCCAAAAGACTGTGATGAGCCTTTCCTGATTGTAACTGATGGCTTGCTTTCTCCATTGTTGAACAGCAATTGTCTTGCTATCCCTTTATACCTTCCTTCATCTCCTCGCTCTGGAGTCAATGTAAGTTCCTGAAAATCCCATTTCAATTATCTCGAAATAAGATAGGATATATTATTTATAACTTGAAGCATAAAGTTCATTACTCAAGTTTTCTCACGTTTAGAGGCTCTGAGAGTCCAATGGCAAAATATTCTCTTAAAATAAATAAATAAAATTTTTTGTATGTTATCGAATTACTTCCTAACATCCAATGATGGTTAGTTGCAATCTTAATTAATTAAAAATCTATCTTCCATTAAATAAATATTTATAAATATATTTCTTTTTTTTGGAGGGGAAGGGGGTATAAAAAATATTTATTTGCACCTGTCAAATTTTTGTTATCAATCAGGAAGCGTGCTGGAAATACAAGATATGTCAAGCATGGGGAAGGAATGTACTCAGCAGTACCTTTTCCCTTGCTTGTTTCAATTACATAGGTGGTTTAAGGAAGGAGATCTCTCACCCAACGCCTTTTTAGTCTCCTCTGGCGTATGTCAGCTGTGGCCATGTCTCTTATTAATCGGTTTTGATGTCCGTTTAAATTAATATAAAATCATTGGTAAAACTTTTAACAATTATTTAAATTGATTTTAAGGCAGGATGTCACCAATCAAGCGCCAATTTCGCTTAGATCATGATGAACGAAGAGAAAAAGAATTTGAATGTGTCGGTCACTTGTTTAGAGTTTTTATCTAAGAGGCATGTCGCTCGTATAAAAGGTCGTTTGTAAAAATTGAGTTTTTGACCAATTCTTTCTTTATGATTTATCAGTATAATTTCATATTTTATTTCCCTCATTAGCAGACTACTTATAGCAGTTGCAGACTACAAAATGTCACCCAGAGCAAGAAGAATAAACACTTAAAATTATTACATACGATCTTTTCCACTTAGAGTAGTGATAATGGATTTTCTTCTCGGGTGTGTTCTCGGGATTAAACGCCGGAAAACGTTTGTTGATTGTTATAGTTGATTATAATCGAGTTGTAAAGTAGTGGAACTTGAGATTTCATTAATGACGGCAGTGCCGACCTTAGGTGGGGCAACCTGAGCAACTGCTTCGGGGCTTCGACCTAGAGGGGCGCCCGTCGGCGACGCATACCATCAGCAGCGATCGCCATTTAAATTTAAAAAAAAGGAAAAGGTACAAAACGTATTATAATAATCAATTTCAGCCAGTTAACAAAGCAAATGTATTAGGGAAATTGTAGTCAAAATATAATTCAATTACTGCCTAATATAAAACCGTATAATGATAAATTAATTTGTTTGTGGGGGGAGGAGGGAGAAAATTGCCCGAAGTCTCCGAATATCTAAGGCCGACACTGGTTGACGGTGTATAAGACAGATTGTTTTCTCTGGTACGCCTCAATACAATGAGGAGAGGTATACGAACCAATGGACGAACCAATCCATGGACGAACCAGAATGTTGGAAGGACATGCTTCCATACCACTATCGGTCTCCAATCTAAAGGACGGACCTTAGATGGAGATTTCGCAGGACGATTAGCTCAAATGGAGAAATGAGTCTCCAGACTTTGTGAATAGATTATACCAACCAGAGGATGAACCCTCAGACTTAATAAATTTGTAAGTAGAACTAAAAACGGACTGATGAACGTCCAAACCTTGTATCATTCCGTGGTACAGACCCCTTTTTATCAATTTAATAACATCCACCTGAAACTTCGTGAATATTCTCATCTCACTGTGACATGGTCCAATATTTTTGTAGGCCACCTTTTTTTATCGATTTTTTAATCAAACTATTTTACGATTCAAGTGAAAAGCAAATAAGTATTTACGAATTTTCAGCACCTAATTATACAGACGAAATTTGCCAATCTACAGATTGAAAATTCCGAAATTTTTCATAAATAAATAGTTGTAGAGATGATGCTCTTTACGAAGTTTCAGGCGGATGTCAATACTTCGATAAAAACGGGTCTGTATCATGAACTCTACAGAAGAATTATAAAAATTTCATCATTCATACATGGTTGCTTCGTTACAGTTGCTAAGTGAAAGACTTGCTTGCTGTTAAGTGAGTAAATCGCTTGAAACTGCCACTTCACCATGTTCTTTCGTAAACATGGAATACACCTATTCCTATTTATGAGAATGTTAGTAGATAGTATTTTATAAACGAGAACATAATTAAAGTTAGTTTGAAATTATTAATAATCAAATATTTCTAGATGTACATAATGAAGTTATATAACCCGTCTATACCTCAATAGGGATGCGTTACGTAACTTGTGAATTGATATGTATATATATATATATATATATATATATTATATATATTATGATGAGAATATATATATATATATATATATATATATATATATATATATATATATAAGTTGGTATAGCATCTTCTATACAAACTGGTTTAAGACGTTGCTTATAGTAACAATCAATTTTATGATAATAATACTTCCTCTGTATGAAAGCTGGACGGTGTGTATTTTAGATGGTTCCAATTTTAAAATGGTAATGTATCTTCGATCCGATTCTCGATGACAATGGAGGCTGATGAAAACGCCGGTTATGGCAAATGCTGATTACTTTCGTTGCTTTAAGACTTTAGAGTTTTGTAATTAAATTGAAAGATTAAGTCAGATACACAAACGCATCTCAATAAATCAAGTACAATAATAAAGAGGACTATTCGTCTGAGGAGATATGATGTCGATGAAAATCTTTCGAGTTGATTGATGATCATCATTATTATCATTTTTTCTTTTGAATTTATTTTAGTTGTTCTGGACCCATATTTATTTAAATAAAATAAAAATTTTGTCTGTACATTGAATAGAATCAACCCGTTTTATGACATCTTTCCGTTTCATACATTGCAGAAACCAAAACCACTTATAAAAATATTTTGTCTGTCTGTAGGTCCGCATTGCAAAGAAATTTTGTCAGAGGTAAGCTCAGCAATGGTTTATTTTAGACTTTTGAAATTTTAACATGCTATTAAGGTTCGCTTGACGTAAAACATAGGCTTTAAATGAAAACAAAATATTGAGTAGAACCAAAGTTAGGAATTCTTAAGTAATTTGTCCAGAGATATCGGTTAATGTTGATAATAAATGTTAATAATAAACATATGTTTACAGGTTAAAGATCATCTATTTAAATAAAATAACGGTTTTGTCTGTACATTGAATAGAATCAACACGTTTTATGATATCTTTCCGTTTCATACATTGCAGACACCAAATCCAATTTTAAAATTTTTTTGTCTGTATGTCTGCATTGTCCATCAAAATTTTGTCGGGGGGAAGCTCGGCAATGGCTAATGGTAGCCTTGAAATGTTGACATTATATTTAGGTTTGCTTGACTTAAAATGAAAACAAAATATTGAGTAGAACCAAAATTACGAATTCTTGAGTATTTTGTCTAGAAATCCCGGTTAGGCAGTTACTTCCCGATTCTCAACCTACTCTATCGCGAGCCACATTTAAAAGTTGTACTGTTCAACTAATAGAAAACAAATTATCACAATTCAACGGGAAAAATCTGGAATACCGAACATCTGTAACGCGTTGTCGCTTAAAACGGATAAAACACACTCATTTTTCAACTTTGTCCGATCTTCACGTTCAAGGTGCTATTAGATCCAACTTCCCGAGTCTAACAAATGTTGACGTATACATTCTTAGGATAAACCAAACGGATTAGCCGGAAATTAGGACAAAAATCACCACCAAATATTTCACCCTGCCCCCATCCACAATATTCAGATCAAGTTCTAATTTTACACGGGTGTAGGTGACTCAATGTCCAATGTTATATTGCCAGCGATAAACTTAGCAGAGTTTAAAGAAGTGGAGGGACTACAACTCTTTTTGATTAATTAATCGACTCCACAATCTCCTCGCTTCATTCACAAATTTTAATGGATCGGTAGTGGTCTGTTCAGTTGTGTGGCACCTAAACAAATAGTCAAATAACAAAGTTTTTGTTATGACTATTGTGTAACCTTGACTTCCATAAGCCCCGCCATAAAAAAGTTCAACAAAACAACCCCCCTCCTCTGTCCCGACCCAATTTTATGAAATTGAATTTGGACTCTTCTCCCCCCCCCCATAATACAAAATCCATCTCAAAAAAAGATTCTCATATTTTAACTATATTTTGGACGGGTACCCGTCATCGACGGGTACATCAGCAAATTTAATATATTTCATTAAACAATTTATTAAAAAAAATTAAAATCCAGCCTATTCGGATCCGTAATATCCGAAACATGAATCTGGAACTTTTTTTTCTAATTTGAAATATGTATGTAATTTATGTAAATTAGATTGTATCTTACAAAAAAAAATTAATTACGAAGGCTACATTTTCCTTTATAATAAAAAAAGATGTGAAATTCTTAAAAGTACTAACTTGGAAAAACAAGTTTGGCTAATTACAGTTCTTGTGAAATAGGGATTGAAAGTTTTAGAAGTTGGAGCGTTTCATCCGTTCTGTTTTCTTTCTCATACTCCCCATCTAAAATAAGAATCATAAACTTGACTATTAGGGGCGTGGTGGCCAAAGGGGCTAACGAGTGTGCACAGCATCGCCGTTGCCCGGCAACCTGACAATTGATAACTGGATAAAAAATAGTCACGAGTTCGAGTCCCCGTGCAAGGAGAGGTTTAAAAATCCCGCTCCCCCCGGGAAAACCCGGTATAGCCTTAAAGACGAAGAGAGAAGGAAACAAAAAAAAAAAAAAATTTAAATCACTTTTAATGTGTTTTGTGATGGTTTTAAGTTATGCATAAAGTAACGGTATACCCATGACAAAGGATGTAGGAAATCGTAATATCAATTTTATTAAAATATATTTATACCGATATTAAAATTTGGTTAACGATAATTTAATTTGAATTAAAAAAAAAACAACCCTCACATATACTATTAATATAATAATACTGATTTAGTAAGGCTGGAAATCGTTTTTTTTTTACCGAATATAAGCTGCTGTCATGCTTAAATAAGATGAATGGAGAATTTCACAGAGGGTTAGTGAATCGTACTCTCCGCTATTATTTTTCTTTCTAAATAAAATAAAATCGATATAAACATTTTGCTATACCTCAATACAGGGACGGTGGTAAGTCTGTAGATCGATACAAATTCGGCATTGAAGATTTTGATGCTATCTTCATGTATCTTTTTTAATTCGATCTATCCATCTGATTTTTGGCCTATTACATGGCCTCTTACTTACTATTGTGGCACTCATTGTTATGTGGAGGCTTTCTGATGGGTTGTTTCGAGCTACATGTCCCGCCCATCTTAATCTCCTTGCCTTCATAGCACGAGAGATTGATTGGATTTGTTTGTAAGTAGTTCTTTGGAAACGGTAACGTCCTCACCCAAAGATTCATAGGGAGGTGAGCGACCCCTATGTCCTACACTATAGCTCCTGGTCCTCCAGGTTGGGGGAGGGTATAGGGCTGGTAATCCCCTACTGGGTGGAAGATTGCTGCCAAAGATTGCCTACCATCCATCAGGAAAGTTCCTGATGAAGAGGGAGTGAATTGTGTTCGTGTCCGCTTAATAAACCACGTGCTCTCTGGAAATCTTGAAGAAGAGAGAACCAAACGATCACTACTTTCGTCTGTAACAGCCCCAAAAAGTGTTATGATGAAAAAGTCGAAGTGAACAAGAGTAAGTAAAAAAAAAAGAGGTGTAGATATTGTTTGATAATTACAACCCAACACTAATTATATATTTAAAATAACCATATCTGATGTAACGAGATATCGAATGAATATTTATTTATATATAAATAAAGGTCTAAAAAACAGTAGTGCCAAATATAAAAATCAATCTTCATGGGGAGTCTGATTAATAGTGAAACTTTGATTGTTTGTTACAACTACAACATTTAGAAAGGAACTAATTGCGAAAAAGAGTAACAATTTTTTAAAATATTTTATTGAATTTTATTAAATTTTTGTTTGTTTATTATTTTCAATAATCAACCATTGTGATCGACCGAAAAATTCAAAAACATAACCCCCTCTCAAAATTTGAGGTCTCACTTTTCAGGATTCGTGAAATTTGAAAAACGAATAACAACTGGACCCATTTTTTTTCAAATTTGGATATAAAATCAGAGGTCAGAGGGATGGTCCTCCTTCATCGACATTACTATCCGCCTTTTACTTTCAAAATGGATATTATTATTTTGTGTGGACATTACATATGTTTTTTAAAAGTTTACGGTATTCCCTAAAAAACAAAAAAAAAAAAAAAAAAAAATCGTTAAAATCGGACAATTAGGAGCAAAGATATAGTCTCCAGTTTTTTTTTTATATGTTCCTTTCCAAATGTTATATCCTTTCTATGGTTTTTAAAGTTTGAATATGTTACTGAAGTAATGCTATTTTTTTTTTTTAGCATATTACTAATGATTAAAAAAAAAGTTTAGTCCAATAATTGAAATCTACTTTTATTTATTTTTCTTTGTAACTAAGAAGGTAATGTTACTTTAGATGTATAGTTGTTTGGAAATAATAAACCATTGTGAAATAATTTGCAGCGTTTTTACAATTAAGGACGCTAGTAACAGTGATACGGGAGTTCATTCACACCATGTATACAATAAATAAAAATAATTAAATAGTATAACAGAAAAATAAATAATTACATGTAAACTATTTAATTGCCCACTACCTTTAAACAGATTTTTTTTAATGTGGGCACTAAAACGACATTGACGATATGTTTGGCATGTTTTTTTTGTAAATAGTTATAATAATTTTCATTAATATCATGAATTTTTAATTTAATAGTCATTCAAAATTCGATTCGTAATTCCGTGTTTTCCGTTACGTCGATCTGATCGACGTTGGGATTAAATGGTATTATAAACTACATTTTTAAAATTCTCTAACGATTAAATCTTGAATTAACTTATGCAATTAAATGCTGGTGACAGACATTTCCGATAAATACATATCGATTAAATCAGAGACGTTCTAACAAGTTCCACCTCTGCAATGTAAGAGTGAGGCAATATTGCCCAAGGGACTTGGTAGAGGCAATCAAGAAATTACTTGTCCCTTCCCATAAATCTTCTCCTAATCCATTTTATCAAAGATTGAGGACGTGTTTAAGAAATTCCGATGCAGAGGTAAGTGATCCGGAACAAAATAATCTTATTTTTATGTCATATTACTCCAGTGGAGGCAACGCTATGACCTATTTTAAAGAAACTCGACAGGAAAGGATATATTTTATTTAAAGGAAAGGGTGGAAGTTGCTCATTATTTATTTACTGGAACTCTATTATAAAAAGGCAATACTTGCTTTATTTGCCGTTCTCATCACTAATAAACCTCGTCAAGAAAGGACCAAATAATTCATGAAATGAAAAAGAAGTTTATATATTTCCATTCAATAACTTTAAAATTTTCTAACAATGGAAAATTGGGTTGATTTTCCAACAATGTTCTGATTAGCAAGAACTCAATGTATTCCGAAATAGACATTTTTGAGATTTTCAGATCACCGTAATCTGAAAGAAAGCATTTTTTTTTTCTGTGGCACCTGTGCATAGTGTGTAAAGTGCAAAAATCATACTAATTGAAAAACGCAAATGAAATTTTGATATTTTCATAAGTGTAAGTTTTCGAGTTACAATCCATCATCATTAGACCCAAAGAAAGAGAGAAAAATTAGCTTTCTAGTGATACCCATAAAAAATCATTGCACTTAACATATTTTTCACAAGTGTCACAGATTTATTTTGAAACAGTTAAAACTATAGCAAGTACAATAATTTTCTGAAATTTAATGTTTTAAAATACAGTGTGTTAAAACTGAGATAGAAACTTGCTACCCACACATACTTACTAAAATCCTATTTGGTCTTACGCTTCTCAGACTAAACATTTCAATCTAAAATGTTTAGACTTATTACACAAGTACATCGATACGTTTCTAGCGCGACTTTAGGCACTGACCTTAGAAAGCCCAAAGTCAGTGAATACACACTGACCCACTACAAAAGATTTCATGACGATTTACAACGACATAACATGAAGCTAAGAGTAAGAATGACCATTACTAACATGCCTGACAACATCACGAGGAGGGTAAAAAGATCGTGGATGAGAGACCTTCTGAAAATTTATTTTATTTTTGAGACTGAAATAATGTCGTGAAAGAGATACTGCTGGGTACTTTTTTTCTTCTTCATGCCTGACATGCCATTATTATTTTGTTACTTGAAATAACTTTATTCTGGGACGAATTCCCTCAAGAATAACAGAATATTACAGAAAAAAAAAGAATAACATCTGACCGTAAACTTGTTACATTAAAAATTAGATAGAGAAAAACCTTTACATAAATAAACTATATATACAAATCAAACGAGTGAGACTATTTACAAAATATTACAATTATATGTATAATACAAATAATAAAAAGAATATAATAATCAAAATAAATATATCAAAAAAGCGAAAAAAAAAAAATTCAAATAAAAACAACAGAATGCAAAATATGGCCCTCCAACAAATGAGCAACAAATCCCCTATGAACAAAAGGAAATTTCAATTTATGTTGAAATATAAATACACATACACCGAAATGTATACATAAACCGTGTTGTCAAATGAAAAGTGGTGTGAAAAAATACATATATATGCATATATTATGTATAAAAGATCATAAGCAATATGAACAACAAAAGTAAATAAATTAAGATAAAAAATACTGATTTTTACATTATTACTTAATATGTGGTTAGTCGTTTTCTGATAGTTGCGAGAAAAGAAGTTGCAATAGGAAGGTTTTAAAAGTGGATAGGGAGGGAACATGCCGAATTTTTTTTTAAAACTTATTTATTGAAAAATATTATAATCTGTCTCAAGTACATTTATGATAGTGTTCTCAGATCAGATTCACACCAGTTAAGTTAAGTAATTAAGGGATTTTAAATTCCCCGCCCTCACCCTCCGGCCCGGGAAAATCCCGTATAGCCTAAAAGGCGAGGTAGGGAAGAACAAAAAAAAAAAGATCAGATTCACACTCTATGTACTATAAATGAAATAAATTATACAGAAAAATAATATATATACAATAAATAAGAATAAAATAACCTAAAAATAAATAAATAAAAAGAACACATTCATACCTATATACAATAACATACCTATATACAATTTTTAGAGGTAAGGAATTCCATAATGAAGCAGAGCGGACAACGAAGGAGTTTTGAAAAGAGGCAGATCTGTAAAAAGGAGTATAAAGTTCTGATGATCGGGATCTTGTGGTGAGAGAGTGGACAGAGGGTTTTAGACAGGTGTGGATGTAAAAATAATTAAAAAAAAAATATGCAGTGTATGGTTAACTTAATAGAAATTATATAACTTACTATTTCGTAAAAGGCAGTAACCATAAATCAGTTCCCGCGCAACTCCTAAGCAGATAACAGTTTTTTTTTTTATTCTAGGCCAATCATGCTTTTTTTTTTGTTTTTGTAAATTGTTTTCTTTATCTAAAACCACCTGCTTTTTCGAGCAACACCTCCTGATTATGTCAATTTGTTTTTCTATAGAAAATTAATAAGTTGTCAACCATAGGACTTAAATGCACCCCCGTGATAGCGGGAACACCATCAGGCTAAAAGCAAAGCGGTTCCGGACGGAGGGAAATGTAAAAGGAAATGATCAAAGTTATATGTTTCAAGTCCCCGAGAAAGAGGATTGGCACAAATCTCGTCTTCTCAGAGCTTCGTTTCTTCTTCGATCCTCCTCATGTAGAAATAAAAAAAAATCTTTCTCTTACCAATATTTCTTGGTAGGAAAATAATCACTCAGATATTTGAGATGCTTCACGAACTTTTCAATGGATTGTAACATCAGTCTGACTTACTTCTTAAGTCTTTTATAGGATTAGAAAGTTTGATTAACAGGTAAATAACGAACTCCTTGATCCTCTCTAACGTCTCGTTATAACACTCTTACTTGATCTAACTAAGGTTTTAACTTTTGGACGGTGAACACGATTAGGATCAAAAATTGGTATTTATTAACATAGCAAAAATATGTTAAGATCAAATGTATAATCAGAACCTTCATTTCTAGTTGAAGAAGAAGGATCTCATGAACTATCCCCGTTTGTTCGATTTTACCTGAAGATCAATTAACTTTAATTTATTTCGAGTTAAATAAATTTAAATAAGTCGAAGCTACACGTACAAACGACGCACAGACGGGTTTTGCGGACATGAGCATAGAACTGGTAAATGATGTCGGATTAACATGATATTTAGTACACTTATGTCTTCAAGGCCAAGGAACGTGAATATGACGTCAAAATTAAAAAGAAATCCACGAAAAACAAAAAAATCCAGGTTTCTTTGTTTAAACTGAGAAATTTTAAATTTGACAATAAATTAACTTAGAAAATGAAATAGACTTCATAATTTTAGATTCCTATTTATACCTACTGTCTATATTACTACATTGACTAACCGGAAGTGCCACTTTATATCAACGATGAAACACATTTTTAAAATTTTCTCAAAAACGGCTTTAAAGATTTTGATTAAACTCAGTGTATTATTTTAAAATTAAGTGGTCTTTAATATCATTTAGGTCTTATCCCAGTTGATGTCACTTTACAGATCTTAAATGCCCAATACGTCATAAACGTCTTCCTCTAAAGTACCTTTAATATGGTTTATTTTAAATAATCAACTATCTCTCCTTATCAAAAGTTACGAAAAAATGCTAAATATAACTTTTGATAGAATTCGATAATTGAATAAAGGAGAAAAAACTAAAGATGCTTATACAGGTCAAAAATGAATCTCCGGCAATACAAGTCAGAAGATATACTTATAATATATCGCTGGAAAGCGGAGAATTTTAGAAAAAAACAATATTTAATATAGAAAGTTGTAGAAGCTAACGGAGAGCGGCAAAAAAATTATAAATAATAATTTTTGAAAACATAAATATTAACGTATATAACATGTTTTCAAAGAAATTAAATGAAATTTACTAACTAAAGGTAAACTTTCAAAAATATTTTTGCGTTTGTAGAAAATATTTAAAATCCACCAAATCAAGGCAATGGCATTGTTAAAAAAACTATTTCATTGTACTTGTGTGAAAGAAGAAGTAAAATATAAAATCATTTCATATATGTATAAACCATATGTTTATAGCCTAAAATACGTTTACTGTAGTTTAGTGATTATGGATCTGATATATTTAAATAATTAGGTATCCAAATGTTTATTCCAAAAAATTGTTATGTAACTTTTTAATGTCTAATAACCGTTATTTTAACTTTTTTTTGTTTTAAATATAAAAACACAAATAAAAAAATATAATTATAATGTATATATGTAATAATATATATGTAATATGCATATATGTAATAATTTAAAAAGTGCATCGTTTATTAATTATAAATATTAATTTTATAATAGTTCTTATAAAATAATAAACATTTTATTTTATTTTTATTACAAAAAAGTTTAAAAACCATCGATAATGATATTTCCAACACTATCCATACTTTCTACCATTTTCCAATGAAAAAATATGTAATTTTTCCATTAATTTTAAAGATTATATTAACAACAGCTGATGCAGATCAAGTCATAAAGGTTCAATTAAATCCTGTCAGATTCAATTTACCGTTATGAAATTATAACTACATTTAAAAATAATAAAGGTTAGGGATTGAACAAACAACTATATTTTATTACTAACAGAAAGTAATCTTAGTGAAACAAGTAAATAAAAGTAGTTTTTTTTTCCTATACTAGTATTTTTTATACTAGTACCCATTCTCCCCACTTCTTATTTAATTTTAAACTTTAGTACATTTAACAGTATTGTGTTTGTTTATTTATTTAGATTATAGTGAAAATAAAGGATGGTTATATATAGTTAAAAGAATAATATAAAATATTATTTCTTATCTAGGTAGACCAAATTAAAATTAAAAAATAATGAAAACGAAGATTTAATATTTAACGTAATTTTTTATATTGTTTTGGTTTGAGGTATTTTTCGAAACAAATAACTACAGAACCATATTTTCTTTATGTTCAATACAATTCTTAAAACTAAATTTGAGACCATGTCTAGTTATGGGAGATATCAGTAAATACCTAGAAATTGTTTGAACATTTATACATACAAAATTAAATTTAAATATATTTTAACTGCCTTCAGGCGGACCATGGCGTTTTTTTCTGAAACAATGACTGCTAAAACGTTGTAATAAATCAATTTTTCGGAGGATATCGGAGGTTTTTTTAAATCGCAGCATTTGTGAAAATTCGATTTAAAAATATCTATTTTTGCTAACAAAAAATAAAAAAGATTCGAAGTAAAACAAGTTTTAGAAATGATTATATATTTTTTTAATTAAGAAGAATGACAGTAAAAAGTGTATAAAGTTTCAAGAAAATAGTATCAAACATCAGTTCGAACCAATCAATTTTACAGAACCTACAAATCAGGCGAAATTCCACAAATTAAATAGGTTTTCAATTGAACTATTTACTAAAAACGTTATAAAATGTTCATTCTGCTAACTAAAAATACTCTTAAAAACTGCCTAAGGAATTAATTAAATAGTTTATCTAGTTTTTAGAGTAATAAAGAAAAGTATTTTTTTGGCCCATTGTACCATTACTCGGCCCATTGTGCGGTGGTACGCCTTTGTCGATAAGAATTTTCAATACAATTAAAAGTATGGTATAGAAATGTTTGTGAATCGTTGTGCAAAATCTTCCGAAGGTTGTTATACGATAAAATACTTTGTTATAATAGTACTGAAGTCTGACCTGATTAGGACAAGTTATGGATTGCATAGAAGACCTCAAGTTCTTACGGTCTGGTTCAATGTACATTGATTTAAGTAAAGAATAAACGCGCCCTAAGGGATGGTCCAAGGCTCTCTCTAGAACTTCTCAACTTCGCCAACTCCTTCCTCGAGTTACTTCTGAGCCGATTCAGTTGTCAAGGTTCCAGAGTTCCTCCAAAGCTCCATTTCATATTCCGGGTCTTATCCTCGGTATTATAGGGCTAGTATCCAAATCATCCAAGTTATGACGAGTATAAACAATTTTCAAATAAGACAATATAATATAAAATTTTTCGATATTGCAATTAAGAAAATCAGAAAAAGTAATTAAAATCTACATTTATCTTTATTTGTTGACTCACTTTTTTCTCCCCTACCTTACCTTTCCGTCCATACGGGTTTTTTCCGAGACAGGGGAGAGGACGGAGGATTAATGCCAGAGTTAAAACCGATACTATTGCTTCTAATCTTCAGTTTATCAGGTTGCCGGGCAACGCATGTTTTGCACACTCGTGAGCACCACCCCATTTCCTATTTACTCATAATTGCTAGAAATACTGAAAACCATTGAGTACGCTAACTCTTGATTGCTTCGTTCTACGATTAAGTCATGGGGAAGAAAGTTTTTAATCATTAAATTTTCTTTAAGAATATATATTATTTTACTAGTTTATTTTCAACGGTTCAAAAGTTAGATCAATTACATCTTTATGTGTCAAATCCTAGAATTTGCAGGAAAAAAAATTTCATATAATATTTGTTATTATATTGCTCTAACTCTCTATACATCTAAATCTCTGTCCAGTTAATGAATGATTGTAGAAGGAAATGGCGGAGACAACATTTTTGACTTTGGGACATTGTTTGGATTAGTAAGGAGGTAAACATACTAAAGTCCCCACTCCTAGGTGGTGAGCCAGATGTGGGTGAGGCGCTCAGGTCACTTTTTTAGAATTTTCGCTTATATTAGGAAACAAAAAGAATCATAAAGCAGACCCTCCAAAGTTCACTGAAAGCGAAATATGTACAAATAATTGAAGGGAAACAATGGAGTGGATTGCTGGAAGAAAGTGGCAGGATTCCTAGAGACCTCCCTAGAGGGCAAGCCGTGGCATGCTTTAGAATGCTGACAGGCCACGATTTCCTTCAGAAGCACCTCCACCGCATCGGTGTAAAAGATAGCCCGACATGCCCTCTATGTTCCTTAGACATAATGACAGGAGAACATCTGGATACATGCCCTGCATTACAGGACATAAGATGTTGCTTTAATGAAATGGACAGCTATTATACACGGAGAGCAAAGTTGTACTGGACTGCAAGAGCACGCATGGCTAACGAAGCAGGCGTTACTTAGGCGTAGGAAAAAAAAAAAAAAAAAAAAAAAAAAAAAAAAAGGAAAACAATCCATCGCTTCGATGAAGACGTTCTATACAAAATTAAATCTGATAAAATATGCAATATGGTTGTTTATACACCTTTTTTCGCTACCTCGTTTAGTTTCTCAGGTATACGTCATCAGCTATCGCTAATTTGAAAAAAAAAAAAGAAATATTTATACCTCATGTTTTTTACTGTATTTGAATAGCTAACTCTTGATTGCTTCGCCTCTTTGTTTGAAACTATTCAATCCGAATATTCATAACTCGATCGAAATATGCCCCCTTAAAAAAATTTAAAATTCGTACAAAATGTGCCCACCTCAAAAATTGAGATGGCGCAACTTGCGCCATGAAATCCCTTTGAGGGCACCGCAGTATATATGTATTGTTAGATCGGCGGAAGCTCTCGGGATATCTTTTGAAGTGTATCTGTATATGTTCGTTAATTGTTGGCATGTAAAGGTCATTATGTACAGTAATATTATAAGTAAGTGGATCCAAATGAGCTTAAGTGGATAAATGTCATGTTCAGTTTCTGTTTTGGTTTTAATTTTGAACCTCTTGAATGAAGTGAGTATAATATTCATAGCGTTTTTAATTTTATGTTGGCCACATGCTATTGTTATGTAAAATGTTAGTTCAAGACGTTTTGCTTATATTAAAAATGTTTATCATCTTCAATATAATATAAATAAAGTCCATCTAAGGTGCATCAACTGAAGAAATGAGGTCTACTGAATTCAGGAATACATTATTAAAGGATAAAGAACATCAGGATGCCTCAGTTAAGGATAATTACAGAAACATTCAAGATAATCTTTCCTGAATCATTTGTGTCGATCTTAATTCTACAATCCCAACTCTATTCTTGGAGAGCTATGGGACATTGTTATATCAGATAAGTGCATCAGATCAAGCGAAATGAGCTAATTTTACATGATATCATGTTAAGTCAACTTTTTGATTAAGTACCTATTTACTTTTAAAAATGCCTTTTCGCTAAAATATAAGTACAGTGCTGTGAAAAAGTCACATGCACACACTCATATTTGAAATAACCTAAATTTCGGGAAGAAATATCAAGATTATTGTCAAGATGAAGATTTTGATAAACTTTTAGTTCTTCTTCTAACAAGAAATCCCTCTATGTTTTATGATATTAAATTCAGTACTATAAAGTCATTTAATCTGTCCCTACTCTTCATTTTGCCTAATACTTTTTGGAGTAAGGGGATGGTCCGGGATGACGTTGATAAAAAGACTGAAATAGTGAACAAAATATTTTTATTTCAAGCCAACATTTCAACCTTACAGGTCTTCTTCAGGTTTAAAACACGATACAAAAAGATATAAAAATGTGAAAGGTACATTATATTCAGTGATAGATATATAAACAGGGTGAATACATTTATTAAAATACTAAAAAGTATGAATAGAAAGTACTTAGAAATATTAAGAATAATAAACTATATAACAGAGTAAACGAAGTATAAATAAGTAGCCAGATCCTAAACTGCAGTAAATAAACAATAATTGTAGAGAGGGAAAATTGAATGTAATAAGAAGGATTGGTAATATATGTAATTATGAATGTAATCACACAAATCTCAGGGAAAGATTAAAAGGAAAAGAAAAAATAATAAAAAATAGTGGACATAAAAGGAATGTGAAGAAAACGAAAATAAAAAGACTCAAAAAGAAATAGAAACTTACATGTGTATGTAGCAATACACTAGTAATACTTATTCATACATACTAATACCTTTTCATAGTCATATTGGATCATAATCTTGATGGAAAATGGAGATCCCAAGCCTGGTAATACAGGTAATTCTAATACAGATAGAATTGTGTGGTGTGTGAGGAACTTCAATGTTTTTTCATAAGTCATTTTTTAGAATTCTTTTAACATCTCAAACTGAAGAACCAAAAACATTATTCCAAACCATTATTGATCCTCTACTATACACAATCAATGTACTCTTCTGGCCTCACATGTTCTCTTCTTATAATGAAATTATAAATGAGGAAAAGCGTCAACAATTTGTTAAAGAAGGCAAAAATTATCATTATTGTTAAGGAGCGTTGTTTTACTTTTTGTTTTTTCCTGTTAAAGGATTTTTTTTTGGAAATTACTTCTGTTAAACATATTTTGAAATTTAAATAGTATTGAAATTTTAATTATGAATCGATAACTATGAAGAAATAACTAACATAAAAGAGGAAAATGTAATACCACTCAATGTAAAGAAAGATATGGAGACAATTTAAAGTTATTTGAAACTATGAAAATGCGAACCTTACAAACGACATGATAAATAAAATGAAATTTTCGAAGCAATTTTCTTAAAATTTTCTATTGTATTCACGGTACTATTACATTAAAATCAAAATGGAAGCCTGCGACTCCATTATAATAATACATACCAGTTACTACAATGCGTTATTACATGTATTAAGATAATGGTAACGAATAAAAATCGACTGTTTTAACTAACTTTAAAATTATTGTGTTAGCAAAGATTTGTTTATTTGTTAATTGATGTTTTTTTTTGTATTTATTTTTTCAAGAGAAATTTAATGCATGTTAAATCAGATTTAGTTAAGTGATTCTAGTCAGATTGTATGGTATTAAAGAATATGAATTTACTAATAATAATTTAATCCGAGTAAAATCAAATATTATATTATTATAAAAAACGTTGAATACATTGGTTTTTGTAATTTGTTTGGTTTTATGGATATTTATAGAAAATTGATCTATTTTTAAGACAAGATTTATTGTTTTGCTCGTACCTGGCCATTTTTCAGGTATAAATGGTAGTTAAAAAAATTAAATCAGAAACTTTTGTTAATTATTCATTTTGATGTATCCTCTATCCATTTTGATTTTTGATTTCGTACTTCCACTCTCGACATCTGCAACCTGCCAGCCCCTCATTCCTCAACTCCGTTTTGATGAAATTTCAAAGGAATTTATTTATTAGTTCATCGCCGAGAACAACTTCAAGAAAATTTGCTGGAGATGAGATGTAAGTTTGGTAAAGTTATAATATATCGACTGACGTTACTTTAGTAATTCAAGACCATGCAAGGTCAATAACCACATCAAATTGAACAATGGTGGTATGTCATATTTTTAGCTACAGTTAATTTTCATACAAAAAGGTAAGTGAAGTCTTGGTGATAATATTTTTACCTCATGATATAACATAATATAATAACGTTTTCCATAACTGTTAAATTAAAAAAAAAATAAACTAGTTAAAAATGAATTTTATCATTAAAATTTTTGAACTCTTCTCTCACTATGGCCATTTTTCATATCCTGACAAATTTTATACTATTCAATAAAGTAATTAAATTTAAAAAAATTGAAAGAGGTTCTTTCTAGTTTGGAAATATTAAAATCTAACATACCCAATTATTTGGGTCATTTATAAAGTTGCATTAGATATACTATAAAGAAAATATTGTGCATTTAATGCTCATACATTTAAAACTAAAACTCGAAATAGTCTTTCATAGAAATGTGAAATTGGTGCTAAAAAAAAAAAATCAACTATCTAAATATCGGTAAAAAATTAAAATTAGAATTTTGTTAGCTATTTTTTATTTTTTTTTTAGTAGAGGATAAAACAAATCTTCAAACAAAAGAAATCAGCATTGTTCATCTCTTTTGATAAGTTGGAAACAATCTAATGAAACTGATTTTCAGAAGAGCGATTTAATTTTTTATTGTTTGAGAAACAGGGATAATAGGGTTCCTCAAAATTTCTTCGATTTAAATTTCAATGCAGTACTCAATATTTAATATATATATATTTCAGATTTTTTTTCTAATTTTAAAATAATGCACAGTTTTCAGAAATCCTATCGATTTTAAGATTGAGCAACATGAGCAAGTAAGATATAATACAATCTGTCCCCCCTCCCTTTTTATCCTATAATATGGTAAAAATTAATGAATTCTGAGTAGCCAGGGACCTTCAGAACTTTTAATTTTAATTTTTGACTTGTATTATTTTTTAAATATTATATGTTGTTAATTGATTCTTAGAAATAGTCAAGACAGATGAGTAAAGATGTTTTTCTTCCTCAAATCAAAAAATGAACACTATCGTTAAGTGCCAGATCATGAACTTGTATTTGAGTACCACCAGAAGCATGAAGCATTTAAGCATTTAATGAAGAATTTAATTAATCAAAATTTTCAAAACTAATCACCCTTCTGAATTGCTCTTTCCGCTTTGGTTTTTGAAGCGATGATTCCCATTGTCATCTTTAAAATAACATTCTTTGCAACTAATGATATATGTTAAATTAACAGCAGAAGTTTTTATTTGAATTTATTTATTTTATGTATAATACTATCAACGATACAACAGCACTTGTGTATCTTTGACTTTTGTCCTCCAGTGTTCTTTAATAATATCGGTCTACCACTTTCAAAAACTGTACGATATTTGGGTCTCCACTTGGATAAATGACAGACATGGACATACCACATTAAACAAAAAAGAAAAGAACTTTAATCAGCGATACGGACTCCTTTCTAGGCTACTTGAGACGTTATAAATTATCTGTGACTAATAAATTAGCTATTTACAAAGTCCTCATTAAACCACTTTGGACATATGGAATCGAACTATGGGAAACAGCAAAGAAATCAAATATTCAAATCATTCAAGTCAAAAGTCCTTCGGAAAATTGTAGACGCACTCTTTCATGTTTCAAACCTTACGTTACACATTGACCTTAACACTCCTTTCATCACGGCAACTACCACAGACCGCTTTAATAATTTTCATGACAGACTGCCCTAAATTCAAATCCACTTACTCAAGCTCTATCTACTACCACAAATCCATTAATCCGCCCAGTAGACTGCTGAGGCGCTGGCCGAGAGACTTATTGCATTGAGGTTCTTGCTGTATTATCTTTATGTGTGTGCGTGTGTGTTATTATGTTAACTTATTTTCATATTTTACTGTTTTTGTTTTATTTTTGTTTTGTTATTACTATTCTTATTTTTTATGCTATTCTCCTTGATATCATATTTGCTGAATACCGAGGTAGATGGAAAATTTATTGTGAGCCAGAAATATTTGTAACTCATAAATAAATATCTTTTTATTACCCGAATAACTTTCTTCCCAAAATTAGTATATAGCGTCCATATTATATTTAAATGTTTAAATATTGGAGAACTCAAAAAGTTAAGAAAGCAGAATCTTACTTTCGAAGATGAAACAATTCAGAAGATAAAGATTTAAAACAAATGTCAAAGCCAAAATTAAAGATTCTTAACTGAATTATTAAAGTGATCTATCTAAATTAACTATCTATAATGCTTCACCGTCAAAGCTGATTCTAGTTCAGTACAAATAGAGATTGATAAAATTTAATAATCGCCTCAGAAGTTTTAATTAGTTTTGATACCTCATTTATCTATTTCCTTTAGAGAAAATGCAGAAGGAATAGAAAAGAAAATTAAAAAAAAAATTAATTCTTATTTTATTAATTATTCTAAGGAAGTAGGTATTTTGTTAAATTGTGTCTTTAAAGTTCATTTGTATTGTATTACATACTGATGTGTATTATATCATTAATTATCATTATTTTCTTAAGCACATCTACACAGCCTTCTCGAATTTCCCCAAAATCAAAAGGATAATAATTAGACAACAGATTTTCATGTTATTGCACATTTTCTTCGCTTAGGTGTAAAAACTTCAAACCCGACAATCTATCCATTTCACGATCTGTAGATAACATGTAGATAACATATTGAAATTTCATTTTTCACGAAATTGCACGTTTTTGTTGCATGGTATTGCACTTTTTACAATTTAAGGCTAAATTTTAATTATAACAGTTTAAAGTAAAATAATCGAACCAAATTTTCTTTATAACATGTACATAGATATGCGTGTAAATATTTATTTACTTTTATTATATGTTATATTAGGGTTTTAGTTTAGAACAAGGGTGTACCACCAATGGACAGCGTAAGGCCGGAAATAGTTTTTTAACTTATTTCTTAATTTTTTTTAAATTCAAAATAACATTTTAAAGTTATTTTTCTGTGATAAAAAGATATTTTAGGCTTTAATTGTTTGATGGAGATAATAAAATTACCATTCATGTACGCACATTTTATTGTATAAATAATGTCATAATTGGAGAAAACATTTAATAATTTAATTTAATATGAATGAACATAGTTAGTTAAAAGTCCTCATGGTTTCGTTATTCACAGTTCCAAAACAATTCTATATTTGTTTTCTAGTTTCCAAACAAGCAGGTATGTAATTATTTTTAATAAACCGTTCTATTGCCGCTTGGCTGAATGTTCTTTGATAATACACCGCCGAATTACGCTAGGGACTATGGTTTTGATAATAGCTAAGGAGCTAAACTCAACATCTCTTTTTTTTTTTTTTTAAGTTGGTCTACCCCTATAAAACCAAGCCTCGATTCAAAAATGCAATATTTTATAAAAATATATTATTAATTTTTTGTAATGAAAGCAGCTTTACTTTCATACAGAATTAGGTTAATCGTCGTTCATTTTAAATACAAATTAGTCTTTTGTTAGGTTACTACACCTTTTAACACTTAAAATAAGAGTAAAGAAGCAATGCTATTATAAAAAGTTTGTTTAGTGAAGAAATAGTAAAACAATATGGAAATAAGTAGATCATATGTATTATGTAAGGAAGGAATTAATATTTTTACCTTAGTCGACTACAATATTCCATTAAACATAATAGACCAAAATATTTATACAAATTGCTTTGCTAGGACCTATTTTTAAACGCTGACTGGAAAGATAATAAAAGTAATAAAGACAAAATAATGCCCCGATTATGGGATATTATTCTTATTAAAAAAAATAAAATGTTAGAAATATCAAATATCTTTAAGAAATAACAAAATTAATATAAAGGAAATGAAGTTAATAGTAAAGCCAGGAAAAACAATGTAGTAGACTATTTTACTCCTAAATGCAATATCTTTAAAGAAGAAGAAGATTAAGTATACCAAAACTAATGGACTGTATCTTTGTTGATAATTGTCCGAATTTTACAATTTTTTTTTTGTTTTGTAGGTAATTTAGTAATCTTTATAACTATGAGTACAATAAAGAAAAAAATGAATAATTTTTGAGTTATTCGCAAATAAACTTTCTTTTCCTCCATAACTTTTTTTCCGATGTGAAGGAGAAGAATATCTTCAAAATGAGTGGTCAATCATTGGATTTGATGAAGAATTAACGAAGTTATGGCGTGCCGACAAAAAAACACCTTTTAGAAATAATATATGGGATGATTAAACATAGGATGGTTTTAGCATGTTATGTATACGATTTTCTACTTTTTGGATGTTTTTAATGCACGTTTTTCGGTTTTTCACTGCACGAAAATCCGGTCTCTAGTAATAATTATGTCAAAGATTTTTTTTTTTCCGAAAGGAAAGAAATAAAATATTGAGGGTGGCGACATTTCATTAGCGAGTTTAAGAAGTTCTGTGAAGGTATTTAAGAGTCTAATAGCCGCTTGGGAAACTAAGCTAATGATCAATTGAATTGAAATGGCACGAGGAGAAGCTTAAGAATTTCTAAAATTACAATGATACCGAGATTTTATTTTCTCTTCCTGGTAGATTAGGTTTTTTTCTTTTTTTTTAATCCAATGAGCTATCCATCAGGGTATTAATAAAATATAAATTATAACTTAAACCAAAAAAGGAACAATTAAAAGTAATGGAAAAATTAGTAGACAAAAAGTTATGAAGATTCGCTTTTTGACTTTCTGAACATAATATTCTGCGTTTGTTCAAACGTTAGTAATATTTATATATATTTATAAAAAACATAAATATTTATTTTTTAGCAAAATTTTATTATTTTAGTGGCGTACTTAAGAACGAGTGCATTGGGGGATTTTGTAATTCTATTTTTTCTCAATTGAATGATACCTGTATTACAAAACTATTAAATACATTTTCTACTATCAACAAGACGATACCTTGTACACTTATAATTATTAAAACAATTTAAATTTTCCTTTTGAATTGGTTCTTTCATGATTTCTCTTGTGCTCCTTGGATCAGGGTAGTCTCTTTACATGTGAGTTGAGGGGTGTTATTTAAGCTACTGAATCCAGTACCTAATGAGTTAGAAATCGAGAAGACAGTCTTTGTAGGCATGGCAGTTGGTTAATAATGAAGCAGATGCAACCAGATAATAGAAAGTAATTTGATATGCTTGTTAGTTTTTACAAGGTATTAGTGTTGGCCAAATGCGAGATCGAGACGAGTCTTGGTCTTGCAAACTCACTCTTGGTCTTGCGGAAGAGTCTCGCAACAGTCTTGCAGTTACTTATTAGCTTATTACTATATAGATATTGCTGTAAATTTTAAGATAGGAGAAACCTAACTAAGCCCAAATGAAAAATTAAAGGAGTTAAATGCAAAAGTAAATTGTTTATACCAAATATTAACATAAAATAAGTAAAATTGTCAAGTATTAGAAATTATTTTGTCTAAATTCTTATTAAAAATATCGGTTTTTTTACCAGTCCTGGTCTTGGTCTTGCTAAGTGCCGATTTTTACCCATCGATTGGCCGATTTTGGGCAACACAACAAGGTATACTTTATTATTCTTGACAATTTATGAATTCAATTAATTCTCGGTTAATATAATTGAGATAACAGCTTTGTGGCGACTAAAATGGGGTTGTGAAATTGTTGTGCTTAATGGCGAACGAAAAATTAGAATCAAGGTAAGCGTCAGATTGTGTAGGCGGTACACATTGGAACGAGTAAGGAAAAACTTGCAATATCCTCATTATTTTTTTTTTTTTTAGAACTCCAAAAAATAGATAAACTGTTTGACTGACACCTTATCCAATTCGTGAGAATATTTTCGGTTCACCGAATATAAATTTTTCACTGTTTTTCATGAATAGTTCGATTGAAAAAAAAAAAAAATTAGCAGATGTCGCAAGTTTTCCCCTATTCGTCTCACTGTGCGGCGTTGATGGAAATATGTATGTGGAAGTATTGGCGACGTTGGCATCGAACCTTCGGGTTCGTAAAGGGGGGTTTATTAATATTATTATACTTTATTGTTGCTCAAAGTAAATTCTTAACACTCAAATATTGGTGAAATCGATAATTGGAACTAAGAAAGGTCGTCGATCAGCTCCTTACCATATTAACCTAAGATCCCTTAAAAAAAAGAACAAATGCTATTTATGTCTTCAGTTAACATTCAATTAGGAAGTAAGGTAGCTCAGTGGTAGAGCGCTGAGTTTCCAGATTCAAATTCCGACTTATGGCAGATAAATTATTTATTCTGTTTCATCGGCCGTGGATCGTCCCTGGAATTGGAAGACCGTACTGGGACCCGGCCTCTATAAAGTGAGTACCCTTAATTAAATAATTAATTAATGAGGAAAAACCTGGCGGTTGAGCGTCAAATCACGTCCTTGCGCAACCATTGGCCAAGTACTTCCTTAGGGAATCCAAAGACCCTTCATGGCTTGTAGTGGTACAGGTGCTTAACCTTCAATTAATTTTTACAAAATCTCCTAGTCTCCACAAGTGGAAATAGAAATGTAATTAAAATAAGAATTTGTTTCAAATCCATATATGCTTGTTTTAGGTGAAAATTTTCTAATATTATAAAATAAGGCTCTGTTTATTTTTTCACTATATTTATTTTAATTTTCATAGCTACGTTTTGGCCGATAAGCCATCTTCAAGCCATCTATAATATAAAAACCATTAATTTTATATTTTAATGTAATTCTGCGCTCTATGAATGTGGTATTAGTCCTTTTTAATTAATTATTATATGAATTATAACTCTAATTAGGTTAAGTCAATTTTTAAATTTTTTTGTAATTAACTTTAATTTTTGTACTAGTTAAATTGTAAATTAACAGTACCACTAGATAGAATGAGGTAGCTCTTTTACTCAAATACATAAGTATCAAGGTAAGATCAACATATATAAATTATTTTAGATTTTAAAACTTCAACTTTAAAACTCCTTCCTATGAACGTAGCTATGAAAATTAAAATAAATATGGTGAAAAAATAAACAGAGCCTTAATTTATAACAAAATAATTTGTTTCTTTTAATGAAGTACATAGTTTCTTACCTACAGGCTGCTTGAGATCAATTTTCGATTAAATAAATTCGTTTATATACATTACACGTAGGAAATGAAATGAAAAATAATTTTATTGCGCGCCTGAAGTCCTCTTAGAATAATAGCAGGGTTCGAAAAATATGTATTAAAAAATTAATCTGGCATGTAAATACAGTACAAATATATAAAAAAAATTCTAAGAAAAATATAAATATATAAAAAAATACTAAGGAACACAGAAATATATACCAAAAATACAAACATATACAAAAAATACAAATATATAAAAAAAAAACTAAGGAAAATATAAATATATACAGGAAATACTTAGAGAGGAAAAAAAAGTTGTTAAATAAAAATAAAATGGTTCCAACAAATTAACTGCTAGTGATCAACGTAATTATGTAACCTAAAAATTCTTACAAGCTTGCGGAGATTTGAATATCTAGTAGGAATGAATTATGATGTTGTGATAAGGTAAAATAGCAAAAACAATTTTTTTACTTAAACATCAAAAAATATTAAAATCGTTTCTAGAATCCTACTTAAATTTTCTCTCAATTCCTCTCCCCTTATCAATGAACGAGACTTAAATCGAATACTGCTTGCTCCTCTGTTACGAATATCAGTATTATTTTTCCCCCTTCTTTTCCTACATTCCTATCATACAGGCTCGATCCTAAAACAACTAAATTATACATGTCATTGTTTCTTCTCGAAAACTCCATGGTATCAAGCTACGGATTTCGTTCTCTCGATTATGGTTCAATGGACAAAACATTGTTCCAAAGGTGCGCCAATTTTTAAAGACACAGGTTTTTACTATAGTTACCATGAATACCTAGGCTTAAAGAATACCTATAACCTAATAATGTTATTATAGTGATGGTTTTAATAAAGGCTACAATAACAATAAACAATAGCAAATTAAAAAAATAAAGGTTATGATTACTAACAACGAGATAGTTATTATGTGATATAGACCATATTTTATTATTATTATATATAGTAATTACAGTGACATATACCATAAAACTTATGGACTTCTCTCTATTGAAAACAGTCAAAACTAAACCTTCAGATTTTATTCATTATATCAGATTTAATTAGTCTGATGAAAGCTATTCGGCACTGATTTGTTTTTTTACTAACGTGTTCCTGACCAAAAGAAAGAAACACCAATCTTAATCGCTGAATGAGAAATGAAAATATATCGAGATTTTGGAAAATAGGTTATACCGAAATTAATTTGTTGGATTAGTTCAGTATATGTATATATACTGTATGAAAAGTGGTGTAACAAGATTTATATTTTTTTATAATAATAAAATTAACTTGTTCCACGACAATTATAAGTGAATAGACTTATTATTTGCGCTTTGGTAGATAAAACAGTATCACTTCTTTATTTTTTAACTTTCATTTACTTCACTTTTAATTTTCGAATCTCAGTTTTCAACGGAAATGCACATTTTGAGGTACCCTGAGTCCAAATAACCAAGTCCCGCAAAATGGTCTGTGCATCTGCGTGTGTATTTGTGAGCAGCCTAGCTCAACGAAAAGTCGTACGAAACTGATATTATGTATTTAAGATACGTATGTACATGAGATGTAACAGCGATTTTTTCTCCATGAACTCGAGTAACTGGAAGTGCCACTTTGTAACAACGGTCATACAAACTTTTACAATTTTCTCAAAAACGGCTGTATCGATTTTGATTAAACTCGGTGTATCATTGTATAATTAAGTGCTCTTTAATATCATTTAGGTGTTATCTGCATTTATAACCCTTTATAAGGCTTTAATGTCCATTGTTCAACATGTCTTTCTCTAAAGTGCCTTTAATTGGTTTCTTTTAAATAATTAATGATCTCACATTATTAAAGGTTGAGAACCAATACTAAATATAACTTTTGAAAGAATTTTATAATTGAATAAAGAAGAAAAAATAAAAATACTTATCCAGGTCGAAAATGAATCTCTGGAAATAGTAGTCAGAATGTATACGTATATATATCGTTGGAAAGCGGAGAATTTTAGAAAAAAAAAAAAACAATATAAAATACAGAAAGTAGTAGAAGTTAACGGAGAGTGGTGAAAACATCATTAATAATAATTTTGAAAACTAATTTACTAAATAAATAAATGAAATTTACTAACTACATGTGAACTTTTAAATTTTTTTTTCAGTTTGAAAAAACGTATTTGAAATCCATCGAATATAGACAATGATATTGTTTAAAAAATTACTATTTAAAATACTTTATATAATTATAAAATAATTTAAAATACTATGTGTGAAAGAAGAAGTGGAATATAAAAATATTTCATTGATATTTTTATAACCTTAAATACATTTACTGTAGTTTAACTCAGATCTGATATTGTATTTAAATAATTAGGGATCAACGTCCGTTTATTCCGAGGAATCATCATGCAACTCTTTAGAAAACTAAATTAGTGAATAATTTGATGAATTTTCTCTTTTTGAAAGCCCAACATTATCCACTTGAAATATGATTAACAACTTTTGACCTAACTATTGCAAGAAATGAAAATCTCGTAATTCCACTTTAGTAAACTTTACAATGGAAAATTTCAGTTTAATAACTAATACGCGTATCGTCCATAATTATTTATGGGTTGAATATACAGATATACTTTCTAATCTCTCTCTCTCTCTCTCTCTCTCTCTCTCCTCTCTCTCTCTCTCTCTCTCTCTCTCTCTCTCTCTCTCTCTCTCTCTCTCTCTCCTCTCTCTCTCTCACTCTCTCTCTCTCTCTCTCTCTCTCTCTCTCTCTCTCTCTCTCTCTCTCTCTCTCTCTCTCTCTCTCTCTCCTCTCTCTCTCTCTCTCTCTCTCTCTCTCTCTCTCTCTCTCTCTCTCTCTCTCTCTCTCTCTCTCTCTCTCTCTCTCTCTCTCTCTCTCTCTCTCTCTCTCTCTCTCTCTCTCTCTCTCTCTCTCTCTCTCTCCTCTCTCTCTCTCTCTCTCTCTCTCTCTCTCTCTCTCTCTCTCTCTCTCTCTCTCTCTCTCTCTCTCTCTATATAAATATATATATATATATATATTATATAATATATATATATGTGTATATATATATATATATATATATATATATATATATATAACGAACTTTGATTGCCTACCGTTGATATTATTAATAGGGATCTTGTTATTTTAATAATCTGAATGTTTTTCAGCTATAAGATTTAAGCTGTGGCTTTGTTAAAAATGCACTACAAAATTTTTACAATAGCCCAACATTTGCCAGAAAATAATTAAGTAGAGAGGTGTAATTTGTGAAAATAATAAGTGAAATTTGTGTGTTGTGCGCACCAGATTTTTTTCTTTTAAAAACAATTCTTCATCCTCATTCTTTCAGGATCTCAGAATTCCACCAATCTAATTTAATTTGCACTCACTAATTAGTGATTACGTTACGTCTTCTCAGTCTTATACATCCTCCCTCATACAACAGCTGTTCCCGGCAGATCCTTCATTATCCGAACAACTTCCCCTTTATATCTGTCATCTCCTCCACTTCACAATCTTCCTTTAAATCCTTTCAATTCATTTGTCGCTCATCGATTTCACTGACATCTTCAACATCTCCCCCTTACCATATCAATCAACCCTTATTTTACAAATTACACAATTGTTCATTCAAGAGTACTACTCGTTGCTAACATTTTATAACCGTAATTTAGAAAAATCGCTCACGGAGCTAAGAGAACTGTGCGTCATGATCGACAAAAATCGCGTGCGAATATGGCTTCGCAAACGGAGCGAGAAAAATCGGGGATGAAGACTTGATTCCTCACTGTTAAAACAATTTTTCGGCAATGTAAAAGTAGGTGAAAAAAAGGAAATAGTGCAGAAAATTTTCCGAATTTTCATTCGCTTTTATCTCTTGAATGGACGCTTTTATCTCAGAAATGAAGGTTTTTAGTGTTCCAACGTAGAGGAAGGCGAAAATAAGGAAATAGTATAAAAAAATTTCAGAATTTTCATTGATTGTTGCAGAGCTTTTATTTCTTGTTTGATCAGGGATGTATTATAATAAACCCAATTGCCTAATCCATTTTATTTCTAAAAAAAAAAAAAAAATTGAATATACTGATTTTTCCGGATAAATTGGTTATAAACTGTGTTTTTCATCCAGTTCTCTATTATCGGAATTGATCAGGATTTATGAGTGACAAACTAAATGTTCCTGATTCTAATATTAACGTTTTCATTAAAATAATTAAAGCAATAAGCAGGGTTTTTTTTTATTTCAACGTTAATTTTAAGACTATTTTATTATTATTGAAATTTACAACTGTATTAAATGATAAATACAACAAGTAAATATTAAACAAGTAACGTGTACAACATGAAGAGAAACTACCTATTGGTATCACTCCAATTATATTTCTATATTAGAAGGTCACGAGGCTATCTTCTTTTCAGACGCCTTGGAGGGTTATCAGGAATAGAATAAGAAGCAAGGTTGGAAACAAGAGGGTTCGGATCGTTCTGAAGTTTTTTATGGAAGGATAGGTGTCTGGATTGAGCTAAATCGGGAATATATGGTACATTAATTAAGGCCGTTATAGATGCTTCTATTTGTGACAAAGTAGGTAGCATTGAGGATTTTACGAAGGATTTTGGATTGTAAGGATTAGATAATAGAAGAATTTGATGGTTTAGTAGAACCCCAAAGCTCGATCCCGTAAGTCCAAATAGGTCGTATTATTGTCAAATATATGACTCGTTTGTAATTTATTGAAAGCTTAGAGCGTTTGTCTAGTAAGTGCTGCAATAGTCGAAAACATCGGGCGGTTTCTAGTCGTTTCAGTCTGGTATGGAAGTTCCAAGTGAGTCGTTTGTCTAGGTGGAGTCCTAGGTAACGGATTTGTTCAACAAATCGATAAGTGGGGTATTGGTAAAGGGTACTGTAGTACAGGAAGTCATAGGTTTACGACGAAGAGTAAAGGTAATTTGATGAGATTTATTGGAACTTATTTTATTCCTCCAGTTTGTACAACATTTTTCAAAATTTGTCATGTGTGGTTGAAGAGTTTGGGATGCAATAAATGCATCGCTATTAACTGATAAGATACACGTGTCATCGGCATAGGTGGTGATGATAGTGTTGGAATTTTAGGACTTAAACTTATAGGACTTAATTCCTATAGTAGAGATCTGGGCGAAAAACACAGTTTATAACCAATTCTTAAATATTTTAGTTTATTATCGGGTGATGATAAAAAAAATCGCTAATAATTTATAATTTTTTAAAAAAACAGAACTTAGCTTACTTATTTTAGCCGCTCAAAAATCATCTTTAAATAGTTTTAACAATAATAAACTCTATTTTCGTTTTAAAAGAAAATTTTATCTAGTTTACAACGAAGTGATTATTAATTACTTAAATTAATAGTCAAACGAACCCCCATACCAGAATGAAACAAATAGAAACCGCCCGACATTTTCGACTACTGTAGCACTTACTAGACAAACGCTCTAAGCTTTCAATCAATTACAAACGACTCATATACATGACAATAATACGACCTATTTGGACTTACGGAATTGAGCTTTGGGGCTCCACTAAACCATCGAATTCCACTCGTATCCAATCCTTATAATCCAAAATCCTTCGTAAAATCCTCAACGCTCCTTACTTTATCACAAATAAAATCATCCATAGACCTTAATGTTCCATATGTTTCCGATTTGGCCCAATCCAGATACCTATCCTTCCATAACAAACTGCAGAACCATCCGAACCCTCTCGTTTCAAACCTTGCTTCCTTCTCGATCCCTGATAACCCTCCGAGGCGTCTGAAAAGAAGATGGCCTCGGGACCTTCTAATATAGAACTTTAATTTGAGTTCTACCAATAGGTAGTTTCTCTTCATTTTGTACATGTCATGTTACCAATGTCACATTTACTTGTTGTATTTTTCATGTAATACAGTTGTAAATTTCATATAAATAAAAAAATAAATAAATATTTCTTAGTTATCGCTTGCTATTAACAAAAACACGAATCACTTATAAAACCACACAACTTGGATTTGTTACTTTTCTGCTGAAAATTGGCCCATTGATTACATGAAATTTTTTGTAGCTCTTGAGTTCTGCTCTCATTCTTATCAAAGTCTTCCTCTGCTTGAAGGATAGGGATAAGTACGTTAGTAGGGATCCCTTTTCCGACTCTCAGAAGCGATGGGTTTTGATGAATCAGGTGTCAAACGGAAGGGAATTTAATGTCGAAGTAAGTAATCCCAATTAAATTCTATAAAAATTTCCTTCTACTTGCAGGACACCCTGTTTATACAGGAGATAAATGCAATTAATATGTTATATCAGAATAATGCGCAACACCCTCGTATATCGTTAATGAATCCAGCTGATGAAACCGTCAGGGATTACCGAATCCACGCAAGTAAATTGAATTGACACGAGGATAAGAAGAACCTATGTACAAAGTTGTTGAGATAATTGCAGTGGATTGGATAATGATGTTCGGTGTTAATGGAGGTTCCTATGCGACACAACACTACATACCGTCTTACAGCAGTCTGATATTTAACACTAATTGCTCCTTGTTCGATCAAAGTTTCAAAACAAGCATTTGTTTAATGAATAATGTTACTTCCTCTTGGCTATATCTGTTTCCATCCGCATCCTTGATTAGCAACTGCATTTAGAATTTTTAAAGTGAAGAGGATCAACTCAAATTTCCGATTTTATGTTTCTGAGTTTCTTTGATTGTAGCCCAAAAAAACAAATATACAGGGTGTCCCGAAAGTTGAGGGAAATTTTGATATAGGAGTGATAGTGGACCACAAAATCTACAAAAAAATTCATATAAACAATGGGCGAATTTTGAGCAGAAAAGTGGAGAATCTAAGTTTGATGTTTTTTTTTTTAAGAGTGTCTTGTTGAATAAGAAGCGATAACCAAATAAATATTTAATTTTCGTAATTAACAATTACTTCACTGTAAACTAGACAAAATTTACTTTAAATGAACAGAGTGCTTGTCATTATTAAAACCATTTAAAGAGAACATTTGAGCTACTAAATTAAACTAAGTTCTTATTTCTAAAACCTCATAAATTATTCGCGATTTTTTTTTATCAACCTCCTACAGTTACCCCTCTTTTAGAAAATTATAGCGTTTAATAATCTTTAAGTCCATATTAATTAAGTTGAAGTTTATTCGTAAACATTTTGAGATACACCTCAAGTTGTATACAGAAATGAAGTGATTTTCTATCTAAAAGTACCCGTGTTTTCAGCAAAAATAATTACGATTTACTGTAAAAATAATTACGAAGCTTTTATTTTTTGATTTTCCTTGATCTCAGATGTATTCTAATATAAAGAATTGCCTAAATATATATTTTATTTATAAAAATAATAACATTTAAAATGACGATTTTGTAAACATTTTTCATGTAAAGTGGTTATGAAATTGTATATTTCTTCGAGATCTCTGTCATAGAAATTTATCTGTATTTATCAGTGGCAAAAGTAATGTTTTTAGTCCTAAAATTTATGTTTAAAATGAAGAAACCTACTGTTTGCTTTGATTATTTTCATTAAAACGTAAATATTTGGGTTATATAATCAAGTTAATTATTTATAAATACGCATAAATGCCTATGACAGAGAGATTTAGGAGAAGAAAAAAAAATTCATGACCACTTTCCGTGGAAACTATTAGAAAAGTCATCATTTTGTAATTTTTAATTTTTATTATTAAAATGTGTATTTAGGAAATTATTTTTATTACAATACATCGCAGATCATAGAAAACAAGAAATAAAAGCTTTGAAACTGTTAATTTTAGTCATTTTTGCTGGAAAGAAGGATACTGTCAGATGGCTCGTTAAAAAATCATTTCTTTACACAACATGAGGTGAATCTCAAATTTTTGCCTAATAAACCTCAACTCAATTAATATAGACTTAAACTTTATTAAACGAAGAAGTTTTTGTAAAAGTGGAGTATCTGTAGTATAGTTGGATGACGAGAAAAAAAAATCGGTAATAATTTATGATTTTTATATAAACAGAACTTAGCTAAGATCAGCCTCTCTAAAGACCACTTTAAATGGTTTTAATAATGACAAACTCTATTTTTATTTAAAGTGAATCGTTTATAGTTTACAGCATAGCAAAAAAATGTCAGTATTAGTGTAAAATACTAAGTACTCAGTACTTACAGTAGTATTTGCCCATCTCTGTCATAGACTACTACAAAATGGGGCTCAAATACTCGCTTTTCAGGTAAATTTTCATTCGAAATATTGTTTCTCTACATTTTGGAAACTGACTTTGTTGCTGTCATGGTTTAATCATTATTAACAAAGTTAGGGGTATAACTAAAATAAATTGGATTGCTTTTATATAACTAATAGCTATTTAGTAACGTAACTAAAAATCTATAAGTTAGAAGTAATGGCTTTAAAAGATTACTAGGCAGAAATGCGATCAAAAAGATTACATAGAACATTACATCTTTGTTTTAGGCCTACAAAAAAAAAAAAAAAAATGAACCAAAAATATAATCCTCATAGAACGAAAAATCCGCAGTTTTTTTGTCTCCTGAAATTTTTTAGTTTTTGTTCTTACAGGCTTTCGTAGTCTGTCGATATATTAAGAGAGATTAGGAAATTATACCATTAATCCCATTATCGAACAAAATTCCACTGCAATCAAAAGATTAAAGGTAGACGTGAACATTAAACGGTGCTCGATCAGTCGTAACTTAGCTATTTTGCATTTAAACCGGTTTAGTTTCCATCTAGAACGTTCCGATAGAACCACTCCATTGTCAGCGAATAATATATTGCAAGTTGTTAGGGATTCAAGTCGCTCAATTCATTAGACAACTCTTTGGCTACAAATATAAAAAATCACAGCCTATAAAATCGTTAAAACGAAAAACCTTTGATGATACTTAACGACTAAACCGGAATTCATGATTCGGATAATACTGTTTATTTTTTAAATTAAAATTATATATAACCTTTACCACTACAAGACGTGAAGTTTCTTGGGTTCAGTACTATTTGGGAAAAGTACTGTTTCTTAGTCAACGGCTGTGCAAGGATGTGATTTAACATAGATTACAGGCTCAACAGTCAGGTTTGCCCCCATAATTAATTATTTAATTAAGGTTATTCACTTTATATAGGTTGGGTGAGCCCTAGGAGGGTCTCCTGACCACAGGGACGCCCCACGAATTAGGAAAAAGAATAAATAATTTGTCTGCCATGAGCCGAGATTCCAACCTAGGATCTTGAGCATTGGAAGATCAGTGCCCTACCACTGGGCTATTCCATTCCTTATAAAAATTATATATAGTTTTGTACTGTTGCTTCATTAGATTCATCTTTGGGATATCCAGGCGGTCTCATGTTTTCTGCAGGTACACCGAGTTGAAGTGACTCTACCCTACTTTTCGACGGGAGTTTCTTCTTGTTGATTTCTTTCTCCAAGTCCTAAGAACCCAAAAATTCTCCCTGCATCCTAGAACGCCTTACTCTACATTCCTCTATTCACTCACTTCATTCCAGATCCCAACCAACAGATATATAAATCCTTTTCCGTAAAAACCACTTCCTTCAGCAAATCCTTCGTCATTCGTGCTACCAAGTTTCGGAATTTTTCACCTATCGCCATACGTCAATCCACATCCACAAATTACTTTGAATAACTCCTATTCCACCACCTACTTGAATTAAATCTTCCGGAATCATGTAAGAATTTTCAGATTTTCTAATTGAAGTCGCTTAAAGTTAATTTACAAGTACCATTTTATTTTTTATTTTTTTTAAAATAAAAAATCTCAATTATAAAAAAAAGATAAAAAATAAAAATAATTAATAATAAATTAAAATAAATAAGTGCAGTCCCTACTCGATTGCTTAGATCACTATGGCGTGGGTTAGATTCCCGCATGCAGACAGTAACGTCCCCACCCTGAGATTCACTGGAAGATGAGCGACTTCCGTGTGTTAAAATATAGTTCCTGGTCGTCCAGATCCGGGATTGGACACACGGCCATTAACCCTACCCCGTAAAGAACAACAGGAGATGTCTTCGAAAGGTTGCCAACCACCCTGATGAAGTGGGAGTGACTTTTGATTGCGTCCGTTTATTATAAACCACTTTCTCCCATGACATCTATATAAGAGAACCAAACGTTTACTGCTGTCCTCTAGAACAGCCCTGTAGCTGCTGGAAGACTAATTGCAGAAGTCAAATAAGTCAAGAAGCGTTAGAAAAAAGAATATGCAATTTATTAATTATTTTTGTATATTTGATTTATTTCTATATGCCAGACTAATGTAAGTATTTCTTGAACATTTTCATTATTCTTATGGGACTTGAGTCTCAGAGTAAAAATGTTTTTCATTATATTTCGTTGTCTTAAGCTGAACTGGTCGTTATGATCTAACGTACAAAAACTCTGGAAAAGAGGTATTTGGATTAACATAAAAAGAAGTCGAATAAAGCCTAAACTTGTTCGTTAACTTAAAGAAATTCCCCCTGAAAGAAGAATACAAGATAACATTAAGACTACTGAAGTGTTAATGGCAGTTTGATAGTTTTCTTCGGATAGGAATTCCCTCCTATAACTTTGGGTGTATAAGGAAACTTGTAGTTGGGAAACTGGGGCGAACCGAGCATTGTAGAGCAGTTACTGTTTTGTCTGCAGTTTGAGATCCTATCAGAAAGATTAAAATGTCTAATTATGATAATTTGATTGTTTTAAACAATATTCTAATCTTTTCCTGTAATTAATTAATAGAAATATGCCATGCTATAATTAATATCATATTAATGAACTGTCATAGCTAATTTACTTAATATTTTTTAATAAGGATATTAAGAACGAAGGCTAATGATAAGGATAATGAGAAGGAAGGCTTCTCTGGTACTTCAAGAACACCTACACGACATAGCTTGTTGGGCTGAAAGGTGGAGGATAAAAATGAACGAGTCTAAGAGCCAATTTGTTTCATTTACACTTAAACATGACTATTGTACTCCAGTGTTCTTTAATAATATCGCTCCACCACCTTCAAAAACTGTGCGATATTTGGGTCTCCACTTGGAAAAACGACTGACATCGACATACCACATAAAACGAAAAAAGAAAAGAACTTAATTAGCGATACGGACTTCTTTCTAGGCTACTTGACAGACGTTCTAAATTATCTGTGACTAATAAATTAAATATTTACAAAGTCCTCATCAAACCACTTGGAACAGCGAAGAAATCAAATATAAAAATCATCCAGTCATTCCAGTCAAAAGTCCTTCGGAAAATTGTAGACGCACCCTTTTATGTTTCAAACACCACGTTACACCCTTACCTTAACACTCCTTCCATCACGGCAACTGCCACAGACCGCTTTAATAATTTTCATGACAGACTGACTTTCCAAAATTCCAATCCATATACTCATGCTCTATCTACTGCCACAAATCCATATAATCCCCCTAGAAGACTGCTTAGGCGCTGGCTAAGAGAATTATTGCATTCAGTTACTTGCTGCATTATCTTCTTTTTTTTATATATCTTTTTGTTTTGTTATTACTTTTATTTTTTTCTTATGCTATTATTTCTTGTCCTTGATATCATATTTGTTGAATACCGAGGTAAACGGAAAATAACTGGAAAATAAATTCTATGCATTTAATTCAACTAGAAAAGTTATTATCACGAGTTTTGTCGCAAGATTCATTATTTAGTTGCTACCGAGTAGCAACCAATAGAAAATTTGAAACTTTTAAATTTTTCGTTCGTCGGAAAAATAAAACCATTGAATATGTTAAAGCTGTTCCAGAAGTAGTCTAGAGAACAAGGAGCTATTCGCAATGGCTCTGATAATAGAAGCAGATCAAATCGGCCTACAACTAAATGAAGAGAAAATAAAAAAATATTATATTAAGCTGAAAATTCCATCCCGACACAAAAAACTGCGTAGAACGAGAGTTGGCAGATTCAAATATCTCGGCACCACAATATCCTCAATGAATGGCCAACGGTCTATTCCAGCGCAAATAGAGTTTTCATCTCTCGTTTTTCATCTCAAAGGTTTTTAAATCCGGAAAAATCTTAAGAAATCTCAAATTAAGAATGTAAAACGATATGGCAAAGCCAGTTCAGATATAACGCTGCGAGACCTAGAACCTAGAAGGAGCTATTGAGAGATTCAAGAGAAAAATCCTTCTCATGATATTCGGAACAATTTTGGATCAAATTACTTACGCGTGGAAGAGAAGAACCAATAAAGAGCTGCGTATAGGTACGAGTAAATTAATATCTAAGGATATGAAGGCAAGAAGGTTAAGATGGGCGATGCATATAGCTCGAAGCAATTCTTTAGGAAGCTTTTACACAACAACGAATGGCACAATACTAGGTACTCTTTCTTGGGAAGTATCGTTGCTACGAGATTCGTATTAGTCTTGAAAATTGGATTTAAAAGAGTATAATAATTTATATACTATTAGTATAATAGTATAATAATTTAAAGAATAGTTGATAGTTAAATGTTTTAAAAGATATTTGAAGAAATAGCAGTTTTCCCAAAGTGCATTTTCAGGAAAACCAGTAGGCTAAATTTACCTTGTTGGACATAAATGGCTGGTCAATTTATAGGATTTCACTTCGGGATCCCTGAGGGAATCCGTAAATCTCAATTTTATGTAAATCTAAATCGCTGATTCCTTCAAAGAGTCGACCCTACTTCCAAAAATCCTTCAACCAAGTTATTCAATTCGAACATCCATCAGATATCTCCGACCTTCTTCGGTTCGAATCTTCCCTCCATGTACTGTGGCTTGTTTCTGTCTTCAGCATATTTGTATACTCCAGCTGATTCAATCTTATTCTTAGAGGGATTTCAGTCCTATCTATATTTCAAATACCTTTTTTATTTCCCATTTTCAACTCTCCAACACTATATTCAATAGGGACCATTTTTCTTTTTTTTTTTCTTAGAATAAATAAAATAGTTTGTTATAATCATCAGTATTCGCCCAGTCGTCGAAATTCGACTATAGTCATTGTTGGAAATTTGAGAAAAGCATATATGAATTTCCATTTCCTACATTTTTTTTTCTACTCTTATACATTCGTTTACTGTATATCTAAGAACATATACTTTTATATGTAATTACAATTCAAAACGGCTCAGTATCATTATACTTAAATATTACTAAATTCATTATTTTCGTTATCATCTTGTCGATAATCTGTTCTTTTTCTTCTACGCCCACATGAACTATTATTAATGTTATTTTCACAATGTCTACGAGTTTATGAATTATTGTTACTGTTTTACTGCCTTTTGGTTCGATCAGTTCATGTATATTACGACGATTTTCAATCATTATTATTATTCCAAAGAAATTATTTTAATTATTATTCCAGAGAAAAATAATTAAATAGAAATTTTGATGCCATTATTATGGAATAATTAGAAATACGAACGCTGAATTTGATTTTTATCAAGTTTCCAAAAAGCAAATGAAAACGAACAAAACGTTGATTCGAAGTATTTATTGTCTAACTTCATTTTATGTTAAATATTTTTAGTTATAAATTTTATTTCACATTGTACTGGCCGTTTTATTTTTATATAATATTTTTGGTTTATTATTTTCAATAATTAACCATTGTGATCGACAATGGTTCAAATTCAAAAACTTAACCCCCTATCAAAATTTGAGGTTTCACGTTTCAGGATGCGTAGAATTCGAAAATCGAATAAAAAATTTTTTGTCAGTCCGCCGTCCGCCGTCCGCGCATTTTCTCCGAAACTACAGGACCGATTTTTTTCAAATTTGGATATAAAATCAGAGGTCACCCGAGGTTGCGTTGCTATAGACTGTAGCTCCTAAACGAATGTACCGATTTAAATGAAACCTCGCTAAAGTCATTTTCTTGACGCCCTTTAAATTTATCTATATAACATACTTCAACGAAAAGAAGATGGAAAAAAGTTACGAGGGATGGTAAAATTAAATTCCGAATAACTCAATAAGTATACACTGTTTTGTTGATATTAGTTTTTTTAAAGTTTGCGAAATTTCCTAAAAACAAAAAAAAAAAAAAAAATCGTTAAAATCGGACAATTATGAGCAAAGATATGGTCTCCGTTTTTTTTTTTTTTTTTTAAATTTGTTCTACTCCAAATGTTATATCCTTTGTTTGGTTTTTAAAATTTGAATATGTTACTGATGCAATGCTATTTTTTTTAGCATATTACCAATGTTTAAAAAAAAAAAGTTTAGTCCAATAATTGGAATCACCTTTTATTTATTTTTCTTTGTAACTATGTAGGTAATGTTACTTTAGATGTATATTTGTCTGGAAATAATAAACTATTGTGGAATAATTTGCAGCGTTTTTTTTTTTGCAATGGATTTACTGATACCTTATGATTAAGTATTATTAGTTCATTTGACGGATTACAGTTTTCTTTAGTTTTGCTCTTGACGTTTCTTTTTTTTTTTTTTTTTTTTTTTTTTAGATATAATATTGTGTAAAAATACCTGGAAAATGATATGTAACAGATATAATTCTAAATATATAAAAACAGTATGAAAGTTTGAAGAATTGAGATTTCTAAATGAAGGCTTTGATTTTATATAGAATGTGAGGGAGAAAGAAAAACTAACTTTCCACTTTTTTTTAATGATATCACTAAAGCTCTCCAATAGTTACTAAACAAATGAAAAAAAAAATGTTTGAGAAAAAGAACAGAAAAGGGCACTGAACAGTTTTGCCTTTGGCTAATTCTATAACGGTATAGTGTTCAAAATTCATATTATAACACATTCAGACGAATAAAATTAGATATGTAAAACTTTCAACTATGAACCGGAATCGGACATGAACAACATATTTATTCTAAAATAGATATTCACATTTCAAACTCACCCGAACCAGGTCGCGTGTAAATTTACTGATAATTCTCCTCGGGGTTTGAGGGAGGGTAGGATTATCGTAGCCTTTGTTTTCTAGTGCATTTTTTTTTTCCTTTTGAGGAGAGGTTCGTTATTGCTATTGTTTTAGTTGTTTTTTTTTCTTACTTTCTCCGGCACTTGATAGCAACCATTCTTCACTTGGAACTAGTACTTTCAATGAAAACGCTATGCAATACCTTACTGCGGCGAAGCAGTACGCTTGAGCGAATAACAACCGAGTTTGATGGCAACAACTATTCAGTGAGATCCAGTTAGCGCTTTGAGAAATAATAAAAGCCCAAAATACTAAAAAAACAAACAAAGGACTGTGCTTTGGACCACACGATGGAAGTTCATCAACAAGGTGAATTTAATAATATGAAATATAAATTATATATAATAGCACATTACAAAGAGGATGGAATACTGAACGTTTTCCTCCCTAAAAGTATGCAGGTCCGATTTGTAGTTTCTGAGTTTTTTTAATCCACATCTTCCACAAAACTCGTTGAAAATATATTTCTGTAGATATAGCCGTTGAAAAATACCTGACTACTACTGATCGGCTTTCCGTAAGCAATATGTCAACCTCTTTCCAATCTCCCTCGTGGTTATGGAAATGTAATAATATGTATTTTCATTCCTAGATACAAAACCGCTGGTTCAGTTCATTCCTAGATCTCACTTAAATCCAATAGAAAATCTCAGGGGTAGAGTATGCGTTAAGATATGAAATAAATATAACAAAGTTAAAGGATAGGACAATATACACTTCTTAAAATTGTGAAGAAGCTTTTTTCTTTTTTAAATATTAAATTTTTCCTCAAGGTAGTATCCTCAGTCCTATCCTTTACACAGTTTATACAGCTGACATCCCAACCCATCCTAACACTGTTATTACCACGTATGCCGATGATACATGTGTCCTATCCGTTAATAATGACCCAACCATTGCATCCAAAACTCTTCAATCGCACATCACAAGCCTTGAAGAATGGTGTCAAAACTGGAGGATTAAAATAAATTCTAATAAATCCCATCAAATCACCTTTACCCTTCGACGTAAACCTATGACCTCATGTCCCACAGTATCCTTTAATAATACCCCACTTATCTCTGTTGAACAAATCCGATAACTTGGACTTCACTTGGACAAACGTCTAGCTTGGAATCCTCATACCAGACTGAAACGACAAGAAACCGCTCGACGTTTCCAACTACTCCAACATTTACTAGACAAACGCTCTAAGCTTCCAGTTAATTACAAAAGACTTATATACATGGCTACAATAAGACCTATTTGGACTTACGCAGTTGATCTTTGGGGCTCCACTAAGCCATCGAATTCCTCTCGTATTCAATCCTTACCATCCAAAATCCTTCGGAAAATCCTCAATGCTCCTTACTTTGTCACCAATAAAATAATCCATAATGACCTTAATGTTCCTTATGTTTCCGATTTGGCCCAATCCAGATACCAATCCTTCCATAATAAACTTGAGAACCATCCGAATCCTCTCGTCTCTAACCTTGCTTCCTCTTCTATTCCTGATAACCCTCCGAGGCGTCTTAAAGTGCTACCAGTGGGTAGTTTCTCAACAAGTCATTTCATGTTATTATTTTCTGTTATCAAATTTACTTAATGTATTTAATTTTTTAATTCAGTTGTAAATATCATAAATAAATAAAAAAAATATTAAATTTACACAAATCGGTCTTCTTTTTACAAGTTAAATTTATTTCCATAAAAAAATTATGTAACTCTATTCCATCCTATTAAAAATAAAACGTGACCTATTTGTGCTTACGGATAAAAAAAAAAAGTTAATTGTTAATTATTCAGAATAAAAAAGAAATCAATTTAGTTTTTTAAAGTAAACCAATTTTTTTTTAGAGTTCTCGACAGAGAACTGCAATTAGAATTGTGCTTGGTTTCCATTATTCTTCCTAAAACGGCGAGAGCATTACGGTATAAAAAACTACTACTGGGCTGAGACCTAAGATAAAATTTTCTGAGATTCACGGGCACTATTTAAAACTGTCCTATTTACAACCCTTGGGACTTTGATTTAATATTTGTACATATTTCATTAATTTAAATTTTAGGAGCATTTATTTTCTCAACTATATCAACTTATTACGTTGGTAATATTTATTCAGTTTTTAAATTTTCCCTGCTATAGTAAGCTAGTAGTAATATTTATTTATTTATTTGATTTTTTTTTTTTTGTTGCCTCTACCCTGTAGGGTCATTGGCAACACCTTTGAATTAAACTCTGTTGTAGAATTTTATCATTTTTAAGAACTTTAAAGTTTTTTTAACGGCATTTTCATGGTCTTGTAGATTTTCTTTCAGACTCTGTGCCATGTCTAACTTTCTCCTTATATGATCAAATGTAGGGCATTCTTGAATAATGTGTTTTACTGTCCTTTGGACATTGCAGTTCTCGCAGGTCGGAGGATCAAGTCCTCTTAGTAGGTAGGAGTGCGAGAACTCACAATGTCCAATTCGCAGTCTGCAAAGGGCTGTCTCCTCTTTTCGAGATGGTCGGTGCGAGGTTTCCCATTTTAAACAGTGGGGTTTAATTTCTTTTAATTTCGATTCTCCTTGTTCCCACTTGTTTTGCCACATGTTCCATACATTCTCCTTAATTTTATAACGTAATCCTCCAGAGGGATTTCATTAATTGATTCAACGGATGTTGTATTTGGCTTTCTTGCTATGTTGGCTGCTTGATCTGCTTGTTCATTACCGATGATCCCGCAATGCGAAGGGACCCAAATGAACACTACTTCTTTGCCCTTCTCCCTTAGTAGCCACCAAACGTTTCTTACATCTTTTGCGAGAGAGGTTTTGGGCCTGTTATGTTCAATAGCTAGTAATGAACTCATAGAGTCTGTCACCACTGCCCAATTGGTAGTTTCACTTGTCTCTATGTGTTTAAGAGCTTCTCTAATTGCTAGCATTTCACCAGTAAACACTGAGCAAGCCTCCGGAATTTTGAATAGTTTTTGAGTATTAAAATTCATAACGGAACACCCTACTTCCTTATCAACTTTTGATGCATCCGTATACAAGATGTGACACTCCTTATATTTTTCCAAAGTTTCTAAAAATAATTTTTGAACTTCAACTGGAAGTGCCGTATCCTTTTTATGTCTGGAAATTGAGGTATCTATAATTGGTTTGACATTGGTCCATCTGGGAATTATTATATCCGGCACATCCAGAACATTTTCAATGTTAAGATCCGAAAAGTGCTCAAGAAGCGTTTCTACAAAGTTTTTCTCCCTGATGTTACCTGATTCCTCATTGCAGAATAATATCTTATTTAGTATGTGTCTTGGGTTAGTCTTGATTTTGAGACCATACTTCGTTGTCATGAAAAATCTTCTGAAGGTTAGAGGAGGTTCACCAGCTTCTGCATATAGACTTTCCACAGGGGAGGTTGGCAATGCCCCTGTACAAATTCTTAATGCAGAGTTGTGTACCACGTCCAACATTCTTAAAGTTTTGCTTGAAGCAGAGCCGTAAACGCTTGAGCCGTAGTCCAATTTGCTTCTAATACTTGCATAGTATACTTTCAATAGGCTTTTTCTATCTGCTCCCCAAGTCGTATGAGAAAGGCATTTTAGTAGGGCAACTCTTTTGAGGCACTCTTCTTTAAGCAGTTTTATATGAATTGTCCATCTAAGCGGGCGATCTAACTCCATTCCCAAATATTTTAGGCTGTTAACGAATGGAATTTCAGCACCACCCATCCGTATTTTTGGATTTATTGTGCACCCTCTTAATCTGCAAAAGTGCATGGCTCTAGTTTTGCTAGCAGATAGTTTAAACCCACTCTCTGTTGCCCATTTTTCTATGTTTTCTAGTGCTTCTTGCGTCTTCCACTTTAAGAATTCTAATGATTTACTTCGAATGAGCAGCATTATGTCATCTGCGTACAAAATGGTTTTTGCAGGCTTGACAACTACATCCGCTATGTCATTTACTGCGATCTGAAAGAGGGTCACGCTGAGTGGGGATCCTTGAGGGGTGCCATTCTCCATGTTGTAGATAGAGGATTCTGAATTTCCGACTTTGACACTAAATGTTCTATTTTTTAGGAAATTCTTTATGTACTTCCATAATTTTCCTTTGATGTGCCATCTTCTTAGTATGTCTAATACTCGCCATCTCCACAGCGTGTCGTAGGCTTTCTCGACATCCAGGAATATGGCAATGAGGTGTTGCTTCTTTTGGAATGCTTGTTGGGCTTCCCATTTCAGTATTTGGACGGGGTCAATTGCGGTGTGGTCTTCCCTGAAACCGAATTGGTACGGAGTGAGCAGCTCTCTCTTTTTTATTACCTCAGTCATTCTCTGATTTACTATTTTTTCTTGCAGTTTGCTCACACATGAGAGAAGTGATATTGGGCGGAAGTCTGTTATAAGACAACTTTTTTCCTTTTTTTGTATGGGCACTATCAAGGAATGCCTCCATGTTAGTGGCAGATAGCCAGTATCCCAAATTCGGTTGTACAGTCGCAATAGTATCTGTTTCCCTTCGTCAGGTAGATTATATAGCATCACATATGAGATTCCGTCACTACCTACAGCGGATTTCTTGAGCATTTCTGTAGAAAATATTCGAGTTCATGTATCCCGATGGGAATATTGTAGTTTTCTTCGTGGCCTAAGTTCAAATGATCTGGCATATTTTTACAGCTTATAGGGGTTTGGGTAATAATAGAGGATACTTGATAAAAGTATTCTGCCAATTTTTCCGCGATTTCATCAGGGTCAGTTATACTGTCTTGTCCACTCTTTATACCAGGCAATTTCTTTGTTTTGGGGATCCCCTTAACGCTTTTCACTTTATTCCAGAGCTCCTTCATTGAGGTGTTTTGATTAATTGAAGATACAAAGTCTTTCCATGACGATCTTTTGCTTTCTTTTATGGTTCTGTTCGCTATGGCTCTCAATCTTTTAAATTCAATTGCATCAAGCACATTTCTTGTTTTTCTAAATTTGTTGAGGGCACGTTTCTTCGCTTTCACAGCGTTTTGACATTTTTCATTCCACCATGGTACTCTTGTATGAGATAGTTTATTAACTGTAAGAGGAATTGTTCCATGAGCTGCTTCTGTTATTACGTCGCTAATAACGGTGGCGCTGTGGTCGATATTGTCGAGATCTGCAGGAAAGAACTCAATTTGTTTTCTTATTTTTTCACGATAAGCTGTCCAATCTGCTTTCTGGTATTGCCAGTGACGGTTCCTCATTTGTGTTGGAGTCTCGTGCTTCATTTTCATGGTGATTGGGAAATGGTCGCTTCCATATAGATCCGATTTCGTTTCCCATCTAATTTTTGGGGCCAGTCGAACATCGCTGAAGCTAAGATCAATTGATGAAAAATTGTTGCTTTTGGAGCAAAAATGAGTATTTTCTCCCGTGTTTAGAAGTGTGGTTGTAGGGCTGTTCTCTAAAAGTTTTTTTAATTTTCTACCTCTGTGCCCATTGTCAGCTAGTGTTGAACCCCAAGCTATATCATTGGCATTAAAGTCACCTAATAACAGGTAGGGTCTGGGTAGCTGACTAACAATTTGCTGAATATCATGTGTAGCAAACGGTTCTGATGGTGGCATGTAAATGTTACAGACAGTAAGTGGCTCGTTTTGGTAAATTTTGACCGCTATTGCTTCGAAGTTTGTGTTAAGAGGGAGCATTTCAGCAAATATGTCATTTCTAACAAAAGTTGCGACTCCTCCCCATGATTTTGAGGTTCCTGTTCTGTCTTTTCGGTATATTTCGTAATCTTTGTATCTCACTGTTTGTGTTTCTTTGAGGTGTGTTTCTTGGAGACAAAATAGTATAGGGTTCTCTTCGCTTATTAGAATTTTTAGGTACTCTAAATGTCGGAAAAATCCGTTACAATTCCATTGAATGATTGTTTTCATTTTGATTGACAAACTGTTGTTTATTTCCCAGATTATTGTTATCACCATGTGTTAATTTTAAAGGCTCGGTATTGTTCAAGGAGTGTTCATTCAAAATCTTAATTAGTTTTGAGGTTCTTATTTTTAGCCCTCTATGTGATACTGATTCTCTGATGTCTGATAGCATTGTTTTCAGACCGTTTACGTTGTTTGTAAACTGAGACATGATATCAGCAGCGTTTGATTCATTTTCTCCCTGAGTCATGTCGAGTAATAGGCATATCTTTTCGTAAGTGAGGGGGTAAATACTTTTGTTCTTTGAGATCATGGTTCGCATGAGTCCTAGTATGCTTTCAGTGGGATATCTGGCCTTCTTTGTTTTGGCATTTGAGCTGGCTCTGCACTTTTTTCCAGGTAGTGGTACTGTTACTCTAGTTTGTGGTCGTTGTTGATTCTTGTTGATCCCGTGATTCTGTAATACGTATGGTTTGTCCTTACATAGGGTTGTTATAGTGATGTTATTTCGTTTCTGGTTCTGGTCATCATCCTGCGTATATTTCTTAGTGTCAGATGTACCTAACAATGTTTCCTTGTCATTGTATTTGTTAATAGTTGTTTCTTGTCAGTACATTTATTAGTAGTTGTTTTCTCGTCAGTATATTTATTAATAGGTGTTTTCTCGTCAGTATACTTATTAATAGGTTTTTTCCCGTCAGTAGATTTATTGGAAGATGTTTCCTCGTCCGTATATTTATTAATAGGTGAATTGTCATTAATTGTTACCTGCCTATATTCAAAGTCGCCTAATCTATTAGACTCAATGACTACAGCTTCAATCCTGGCTGCTTTCTCCAAACTACTCTCTAAATCAACTGTGCTTGAGCATGGCTCAATCCCAGTTGATTGGAGCGTGTGCTCAGTATTTACCGGACTATATCCCTCCACCAATTCTATTTCTGAACATTTTGCTGCAAAATGCCCTGGTTTCTTGCAGACGTAACATACAATAATATCTTCGGCAAGAAAAATCCTGTAATTGATTCCCTGATAATAAAAGGAAATCGTGCTACTTAACTTGGTTATATCATCCGCCGCTATAAATACTTGTCGTCGGAACGTTAGTACATGGCTCAGGTTTTTTTCTTTATAACCGAAGCGTAAGAAAGTTATTGGAGATAGCAGCCTAATCCCTAGCTTCTGAATTTCTTCTTCCAAAATTGTTTGAGGTATACTGGGGCAAGCACCGGAAATAATGATTCGCTTTCCTGGATCAACCAGCCGCTTAATTGGCAGCTTATGATCTCCTATCGTCATACAGGAATGCTTCATTAGAAGCATATCAACTTGATCCTTACTACTCAAATGAAAGCAAAATCTATTTCCAGAAATTCTAGAGGCATACCTAATGTGACTGGGTTCCATTATCTCAGCGAGTGCTTCGATATACTGTTTCTGCTTCACACCGTTAACAGTAGGAACAATAATAGCATACTCACGGTGAGAGCTCTGTTGGTATGACGCCACTTTGGCATAGGTAGGGCCAGGTTGTTTAACTTCCCAGTTTACAGCCTTATTGGAGACTTCCATTTTTCCTGCCTGAGTATTCTGGAGTAGTCCACACACCTCAGCATTCCTTACAGCGCCTGGACCATCTTGAGATCCGTCCATTACCAAGCCTTGCACTTGAAGTGCCTGCCCTGGCAGATTCTTTCCTGCAACCACTTTCCTGTTAATGATTAGATGTGTAGCGATCGGCAGCCACTGGAGATGACTTTCCTTAGTCGGTAGAAACCGCCGTTTGACAGTTTTATGATTTTCTAAAAAAAATATTTTTAGTTTTTATTCAACGTAGTAGTAATAATAAATAAATGAAACAAATAAATTTATATATATATATATATATATATATATATATATATATATAAACATACATACATGCGTCTGTATTTACTTATGGCATATGCAAGTCCATAACCTTAAATTCTGCAATATGTAATAGAAGTGTAGCTGAAATAAGTCGGAACATTTCTATTTAGCAATTAAGCCACATGACGTCTGATATCACTATGGCAAAAAATATTATAGCTATACCATTTTTGTATATCGGTATTTAAAAACATATACATTTTTTTTCCTACCCCTTTTTTTTCATAGGAATTTCTTGATTACAAATACAATATATATATAAATGTTATATATACATAAATTCATAAATACATATTTAAAAACATATAAAATGTCCAAGCAATTAATATCAAATAATTCAGCTACAGTTTACTTATCGGGTATTAACATTTTTTTCTAATAATTTTTAGCTGTATGTATTAATTAATAATTATAAATTTTATAAAAGGCAGCCATGAAAATAATCATAGGCAGCTGTTTCATTATTACAAGAACTTCTGTTATAATTGAAACACTATTTTATTTTGCCTAAAATGTAAAAAAAAAAAATAATTAAAAAAACTTTTTTTTTTTTTTAATTTTCTTATTTTTAAGGTTATTTTATTTTATTGTCTATTGTATATACTTTTGATTATTATTTTGATCTATTTATTTTATTTTTTTGTACATAAAGTGTGAATGTCATCCTACCTCAGTATAACCAATGTCCAACAGACAGATTGTTATAATACTCAATAAAGAAATTAAAAAAAAAAAAAAAACTGGATTGTATGAAATAAAAAAAAGTATGAAATATAAGAATATTACGACATAAAAATATCCCGGAGGCAAAGAAAACTATACCTATTTTTACTTTCTTACCTTTACTAGGTAAGGAAAGTATTGTAGTCGTGTCAAATTTCCAATATGCCATTTTCGACGGATATATACGTTTCACAGCCCCGCTGAGTCCGAAAAACATTTTTAGCCATTGATCTGTCTGTCTGTGTCAAGATTTTCTCGGGAACTAGTGAACCGATTTTGTAACTTTTTTTTTTATTTTGTAGGATTTTGACTACCGATGCGCAATAAATGAAAAACATGTTTTTCTATTGACTGTAGCGCGAAAAGGGCTTTCCTATAATGTTCTAATAATTGTCCTTTCAAGATTGTTAGGAATCAAATGTTCGATAAATTAAATTCTATACCAAGCCATACTGACGTAAAAATCTTTTACTTTATTTTTTGTTAGGTGAGGAGAGAAATAAAATATATAATTTTTTGAGCGGGGTATAGGAAATCATTCACGTAATATATATTTTGAAACTTTTATTACTACACTATACCTAATTATGCTATTAATTAAAAGCATTAATTTTAAACTAGTGCGGTTTTGATAGAAAATAATTTTTAAAAAAGGAAGAAGGAAAAAACAACAAAAAAAGAAAAAAAAAACCAAAGAGAAGGAATGGGGTGACCTAAATACAGTACAACAATTGGAGGTCTTTGAAACGCCTTGGTTAATAGACCCCTGTTGGAATCCTAATGCCATAGAAAATCTCGCCTTCAACATTGTAAGATTACACAAGTATCCTTAAAGCGTCTAATTAAAAAATTGGATAAAATTGCAGAAACTCTCGCAAACACCACTTGGAAAACTTTCGTATAATTGGAACATTTGTTGAAAATAATGTAAACACTAGAAGAAAAAAAAAACAACACTAATGAACAAAGAAAATCTTGTAAATAAAATAAAAATAGTATAGATTTATCGTTTTGGTTTGATTGTTGAAATTTTTGTATCATATTAATACATACTCTTATAAACAGAAATGATTAATGTGAATTTATGAAAGCAAAACACAAACATATTTACGTATATACATATGCATAGTGCTCCATACGTAGAGGGAAATATTTAAAGAGAATAGTAGAGCTACAAAAGTGTTGATGTTGACAATGGTCCGATTTTCAGGAAAAAAGTTGGAAATTTAAGTTTTGTGTTTTTTTAAGTAAGTAATGTTTTTTTTTTAATAGGAAAAGGTAATGGGTATGGGAAATACTTATTTCAAATTTTTCCAAGCAATATTTCCAAGATTAGCGTTTACTTGCGGATATTATTATTCGAAATAATAAACTAGATACCTTAAATACTTGTAAAAGAAAAATCACCTTCGGAACTCGTTGGGAAGTAGAATAGATATTGAAATAAATTAAAAATTGGCAAAATATATCTTTCCTTTCGCCCTAAGTCAAATTTCAAATGAGCTATTTCGAGTTATTACAAACATGAGAAACTGTCTTTCGAAATCCATAAATATCACTACGAGATCTAAGGATACTTGGTGGAAGACCACACCTGAGATGGCTGAAGGAGATGGAATAGACTTCCTGATAAGGATGGAAATCTGAAGATGGCGATTAGAATAGGAGAGGGGCTATAAGAGACCTCCAGGTTTTTGCAGGATCTTTGCGCCAGGAATAAATAAATAATTTTCAATAAAAAAATCAATAAAATTTGGAAAAACTCAACTTTTAATTTCACTGAACTAGATGTGAAATAGCAGAAAAAGTATTGCGGACATAAAAACTATTTACATTAAAAGTCAACTGACTTCTTCGCCTAATTATAGACTGGTGTTCGTGTTTGGTTTGACTCATCAACTTTATCACGATATCAAATCTCCTCCACTGTTTAAATGTTTTTACATTTCCTGCACACTGTTCAATTACATTTCCTATATCTACAGTGCTTGAGGAAATTGTATTTTGGATAAAAAAACTATTTGTTACTTATGAAATCGTTACTATGACTTAAAGAAATATAAGTATCTAGTTTTATTTAAACCAGTTGTTCAAATTTAATAATAACTGAATAATTATGATATCCTGATGAGCCACGGTGTTTGAGAAGGTGCTTCAAGCAACTTGCCCACCTGCCAATGGATAACGTATGGATGTCTACTTTAGGAAGTCAAAGAAGATTCGAAAGGTAAAATCTTCGTTTTCATTGTATTGTATATTGTATAACAAAATAGATTATTATTCCATTTATAAGTGGATAGCTGATTGAAAGGTTTTACACATTTTTTTTATTTGTTAATGATATTTACAACTGTATAAAAAAATACATGTAGTAAATTTGAAAATATGGATATAACGAGGTGAAAACACTTGTTGAGAAACTACCCAATGGTAACACTCTAATGATATGTTTACATTAGGAGATCATCTTCTTTTCCTCGGAGGGTTATCAGGAATTGAAGAGGGAGCAAGGTTACAAACCAGAGGGTTGGGATAATTCTGAAGTTTATTACGGAAGGATAGGTATCTGGATTGGGCCAGATCTGAAACATTAAGGTCATTATGGATGGTTTTATTTGTAACAAAGTAGGGAGCATTAAGGATTTTGCATTGTAAGGATTGGATAGCAGAGGAATTCGATGGTTTAATGGAGCCCCATAGCTCAACTCCGTGTGTCCAAATAGGCCTTATTATAGTCATGTATATAAGTCTTTTGTAATTAATTGGAAGTTTAGAGCGTTTGTCTAATAACTGCTGAAGTAATCGGAAACGTCAAGCTGTTTCTTGTCGTTTCAGTCTGATATTTACACAGATTAGACTCCTAAATAACTGAAGATGGCAGGCGGAAACTCGTTGAAATGATTCGTTCCTAACACGAAATCGATATTTCTCAATTAAGAGTTTAAAAAGCGGCTGGAAAGTTAATACCATCTGGTTGTAACTGAAAAAGAAAAATTCAGAATAAAACAAATAATTTATTTCTTCCAAGAAATTCATCCGTAACCCCTCTCATTTGTTGGCGGAACATAATGACGTTTTGATACTTCTTATTAAGAGAGGAAAGAATAAAGAGATATTTCTTACTGGCCACTTCTAGAAAATTAAATTCATAGAGTTACCCAGTCTTTCAACGATAAAAGAGCTGTTAGATCATTTAGTTTTCAATTTTGCTCAAATGGTAACCGTGGCTCATTAGCGCATCCATAAGAAACAACCTGGGATAGCTATTACATCCCTTCCAATGAGGAAAAAAAAGTGCAAAACGATTATACGAAATATAAATTATAAATAATAGCTCATTGTAAAGAGGATGAAATGCTAAACATTTCCCTTGCTTACAGCATGCAGATCCAATTTTTAGCTTCTGTGATATTTTAATCCATATCTTCAATAAAACTCGTAATTTGGTTTTCAACACTATTTTTTTCCTTTTTCACCTCTATAACGAAGCGTCGCGTTAAGGTACAATTTTGAATAATAGCTCATTAGATAGATGAAATGATGAATTTCCCTAGTTAACAACATGCAAGTCTGATTTTTAGTTATTATTTTAATCCATATGCAAAAACATTTCACTTAGTCGACTCCAGCCGACATTATCCAAACGTTGCACATTGCAGATCTGACGGCTCAATGTGATTCACTCCGCAAAAAAACAATTCCCTCGCTTACACTGTACTCGTCCGATTTTTAGTTTCTGAGAGATTTTAGTCCGTATCTTCCATAAAACTGTTTATCATTTGGTTTTCGACAGATTTTTTTTTGTTTTCGTCTCTTTAACACGGCGTAACTTTAACATACAATTCTGAATAATAGCTCATTACATTATACTGTCACAAAATAGAGCGCGCTGCTTTGAGCTATTTCAAAGCAATGTATCATTGGCCACGTAATACACCTAATCATTATTTGCGTGTGGAAACGGGTCTAGAATCATTAGAAATAAGCGTTCTTAAAATAATGATTCGCTGGTACCAAAAAGTATACCTAATGGAAGATAACCTATTACCAAAACTTTGTTTACAAATTTAAAAAAAAAACCTTCTTCTAACAATTTAATTAAAGCAAAGTATAATTGGTATTCACAATTGACAAATATGTTGAGAGCCATAGACTCGGTTGAGTTATTGAACATTAAAAATAAAGAATTATTTGAAGAGGAATTTGAAAACTATTGAAAAATTAAAATGTAATAAATTTTCCATCGATATTCAATCCATATTGAATTCGAAATTTAATCAAAACTTTAGAAAAATTAGTAGCTTGACTAAGGGTGAATATTATTTAAAACTTAAAGGGCCAATAAAAAAGTATAGAATGATTAGCCAATTAAGACTGTGCCAGCCGGAGAACTTAAAGGTTACTTCTTACGGCTTTCAAAATAGTTTTCTCGATCGAAGGGCTATAGATAGAAGTAAATTGTTTCATCTATTCTTAATGTTAATTAAGTTTAGGATTATATGTAAATATGATATTAGGGTTAAGATAATATTTTAATTTTCTAAAGAAAGATCATTTTGTTTATAGTTATATCAAATACACTAATTTTATTTTGTATATTATATTATATATGGTATTAACTATTAATGTAGTTAATTAGGTATCATATTTATGTATATTCTTATAAATGTATGTGTATAAAACTCAACTTCATTTGTATGAATTCGTCCGAAAAAAAAAAATGTATTTATTAATTATTAATAGCTCATTACAAAAAGGATATCTCTTCCATTGTTTGAAAAGTGCTGTAAGTCTTCTTCTGTCAGCTCCTTTCGTATGTCTGCCATATTTCTTTTCAGCGAAAACCTGAACGTAGTATTAATTAATTAATAATTTGACTTTAATGTGTACGCAGGTACACGATCCTATGAATATCGAAAAAAAAATCATCACAGCTTTGATTTGGATTTTCTCATTCGACATTTTTATGGTTCACGGCTCTTCCAATGCATAAATTAGCGATTCCTTTCAGGCCAAAAATCACGACTATTTGATTTGCTTCAATAAAAACAACAAAATTTGAGTCCATTGAAGCTGTGAAAGAGAAAGCGGCGCGCGTAACTAAGGAGTTGATAGAAGGAGATATGTATATTGAAGATTATATTCAGCGAATATGTATGAAATAAAAAAAATATATTTATAGCATCAGTCTCGTAATTTAATAGTCATATCTTGTACACACACAGATATAAATATATTTTATAGACCATGTACATTTTTGCATGAGTCATCTTACAGACCTAGCGGGTCTTCTTGCGTGATCACAGATATCCTGGAGGTACGTCACTCAACCTCACATTGATACGGCAGGCCACACATAGCTCCACAGCTGATCCTTTTTGAAGCAATCAAGCAGTTTCCATCCCAACGACTCACTCGGGTTCAATGATTGTGAAAAATCTATCTAAATTCATGGGTTATGGCTGCTCAGAATCAGCAAGTGCACGAGAACCTATATGTCTTTCCCTGAAATAGACCGCCAATGGATCAAATCTCAGGGGGGCTAGTGACATTCTGAAAAAACACAGTCTGTGTGAGTTGCCTCTAGTAGAATCACCCGACTTCCATGCCAAAAGAAAGAAGAAATCTCGAGCAGCTTTCTGAAGTAGGCGTTCACCCTTTCATTCTCAAACCGACCTTTCTGAGATCTCCTCTATAGTTAAGGTTCCATTCTAAGAAAACAATACAAATCTTAGCAAAATTATTCATAATCAATAATGAAGGGAGAAAAAAATAGTTCTATAACCACAATTTTCATTAACACTTTTAACTATTAGCTTCAATAATTATTGCATGTTGTTTTGATGTTTTCAAATCTTTTGTATTTGATTTTAAGAAAACTTAGGAACAACTTGCAATAATTATAACAGGTAATAGTTAAAGTGGTTTTAAACATGATCAAGATTTCGCTCGCTTAAAATATGCAGGTTATATTTTTATTTTTGTGATATTTTAATCCATATGCAAAATCACTTCAATAAGTCTACTACAGTCGAGTTTACCCAAGCGTTACACCTCGTAGATCTGACTGCTCAATCTAATTCACTCTCTACAAAAAAAAAGTGCAAAACGCGCCTAAAGAGGTTTCCGCTTCAAAAATTGAAAAATTTATCGATGAATATAAAAATGAATTTTTGAAAAATGTATTTACAGCGACAAGTGGTTCGTTTAAATATCAATATTCCGAACGAAACTAACCAGGAAAGAAAGAATAATTCCTCCACTTTTAAATTAACTGCTAAGCTCTCTTTTAAATAACCACTCCTTGCCCTGCCTAATAGATATTAAATTATGTAATCTGCCTGGGTCGGTTAATTTTCATTTCTCGCCGGCTCTAGGAAGTGAATCCTAACATTTTCACCCTGGAAAATACGCTGTGGTAACCTTCAGGTTGCCGTCAGGAGTTGACAAAAAGGATCGTATGACCCACTTGCTAGATCCTCCCATCAGTACCAATCTCTACTAATCTCTAGCCAAACAAACATATTATAGATGTAGTGCAGAAAAAGCAGTGTTTTTTCTTATGTATATTTTTTTAATAATTGATTAAAGTCAGAAAGTAACTGATACTTTTTTATTATTTATATGTTGTTTATATAATTTGTGATTATTATTAATGTATCTCTGAAGCTTGTTACCTCACATTTCTGTATTTTTGTGTTATTCCAAAGGGATTCGTCCCAGAATAAATAAATTATTATTATTTATTTGTCAACGCTTGTACAAAAAGTTTTTGAAGTGAAAACCTCTGTAGGAGCCTTTTGCACTTTTTTGTGGAGAGTGAATTACATTGATCCCCCAGATTTTAACGCTCGGGTAAAGTCGGCTATAGTCGACTAATTGAAATTTGTTTAAATATGGTTTAAAATATCTCAGAAACTGAAAATCGGGCCTGCATACAGTATGCGAGGATATTTTTCAGCATTTTATCCCCTCTGTAATAAGCTATAATTAAAATTTTTATCCTAACGCGACGCCGTGCTAGGCTAAAGGAAAGAAAAAAAGTAATATCGAAAACCAAATGATAACGGGGTTAGTTGGTGGTTAAAATATTTCAGATACTAAAAATCGGACTCGTATACTGTAAAAGAGAGAAATTGTATCTTAATATAACATTATTAATAATATATAAAAAAATAATATAAATGATAATAATAGCAAAAAATCTTAATGGAAAATATATAATATAAAATTACATAACCTTCCAACTGGAAATTTCCACATAAATATTATACAGTCGTTGGATACATCATAAAATAGTAAATATCACTAAGTTAAATAAGTAAATTAAAATCAATAAGGACATTTTTAGATTGACCTTTGATGTCTATATTTTATGCATTACAAGTTTATTATTAACTTTAAAAATTTATTACTAAACGAAATTAAACTAATTAACCCTAACTACAATACACCTAGAATACATGTATTAGTAAAGTTACATAAAAGTGGTGCTTCATTTAGTCCTATCATTAGTAAGTAATATCAATGGCGAAACTGGAAAATTTAACTAAATATATCAATTCCACACTCAATAACCTAAAAAAAAATAGTAACAATGACGTAAAAATATCAATGGAGGTGAATCAAATGCTAGAAATAATAAATAAAATAGACAATACGTAAATATCGTTTGATCTGTTATGATGTAGACAATTTATTTACCAATATCAACTGGAAAGATGTAATAAAAATAATTGAGAAATACTGGGATACAATAGAACCGCATACCCAAATTAAAGTGTTTAATGGAAGATATGGATTGAAATATCTCGGAAGTAAAAAATCGGACCTGCATACTGTAAGCGAGGGAAATGTTCAGTATTTGACTCTCTTTATAATGAGCTATTATTTATAGTTTGTTTTTTTTGGTTACCTTAAGAGGGGAACCAACACAGTAAACATTGGTATCAGGCCATTCCTGGAGATCATAATGCTCCTAACAGTTTACTTTATTAAGTTTATAAAATCCGATACTTCCGATTTTTTTCTGCACAGACTGAGTCAATGTTTCCATCATTTGTCACAGCGATGCCTATAATCTTAGCTACCTTTATGTTACCGTCAATTAACACAATATCAGGTCTGTTGTGAGCCACGAGATTATAAGGTTTTTTATGATTATAAATAAAATGTGTATTTAGGCAGTGTATTATTTTTCCTGTAAACTAGGATAATATTAGCCGAATTGGTAGAAAATCGCATAATTTCTTTACACAACTTAAGGTGAATCTCAATATTTTAGCTTATAAAACTCAGCTTAATTAATATGGACTTGAAGCTTAATAAGCGAGTTTTTCTGAAAGTGGAGCATCTCTTGTATAGTTGGATAATGATAAAAAAGTATCGCAAATAATTTATGATTTAAAAAAAAAAATTGGATTTAGCAAAGTTCAGCCTTTCTAAAGTCCACTTTAAAGGGTTTTAATAATGACAAATTCTATTTTTATTTAAAGTAAATTGTGTCTAGTTTTAAATTTAATTAAAGGAATTTTTAATTCCTTTAATTAAATATTTCTTCAGTTATTACTTTCCATTCAACAAATCATGACACTTAAAAAACACAAAACTTGGATTTACATCTTTTCTACTGGAAATTGGCCCATTGTTTATATGATCTTTTCTGTCTTGTGATCTGATATAACCTCAATGAAAATTCCTCTCTACTTACGAGACACCCAGTATATAAATATATAACACATGGGAAGGAACATGGATTAAAGGAAATATAATCTGTTGAAGAGACAGTAGAGAAACAATAGTTACTAATTAAGGAGTACCGCATTGAATTTCATCGTTATAGCCTTGTTGGAACTGTGAGAATTCTCGATGAGTGTGTCTGAGCTCAGAGCATCAAAGTAAGATATGTACTAATTTATTTATAAACAAACTTAGAAGAGAAAACCAGCTTCATCTAATATTTACAAAATAAACATTAACACATTAAAGCTCGATGAATGTTGGATTCATTTAAGATACTCTATCTTAAATCTGGCCATTATTTTGCGTCCATAAGTAATAAATATCCAGAGTTTTAGTAACAATATTATTATAATGAACGGAAAGTGAGTAAAATAAATTCCTCACCAAAATAATTTTGAATTAAATCACAGTTAACATAATATTTATAAACTTGAGTAAGAAAAATTTAGATAATTCGTGGTACAGCCACATTTTTATCATATTATTAACATCCGCGTGTAACTTTTAGTTACTTTAATAGTGTCATGTCATCGTAACCTACAACTATTTTATTAGCGAAAATTCTCCGAATTGGGGCGTTTTTCAGTCTGAAGATCGATAAAGTTTGTCTATTTAATTAGGTGCTAAAAAACTCATAAATACCCATTTGCTTTACACTTCAATCGTAAGATAATTTGATCACGAAATCGGAAAAAAAAGGTGGCCTTCAAAAATATCGAGACGCCAAAAATATAACCTCTTTATTTTGACATTTTGGGGGTATAGGTCAAAGGGGTGGTTATATCAAGGGATCAATATTTTCTGGGCCACCTTTTTTTCCAATTTTGTGCAAAAATCATCCTACGGTTGAAGTGGAAAGAATATAGGTATTTACGAGTTTTTAGTACCCAGTTAAATAAATAAAGTTTGGCGATCTGCATATTGAAAACGCCTTAATTCCAAGAGTTTTCGTAAATAAAATAATTGTAGGTTACGATGAAATGATGCTGTTCACTTAGTTTCAGGCGGATGTTAATAATTTGATAAAAAGGGGTCTGTACCACGGACTATTAGTGGTTTTAACGGAAAATGAGAAATATAAATTCCTCACCAAAATAATCCTAAATTAAACCATAGTTATCATAATCTTTATAAACTTATCTAAGAGAAAGTGAGAGAAATAATTAGAAAATTTAACGATAAGGAAAGGTAGATTTAATATATATTACATCACCACGTTAACACATTATGCTAAAAGCAACCCATTTGGGCGTCCTTACACTTCCTTTAAGACCACATTATCCGAACCACAACAACGGATACCAAACATGAGGCAGGTACAAACATCAAAAGACCGCAGAGCAGTGCAAGTAAGTGGCAATTTATTATGTGAACACTAAGGTAAAGAAATCTGATTAAGAAACAAATGATACAGACATTCTTTAAAGTTCATAGAAAATAAATTCATACATACATTTTTAGCGGGGAATAAATAATAATAATATTTTGAAAACGACCTCTGAGATAATTTTTTTTTTTATTAAATAATTTAGTTACTGAGAAACAAATTTTAATATCTCAAAGTTATTTAAAATTGGCTCTGATGAAAAAATAAAAATATGGACATGGTGCCCTTTATCTCGGGATGTAGAAATAAAATAGAATTAATATTGTAGCAAGAAACCATGGTAATATATAACCAACAAATTTATAATTTTATTATTGCCATTCAAGTTAGAATGTTCTCTTCGATATTTCCTTTCCTTGAATTTATCCTCGTCGAAGAAACTAATAGGGAATTCAAACATTGTCCGTAGTTGAAATATTGAATATAAAAAATATCTGCTATAATTTTTTTCTATATTAGTATCGATTTTTTAAAATATATTAATTTTTAGAGCACTTAAGATGTAATGTTGCTTCTGCTCTTTTTTATTTAACTTACTTTTATAAACAAACATTTTATGAAATACGTAAGAAACTATTTCCCACTACAAATACGGCAACGCTTGTGGAAATATGAAACGAGGTTTTTAATATAATGTATTACATTATACAAGTTTTTAATCACCTTCGTTTTTCATCTTCCCCTTTTTAAATAAAACTGGAAACGTGAGCGTTGCAACTTTTTCAGTAATTATAATCTATTTATCCAAACTATTGAGACTAAATTACTTATTTCATTATTTTATTTTTATTACTATCTTTTATTTGTTGAATAATTATACATTCTGCCACTTGGAGGGTAATAAGTATCATGGCTAAAATTATTCATTCATACAATATATTAAAAAAAAAGAAATAATTATAAATAAAAAAAAAATAAAAAAGTAAATACTTTAGTAACAAAAATCTGGTGTGTCCACTCACACGACTTTCCTACCTATTTCAGAAAAGTTTTTAAATCATTACATATGTTTATGAAGTAACAAAAAAGAATTGAACTAAATTTATTTTCCTGAAAATTGATCAAATAAAAGATTGAGTACGATTTAGTTGAAATTTTTTTTTTTTAACTTTTATTATGATATTTACAGCTGTATTAGTATGAATACATCTAGTAAATTTGTACAGAGAAATATTATTACATGAAACACGTTTGTTGAGAAACTACCCACTGGTAGCACTCTAATTGAAAAATTAAGGCAATGAAACCGGCTTAAGGTAGATCAGTGTAAAAATTTCAATACTCACTAATATTGCTGATCAACAACTTTTTGCCATAGCTTAGTATTGTCAAACAATAATTTCTGTTAAAAGTAGAGGAAATAATGAAGGTTGTGTGATGCGGGCAACAGAATTTCTTAATTTCACTCAGTCATCTTTATTCTCTTATTCAGCCCTTTCTGAAACCAGGAAATGAACTCGTAATCTTTCATTGGGAATTGAATCACTGTAACTTCGTTAATAGTTGTCCAAAATGAACGATTTTTATATGGCTTTGTAGGCAATTTAATTATAATATTTTTATTTTCTTTATAACTTTTTTTCCTGTTTTTTTTTCGGGAATTTAGTCTATATCCGAAAATTGAAAGGACAATGATCAGAACATCATAGAAAAGTTTCATCAAAATCGTTAGAGCCGTTTTCGCGCTACAGTCTACAGCAAAACATGGTTTTTCATTTATTGTGAGCAAGCTATTGAGCATGGAGTAACGAATTTCTGTCTCAGGCATCAGTAGTCAAAACCCTACAAAATAAAAAAAGAAGCAACAAAATCGGTTCAGTAGTTCCCGAGAAAATCTTGGCACAGAGAGACGGACAGACAGAAAAATGGCTAAAAATGTGTTTTTCGGACTCTGCTGTGAAACGTATAGATCCGTCGAAAACCGCATGTCGGAAATTCGACCCGATTGCAATACTTTCCTTACCTAGTATAGTATAGTATAGGTAAAATAAAATAAATCTTCTTAAACACATTCATACCTATGTACAATACCTTATTTTTTAAACATCAAATTTGTTACGTACATACTAATAAAAATAAATAAGCAAAAGAAGCTTATGATTTAATTATTGAATTTTTTATTAGAATGAAGATTGCCTAGTTAGTTTAATTTGGTTCTAGAAAGGTGTTTAAAAACTCTAATAAATAATTCATTATTTAATTTTTTGATAACCTGAAAAATAGTTTCGTCCTAATATTTCGAATCAAGGGTTATGAGAATAATTATTCCATTCATTTTGTTTGTTTGTTTTGATGTCTAGGCGCAAAACATCCAGGTCATCTGCGCCCGATCAAGTAAATGACACTAATTTTCTACTGTTCAGGTGGTTGGTAAAAAAATAAAAAATGTAAACAAAATAAAATAAAAGAATTAATAGAATAAAATAAATAAATATTGATAATAATATACACTTATAAATAATAATATAGAATAGATAACTAAATAAACTAAAAAAAATAGCAATCAATAATCAATAAATGAATTGAAATTAATAAATCAATGAACTTTTAAAATAAAAAAAATAATAAATAAATCTGCAAAGGACCATTAGTTATAAACTTGTCATATATGTTTTATAATTTTTTCATTGTCTAGGAACTTCATTACACTGGTAAGGATTTCTTTGTTGATTTCCCAGGGATGCTGATATATTCTGGGATATTCCGAGATCATTTAACTTTGCGGTGTGAAAAGGGCACTCTTCTTATTTTAGAAAAGTATAATTATTAAATTTTATATTATTTTGAAAGAGTATATATATATATATATATATATATATATATATATATTTGAATATATAATCGGAGTATATACTTATATTTTGGAAGAGTATAATTATTTTAAAAAGTTGTAATCTCAATTTTCCTCCCGCTAGTCTTATATTTCCGCTGGGTGAGATACAAAAATGAATTAGATAAACTATTATGGTTATAATTTTATATTAATTTTAAAATGCTTCTGCCCACTTATGAAATAATATAAATTAAAAAAAAAAATCTGTTCCGCAGAAATAGAAGTGGATTGATATAAAGAATAAAACCCTGAAAGTTTGTTCTGTCTTCTGGAATGATTTATCACACGTTATTCAATAATGGTGGGATTAAAGTAAATCGACCATATAACAGCTTGGCCTAGTGCACTGTCCAATCAAATTACAGAGCCGTATTTTATTCAAACCTACTATAAAATATCCATTGAGAAAATCCGTGGCACTGTAGTAACAATACGAAAAAAAAACTTCGTGTTCGAGCAAATCCCAAAAATCTAGCCAAAACAAACAAAAAACACTTTCACACTATTTTCCAGAGATATAGCATTTTCTCATTTTACGTATAGTGTGATCCGTTTGCATTATAAATAAGGAAAATATAAATAAGTACAGCAATTACTTAATACGTTATTTCTGAAAATAACTTTAATACAAATGTTTTTTGACGTATTAACGAATAGATTTTTTTTTCTCACAAATATTAGACTTTAGAACGAAGTCCATACATAAAGTAATGTTTAGCTTTATCACCCCATTATTAAACAGTGATTTGGCAATCTTAATAATTCTTCTTAATGGGATTAACATCTTTTAATAATATCCGTAGGTAGTTCAGGAAATAATACATACAGGATGTACAGGGTGTCCAGGAATTAGAGGATGATTTATAGGATTGGTTACAGACCTCAGGAGTTAAAAAAAAGTTTATATAAACAATGGTCTGACTTTCAGCAGGAAAGTAGGAAATTTAAGTTTCCTACTTTCCTATGTTTTTTTTCAAGTGTTTTTTCAAGTGTCACGTTTTTTGTTGAATAGGAAGTGAGAACTAACAAAAAAATCTGGTACGCTGCACTCATCACACAACTTTCACTTAACACCCTCTTCTTAGCAGAAATAAGTATTTTCAGACAAAGGGGAAGTGAAAGTAAAAATTATAGACATTGTATTTATTCTTATTTCATTGTGGACATTTTTATTTGCATAAGTAACCTTATATATAGAAATTTTAATATTTATATCGGTGTAATCTATACAGTTAAATATTAAATAATACCAACAATCGCATTTATGAAAACCGCATATTTATATTTATATAATATTTTCAGAGTTCGTATTATATTAAGATAATGTTACGTAAGGAAGCGTGTACTAATATTTCGGGTGCGCTCGTATTCCTTTGTTTACAATTACAACTATTCTCCGTTACGATCTCTTATTCCTCCTTTCGTTAATTATCAAATTGTTTCATGTTTTATAACTATCTTTTACATTACAGATTAATGTGAAATGGTCAATTATTTCAAATTAAAAAAATTATAGGTACTTTAGAGAAAGTTGAAATTGAAAATTAGCCATACAAGCTATATTAGAGAACACCAATCAGAATAAAAACTAAGGTTTATTTAAAACTGCTTAATTTTACACTGATGTAAAATTAATTAATAGCATTTAATTATAATTAAAATTAATTAATTAATTAAAATTGCATTTAATCAAAATTGTTACAGCCGTTTTCGAGAAAATCGTAAAAATGTGTTTAGTCCACGATATTATGTGCCACTTCCGGTAAGCTGTTTTTGACGGAAAAGTTGCTGTAATATCCCTAGCGTATAAAAACCTTAAATATGCTTTTCACTTTCGTAATAATTTTCGCTTTTGAGCTAGACTGTTAGCACACACAGACCATTTTCCGGGATTTTGTTATTTAGACTCATGGAACCTCAAAATGTGTATTTCCGTTGAAAACTGAAATTCGAAAATTTTCACAATCGCAATACTTCACTATATATTTCGTATATAGGTAAGTGACAGTAAAAATTCAATTTAAGTATTTTACTTAGTTTTAAAATTTACTTAGTTCCAGTATTTACGTTTAGATGAAAATAATTAAAGCAATCACCAGGATTCTTTAATTTAAAAGTTATTTATAGATAGATAGATATAAAAAAAACTTTATTCTGGGACTAAGTCCTTTCAGAATAACAATAATGTACAAAATAATAGAATATTACTGGCCTATACGTTTGAAACAATAAATAAAATTGATAAAATAAAATAAAAAGTAAAGAAAACCTTAGGTGCACAAGCTATATGCAATACAGATAACACTATGTATAGAGCATTTAAAATTATGAACAAAACAATTAAAACTATGAACGAATCACTTGAACTATGAACAAAATTATATATAAGGGTTGAACAACATAAACATACACTTTGAGAAATGAAGAACGAAAAAGAGATATCAGATGAGAGATCAGTGAGTTCATTTCATAAAATAAAATAAAAAAAACTTTACTTGAATATATATATAAAAATAAACAGTTAATTATAATTGAATAAAAAAAAAAAAAATATGTATTGAAATTCCTACGTCGATAGTAGGAAATGCATGTACTATCTCTAGTATCAAGTATTATGATTATATGATTGCTACACAATACATATATAATATTAATAGTTAGCTGGTATCTGACTGTTTTTGGAACAGGAATTGGAATTGGAGGTTTTTGAATGTGTATAGGGAAGGGGCATGCCGAATTTTGATCGGGAGGGAATTCCAAAAGTTGACAGAGCGGGCTATAAAGGAATTTTGGAATGAGGCAGATCTATGAGAAGGGATGTATAGGTCAGAGGGTCGGGATCTTGTAGTGAGGGAATGGATTGAGGACTTAAATTGGAGAAGGTTGTAGGCATAAGAAGGACGACGATCGGTAATGATTTGATAAAGGAAAGTGCCTAGGAAATATTGTCTTCTTAAGGAGGGGAAGAGCCATCCTAACTCAGTGTAGTGGTGGGAGTCTCGGGGTCCCAATTACAAATCTTACAAATTTGCAAAAACGCCATTATAAGAGACAAACTTAATGTTCTAGTCCTAAAATTTACTTTTAAAAGAAAAAAAACCTTCTGATTATTATTCTTATGTAAATGTAAATAACAGGAATAGAAACATTTATTTCGGAAAATATAAATACGGATCGATTCCTTTAATAGAGATTTTAGTAAAAACAATTACCATACCACATTATTCTAAAATATTTGAAAAATTAGTATTATTATTCTTTATTCTTTATCACTTTAAATAAAAGGTATTTTCCTGGAGTGGGGAAGAAATAACTTCAACCACTTCACGTTAATTTTTGTAGTTGTATTGTTTATTTAGGAAGCTCCTTACGATTCTCGCAGTGTTCAGCAGCACAGCTTTCTGGGCTTCATTTATTGTAGTTGTTGATAGGCCCAACTTCTCGGTAGCTTCTACAGTGGATTTTGGAATCAGCCCATTGCCAGAGATCACTAAAGCCCTCACTGCCACTTTTTTCAGTCTGTAGAGATCTTTTAACTCGGCTGCAAGAGTTTGATATTTTGCAATTTTTTTCGGCGCGACTGAGTTGGTGTTCCCATCATTTGGTACAGCGATATCTATTAGCTCAGCTGTCTTCTTAATACTGTCGATCAACACGATATCAGGTCTATTATGGAGCACAGTATGGTCTGTTATAAAAGATTGATTCCAAAACAATTTCATTCCTTCCTTCTTGATAAGTTCTTCTGTACTTATAATAAGGTATTGAATCATTCATTAACATTCTCTTAAGACCAATTGCCTGAGGATAAATTTTTGCAACATCGTCATGTCTCTTGAGGTATTTTGTACCAGTCAGCGCTCCGCACCCTCCAGTTATGTGCTGAATAGACTCGAACGTACTGGCACAGAGCCTACACTTGTCTGATACTGTCTGTTGCTTCAAGAGATGTCGCAAGTAAGACCTCGTTGCTATGACCTGATCTTGGATTGCAATCAGAAAGCCCTCTGTCTTGGAAAACAGAGATTTTCTTTAACCAACCAACTAGTAGAGAATGTTTTATCTATTATTATTATTATCATTATAAAAAAAAAGTGTATTAAGTCAGTAATGTTTATCATAAGATCCCAAATCATGGAAAAACAAGAAATATAAGTTTCTGTCACAATTTATTCTTGTCATTTTTGTTGAAAACTGTAAGTAAGTACGGGTACTTTTAGGCAACAGGATTTTTTCACTTAACTGGAGGCGGATCTCAAGTTTTTCCCTAATAAATTTCAATTTAATTAATATGGATTTAAAGCTTATTAAAGGAGGAAGTTTTTCTAAAAGTGGTGAGGTATCTGTAATATTGTTGGAGAATAATAAAAAAAAAAAATCGTGAATAATTTATTATTTTTATAAAAAGCGAAGCTTAGCCGCTTTAATTAATTAACTAATCAACTAATTATTTAATTAATTAATTAAAGAAAAATATTAGTTTAGCCGCTCTAAAGTTATCACTTCCTATTCAACAAAAAACTTGACACTTAAAAAAACACAAAACTTAAATTTCCTACCATTCTGCCGGAAATTGGGCCATTATTTATATAAACTTTTTTGCAGCTCTTGAAGTCTGATATCACTCCTATTAACATTTCCACTTACGGGACACCCTGTATACCATTCAATCCCTCCCTCTAATGCCATTTCTCTCTTCCCAAGAAATTTTATTGTTCTTCTCATCTTAAAAATATTGCAAGAAAAAGTATAAATTAGATAAAATTTATTTCATATACAATTACACTTGCTGTGGTCTATTCCAAAATTAAAATCCTTCAATAATAAAGCTCCACCAAATAGTTTATAACAAACTAAACCCTACTTAAAAATATTGATGGCACAATTTGCGCTATGCAATTATTTTCTAGGCAACCCTGCTATCATTCATTTCAGGATATTCATTATTCCGATAATATATTTCCGTACCAAACAATACCAAAATAAATGAACGGAGGGATTCCTAACCAGAAAAAAAAATCGATTTTGACATGCCTATCATTAAAAAAAAAAAATATGACCACAGGTCATTTACGAATTTCTAATCAAACGTTTAGTCGAGTACATCAATAGAGCAAAGTATAACCTGTATAATCTGATAAGTTTAACAAGCATTAAAATGGATTCGAAAACAAATCTTTGTAATCTATCTTAATAATATTATTTACAAAAACACATTTTGACAAGGTTATGGTATGCGCCCTTGTTAAAGGCCCGCATGTAAAACAATTAAGAGGTTATTAATCTTGTGAAAGGACAGAATAATATAAACCGATTTATACCGTGTTTTTACTGTTTTGAAGGTACCTTCCTGTGAATTTATATTAATGGTAATTGAATTCACCAACTTCGATTTTTCATATTTCTTGTCCAACTGGATGATGGTATTTTTAGCTTTATTGGAGACTCACATTGATAAACGACCTTGTGCCATTGTTTTTAAAACCTGGACAAATCTCTTCCTGATATTTCGCCTATACGTTGAAGGGTAGTTTTTTAGAGAGGTTGGTCATCATCTGCCTGATTACATGTATTATTTTGTACCAGAAGGAGTACATGATCTGATGTACCTCAACCGTTTGGGGTCCGGAGCTGAAATATTTTTTAAGGTAAACAAAAAGACATAAAAAAGCTCCAATAGTGAAAGAGGCTGGAGCTGATACATTATCGAGAATACTAACAAATGAAACAAAATCGGCATTTTCATACAAAAAAAAATGTTCACCTCTGATTGATGAAAAAAAGCTTCTATATTTGGGTTCGGGGCTTGTTATTTATTTTTTATTTATTAAAAATACCAAAAGTTTCTTTATATTATTACCCGAAATGGAAAAAGGATCGGGTTATTCTCATCCATTTACCTTTTCAATGTATTTTTATTTCGTCGAAAACTAAAGAGCAATATTTAGTTTAGCAATGTATTAATAAATAGCAATAATTTTTAAAAACCTAAAAAGTGATAGGTTTTCTACAGTAACAAAGAATCAAAAAAAAAAAAAGAAAGAAGAAAAAAAAACCTGTACTGCTACAACCCATGAAGGATCTTGGGTTCAGTACTATTTAGGGAAAGCACTGTTTCTTGGTCTACGGTTGTGCAAGGAGGTGATTTGACCGAGATCACGCTCAACCACCAACCATCAGGCTATCTCCTTAATCAATTATTTACATTAAGGGTTCCCACTTTATAGAGGCTGGGTATGTCCCAGGAGGGTCTATCTACCCAGGGTCGCCTAAAGGAGAATGAAACAGAATAAATATTTTTTCTGTCGTGAGCCGGGATTCGAACCTGGATCCTTTAGCATACGAATCTCAGTACCCTACCACTGAGCTAGCCCATTCCCTCAGCATCAAAGAAGCTATTGGCAAAAAATACGATTTAGCTTGAAAAAGGTATATTTTTGTGGGCTTAAAACTCTGGGCCCAATAAACGTCGCCTTTTGAAATCAGTTTTTGTTTAGCAAAAGAGTCTCATGTTAAAAGTAATACCCACCAAAACATTTTTTGGTCCCAAAATCGTTTAAGAAGCTGGCTCTTTCCTCCAAACAATATGGAGTTGTTGAAATATTAAAAGCTGCTGAAGGTGCAGCGGAAAATATAATTGAAGAGCTGATGAACTGAGAGAGGCGAAGCGACGGTGCACTAAGGCTGAGGACGGAGGCGGCGCAGTGGGCAGTCAGCTGCCAGCCGCCGCCAGATGTGGCCGCTCCAGCCCGCTCCTCCAGAGCACTGCTTCCTCCTCAGGGTCAGCTCCAGGCTCAACATCTCCCAACTCTGCACCGCCGACTTCTGCCTTCAGCTCTTGACGGAGAGCGGCCTCTGCCAGCTCCCGGAACTGGAGGACAACTGCGTCTCCAACGCCACTGTCTGCGCCCTCTATCCACGATGGACCAACGGAACCGACCCTCTAGTCGAACGCTTCTTAGGCCAGTATCCGGTAGCCGATTGGCCATTCTTTACCAAGGACTTTCTTCACCTCATCAACAGGCACTGGCTGACCTTCCCGCCTCCGGGGAGGAACGCACATCTCATCTTCATGAGCATCTTCCTCATCCTCGCCATGTTCGGCCTTCCGGGAAATGCCATTGTAATCTACATGATAACAAGGTAAGGGTTGTTCTTTTATATTTTAAAATGAAATTATATTCCGCAGACTTCAAAGTTTTCCAGAATATTTTTTGTATAATCCAATTAAAAATTAAAAATTGACCATTCTCATATAGTCTTCGGTACAGACCTATTTTTATTTTATGGTAACATATAACTTTTTTATCTGCGAGAATTCTCAGAAATGAGGCGTTTTCTCATTAAATTAATTAAGGTACTAAAACTTATGAATACCCACTTTCTTTCTACTTGAATCTTTTTTATTTTCTACATCAAAAGGTTCATAGCAAATTATACTAATTATGTACCAACCAAACGCGTAGTGAAAAATCCCTTTGTTGGCAATTGTAATTGCACAATTTTTACGCTACAATCACCATTAGTGCGTCAACAATTTTAATCCTAGATTAAAATTTAGGTGATGTTAAAATAGTAATCATAACATAAACGAAAGAGGTATGATAATTACGGGAATAGGTAATTATATATTCAAAACCGAAATTTTTATTTATTTACAAAATTGATTCATCTTAATTATTATGTGAATTTTTCTTATCAGCTTTTTGACTTTTTATTTTATTGAAAAAAATTCCGAAGCAAACGTAAGGTTACACTGGCCCAAATTTATGTTGTCATTGTCTTTCGTAGTACAAATGCTGAGATAATGAAAATAAAAAAATGTCAGAATATAAAACAAAAATTAATAAAAATTTAAGATAAGATCTTAATTATTGTGGTTTATCCTCCATAATTAATAAAGCTTTTATTCACTATACTTAGCGAAGTACTTCCCGTTTTCACATATTTCTCTACATGCCCATTCATATAAAAAATATAGGTCAGCTCCGTTGTACTAGGGCCTATTTTCCGCGGATTTGCTTAAAACAGGATCAGTTCGATAAAAAAAAAAATGATTGAATTTTGTACTGAATAGAATTTCTAATACAATCTGTTTCTTACATCAGAGTAACATTGTAAAATATTCAATCAGAGGAAAGCAATTTCTGAAAATTATACTCAGGTCACCGAATACATTAAAGAAAAAACTCATCAAAGTTTTACAAGATAATATTGTTTCAGTTACCTAATTTTACAAAAGAAAATGTACGTAAACATTTTCTGGTGTTTTTGTTTTAGTCAGCGATTTTGTATAAACCATTACGATCTATATTTGTATTTATTTAGGCTGCTTAGTGCTAATTTAAATTAAGTAAACATTGAAGTTGTAAGATATTTTTTTACAATCCACTTTTAATAGACTTCCAGCTCGATCGTGCAAGAAGCCTTGTCCTCTGGAAATGAAAATATGACCTCCACCCGACAATGCCCGACACTGACCTTTAGAATATCGTTTTACCATCCAATCGTGGTTCTATAAAACTAACAACCAATCAGTTCGATTGTCTGTTATAGCTTAATTTTGTGCATATTTCTCTGAATTCTACTAAAAATACTTTCGAACATAAAATGGGGAAAGTACACAGTCGTTTCGTAAATTCCTAACCTTGAACTTGTATGTGATATCCTTAATGGAGCCTGAACTCAAAACATCGAGTTCCTTAAATGCGGAGTAAAATTAGGTGTAAAGAAATATATTCCGATCTGTTAAGTTGGACATTTCAATTTGTTGTGTACAGCGGTATTCCTGTTTATCCAGAATTAGAAGGTTTTTTTTTCTCTTAATTTACAATAACATTGTGTTACCATTTCTCAAAACATATATTGATCTTAATAACTAATTAACATAAGATTAGAAGGAACGAGATTTATTACTTTAATATTTCTTTTATTATATCTTCATCGACTTAGAATACATTTGTCATTAAAATATTTCGACGTCAAGAAGAGAAACCTAAGTACATATATACCTAGTTGTGAAAGATTTCTACGTTCCTTTACATGGGGTTTACAATATTTAAATATTTCATTTAAAAGAGTAAAAAAAAAAAATTAAAACCTGTACATCAACAAACCCTCGAGGGTCTTGGATTTAATGTATGGTAAAGACATAATTGGACAACAGTTGTGCTAGGAGGTAGTTTGACCGATTTATAGAGGATGGGTGTACCCGAGGAGGGTCTCCATACCCCAGGGTCGAACTAGGGCTATTGTAATAATCAATTAACAATTTCATTTAAAAGAGTAAAAAAAATTAAAAATTAAAACCTGTACCTCAACGAACCCACGAGGGTCTTGGATTTAATGTATGGTAAAGACATAATTGGTCAACAGTTGTGCTAGGAGGTAATTTGACCGATTTATACCGGATGAGTGTACCCCAGGAGGATCTCCATACCCCAGGGTCGAACTAGGGCTATTGTAATAAAATATCTACGCAGCAGCGTAGTAGCACAGGGCCTTACTCACTGATCTACTCCGACTCCCATATAAAAGATAAAACACGTGTTAAATATCAATATCAATATTCTATTCCTTATTCAGACCGGTCGCCCTGGTGGTATAAATCCGGGAAAAAAAAAGAAACATATTGGTTAGTTTTGTATTAAAGGATTTTTTAAAATTATACCTGGTAGTTTTTTAAATACTCTATAATAAATAGTATGGGACGATTATTATCATAAAATATACAAACAATAACACGCCAGTTTTGTTTAATCTTTATGCGTGCTCATCCAGAAAAACTGTATTATCTTACTATCAATTAATAAATAACCTCTAATATAATAAAATTGGGTCGTATTTTATTTTTTAGCTTATCTATTTATTTCCGTCTTTTAAAATACTTATATTGATGGTCTGCAGTAATCGTTTATTTAATTATCGATTATCAAGCAACTAATAAGATAATATGTCTTTCATCCAAGTCTTCTACAAGCTCCCATTAATGGTCTGTAGCAAAGGGATCGTGCCTTTCATTCTAGGTCAATGGTGTGCTGTGTCCTGTAATTCGTAACCGTCTGTAAATCTTCACAGAGTTGGCATATTAAGTCAGTAAATAGTATCAATGTGATTGTGCAACAGGCCTTAATGTTTTTAAAGGGATTGTTTTTTTTGTTTTTAATATCGAACATTATTGAGTGAACAAGCTTAAACAGTTTTAAGGATGCGATTCCCTGTTTGATTAGGAATATCTTCGTGGTATTTTATTCTTAGTACAAATTATAAAGTTTATGGATTACCTGAGTCTCCCAGATCATTTTCCTATATTTTCATATATAATATATTATAAAAGAATTATTTATCACAACAGCCGTAGTTCGACCCAGGGGTATGGAGACCTTCCTGGGGCACACCCAGCCTCTATAAATCGTTCAAACCATCTTCTAGCACAACTGTTGACCAAGATACAGTATTTCTGTACCAAACATTAAAGCCAAGACCCTCATGGGTTTGTTGTGGTACAGGTTTTAATTTTTTTTTTTTTTACTCTTTCATTATATATGAAATATTTAATTATTTTAAAACCAATATAAAAGAACGAAGAGAGAATCACTTTATTTTCGTAAAAGAGTTCTGCCCAATTATACTGGGTTGCTACAAACACAGCATACTTATATATCATTGTAGAAAATTAATAGGCAAATCCTCAGATATATTATTACAGTAAGGCTCGAAATCGGTTTTTTTACCAAATATAAGCTCATGTCATGCTCAAATACCATGAATGGGGCATCGTTGGATTCAGAATTTCACGGAGGGTTAGCAAATTGTATTCTCCACTTTTGTTTTTCTTTCTAAAATAATAAAGTCGATACAAACATTTTACTAGGCTTCAATACTGGAACGGTGGTAGATCTATAGTTCGATACGGGACAAATTGGATCTTGAAGATTTTGATGCGTATCCTCTGGATCTATCGGATCTTCCGTTTTAAGCCCAAAAACGTACTATTTTCGAGATAACGCAAGGCATAGGGTTCGCATCCACACAACCTTACGTTAATTGTAGTACTGTCATTGAATAAATGTCTCATTTCGTCCATTTGAGGTCTCCATGATCGAGAGAGGAGGAGTTTATATTATTTATCGATGGTGTTTTTGATCGGCAAGCCATATCATCGTTAATTTTTCACCAAATCTCAAGATTGAGCAACCAATTTCGAAGGCTTCCTTCTCCTTCAGGCGGGCAAAATAGTCCAACCAACTCGACAATTCAGGCAAATAACTTATGAAAGAAAAAAAACTTTATTTGCGAATAACTGAAAAATTACACACTTTTCCTTATGCCCATGATTTTATAAACCATTACTAAATTCCCTACAAATGAAAAAAAAAATCATCGAAATCGGACAATTCTTAGCAAAGATACAGCTTACTGAAATTTGTAAACATTTCAGAGATGAAGATTTAAATTAATTTTTGTTTCCTTTGCCGATTATATTTACCGATAAAGGAACAAATGATTTCTTTATCTTTTGATACGTTGCATTATTTAATTTTATTATTAATTTGGCGTTTGCATTTGATAACAATATGCAGTGCGAATTTTTCGCACCGGCCTACTAGTATACAGTAATAACAATATATTTTTTTATATATATATATATATATATATATTATTATATATTATAATATAATATATATATATATAATATATTTATTATTTTTACATTTCATTTATTTATTTTTATTTCTTCTTTTTTGACAATTTCTTTCATTCATTCATCGCAAAAAGTCATGTTATTTTTTTTACACATATATATTATTTTTATATTTCATTTATTTATTTTTATTTTTTATTTCTTCTGTTATATTTTTATTTCTTCTGTTTTGACAATTTCTTTCATTCATTCATAGCAAAAAATCATGTTATTTTTTTATACATATATATTATTTTTATATTTCATTTATTTATTTTTATTTTTTATTTTTTCTGTTATATTTTTATTTCTTCTGTTTTGACAATTTCTTTCATTCATCCATCGCAAAAAATCATGTTATTTTTTTTTATATATATATTATTTTTATATTTCATTTATTTATTTTTATTTTTATTTCTTTTGTTATATCTTTATTTCTACTGTTTTGACAATTTCTTTCATTCATTCGTCGCAAAAAGTCATGTTATTTTTTTTTTTTACATATATATTATTTTTATATTTCATTTATTATTATTTTTTTTTCTTCTTGTTTCACAATTTCTTTCATCCATTCAACGCAAAATGTCATGAAGTACGTATTTGATAGAGTACATATTATGAGTTTCAATTTTTCTTGAATAAAAAAAAAATTGTAAAAAAATTACACAAACGCTGTTACACATCAAACATAAGTTACAAGTGCACGATTTTCTTATTTGATAAAAAGAAAAGTCATCAAGATTCTTAACGATTTAAGGTTATGAAATGTCATTTAGTCACTTTTTGCAATAAGCCGACCATGTGCCCCATTATGAGGAATAGTCTAGATTTTTATCATTTAAACAAAATATTCGGGTTAAGTGATCGTAAAGAAAATGCTGCGTTAAATTTTATTTGCATTATTATTAGACAGTCTGGCTCTCAAACTAGAATAAAATAGCCACAGGTTTAATCTCTCCGTATCTTCTTTATTAGTAAACCGTGTGGGTCTGGAATAGATCCAATCGCTGGAATAAATGGATACGATGGTAGAGACGTGACTAAAGCACCCAGGAAGCGACTCTATAATAATCTAGAGCAATTTATTTCTATAACACGAAGACATTTATAATATCACACCCAATATGTTCGAATTGTTACTGTAGAGCATAGATGGAGGGGAGGGGGCACAGTGGTGCAAAACAGTATTTTTTGGAAAAAAACCTCGCCCCACCTTAGATATACGACTTTAAAACTCGTATATGGGTAATTTTATATGTATTTTCTTATTCCTAATCGAATGAATCAAAAAGTAAATCGACAGCTTTACGCGTTTACGTTATTTTAAAAATATTATGTTGTAAAATTTGGATAAAATTCTGAATAAAAATTAATTTGATGATTCAAGTCAACATTATTGGGCAAGCATTTTGAAGACTAGAAAGATTGAAATAATAACTGACTTAACAAATATTTAAAAATATAGATTTATAATAATTACATAATAGGGAACTAAAGGTTCAAGCATAAATATTATTTTTAAATAAAACTCAGGTACGACTGTGTTTTTATATTTTTAATTTATTGATCTTTAGGTTATTTTATTTTTATTGTACATAATTTTTGTTTATTATTTAGTTATTATTTTACTTTTTCTAGTTTTATATTTTCCGTATATGTGGTGTAAAGGTGTTCATATATCACTATAATTATTGTCCGTGTGACAGAATATTATATTTCTAAATAAATAAAAAAAATAAATCCAATATAATCCGTCAAAAGAGTATGTTAATTTTAAAATTATATGTTAATTTAAAATATTGTTGTGTTTTATAATAATTTCACCTAATTAGCCCCTGAAAATTATTATTACAAAAAGGTTTAAGCTCTGTTGAGAATTTTGGTTTAACCTTTATTATTCTCATATTTTATTTTATTTTTTTTAACCTATTAAATTTCCATAAAATTTAGATCGAAGACTAAGGCGATAGTGGAAGGTTTAAACCTTCCCCAATAACTTTAAAACGCGAACAGTTATAAGATTTGAGAACCTATTTCAAACTATAAAAATAAAAATAAAACATTTTACTGACACAGTTATCAAAATTTATAACAAATACTAAATAAATTATCATTTGCATGCATACTGTGGACTTGAGTTCAGACAGAGGATATTAGTGAACCGTTTAATTAGATCTATCTTTGGAGTCTCCAGTAGGTATGATTTGAAGTGGCTTTATCCGATTTTCCGACGGCTATATTTCCTATGTGTATCTCTTTTCCGAACCTTAACAACAAAAAGCCATCTTGCATTTTTTATTTGTTTACTCCTTGTTCCTCTGTCCATTCGTTTAACACGAGATTCCAGCCCAGAAAAATGAAATGCCCAGAAAAAATCTCTAGAAATGTTTTTTTAATAAAATTATTTGTAATGTGTGCTACCTTGTTTTGAAATTCCTTATTTATCTCTATACGCAATTTATCTTCCTTAACCTTATTTAAACACCATCTATTCTTCAACCTTCTTAACATTCAATCATCCGAATATATGGAAGAATAAACTTTTCGTATTTAAGAGCTGTCACCCTCATTCTGTTATTATTCTGTAGATACTTATATGTTATCTACATCACTATTCTGTTAATTATAATTATTCTTAGGGGAATAAATGTTCCATACTAAAATTTACTTTTTTTTTCTTTATTTTTTTCAAATGTTTTGCTATTGATTGTTCTCTACTTGGTTGTTTGATTTCAGAACACTTTATTAATTTTCTTCCTCCTTTACAAATGGTTGAAATATGGGCGAATGAAACCTTTAATTAGTAGCTATATTGAAACAAAATGGCGGATTGTGACGTCGAGTTCTGAAAATCATCTTAGTCTGGCTTTGGTAATAAATTTTTTAAAAAATGGTTAAGTAGTCTCCGAGAAAAGAAGTAGACCGAAGGATTGTGTTTATTACATTTTTGGATTCTACGTACTTTAAAAAATAAAGTCTCAAATTTTGAAAATGGTAGGTAATTTCGTTTTTTGTTTCTTCTTGTAAACGATTATTGATACAAATAATACACCAAAACGGAGGTATTCTTTAATGAGAACAGTTATAAAAGGAGAAATTTTTCGGATATTTTCTCGAGAATGCTTGGAGGAAATATGCGACCTCATATAAAAATTATTAAAGAAACTCCTACTCCCTTCTTCTTCTGTAAAATTTACTGGTGACCCTTCAGATATATTTCCAATTGATGTAATTATTTTATAATAAAGCACAAGCGTACAACGCTAGAAGTCACGTAACGTGATAAGCAATCGTGAGGCAACATGCTATGTGACTGAGATAAAGAAAAATAAGTTTATTGGTATTTTTGCAGCAAGGAAATAAAATATAACCCTCTGTTAATTATAATTAACACGTTCCCGATAACAAACACCCATAATTAAAGGGATCCAACTATAAATAATAGTCCGTGGTACAGACACCTTTTTATCAAATTATTAACATCCGTCGAAACTTCGTGAATAGCTTCACCTCATCTTAACCTACAAATAATTTATTTACAAAAATTCTCGAAATTTGGGCATTTTCAATCTATAAAGACTCGTAAATACCCACTTTCTTTCCATTTGAATAGAAATATAACTTGAGCACAAAGTAAAGGAAATAGGTGGCCATCAAAAATATTGAGCTGTTTGGCGTGACCTACAACCCCCAAATTTTAACCAAAAAAATGTAAAAATAACGAGGATATAGAGGCCAAACGGCCCAATCTTTTTTATCGATTTTGTGATCAAATTGTCTTACGATCCTATTGGAAAACAAATGGGTATTTACGAGTTTTTAGGACATAATTATGTAGACAAAATTTGCCAAATAAAATATTACGATGAGATGAAGATATTTACGAAGTTTCAGGTGGATGTGATTTATTTGATAAAAAAGGATAGCACAACGACAAGGATTAGACTATAGCCTAAAATTGATATACATTTTTTTTTCTATTTCGTATTTTAAAAAATACTTGTTTTCTTATCTCAAAATTTTATAATTTTTCAAAATTTAATAACATTGATACTAGTGGGTAGTTTCTTTAAAAGTCACTTCATGTCATTATAATTCTCTGTTCACATTTACTGTATTGTTGATTCATTTATTGTTATTTTAATATAGTTATCAATATCAATAAAAAAAATTTATACACATAAGGCTTGCACGCTTGAATGACTAGGTTCAACTGAACAAAATATTTCGAAACCAATATTAATTAATGGACAAAAAACAATATCAGATTTTTTTCTCGTTTATATTGTTTTTACTTACAGGATGTTTTTTGTTTTAAACTACGTGGTCCGATATAAAAGGCATATGCTTAGCTATTAATTAAATTTCAATTGTTTCCTTATAAAGGATATAACTCCCGCATGTACAGCTACTCTTTCTATGGCCGGAATTCGATTTGAACCAAATCAATTAAAGTACATAATTGAACATTTACAGGTCATTGGAATGATTGTAATACGTTACTCCTATTTTTGGAGTAAATATTTTCATTACGATTTTATATAAATATACTTCTCTTAAGAAAAAACATATATATATATGTATATATAAGCTTTTTGAAAAAAAGGATCTTGTTAAAATTCATTATTCTGTCTCCAGAAATTTAAAATATTCATAAGTAATTACTTATCCAAACATTATTTAAGCGCGTTCTTTACAAAAGGTATGACTGTTGACGTTCTGCATTATCTTAGAAGCAGTTCCTCATACATTATTCCACATATTTCTACTTCTTTCAAGTTATAACCAGTTCTTCTTCTTATTTCTCCTTAGTACCTCTTAGGGAACGACTTCAAGACTTCACGGTCCTTCGCAACATCTTGCACTTTTACCTCAAAGCATGGATCTTCCATCCATTCTGGTTTCCCTTCTGTTCGTCTCACCTCAAATAACATTTGCTTTTTTTGATTCCATTTGATACATCTCGATCTACTGTACCATTTGTTCAACAACTTTCGCTAGATAGGACTGCCCCAAGGAACATTTATTTCTCTGCTTATGATGTTACCCAGTCTTCAACTCCTCGACCCACCTGTATGATTTAATTTTTTTTCTTAACTTATGAACATTCATTTTCTTTTAATGTCAGCTTCCCATTCCATGATTGCTTGTTATAATGGTTGTTCTATGGCTGCTATAAAGGCAATATCGTCTCCTTTTCTTTTTTTACAGATGAACATAAATTTCTTTTAGTTTATATGGTGAACAACAGCACTGGTGGTCATTACCCATTTCCTTAGGTTGGAAATTTGAATAAATTAACCAGACAAAAGGATTCTGAAATTGAAAATTTTTCTACTTTATTTAGCGCAGGGATTCCCGACGCTTGCGGGCACCACTTTTTACCCTCGTGACGTCACTTGTGTCCATGAGTGTGTGCCCGTCTTTCTCTAACATAACCTTTATCGGTTGTCGCTTTGGCTAGAGTTTTACGCATTTTTACGCTACAGTTTTTCTATTAAATGTAGATAATTATTAGATATTTTAATAAATATCTAATCATTTATTATAAGTATGAATTATCACTTTGAATGTAGTAATTTATATTGTATTTTTTTTTTAATAATCATAATTGTTTTACGTGCTGCAGATAGACGAGTTTAGAATTCCTTTCTTAAATATATGGATATTTAAAAATCTAACAAGATTTATAGATATAAAATTAAAAAATAATAATTATAATAATAAGTAATTATATATATATATATAATTATTTAAAATAATAATTCATTTATTGATATAATATCATTACTATAGTTTTGATTAATCTCTTTCTTTTGTAATAAAGAAAAAATAATGAAACTGTTGGTAATACTGCATTTAACTTATTTTATAACTAGCTATAACCAATATAGATTCAAATTAATTTTCAATTTTAAGTTCAAAATGTATTAATTTAAAATAAGAAAATTATATTATATTACTTACATTCATTGCACTTTTCGCCTTTTCGTATTTTCGCCTTTTCTGTAAAAATATATTTCATTAGTTTTAGAAATAATAAAGATGTTTGTTACTAAGCGTATATATATATATATATATATATATATATATATATATATAATATATAATATATATATATATATATAAAGGGTGCTTCGTAATTGCACGGCACTATTTTAGATATGTGTTCACTAACACAAAATAAACAAAAAAGTTCATATTAACATATATCTAATTTATTAAATAGATACCAATCCTTCCATAATAAACTTCAGAACCATCCGAATCCTCTCGTCTCTAACCTTGCTTCCTCTTCTATTCCCGATAACCCTCCGAGGCGTCAGAAAAGAAGATGGCCTCGAGATCTCTTATTGTAAATACATTTTGTTTTTAGAGTGCTACCAGTGGGTAGTTTCTCAACAAGTGATTCCATGTTATTATTTTCTGTTATCAAATTTGATAAATGTATTTTATTTAATAATACAGTTGTAAATATCATGAATAAATAAAAAAAATAAAAAAAAATAAATAAAAAAATAAATAGATATCAAAGGTTAAAGATTTATTATTTATTTACTACATTAAGACTGACTGTGCAAAGTTTAAAGTGTTTAGTACCAAATAAAAGGTTTTAATCACCAGATAAACAAATGAACGATAAACATTGGCTGTAGTTGCTCATCTGTTTGTCTAGTTCTGTGTGTTTTAGTGTGAGTGAATACTGTGACACAGTTCAATTTATGATTATCATGGGAGACATCATAAATTTATTCATTTTTGCAGAACAAAGAGACATGCTTCTAACTTATGGCGAGGTACATAGAAACGGTGGTGCTGCTGTTCGAAGATATCGTGACAAATTTCCTAACCGAAGAATAACAAATCGTAAAACGTTTGAAGCCATTGAGAGACGAGTTAGGGATAATGGCACGCTAAAACCTATACGAGTAAACGCCGATCGACAAAGATTTCGACGAACTGCAAACGTTGAAGAACATATACTCGATGCTGTTCAGTTATCTTCTACTACTAGTACCAGAAGACTTTCAAGTCGTTTCGATGTTTCCTCTACCAGCGTATGGCGAACAATAATGGTATCCATGGATTCGTCGTGCTGAATGTTGCATTCAACAAAACGGAGGCCCCTTTGGACAGTTACTCTAAATGTTGTAATAATAATAAATAAATAGTAATAAGAAATAATAAATCTTTAACCTTTGATATCTATTTAATAAATGAGTTTGAGATATATCTTAATACGAACTTTTTTGATTATTTTGTGTTTGTGAACATAAACCTAAAATAGAGCTGTGCAATTATGAAACACTCTGTATATATATAATTTATCAAGACATAACCAATAAATGTGCCCGCTGCTGAACAAAGGTTAGGAATCCCTGACTTAAGGCAGTCCTCCAGTGCTTCGATGTAAATATTAATAATATCATTAACGTAATACACACTTAAGTGTCAGCATTATCAAGCATGCTGACACTTAAGTGCGTATTCTTTTGTCATCAAGCACTGGGTGAGTCATGACAACTTCCCTTCTTGATTGTCTATAGCTTGAAGTCCACTTCTTAACAGTAGGTTCAACAAATCGAAATTTATTCTACATCTTTTCGTCACATAAACTTCCCCATTGATTCTATATGAGTTCTGCAAAAGCGTGAAACATAACTGCGTAATGTTATGCTTGAAATTTTCAAAATATATAAACGGTAGTAAATTCTTCTGATCAATTTTTTTCCTAGTCAGTGACTGTTGGTACACTGTAGAGCGCTTAGAGAATCCAAGAAAATCACAATCTTATCTTCTCTGAGAGGAATTCTTAAATGGAGAGCTTTTAGGATGCCAGCCAATTCAGCTGTAAATACCGAACAAAGGCTGTTTAATTTAATTTTTAGTGAGATACAAGATATCGAATTTGCTGTTTCGGACCCATTAAGTGCAAATAATTAAACTGTGATGAAGTATTACAGAAGTAAATGTATGTTTCATTTGAAAGTTTGTATTAAAAAATGGTGGGCGACAATTTTCAAAATCACCCATTACATTTTATTAAATAACGTTTTTCGAAATTGATATTCCTATTTTAATAGAAATCATGAAATTCTGCAATAACAAACTTGGTGAAAATTCGAAGCTATAGAAAACTGTTACAAGTACAAAATACGAAAACATCGCTACACATTTGTACATTCTTCAACTCACATGACAACATCCTAGAAATAATTTGAATATTGAAAAAAAAATTGTTGGGCATTTTGAAGAATAAAATAAAAATGAGATCAGTTTACATTTTGTTTCATTACTGATATTAATTGCATTTCAACTGCTCTTAGTTTTTTTTTAAGTATTTGTTCTGAACATCTTGAAAAAGTAATAGTTTAAAAAACCACCAGGGTGTTACCCTATATAAAATGGTATAACTCCTTACATACCTCATCAAGATCGAAGGAAAAATTAGATTCATTTTCATGAAAAGTCAGCTGAATCTTGGATTTTTTTTTGTAATTAAGTCTCCTAAGAAAATGGATTTAACAACAAGCGAACCCCAGGCACAAGGAGGAAGAAGGAGAAGAGAAGAGAAAATCTCACCTCAAAAGATGCAGCCTACCAAAAATCCAAAGTCAAACAGTTACTGGATTTAATCTGACCCAGCAGGAAAAGGAACAAATAGATAAGTATCATACTCCAAATTCAACATACTAATAATATTTTATCTATATGTTTGGTTTATTCAACCCACTCTAATATTATTTATTGAAGGAAACTAGTCGACTGTTTTACATATCATGGATGATAAATATTCAGGACCCAGTCTTTTAAAAAAAAAATTATTTTTTTATTAGTGCCAACGTTTCAACCCAAACATATTCATCGTCTTCAGGGCTGAAAATTTTAAATAAACAAACAGAGATATAATATTATACGACCAATAATGTTAAATAATAAACTATAGTGAATTGATGGTACATGAATCTTGACTAATATTACAATACACATATTAAAAATTAAATATGTAAAAAGTTATACAAACTAAAAATAATCTATATAATCCATTTATACAAATGTGTTATATTTTCTCTTACTAACCGTGGTTTGAGCACTGAGGGTGTTCAAGTACCTCCTCCCCTCCCCCAAAAATAAAAAATACCAATTACCCAATAAAAATATCAAGTACCCAATATATATCAAGTACCCAAGTAAAAAATTGTCAGCCCCGAGGATGACCCACATGTTTGTGTTGAAATGTTGGCACAAATAAAAAATGTAATTTTTTTTAAAAAAGACTGCGTCCTGAATATGTATCACCCATAATATTATTTATGTAATTATACATTAAAAAATGACACAATAATACAGTCCAATCAGTCATCTACATTCAGTCTAACCATTCACCCAATAAAACCAATTTGTATTCAGCGACCCATTTGTCTCTCAACGAATTACAGGATGAAGAACAGTATGAATCCCAGAACAACAATTAATTAACAGTTATTTTATCAAAATTTCTTGTTCCTTCCCAAAGTTATAACGTTTCGCTTTAATGCTCAAACTTTCTAGCTTTAAACTTTCAACATAAAATATATATATATATATATATATATATATATATATATACATATATATAATGTTGCCATTACAGACGTTGTAGGTCTTCTCCATCTCTCTCTATCATGGGCTATTTTTTTTCCAGTTATCTGAATGCTCTATTGCAACTTTGATGATTTTATCTACCCATCTGCTTTTTGGCCTCCAGATGGATTGCTTCGAGTTACTCGCCACACCCATCTTAATCTCCTTGCCTCAATTATTAATATAAAGTATAAAAAATCTGGGTCAGGTCATCAGAATAACGAATAGTTAGTGTTCCTATAAAACGATGGGTGATAAAATTATATCGAAAACGTTTAATGTGTTCATTAAAGGTATTAATATAAATAGGGATATAAAATGAACCAATAAGAAGAGATCATTTATAGTATGAGCTATATAAGGGGATACTGAGTCCATTAATTAAAACTTGTGAGGTGTCCTAAGAAATTTTGTAAAACGTTTTGGTTAATTGGCAAACCATATGGTCCGTGGCATTATTAAAATCCACCAAAAACTTGGTGAATGGCTTCAACTTATCGTAACCTACGATTTTTTTATCAACGAAAATACTCAGAAATGGAGTAGTTTCTCATTAAATTCTGTGTCTCGGAGTTAAATATCACCATGTTTCTTTTTTTATTAAATAATTTAGTAACTAAGAAACAAATTTTAGTAACTGAAAATTAAAGATAATTGGCTTGGTGAACAAATACAAAAATGTGACACTGTCCTTTACCTGAGGAGAACAGATTTATTAACTAAGAAACAAACTTCAATAGCTCAAGGTTATGGAACATTGGCTCACCCTTGAACAAATACAGAAATGGACATGGTGTTGTTTACCTCCGGATTAGAGAATTAATTAATTTAATAATGTACTAAAAACTCTTTGTTTTCCAATTGAATCATAGGTTTGATCGTTTTGATTACAAAACAGAAAAAAAAGTGGCCTACAAAAATATTAGTGTGCTTGGTCAATATAACTTCGTTTTAAAATTTTGACATTGATTCCCACCTAATTTAATCACGTGAATTCAGAAACCCTGAATAATCAGAAACCCTTGGTTAATTTGAGTCAACAACAAGAGACTGTGTTTGGACAGAGTAAAATATTTCTCATGCTTTCCTCCTTGTTAATCCTCGGTCTTTTCATTTTTTTAAAAATATTTTAAATTTAATTTAATTTATTTTACTTTTAGCTTAAATTAAACGGTGTTGAAATGAATAAAACCGACACTTTAACCTCTAATATAGAAAAATCCAAATATAAAGTAATAGTCTGTAGTACAGACCCCTTTTTATCAAAGTATTAACATCTGCCAAAAACTGTGATCTTATCGTAAACTACAAATTTTTATCCACGAAAATTCCAAGAAATGGGGCGTTTTTCCATTAAATTAATTAGGTAATAACAATTCACAAATACTCATTTGCTCTCCACTTGAATTTGAAGATAATTTGTTCACAAAATCAAAAGAAAAGGTGGCCTCGATATTTTTACATTTTAGGGCTGGGAGGTCAAATGACCAATTAATATTTTTTCAGTCCCCATTTTTTCTGAATTTCTTGATCAAATTATCGAACGACCTTAGTGGAAAGCGAGCGGGGTTTCATGAGTTGTTTGTACTTAATTAAATAGATAAAAGTTTGCCGATCTCCAGATTGAAAACGTCCAGATTGCGAGAATTTTCGTAAATAAAAATAACAACTAAGGTGTGTGCTTTATATCAACTGATAGAAGTGAATAGATCAAAAAGGCGAGATTAATAATATGAATTATATTATAAATAATATCTCCTTATAAAGAGGATGAAATGTTGAATATTTCCCTTGCTTACAGTATGTAGGTCCGATTTGTCGTTTCTAAAATATTTTAATCCATATTTTTCATAAAACTCGTTATCATTTGATTTTCGACACTACTTTTTCCTTTTCGCCCCCTTAACACGACGTCGCGTTATGATACAATTTTGAATTATAGCTCATCACAAAGAGAATGGAATGATGGACGTGACCAGCACTCCAACATTTCAAAATAAAAAAAATTTATAGGTCAAACAGCCCAATATTTTTGTAGGCCACTTTTGTTATAGATTTTGTGATCAAATTATGTTACGATCCAAGTGGAAAGCAATTGGGTATTTACGAGTTTTTAGTATCTAATTAAATAGACAATAGTTGTCAATTTTCGGATTGAAAACGCCCCAATTGCAACAGTTTTCTTAAATAATAGTTATAGGTTACAATGAGGTAAAGCTATTTACGAAGCTTTAGGTGGATCATTTGATAAAAAGTTGTCTGTACCATGGACTATATCTTCAATAAATCTTGTTATCATTTGGTTTTCGACACTATTTTTTCTCTATTTGCCTTTCTAACACGGTATCGAGATAAGATACAATTTTGAATAATAGGTTTTTACAGAGAATATAAAATGCTGAACTATTCTCTTTCTTACAGTGTACGGGTCCGAATATCAGTTTCTGAGATATTTAAATCCATATCTTCCATAGAACTCGCTATCATTTGATTTTTGCTATATTTTGTCTCTATTCGCCTTTCCGACACGATGGCGCGTTATGATACAATTTTGAATAATAGCTTATCACAAAGAGGATGGAATGATGAACATTTTCCTCGCTAACGGTATGTAGTTCCGATTTTTAGTTTTTGAGATATTGTAATCCATATGCAAAAACACATAATTAGTCGACTCCAGCCGAGCGATATACATCGGAGATCTGACTGCTCAATCTAATTCACTCTCCACAATAGAAGTAAAAAACTAGCCCAAAGAAGATTTCACTTTAAAAAAAAAAATGTTTTTCATTTCCTCTCCTATTATCTCATCTCAATATATATATATATATATATATATATATATATATATATATATATATATATATATATATATTTTATTATTTCTTAATGATATTTACAACTGTCTTATATAAATACATCTAGTAAATTTGAACATATGGATATAATGACTTGAAAACACTTGCTGAGTAACTACCAAATGGTAGCACTCTAATGATATGTCTACATTAGGAGATCAGGGGACTATCTTCTTTTCAGACTCCTCGGAGGGTTATCAGGAATTGAAGAGGAAGCAAGGTTAGAAACGAGAGTGTTGGGATGATTCTGAGGTTTATTATGGAAAGATAGGTATCTGGATTGGGCCAGATCTGAAACAAAAGAAACATGAAGGTCATTATGGATGGTTTTATTTGTAACAAAGTAGGGAGCATTGAGGATTTTACGAAGGATTTTGGATTGCAAGAATTGGATACGAGAGGAATTCGATGGTTTAGTGGAGCCCCATAGCTCAACTCCGTAAGTCTTAATAGGCCTTATTATAGTCATGTATATGAGTCTTTTGTAATTAATTGGAAGTTTAGATCGTTTGTCTAGTAAGTTCTGAAGTAATCGGAATAGTCGAGCGGTTTCTTGTCGTTTCAGTCTGGTATGATCAAGACATTATTAATGCGATGATAAGTTAAATAACGCTGGGCATTATGGAGAAACGATATTATTGTAATTTGTCACTAATGCAGACAAACTTCCAAATTTTAACTTTTATTTTTTCTCCAAATGTCCCACAGCCATAGAGTAAACTTAGCCCAGTGTGCAAATTTTCGTAAAAAAAAAAAGGTGGTGAGATAAGATGAGATGAAGCTACTCACGAAATTTTAGGCGTATTTTCTGTTTCTGTACCACGGATTAATACCGATATATAATAGAGCATATTCAAAGTGCAAACCTTATTATTGTCCTTCAAAATGGCAAGAGTGGTTTGAAATGGAACTGTTTGAACTAAAGCTCAGCCCTATTAGGGTAAAAGGCCCATTCTGCCTTCAGTGAGCGCACTGCTATGGCTGCCGTCTTCATACTTTACTTTTCCATCGATAATGCCTTAAAAGCAAATTACAATTTTTTTCTCAAAAACCATTTCGCAAATCAATATTTTTATTCTTTCTTTGAACACATTAATATTTATAAATAGACTAAAGTAATTAAATCAAGATTTTTTTAAAATTTATTTTATTAAGAAATAATGGATTTTGCCACACTTGAGGGTAAATGTGGCAGAATAATATATTGGCTAACAGTGAGAGGATTGGGTTTACTCGAGAGGAAAGCTAAACGTAGAATATCGTTTCATCTTTGGAGACCCTACGACGTGATTTTTGTGAACAGTAAAATCAATATTCCAACTTGAGTCGACATCCACCCCTATATAAGATGTAGGTTAAAACATATTGAGTTGTTTTTCACTGATTTTAAAAGTACTCTGTTTTGTCCTCCGCAACCACACATTGTTCCCATGCACGTTGATTGTTGCTTTAAGAGCTATAGATATGCTTTTTCGAGTTAAAAACCCAATCTCTTTAACTAAGAAAAAACAATAGCGACATTAACAAAATTAGAATTTTCATAGTGTCAACAATGAAAAATTATAATGATAATGTAAAAAATGAGTATAAAAAAAATGATAATTAAAATAAATGTCTGTTTTCGTGCTTTTCATATTTTTTTCTATTTAACATTGACAATCCAGAACATAAACGTTTCGTTGAAAAACTAATGTCACGACACGATTCAGCATCAAATACTACCTAACAATCAAGTGCCACATTCTGTATTTGATGATTTGATGAACTGAAAAATATTTCTTTTTACACACTTTGCGCACTTTTAGTGCATGACAGGCGCAACAGTATGACTCAAATAAGATGTCAATGCTTCAGAAATTTCGATGTATCCTCTGAATATGAAAAGTAAATAGGGATTATAATTTGGAAAAATAAGTCAATAACTTGCGCATAGCAATTGCGCACATCGTAGATTTGTGAAAAATTGTTAAAATTGAAATTAAATGGAAAATTAAGGAAAGTTTCATTCAACTATTTTTCTCTATCATACAAAATAAGGAAAATAAGAGGGCGCGCAAACTTTGGAGGACAACCTGTGGAACTCCGTTATCGATTTGGTTATTCCGCTTAAATATCAGAAAATAAGTAATAACAAAAATTTCATAGCATTAAAATATAAACAATTAGACTACAAATTAGAGTCTCTACGGTGATCCATGATGGAGTAATAAAGGATAATAACTTTGGCGTATCCGTCCCCCTCCAGCCTAAACCTACTTGCGATATTAGCACCTCCCGTAAATCACCACGCTTATTTAAAAATGCAAACATAAAACGTTTTTTAAGCATTTCATCTTTTTCTTTGGCCGGTAGTAAATTTTTTTAATTTATTTTTTATTGAAATTTATAACTGTATTAAATGATGAATACAACAAGTAAATATGAAATAAGTAACATGATATGTACAAAATGAAAAGAAACTACCCACTAGTTGCACTCCAATTATATTTCTATATTAGAAGGTCCCGATTCCATCTTCTTTTCAGACGCCTCGAAGGTTTATTTGGAATAGAAGATGAAGCAATGTTAGAAACAAGAGGGTTCAGATGGTTCAGAAGTTTATTATGGAAGGATAGGTCTTTGAATGAACGAATGAAAATATTTTTATTATTCTGGGCCTAGTGTCTCTTTAGAACATGTTACAAATACAGAATATACATTAATATTTTGGTGTATCCATAAAATAAAATTTAATATTTACAGGTTGATTAGGAATACAATAACGTTATAAATTACGAAAAGATATAAAAATATACAGAGATAATATTAGAGTGCTACCAATGGGTAGTTTCTCAACAAGCGTGTTTCATGTGTTTTATATTTCTCTGTACACATTTACTTGATGTATTCATACTAATACAGTTGTAAATACCATAATAAAAAAAGTTTAATACAGAGAAAGTAATTAAGTAAACGAAATATCGATGAATCACAAAATAATCAGAATATCTGGGTGTACTTTGAGGTTTTTACAGCTTAGGTTTTTAAGTGCATTTCGTGATCAATCGGATTGAGAATGGAGTAGGTGTTCGAAGAGGAGAGATTTGAAAGAGGATATTGATTTTCAGTGTCGAATATCTTAAGGTATAGAGTTCCAGAGAGAGACAACTTGTATCAAAAAGGATTTATCAAACGCAGCAGTTCGGTGAGGAGGAGGATAGAGGTCGGACGCACGGGATCTGGTGGGACGGGATTGAAAGGAGCGTTTAAATTGTAGTATCTGTAGAATATAGGCAGGTCGCCGTGTTCTAATGGCTTGGTATAGGAAGGTAGCAAGGAAATATTGACGGCGGTAGGACGGATAAAGCCACTTCAACAAACCACAGAAACATATGGTACATTAAGCTCGTTATAGATGATTATTTGTAACAAAGTAAGGTGCATTGAGGATTTTACGAAGGATTTTGGATTGTAAGGATTGAACACGAGAGGAATTTGATGGCTTAGTAGAGCCCCAAAGTCCGCTACCGTAATTCCAGATAGGTCTTATAGTAATATATATGAGTCTTTTGTGAATAATTGGAAGTTTAGAAGGTTTGTCTAGTAAGTGCTGTAGTAGTAAAAAAAGTTGAGCAGTTTCTAGTCGTTTCAGTCTGGTATGAGGATTCCAAGGAAGTCGTTTGTCCAGGTGGTGTCCTAGGTATCGAATTTGTTCAACAGGGATAACTGAGGTATTGTTAACGGATACTTTAGGACAGGAAGCCGTAGGTATACGACAAAAGGAATTTAAAAAGTAAAAAATACATTGTTGGTAACTGTATTTTCTTTTTAAAATAAAAGAAAAGAAAAAATACTTCTTATTTTAAATTCACAACTTTCCCTCCCTCCTCCCCGAGTTTGGCCCTAAAGAATTAAGACACCCTGCATATTCAATGACTTGTAGTCTCGTAACTGCTCCTTTCCTCGTCACAATCAATCTGTTTTTCAAAAGAATTAGAGCTAAGTATCACTTATAAGAGGTGAGTATTTTGTAATTTTATTTTATTTTTTTGCAATTTAAATACTTATGGCACTTTGTATTTCAGAGAGTGTTTCTGAAAACAATGTGTAATTACAATATTTTATTTTTTAAAAACACAGAATACTTTGTTTTTCATTTACTGTATTTTAAAATAATACCTGAAATAATAATAATAATAATAATAACTTAAAATTCTTTTTCCCGAGCTGTGATGTACAGAATCATATTATGTATGAATTATTCTGTTATTTAGGTAAATAAGCCTATTTTTCTTTCTTTTCCCCCTACCTATTCTAGCTATTCTGACATACGAGGTACAGCTATACAGCTAACTGACCTATTACAGGTCCACCACAAAGTGAATTGCAATCCGCCCGGCAAGAATCGAATCTGCGTAACAACTGCCCCGATGTTGCTAAAGGGACGTCTGGACGCACTTGGTCACCACAGCCTCGTGAACACGCTGTTAATCAAGTTTGCATGAACCACTTTAAAAGTTAATTGCCGTCAGCCGTGATTCAAATTATGTAATTTCACATAGCAGTATCCCCCGCTAAACTTATTTCTGTGTTAAACAATTTAGCACTTTGCACTAGTCAACTTTTACAAGAAGTATTGAATCAAATGCATTTTTTTTTTCAAATTTCAAGTTAACTACTAATCCTTCTAGACAGATAATTATAAATCATATCGTAAATTTAACGCCTTGATTATTTACAATGTTACAATACTTTTTTATCTTTGAATATAAATGAAGTTTAAACAATAGGAACTCAGAATTAGTCTACTCTCGAAAACGCTTTCTCTTCTACGCAGATACTGTCATCAGGATGAAATTTCCCGCTCATTGTCATATATTTTGTTATGTGTTCATTTACTTGTAAGCCCATTTGGTCTGCGTCTCTATGTAAACATATTTTATTTATATAATATATTAATGTTAGCATATTCATGTATCCCTCTGAATGTGTAATATTGGTTATGTTGCTTTAGGAAGTAGATTGAACGGTTTACGTTGATTCTGATTGAGTATAGATACCGCTGAATAATCACGGATTATGAAATGTAAACTTACTGACAAGTCTCAACACATATATTTGCCAGTCTGTTTACAGTTTATACATTATTGATATTTGTTTGATATGTAATGCTAATATTATGCGGCGGAATGTTCCTTCTAATTTCCTGGTTGGGTATAACTTCGAGAACTTACAAGGCATACTCTCATCCTGGAAATCTGATTTTTTACTTTCAATTACGCATATACGAGATATGTAATAAACGTAATTTCTTGAAAAATTTCGAATCCCAATTTCCAACAGAGTCTAAATAACTAAGTCTCGCAAAATTGTCTGAGTTTTTGTAAAGCGCCTATCTAAAAAAAAAAAAAAATAGTTCTCCAAAATAAAAATTATGTAATTAATGAATGTATGTTTCTGGAATGTTGCAGCAACTGTTCATCGGCTAACAAGGATTGACAAATTATATAATCGATTTTGTAAATCATTACAATTTTCATGTTATAAAAGGCTCCAAATCGATTATACTCGTTATGCTAATGCGAAATTGATTGGGTCTTAATATCAAGTAAGTTTCTTCAATGATATAATTTGAAATAGCTTAAATAGTGAATTTTAAGAATGGCTTCCTCTATAGCAATTTAATAAGTTTTATTTGAAATAATAAACGTCCCTCATTGTTATTGGCAATAAGAAATAAATAAATATGAGCCAAGAAATTCACCTTTAAAACGCAACTATTCTAATTCCTAATTAAAATACAGCCAGAAACCGATTACCCATTTACTAAGAAACAGCGCTTTCTTCTCTTATTATTTATGATCTCGTATATATACTTCATATCACTTTTCATACAGTTCTGTTATTCGTTATGTATAACGCAATAATTCTATGCTTTTAAACCCATTTCATTTTTATAGATGATTTAGTTTTTGCTAAGATATAATATAAAAATCTTTAAGTCTCTTGTTTGTGATGTATATACCGCATAGACATTTTAATTTTTTTTCTCTTTATTGCATAATTATAAATATGAATTTAAAAATTGATTTAAATCACATATATCTATAGTAATATAGACTGGCCACTTCCATCCATCAGTGAGCATCTCCTCTGTGTCTATTTGATATCTTTATCTATAATGTACTCAGGAATTGCATTTTGTGAGTAATATATTTATCACATTATTAAAAATACTTAGTGGCGTGTTTACAGCATTTCTGAATAATACTGCAACAGGTAGTCTACTGTCGTAGCTAAACAAGAGACTAGACATAAGACCAAGAGCTGATAAGGGACTAACTCTGATTCCCCCACCGCTACAATCGCTCCCCACCACTCTCCTCTTTACATCTTCATCGTCTTTAGTTCTATTCCTCTTCTCGTTATGGCGCCGTGTCCAATATTTAAATTATCAGTAACTAGGGAAGAAAAGCATGTTTCAATTGCAAAAATATATTCCACAGGAAATGTGGTAATGTTACCTACGTTGATACGTTAAATAAAAAAATAATGGTGCTGTCGCATTTGGGACCCACAAGTGAAAACAATAAGTATACGGATGGTTAGGAGTAGTGCCAGCACGGAAGATAATTTTTTATTAGTTCTTACCGAGCTAGGAAATATTACAGAAGAAATAAAAGATCTCAAGAGCACAACAAATAAACAAGTTTGTCATTCGAAAGCTCTCAAATACTCAAATCAATGGAAGAACGTTCCAAAAGGCAGGAAGAGCTAATTGAAAAATTAAAATAACAGTCTCAAAACAGAAATAAAAAATATGAAAATTAGGCTAAGCTATGCAGAACAAGCACAGCTAAGAGGGAATCTTCGATTGAGCCAAAAGGGATCCCCACGAAGACCAGGGAAACGTCTGAGGGGGTAGTTTTCTCCGTCGAGGCGGCACTGGGCGTCAAGCTTAATTCCTAGAACCTGGACTTGGTGGATAAGGCACTGGCAGACATAGAAAATTTCTAATATAGAAAGTTGTAGAAGGTAACGGAGAGCGGCAAAAAAATTATAAATAATAATTTTTGAAAACTGATAATATTTAACGTAAATCATATGTTTTCTAGGAAATTAAATGAAATTTACTACATAAATGTAAACTTTAAAAAATATTTTTACTTTTATAGAAAGTACATAAAATCCACCTAAACAAGGCAATGGCATTGTTAAAAAAAATTATTTCATTGTACTTGTGTGAAAGAAGAAGTAAAATATAAAATCATTCCACAGATCTATAAAGCATATGTTTATAACCTTAAATACATTTACTGTAGTTCAGTGATTATAGATCTGATATTATATTTAAACTATGTATCAACGTTTATTCCGAAAAATTGTCATGTAACTTTTTAGAAAATTAAATCAGTGAACAATTTGATTAATCTTCCTTTTGTGATATTCCAACAGTATCCACTATTATTTCATTGTACTTGTGTGAAATAAGAAGTGAAATATAAAAATATTTCATAGATACGTTTATAACCTGAAAATATATTTACTGTAGTTTAATAACTCTAGATCTGATATTATATTCAAATATTTAGGTATCTATCGTCCGTGTATAGCGAAAAATCATCATGTAACCTTTTAAAAAATTAAATTGGAGAATAAATTGATAAATTTTCCCTTTGCGATATTCCAACAGAATCCACTTACTTACTCTTACACACTTAGAAAAGTGTAAGAACTTTTGACCTGTCTATGACAGACAATGCAAATCTCTTAACTCCGTTTTAATAAACTTTGCAATGGGAAATAACAGTTTAATAACTAATAGTCGTACAATCCGTAATCAACGGATCGAACAATCCATAATCAACGAATCCTACAATCCATAATCAACCGGTGATGTAATAAATAGGACTTTTGTTATTTTAATAGTATTTATGATTTGTTAGCTGAAATCTTTTAGCTTTAGCTCAGTTAAAAATGCAATTAAAAAATTTTATAATAGTCCAAAATGGCCGGGAAATAATTTCTATTCAAAGTTGAGCAAAGTTAAAAGAGTAAGTGAAAGTTGTGTGTTGAGCGCACCAGACATCTTTTAATATTGACATGAAATTTTATAATTTACGTTAGAGCTTTGGTAATCCAAACCTCTTTCGAGGTAAAGAAATAGTTGAAGCCAATATAAACGATATCAAGTCAAAGAGATCGATGTTATGGTAAGCCAACTTTTGGAGGAAACGTAATCGGATTATTAGTTTTTCTATCTCTACGAGCGGAGGGACTTTCGTACAAGTTTGTTCTCTTTTGATCCCTAAGATTGAATCATATTGTTCGGTAACTCGCTATTGCGAAGAGGAGATATTAGATGTTATGTAGTATTTGAACAGCAATGTTATTTCAGAGGCATCATAATTATATTTGATTTATTTTATTATTGTACCAAGTCTAATATCCTAGAAAATTCCCTAAATCTAAGTAAACATATAGATACTATATACTGGGTTGGCAAATAAGTTCTTTCGGTTTTTATTTTTATTTTTATGTCACTATGATACACTTCTTACCTGATGAATTAATCCCTAAGGTGGATTGCTTATCCTGTTTGTAATATGTCAACAACTGTATCTGTTAACTCTAGTTGAAACTAGCTTTGTAATTTCAGTGTTTTTGCTATTTCACTGCGAATATGTAAAAAAATATGATTCATTATCGTCATATTTTGTTGTATTATTTTAAAAAAGGTTAGCGTGCTGCAGAAGATCATAGAAAAATTTGCAGTGTTTATGTTGATGATACCTTAACCTGTCACATGAACAAACCTGTCAAAATTGTCAAAATTCATTCAGGAAATTTTGAAATCAATGATGCTCAACGCTCAACGGTCTGGACGCCCACATGAAATTGAAACGTACAATGTTAAGACCATTGTTGATCAAAATCCCGCCCAATCAGTGCGAGAGATTGCTATGGCCCTAAATAGGTAGGACACAAGCGTAGAAAACAATTTGTCCAAAATCGGCTATATTTTGAAAGAATTTAATAATTGAATATAAGAGAAAAAAGAAAAATACATATCTAGGACGGAAATAATAGCCAGAAGGTATGCATATAATATATCACTGGAAAGCGCAGAATTAAAAAATATACGTATATATATCTAATACAGAAAGTTGTAGAAGGTAACGGAGAGTGGCGAAAAAAATATGCATAATTATTTCTAAAAACTAACATACTTTAACGTAAATTACTTGTTCCCAAAGAAATTAAATAAAATTTTCTTACTAAATGTAAACTTTTAAAATAATATCTACATTTATATATATATTGTATTTTGTAATCAAGGAATTTCTGGGAGGTAGGAAAAAAAAAAAAAAGGAAAAAAAGATTGAAAAAGTATTTATAATCAACGGAATTGCCTTAAATCCTATTGTTTAAGATAATATTTCATTGTACTTGTGTGAAATAAGAAGTGAAATATAAAAATATTTCATGGATATGTTTATAACCTTAAATATATTTACTGTAATTTAATAACTCTAGATCTGATATTATATTTAAATAATGGTATCCATCGTACGTTTATTCCGAAAAATCATTATGTAACCTTTTAGAAAATTAAATCAGTGTTTAATTTGATGAATTTTCCCTTTGTGATATTCCAACAATATCCATTTACAATTAGTGTGACAACTTTTGACCTGCCTATGACAGACAATGCAAATCTGTCAACTCCGTTTTAGCAAACTTTGCAATGGAAAATAACAATTTAATAACTAATTGTCATAAAATCGATAATCAGTCTGTGACAAGTGAATAGATAAAAAACCTATGAAAAAGTAAATAGGACTTTTGTTATAAATACTTTTAATGGTATTTATGATTAGTTAGCTATAAACTTTTAGCTTTACTTCTGTTAAAAATGCAATTTAAAAATTTTATAATAGCCCAACATAGACAGAAATTAATTTCTATTCAAAAGCGCTAAGTGAAAGTTGTGTAGGGCGCACCAGATTTTTTATTTATACAAACATTCTTATCTAAGAGTTTTAAAGAACCCTTAAAAGAAATCCAAGCTAGTTTTTCATAAAAAAAAAAAAAAATTATTTGGTTTTAAAATTTACTTTGGTTTAAAAATTAAATTGGTCTTTGTAATTTTAGATACATTACAAGTCATTTAATAGTATAATGCTTATTATGCACAATAAAATAAAACGATTGATATATTCTAATTTAAAAAATCCAGGCAAAAATAAATAACATAAATTTTATTTGCAATTATATATATATATATATATATATATATATATTATATATATATTTTTTTTTTTTTTTTTGGCTCCTAGGGCGCATTGGAACGAATGCCGGGATATGTGTCTAATATTTACCGAATTAGTATCATCGAAAATAAATTGGTTAAAATCGGTAAACCACTGACTGTAGCCACCGTTTGTCAGGGGATCTCAAAACGTATATTTTCGTTAAAGACTGGTATTAGATTTTTTTTACGATCCCAATATTTTCTCGAACTATATTTTTCATATATGAGTAAGTGAAAACATAAGATAGAAACATCATTTTCGTAAAGATTGGTTTAGGATCCATTAATAAATATCCTTCATTTTTTAAGGGTTGACGAAAAATGTTTTCGAGCCATCGCTTACCACTTAATCTCCAAATTTACCACTTTCTCTTGAAATAGCCGAGTTAATATTATACGGATATGTTGGAAATCGCTTCTGACGGAAGTGGTTTGTTATCCTGGTAGCCTGTAAACAGCAGCTTTGTAGCGGTCAAACTAACTTTCAGAAAGACAAAAGGAACGTTTTGCTGAACCCTCATCCAATCCTGCATATTGAGCGGTTAAGTTTCGTCAGACTGCCACTAATTTCACTCGATCACTCCCTTCAACGATACATTCTTCACAGAATTATGAGTAATTCACTCAACCGTAGTAAATTATATTTTTATACTCTTCCATGGTTAAAGTATGATATTATTATAAATAAAGTGGAGTAAATGGCCAGTTTCTGAAATAAAAGAGCCGATTTTCAGATATATCGCATACAATTTATTGAGGACGAGAAGTGGCCAATAAATCTCAGACAGGGCAATCCGATCAGAAAGTAGGTCTCAGAACAAAAATTCCTCTGATACCAGGAATACCAAATGATACCAGCTTAAATAGCGTTGTTCTGTCTATATAAACAGTAAATTTTATGTCCATCATTTGTTTGATTTTATTTATTTATTTGTTTAAGTTTGTTTCGACCATAAGGATCACTTTTTATTCCATAAGGAGATTTTATACTTTTTAATCTTTGTTTTTGCATATTATTAGATAAATCACTGTGTATTAAGTCATTTTTCTATTAGATAGCCTATTGTTTATAAATTTTGCAGTTATGTATATATAAATATGTAATTTCTTTTCTTTCTTTTTTTCATTACAATAATAAATAATTTTGAGAAAATTTTATGTTCATTTATTTATTTTTCTTTTGGTTTATTTTTTAGTGGTTACTTACTATTTTTTAAATAATGCTAGAATTTTTATAACTTTGTTTTTGGATAGATTTATGTTTTCTTTTGTATTAATTCATCACTGTTATTTTAAGAGGACTTAGTCCCAGAATAAAGTTCGATTTTCTATTCTATTCCAGAATGTGGGGAGTGGGGTAGCTCAGTGGTAGGGTACTGAGCTTCCAATACTAAAGGACCCAGGTTCGAACCCCGGTTCATGGCAGAAAATTTATTTATCTGTTTCATTGGCTGTGAGGAGACTCTCGTGGGGCACATCCAGCCTCTTTAAAGTGGATACCCTTAATTAAATAATTAATTAAGAGGGGAAACCTGGCGGTTGATCGTGATTTCGGTCAAATCACTTTGCACAACCGTTGACCTAGACAGTCCTTTCCTAAATAGTACTGAACCCAAGACCCTTCATGGGTTGTAGTTGTACAAGTAAAGGTAATCCTATAATGTAGTCTCTTGTGGATCACTACACTTCCTCATAATTGTCTTAATAAGATCTGCAATCGTCATTGTAACTTTTCTTGACGTGATACCAAATGTTAATAAGATGCAGTGCTGTGTGGGTTCTATTTAAAAAAAAAAAATGTATCATCAATGTTTTGTTTTAAATAATAAAGTTCTTGTCAAATTATACAAAAGTGTGTGTAAGATTTTTTTTAAAAAGTTGTCATTCCATTGAAAAAAAAATCCCTCATTTTTGGGCTTCACTTAAAAAACAAAAAAAAAAAAACAAGTATTTTTACAATAACAACATTAACGTTCTCATTTGAGAAAATTGTATTATTTCTTTTACAGTAGACTTATCTTTCAGTAAAAAAAGTCTCTATCGTTAAACCTGTTTTTATAAAAAAAAATATTTTTTTTTTCGATAAGGACAATAACATTCTTATCTGAATTATATATGTAAACAATGCGTATATTTAGTTACTGCAGATGTATTTTTCAAGTGCACTTAATGTTCTTATATATGGTGTTTTCAAGAAATATATAAGTCCTCATATTTTAAATGTTTTTATTGTACTTCAAACGGCGTTTTGAACTGATTAGCTCATTCTAAGTCATCAAAAATTTTAATCTGCGAAAATATATTCATATATTATAATTTCATCGAACATTCATTTGTAGTACACCAAATACAAAAAATTACTGATGCTTGTCATTCCCGAAATCTCAATACTACCTCTTCTCTGTGTTGTTTAACATCGTCTATAATTAGAATAAAAGTAATTTGAAGTGGAATAAAAAAAATTAAGGTATAAGGGCTTATATATCCCTTGAAGACACCATATATGAAAAAATATACAACAAAGTTATTCAACAAAAAAAAAAACTTTCATAGGACCGTTTCGCACTTTTATTGTCGAGAGTGAATTAGATTGATCCGTCAGGCTCGGATGTGTAACGCTCATCCGGGTAAAATCGGCTCAAGTCGACAAATTGAATTGTTTTTTCATATGAATTCAAATATCTCCGAAAATATAAATCGGACTATAAGAAAGGAAATTGTTCAACATTTTGTTCTCTCTGTAATGGGCTATTATTCAAAATTGTATCTTACCTCGATACCGTGTTAAATAGGCGAAAAGAGATAAAATAGTGTCGAAAACCAAATGATAACGAGTTTTATTGAAGATTTATTTAATAAAATATTACAGAAATTAAATTCGGACCTGCATACTGTAAGCGAGAGAAATGTTGAGCATTTCATCCTCTTTATAAGGAGCTGTTAATTATAATTTGTATTTCATATTATTTATCTCGCCTTGTTGATGTTTTCAGTTCTCTCGTTTGATTCAGATTCTTGAAAAGTTAATGTAAGTGAATTAATTTTAACTCCTCAGACAATATTTGTAATAGATAAAAATTGATACAAAATGAAATTTAATTGCATGCAAAATGAGTCACTATCCATATTAGTTTGGTTTTAAAACTGAGAGTTAGGGAAGTATAACTGTACACCTGAACACGAAGAAATATTGTATCAGATAGATTTCAAACAATTTTCAACAGAGAACAACCAATTTTTGGATTTAAGCCAGATTTTAAGATGTTCTGCCCCACTACGCAACGTAGCTATCACAATCTCAAGATTTAAGGCTAATAATAAACACAGATGGTTACTGATACAAGTTAATAGTTCTAGTTACTGATACAAGTTAATAGTTCTAGTGACTGATACAAGTTAATAGTTCTAGTTACTGATACAAGTTAATGGTTCTAGTTACTGAGCTTTATTTAAGCGCATTTCTAAACAAATTGTATAATCAGTTGTACGTTGAATGCTTGTAGAATTATTTTCAATGATGGAAAGGAATTGAAGAGAAGTTTGTTGGGGTGTTCAGTTTTTCCTGAACAACCCCAACCTTTTTTTTTTTTAGATTAGACATATTTCAAATCCTCCATTCGTTCCCGCAATACTCGTTCCCGGTCTTCTGATTTATAAACATAAGGGCCCCAGCGAACCGCTGCTTTCGACAGATCGTTCATTATCCGATCCTCATCCCTATGGAACTCCATCCCTCCCTACATCCGTCAATCCAAAACTCTTCCTACCTTTAAATCCCGCCTGTTCAATCATTTCTTATCTATCCAGTCCCCATAAAATTGTAAATAGTTACTGCTGTAAATATGTATATAAATTATTAGATCGTTCTTCATTATTTTTATTTCATGTTTATTTTTAATTATTAACTGATCTAAATTAGTAAGTAACTTATAATTTCTTCTATTATCTTTCTTTCCTACCTATACTAGGTAAGGAAAGTATTGCAATCGGGTCAAATTTCCGACGGATCTATACGTTTCACAGCCCCCTGTGTCCGAAAAACACATTTTTAGCCATTGGTCTGTCTGTCTGTGCCAAGATTTTCTCGGGAACTACTGAACCGATTTTGTTGCTTCTTTTTTAATTTTGTAGGGTTTTGACTACTGATGCCTGTGACAGAAATTCGTTCCTCCATGCGCAATAGCATGCGCGCAATAAATGAAAAACATGTTTTTCTATAGACTGTAGCCCAAAAACGGCCCTAACGATTTTGATGAAACTTTTCTATGATGTTCTAATCATTGTCCTTTCAATTTTCGTATATAGACTAAATTCCCGAAAAAAATCAGGAAAAAAAGTTATAAAGAAAAGAAAAATGTTATGGGGCCTAACTCTCTAAGTATATATTATACGGTAAAATTTATAATAAATTTTTTGAAAGGTAATGAAATTTCCTACAAAGCCATATAAAAATCGTTCATTTTTGACAACTATTAACGAAGTTACAACTATTCAATTTCCAATGAAAGATTACGAGTTTACTGTTGCCCGCATCACACAATCTCCACTATTTCCTCTATTTTTAACAGAAATTATTGTTTGACAATACTAAGCTATAGTAAAAAGTTGTTGATCAGCAATATTAGTGAGTATTGAAATTTTTACACTGATCTACCTTAAGCCGGTTTCATTGCTTTAGTTTAGCTAATAAATTGTACTTTTGTTTGATCAATTTTCAGATAAAGATATAAAAGCTTTTCTGAAATAGGTAGGAAAGTCGTGTGAGTGGACACACCTGATTTTTTTTTATTTTGACTATTTAATTACTCCATATTTTTGTTTATGTATCTCTAAGGCTCCTTAGCCCACATTATTGTCTTTCTGTATTATTCTAAAGGGATTCGTCCCAGAATAAAAAAAGCATTATTATTATTATTTTAATTTTGGTAGCTACTTTGGAGGAGAAAAATAAAGTTTAATAGTGTTCCTTGTAGTGAAAAAAATGCTTTTAGGAATAAATATATTACATATTTGTTCTTAACACGAGTTTCCATTTAGTCGATAAATCATTTTTTTTTTTTGAAGTACCAATGAAAAAAAATTAGTTCTCTATCTTTTTTTTTTTTTTTTTTTAAGAGAGGGAGGGAAACGGTTTCAACACGAAAGCCCCCCCCCCCTCCTACGGTGAATCCACTAGTGATTTCAGAGACACCCATATAAAAATAAAGAAGAAAAATACAAAAAAATAGCAACGTCTCGGATTCCAGTGAATAAGAGAAGAATGAATATGTCACGAATGAGAGATCTACATTTCAGAGCATAATGAAGGGCACACAAAACCAGACCCATTGTTCTTCTTTCACTCGAACATGGATGTCACTTTTTAGAATTACTGGAATATCATGCAAGAATATATAAACTGAAAGGAATCAGTACAAAAATAGTACTTAAATTTCAATACTAATTGCGAAATCCTTGCTAGATGACTAGTTAATTAAGAGTATCAAAAATAATTTTAAAATATGACATTTTTGAAGTATAAAATTCTTAAGCCGCGTTTTGCACTTTTTTTTGTGAACAGTGAATTAGATTGATCCGTCAGATCTCCGATGTGCAAGGCTCGGGTAATGTCGGCTGGAGTCGACTAATTGAAGTCTTTTTGGATATGGATTAAAATATCTCAGAAATTAAAAAGTCGGACCTGCATATGGTAAGAGAGGAAAATGTTTAGGATTGTATCTTCTTTGTAATTGGCTATTATTCAAAATTGTATCTTAACCTAACACCGTGTTAGAGACAAAAGGGAAAAAATAGTGTCGAAAACCAAATGATAGCGAGTTTTATTGAAGATATTGATTAAAATATGTCCGAAACTAAAAATCGGACCAGTTCACTGTAAGAAGGGGAATTGTTCAGCATTTTATCCTCTTTGTAATAGCTTATTATTCAAAATTGTACCTTAACTCGAAACCGTATTAGAAAGGAGAATAAAGAAAAAATAGTGACGAAAACCAAATGATAACAAGTTTTATTGAAGAAATAATCCATGGCACACACCTATTTTTATCAAATGATTAATATCCACCTGAACCTTCGTAAATAGCTTTCTCTCATCGTACCTACAACTATTTTATTTAAGAAAACTGTTGGACTTGGGAGGTTTTCAATCTGGAAATTGCCAACATTTGTCTATTTAATTAGGTACTAAAAACTCGTAAATACCCAATTGCTTACCACTTGGACCGTAAGATAATTTGATCACAAAATCTATAACAAAAATGGCCTACGAAAATATTGCGCCGTTTGACCTATAAAACCTTTTTGTTTTGAAATGTTGGGGTTTTGGTTAGGCCAAATGGCGTAAGATTTTTGCAGGCCGCCTTTTTTTCTCGATTTTGTGGTCAAATTGTCTTACGATTCAATTGAAAAGCAAATGAGTACCTATTTAAATAGACAAAGTTTGCCGATCTCGAGATTGAAAACGCCTCTATTCCGAATATTTTCTTAAATAAAATAGATGTAGATTACGATGAGATGAAGCTATTCACGAAGTTTCAGGTGGATGTTAATAATTTGATAAAAAGGGTCCTTTGCCACGGACCAATATGGATTAAAATATCTGAGAAACTAAAATTCGGGCTTGCATACTGTAAGTAAGGGAAATGTTCAGCATTTCACCTCTTTATAATGAGCTATTATTTATAATTTACTTTTCATATTATTAATCTCACCTTGTTGGTGTTTTGACTTCTATCGAGTTGTGTAAAGCACACACTTTAGTTTTTTTTTTCTCTTTTTTACTTTTCCGACCTTTTAGTATTATTTGTAGTAAATATTTTGCGTTCTATTTATTTATTTATTTCCACCCTCCCATGCCACAATGGCATTACGGGTGTTTGAAATAGTGTGTAAACATATTGCAATATTTTACGTTCTACACTGATTAGAGTTTTTACTTGAACCACCCTTATCCACTTCTAACTATTAAGTCTAATGCAAGTATTTTTGTTGATTCTATAACCTTGTAAGAATATTTTAATGAGGTATCAATAATAGATAACCTGATTCGAGAATATTTGATTCACATCGATATATACTTTACCCAAAATGATTAAAACCTTTCTAAAGAAAATATTAAAAATGTCTAAAATCGATAATGTAAGTTTCGTTTCCAGTTAGTCGATATATAAGAAAGACTTACTGTAACATATGCATACATCTCGTTTCCTACTATCGCGATATTTACATTATTGTATAGCAACTTCCTGATGGATTGGTTCGAGCTACATGTCCCGCCTATCTTAACTTCCTTACCGTTATAACAGGCGTATTTACCTGCTTCTGTAAGCAGTTCTTTAATATTTCTTGTCATCCATACGTTACAACTCTAATCGCAGATCGCTACGGTTTACTTTCATATTAGGTAGCAAATAAGTTATCACATAAATATAATATTAATAATAATCAAACCACCAGCGATTTAATATTCCGTCAACGAAAAAAATAATACAAAAAGGTGATGACGTACTTTTTACCCCAATCCATTAAGAGGAGTTATGTATGACGTCACCAATAAAAACTGTGTGTCCTGGGTCACGGACCACAGAGCAGAAAATAAATTTTATTAGTAATAGCGGGTTTTCTCACGTAAATTAGTTTATAAATATAATATAACTTATGTAATATATTTTCCCTTATTCCATATGAAATTATAAGACCTTCTCACGGTTGTAATATTAATTCTAAGAAACAGCTCCTGGGAACACAAGCCAAGCCTGTGAACTGTTAACCCTTGCGTCTACCTTTCTAGAATTAGATTCCTCTTTCCTAAATATCCTTCAGAAAATATCGGAATTTGTTCTTAGTCCTTCTAGAGCCCGTATTCACGCTACTCTTCCTTCAGATATTGTTATTTAGACTTTTTATGTTTTATTTACTTGTAAATTTGTAAAATGAATCTTTTTAAAAAAGGTCTTAGCTTCTACATTAAAGATAACTTATATATATTAAATAAGATTTCTTAAATACCTTAAACATGATACCTTCTCTTATATTTCGAAAATAACTGAATAAATTAAATAATTACAGAAGAGTGATAAAAAACAAAAAAAAAAGTCAGAATAGTACAAGCCACATTTTTCAAAAATTCTATCTTTAGTACAGAAATACAATCTCGAAGGGATGAGATATTAGAACGAAAATGTCGTATGCGGCAGGCATCAAACATTTTTCATTTACCACTATACTTTGATTAGATATTTGAATTTGTAAGTAACCGAAAATATATATAACGGGAAGAATAGCCTATTCAAAACAGTAAATTATATTAAGTTTTTAAATTGAAATCACTTCTATTACCTTTTAAGATATTAATTGTTTGAGATATTAATTTTTCTGAATTTTTTTAGATTTTCAAAGATTAATTAAACATCTATAGTACTATTTTCATTTATGGAAATTTTATTTATTAATCTGAGAAACATATTTCTTCTCCTTCTCCTTTAGTCAATTATAAAATCTTTCGAAGCTTATTATTTATCCATTTTTTATTAACATTGTAACAATAGAAGCGATTAATTGTTAACAAGTATAATTTAGCATAAAAGTATCCAGTTGCTTTTTCGGACATTTTCGACTAAAAACCCTCTTATCTTCTCGATTACTCCTTGTTCCTCTGCCCATTCGTTCAACACGAGATCCCAGCTCTCAAACTTTTTCTTTTCATAGAACTGTTTCCTTTAAAAAATCCGTTGTCATACGTGTTATCTTGTTTTGGAATTCTCTAACAACCTCCATAGGCAAATCATCATCCTTTACCTCATTTAAACGTAATTTATCTATCCATCTCTTCAGTAATCTATCTTCCAAATATGTGTAAAATAATGTTCACGTTTTTCAGATCTGTCAGTCGCTTTAATGTTATCTGACAGATACTTATACATCACCCATATTGTTTATGCGTACAAATATGCGAACTCGCATATCTGAATTTATCTGTGATTTACTATATATCTAACAGTATATTTTCTTTATTGTAATCTTAGATCTAGATAATCATGTAATTTAATTTATTCGTAATACTAGAAAATTTCATTAAATTTTACATTGTAGTTATTCAAAGAGGATTTAATCCCAGAATTAAATTTTTTTCTTCTTCTTCTTAAAAATTCAATGTTTCTATAATTTTGTTTATCTTTCAGCAGAAATTTTTAATCATCAACATCGTATTCCTTGTTAAATACCTTATTTTTCAATAATTATTATTTATTAGTTTTTCGTCGATCTCCACTACTTTCTACCTGGATTTTTTTTTTTTTTTATCCTCAGCTTTCCAACAATATATTAAACATACGTATTATGGTAAATGTACCAGGAAGAGATACTGCATCAGTAATAGACATCTTTAAAAAATAAATCGGTGAGTGTAAATACGAGTAGATTTGAAAATCGAGCACGTAAGAGGTTCATATCGGAACCTCAGGAAGTACTATGCCACGATAGGCAATTGGGTGATTTTTAAAGTAGATTTTACGATTGAGATGTTTTTTTATCACTTCTCTTTAGGAGATAGGTTTAAATTTCGTTTCATTTATTGTTCCATTCCCTTCTTTGATACTGTGGAGGAATTATTGTGGGTTTTTTAATCATATAAAAAAAAAAAAATGTTGACCCCAAAACCTGGGTGTCTATTACTGGTGCAAAATAAGAATTCAGATAATTTAACTTCAGAATTACTTTTAGTAAAACCACATATCGATATCCTATTGGTTCCTTCCGTGCATCTTTTTGTAACATTATTTCTAATATCTCAATTCATCTTAAAGTGAGAAAATAGAATTCGATTTTAAAACCGCATATATAACAGAAGCCGACAGGCACATAATCTTATATTCCATTCCATTTCCTATAACCCTCCGAGGCGTTTGAAAAGAATTCCACCCTTACCTTATAAAGGAGATTGGAGTGCTGCCAATGCGTAAGAAATGAAATAAAATTCCGATGAGTTGTGATAAGGATTATGTCGAAACTGTGTTTCTAACATTTAAGTTCGTTAATAATAAGCATTTTAACGAACTCCATTCAGTGTCTATACCACTGAGGGTTCATATTTTAATTAATTTTTTTTCTGCCAAAACCAAAATTGACAGACAAATTAATTTTTTCCTAACATCAGCTTTACAATCCAATTTAAAACCAGTAGGAGGGGGGACCTTATACTATGCAAATGAAATCTACCAACAATATTTTGACTGCGTAATAAACTTTTTAAAAAAATCATGCAAGTAAAATTGAGACATGTATATTAAAGAGGAAAACGAACTCGGTAATTTCCTTGAGACTAATTCCTTCATTGAAATGATAAAAGCAATTGAATTCGCTCCGCCAACCTTTAATTGAACTTCTTACTCATTTAGTGAGGTTTAATGTTCATTAAGTAATTCCATCTTGTCATTTCTTTTCAGTTTTTTTTTTTCCAAAGAAGAAGCAATTCTTGCTCTTCAATTAAAGTAAAATTATAGTCCATGACCAACTCAACGGAGATTTCATTTAAAAAAGAAAATAAATCCTCCTTTCATTATTAGCTTCCTTCATTCTTGCATATTTTTTTATTTAATAAGGTTCTTTTTAATTTAGTATTTCAAATTTTACAATTTCTTGTCATTTCCAGTTGCATCCTCATGATGAGAATAGCAATGTCGAGGAGATGGTAGTTGCAATTATAACTGAAATATAAATAAATTAAACAAAATAATTATTTATATTTTATATTCTATAAGCTTTGGCCCATACTGCATGTTCTCCTCAGGCTTGAATGGAAAAGAAAAAATCCGGTGCGGTGCGCGCATCACACACCTTTCACTTACTGTTCTTAGCAGTTCCCTATTAGAAAACATCAATCAGAAAAAAAAACTCCATTTTATTGCTTAACTCCAAACTGCTCAATTTTACACTGATATAATGAATTCAATCAAAATCATTAGAGCCGTTTTCGAGAAAATCGTAAAAATGTGTTTAGCCCATGATATAAAGTACCACTCCCGGTCAGTCGATATTGACGAAAATGTTACTGTAACATCCCTAGCATATAAAAACCTTAAATATGCAATTTCACTTTCGTACGACTTTTCGTTTTTGAGCTAGACTGTTAACACACACACAGACCATTTGGCGGGACTTGGTTATTTGGACTCAGGGGACCTCAAAACGTGTATTTCCGTTGAAAACTGAGATTCGAAAATTTTCACGATCGCAATACTTATCCTTACTATATATTACATATATGCGTAAGTGAAGTGGACGGGGTGGCCACTTATAAAAATAGTCAGGAGTTCGCGTCCCGGTGCCGGGAGTCTTTTAAATCCCCGCCCACACTCCCTGGCTCGGGAAAATCCCGTATAGCCTTAACGGCGAGGAAGGGAAGGACCAAAAAAAAAAGACAAGCGTAAGTGAAAGTAAAAACACTGTTTTGTTTTATTTTATTAAAGTCTATAATAAACTATCAAATCATATATTAATAATACATAACAATTAAATATTAATAAACCTAAATAAAAAACCTGTACCACTACAACCCATGAAGGATCTTGGGTTCCCTACGATGTGTGGAAGTATTGTTAAAGGGCCAACGGTTGTGCAGGGAGATGATTGGGCCGATATCGCACTCAGCCGTCAGGTTCTCCCTCCTAATTAATTTTAATTAATAGTACCCACTTTATAGAGGCTGAGCGTGCCCCAAGAGGATTTTCCGATCTCAGGATCGATCCACGGCTGGGAAAAAAATACTAGTCATCAGCCGGACTAGAACCTGGGCCCTTGAGCTCTACAAGTCAGTGTTCACCCACTGTGCTCCCGGTTCCCATTAACAAACCTAAATACGCGATATTACAACTTAAGCGACTAAGAACTATGATGGATTTACTAACAGGCAGACTTGCTTGGGGAGATAAATTTCGAGAGGAACAACATTTTGGAGAAATAGTAATTTTAGATTCAAAGGAATTCGGAAATAAAAAAAACCTCTTAAGTATATATAAATATAAAAAATATCTCTATTTAGTTTTCAACTTAAAAGGTATAATTATTTTTTTACATTTAAATTAACAAAAAACTATTTACCTATTTAATAGGTATTTATTGAGTTATACCTTATTTACTTAAAATTTTTTAAAAAAGTAATCATTTAAAAATTATTTGTTAAAAAGGAGAGAGAAAATGAATGCCAAGATTAAGTCGAGCATTGAAGCAAGTTTATAGATTGGAGAGCTGTAGAATTTTCTCCATCATAGTTTCCAATAATGATCTAATTCCGGAAGCTCGAATCTGCCGAATAAAATACCAAGCACGTTTCAGCAAGCAATTATTTCAGGATAAATAAATCTGATAAGAAAATTTAACAGTATTCAATGATCTGAAATTCTGTTGAAAATGTTGATGTTAAAAAATTCATTCTAGAATATGTTTATTTTAAATAATATACAATTAAAGTGAGATAAATCTTGGATCAGATATAATTGAGGACAAATAATATAACAAAAGAAAGAGATAAAAGTTTACTTATTCTTACGCAGTTATATGTTTCCATTAGGATTTGGATAATGATAAGAATCGTAAGAAAAACTTCATAATCTTTGATATTGATACAGTAGGATAAAATCGAACGTAGTGAAAAACGTCTTAAAAAAATATTTGACAAAGGTATGGCACTTATTCAGGTTTGAAGAAACTATTCCAATGAAGTGCCTAGCTCATTTAAGACAAAATTGATTTAGGTTTGTAAGAATATGTATGAAGGGATTAGTTATATCTATAAGAATGTAAAATCAATCAGAGTGAATATAGGTGATTATGAATCTTATATTCAAGAATTTTCTTAATTGTAGCCCAGGAAATAAATATCCAAAAAAAAAAAAAAAAAAGCTCTTCACTTTCTTACTCTAGGCCCTTTTAAGTAGGTATAAATAGTCCTCATGGTCGATACCGATTTATCCTACAAAAACCTCTTTTTCCGGTGATTACATTAAGTAATTGCTTCATTGCGATTGCAAAACAGGATTTTTTATAGTTTGAGTTTGATATTGCTATGCATGAAACCCGTGCCTCATTAGTGAGAAAATATTAAAATATTCAATAATACATATTGAGTAAGAAATAGGTTCATTTCTATTAGTATAGGCTTCAAAGGGTTCCCCACAAGTAGGGGGTTGCGAAGTGTTGGTCGGTTGTGCACTTGGTCCTAGAAACAAAGAGTGAAGGGACATAGGCGGCAGGACTTAGTGAGAAAAGACAGGCGACCCCAGGGAGCCCAGAAGAGAGTTTGCACCGTTAAAATTTTTGAGAGGCACATATTTTGAGGACTTTTGAATTTTGGGGGAGGAGGGCAAATTTCGATGGTATTATGAATTTTTGGACTAAGGGACGAGGGGAAAACATGGAATATATAACTGAAAGTGTAATTGCATATGCATATGCACTGCCTGTTATCATATTTCTTTAAGTCATCAGAACCCAAACCGACCAGAGTTAATTGTTAATAAGTTATTTTTTTTAGATATAAGTAATTATCATAAGAAATGACTACTTGGATTGACTTGACTATTGAAATGACTTTATTAATCAAAATTATGTGTCTGAGAAGGAGTTGATCGGGGGAGGGGGAGGGGTGTGGTCAAATAAATAAATTATGTGTCATTACCCGATTATTTTGAATTTATATATCACCTAATATATATATATATATAAACTTAATAAACTGACCCCACACCATGAAATACTTTGGAGAAGAGCAATTTGAGGTAGGCAACACCTCAAGGTAAATTAAAATATTAAAGAATAATAATTAATTAAATTTATGGTATCCTAATATTTTATTTGTATTTAATGATAAATATGCTTAAATCTAGTATTAAAAACCATCAGAGCTCAGGCATAGCATATTTAATGGCATCCCTTGTGGGGAACTCATAATAATCATATTGTGCTTCAAATTAATCGTAAATAATTTACATTAATAAATTAATGACTACTTCTCATGATAATTACTTATATTTGAAAAATAACTTATTCTAACAATTGACTCTAATCGGTTGGGGTTCTGCTTAGTTAAATGAATATGATAATACTCTTTATTTTACTGTTTACTCTGAATTAAATGAATATGATAATTGTTACCTGCAGTGACGTATACCACGCCCTGATGAAAACTTACAAAGTGGGTCGAAACGTCGGTGTAACCATTAAAATACTATTTTAAAAATTTATTATTTATTTGATCGCAACCCCCGACCAACTTCTTTACAGAATATGATATCAGGCAGTGACATGTGACGTACAAATCAGTTTTTGTCTGGCTGTGTTACCAATATCTCACCAGGTCCTGCCGCCTGCGTACCTTCACTCTTTGTCTATCGGAACAAGTACACAGCAGACCAACTCTTTGAAAACTCCTAATTGTGAGGAACTCTTTGAAGGTATTCTAACAGAAATAAACATATTTCCTGTTCAGTGAATATTGTTGAATATTTGAATATTTCCTTGCAATTGGAGCACGGAGCAAACACCTGCATAGAAATATATATCTGGAAAATGTTTTAAAATTTAGCATGATTATCTTTGTATTTTAATGACCCTCGTGGGAAGATCAAAGTAATCAACGATAATGCTGAATTGAGTGAAGTGCAGTTGGAGTATTCGTGGCATTGTGCAGATTCACTCAGTGCTTAATTAACAATCCGGAGCTAATTAACAATCGCGAGTGCAAACTTAATTCAATTATGTAATGTGATAGTGATGACTGTCTGTACTATCACACTGCTTCCTGTCCACAGAACATTACAGTCTCACTTATCACCAATGTTTTTAATTGTAACAGAAGGTAATATAAAACGATAAAGAATATTTATTAAAAAGTGTTCATTTTTGTATATGTTAAAATATACTGGTTGTCACACCTTAAATATACTATTTTTTTAATTTTAAAGTTTAGACAGAATTAAAACGTTGTCTCAACAGAATTACTAGTAATTAAATATCCTCAGAAAAATATTTGCTAAACCTCTATTTACTAACAGTGTTTGTTAAATTTCTAAGTAGGTTTTTAGCTCTAGTTTAAACGTGACAACGGAAACACGCGATTTCCGAAAGATCTATTTTTATGAGTTCAATCTTGGTCATTCCGCTGCCCAGGCAGCATGGAGTATTGATCAAGCTTTTGTCGAAGGCAGTTCTAATGAGGGAACTATTCGTGGATGGTTTTCTAATTTTTCTTCAGGAGATAGGACGTTTGAGAATCTACCCCATGGGCTGCCTCCAACATCGACTGAGAACGAAGATCTTAAGAAAGCTGTTGAAAAAATCATAAGTCAGAGAATTCGGTAAAAGTCGAATGACTGTTTCCAGATGATCAAAATTGATTGAAATATTAAAAATGAAAAGAATCGATTTCTGGATTCTGCAAGAACTGAACGAACGTCAACTGTTGGAACTTCAAGAGATTGTTTTCTTTGCTTATATGACAAATAAATTTCTTAGGCGGGAAATCCTTATCACATCACCCACATTATCCTGATCTTTTTCCACGGACTACCACTTTTTTCGAAGTTTTGACAACTTATGTGAGGAACATTGTCTATAAATTATTCACACTTTAAAAATGCGTATTCTGACTTCGTTTTAACTCGTAACTCAAACTTTTTCTAATCCAGGATAGAAAACTTGGGTATTCGTTGGCAAAAGTGTATTGAAAAATATGGTAAACACTTTGAATAAAATATATTTGATTTGTTTTTAAATTTTTTTGTTTATTGTTATTCTGTTTCTAAAAACGGTCATTTCATACTGTGGTCCAATATTAGCTGTATATTGATCTAATAGCAAAATTATTACTCCAGATTGGCTGGGTTTAGGTCACTAGTGGATCCAGGATTTACTTGTTTTAGGGGAGAGGCTTCAGCACCAAAGCTGTTTTTTCATATATATATATATATATAATTTTATTTTTTTTACAGTTGGCGCTACAGACCTTTAGATCTTTGACCGCGAGATGTGGTATTCTTGACCACATCCCGATTCCTGATTTAAACACATGGCGATAGGGTCATCAGTCCCTGGGGTAGCCATACGGGCTAAGGCGCTTGCAATAGGTAATCAAAGTCAAGCAACATCGAGCGTGGTTAAGCCATGATGCCCGAGTCTATAGCTCCCCCGGGTATGTGAGACCCGTCAGGCTACTGGAGACAACTCACACCGACCGGGCGTACGACTGATGACCCTACCCCGTGTATTTAAATAGGGAAGTGGTTTACCAGGATGTCATTAGCTCCCTCAAGACCCGTGGCGCGTGGACGGTCTGTCTCTGGGAAAGAAATATAGGTCCTCGTGCGCCTGCTGACTGGCCATAATCCACGGATCTAGACCGATTTGTAACTGTCCTTGAACCCGAGTTACAAGGAAACTGTCAGATTGGTTCTAAAGGGATCGGCTATGGAGCTATGGATGGCCTGCCGTTGCACCTTGGACACCATGGTTCGTAGCAACGTGAGGTTGGTTTACCCCCTCCAGGATAGCCAAAGATCTTCATGATCTGTGGTGCCAAATGAAAAAAAAAACACACACCCATATATTTATATATAATATTATATATATATATATATATATTATATATATATATAATATAAATATATATTAACTTGAAAATAAATAGTATGCACCGAAGAAGAATTGAGTAATATTGTGAATATTATTAACTGGGAGGCCTAACAACGACCCAGAAAAAATGCCGAAGGATGAAGTATGGAAGAATTGGAAATTTACAATTGTGAATACAATAAATGACTTGAAAATGGCTCGACGAGCCGAAACGTCGTCATTGTGATGAGTAGTCATTAAGTGACATTTTTTTTTTTTAAATTGGTGTAAATAAGGCTTATAATAAATTAACTTGAAATAAATAGTATGCACCGAAGAAGAATTGAGTAATATTGTGAATATTATTAACTGGGAGGCCTAACAACGACCCAGAAAACATGCCGAAGGATGAAGTATGGAAGAATTGGAAATTTACAATTGTGAATACAATAAATGACTTGAAAATGGCTCGAAACGTCGTCATTGTGATGAGTAGTCATTAAGTGACAAAAATTTTTTTTAAATTGGTGTAAATATGGCTTATAATAAATTAACTTGAAAATATATATATATATATATATGAAATGGTGTTAAAGTGATTCTTGAAGTTCTATTAAATCTAATTACACGAACAATAATACTTTAAAAGATAATGTTTTTTCCATAAAACATGGTAACATTTTATCATTGGGGAGTGGGGCTTCACCCCGAAAGGCCCCTCTCATCCATGGATCCGCCTGTGGTTTAGGTGCTGCTTCTCGGAGTAGATACATTATTCCAGAACACGTCCCGGTTTATTTGTCCTGTGACACAGAATTCCTGCAGCTTTCCATTGTGAAAATGAACACAGACTCAGTTTAATAATTCTTACAGTATTCACGAAGAAACTTAGTTGTATGATTTTTTTTTTTAAATTTTAAATTGTAGAATTATTTATAATTCAATTAACATCTCAAAATGAATAATGAAAATTCCTTAAATCGTGAAAATGGCGTACTGATTCGGATTCTGGAACGGTTTCTACAAAACGTCCGTAATATTCATATTTTCATTTACAGGAAAAATTTATATTTTTAAATTTATTAAATTAACAATATTTTATTGATATATCCTTATTGAACTGCCTTGAACAAAAGTATGAAAGTTTTTATCTGATAATATACCATCCGCGATTCAGAGAAGCCAAGCTATTATTGACTAGAGATTTGCAGTCCGACAGGAATCCAACTTATATGATGTTGATTTAGCCAAGTTTCCTCTCGATTTTAAACGCTCTATGCCAAAACATTTCAGACAGAAACTAATCTTAAAGGCGCCGAACATATAACTTGCAAGTAACCTGAAAATTTTCTAGACTGATTGTCATCAATTCATCATCACGCCAGGCAACACCAAACACACAAATAATTAATGCTGGCAGAGATTATCTTTGGATTAAGGCTGAGAAATACACTATCTTAGAATAAATTATCAGGAACAGTTGAATGAATCATCGCAGAAAGCTAGTCACTCTTAGGAGTGTCAAAGAAATTCCAAAAATTAGACAAGTTCTGATATGAAGTATATAAAATAAATTAAATTAAAAATTCAATATAACTCCGAAAGAGAGAACAATATGATTGAGAAATTACTGAATTTTCCAGTTGCAAAACTTTTAAATACTTGGAATCCATGGTCATTACAATTAATGAATCCAAAGCGAATGTGGAACCAAGTCAGGCTTAACTGAAGATGAGTATTCACCATGCTTAGATTCTTGAGACAATAGTTTTTCAAATTACATAAATTCGGACAGCGGAGTTGCCCAAAAAAAGTCAGAAAAAGGAAGCTCCAACAAGCAATTTAGGAGATAATAAAAGAAACGGAATGGTAGAGAAGCAGCGAGGATCCGGAAATTACGCTGTAGATTATCTCTGTCAATTAAGAGGGCTATGAAAGAATACCGATGGAAGAAATCACAGGATTTATTGTATGATGGTGATGCAACTTTCTCAAAATTGGCTTAATGATTTTGATCAAATCCGATAAAGCAATATACAATTAAATGGTTTTTAATGTTTTGTAGTCGTTAATTTCATTGTAATACTTGGATTAAATTTCAAAACTATTACTGATTTAACTCTATTACTGAGAGTAAAGAATATTTTTTTAATTTATTAAAAAATATACGACGTTTCTTTTTATATTATAAGAAGTTCCCAAGGATCATAGAACTATTCCATTTATTTCCATCCATTTAATTTACCAAAAGAATTTTAGTTCGTCGAAGAATCATAAACAGTAATATTTTAATTTTTAAAATCTAAACATTTGATAAGTAACTAATGGCAACCATAGCGCCAAAGAAACTTCCAGGGAGAATAACTATTATTCTAAAAAAAAACTATGCATTTTAGTGATTAAAAACGCAGGGCTTTTATTCCTCCAAACGCATGCCGTTATAACTTATTGCTTTGAAACTATACCTTCATATCCGCATCAAAATCTTTAAAACATGGTGTATCCCGTTTCGAATTGCTGACTTTTGAAAAACTATCAGCGTTTTTTAATATGCCATTTTTTTAATGACTTTTAATTGTAATCGTAAACTATGTAAAGATTAAAGTTTTGAAAATGGCATTCGTCACATCTCTATTTAATCATCCTTCGTTTTATACTTCATTCATCAAACTCCGTCGTTCCTGTTATTACCGTATTATTTTAGATTATTAAAGTTTATAGAATCGGCACAAACAAGCTGTCTACTCCCACCCTAATAAACGACACAGGTATTGAGGTGCACTGACCTGTAGTTTCTTCAGTTCTCTATAATGATTCCTCGTCATACCGACGACTATTAGAAAGTAAATTATCCAACCGTCATCTTTACTCAATGGCCTCACTGTTTACTATTACATTTTACATAACATAAGTCTAAAAACGTATTTATGCAATAAATTCAATGGATAATACATTTGAATTCATAATAACAAGAGTTTACTCTTTTATTGATTCCAGAATACTCTATAACAGGAGATTCTCAAAAAAGGTGGAGGGTATAACTCTATTAAAAAATAAAGCAAGTGTTATACCCTTTATAGTAACTTGCATCTCTTAACATAAATCTTCATTATGAAAGTCGAATTAAAATTCATTAAAGTGTTTGCCTATAACAGAGAAGGCTCGACTGGGGTTCGGAAGATTCTGCGAGTGAGGATTGCAGATGAGTCCAATAGATGGAAACAAATAATTCGGAAGCACACTATTCAGGAATGGAATCGACGATGGTCGACAACCCCGAAAGAGGCGATGTTAAGGAAGTTTTTTTCCCGACCGTGCACTTAATATTAACAGAGAAATGGATGCTCCCGGACTACTGGGTTTCGCAAGTCCTCACGAGATATGGAGGCTTTCGGGACAAACTGCGCAGTTTCGGCAAGGACGTCGACCCCCTATGTCCCAGATACCGCGTTCCGGAAACTGCCGAACACGTAGTAATGACCTGTGTTTGAAGGACTTAGGGACACGCTTAGACGGAAAACAGGCTTTTACGCTACGACAGAAGGTGATTTTCCCTTCCTCGTGAAAGAAGAGAATTACCCATATTTCGGAGAATTCGTATACAGGTGGAAGATACGGCTGTGGGACCGAAACACGTTTGTGACCCTAGGCGAAGGGAGGAGGCGACAGAGGCGGAATGAAAAAGGAAAATCATGAAGATGTGGCATTCAGTTGAAGTACGACCGTCTAAGAGGCTGAGATAGTGTGAAAGATATATAATTTATTATGCTACTCTTACAAAAATAAATAAATAAAAATGAATTAATATTCATGATTAAAGGGTAAATAAATTAGAATATATGACACATATCCATAAAAAAACATATATTAATCATTTCCTTCACTTAACGAGGGAATTCAAGAGAGCGCACCGTGTTCGAGTCCGGCTGTAGAAAATAATTTTTTATTGTTTTACAACAATCCTGGGATTTGGAGATCCTCTTAAAGCTTCTATAAAAGTGGTCACTCTAACAAAAAATGCTAATTAAGAAGATAAACCTGGTAGATGAGCGTGATCAAAGTCTAATCACCTTTTTGCTCAATCTTGTATAATTTCAAAACAATAGATTTTGAATCTATTGTATTATCTCTATTTCGATTATAATATATACTCCTGTCTTTATCATGCTTCTTTTTTAAAGGCAATTATAGTAAGAGATAAAAAATATTGAGCTAAATAAATAACAATATGAAACAATAATTATTTTTCTTATAGATTGATTAATAAACGGCGGCTCACACGCATTAATAAAATTAATATCGGATGGAGAAATAATAGTGATAAATCAAGAAGGTATATTAGTGCACTTAGTGTACCTAACGGAACGTTCCGGACTGCGGCATCAACTTGCCCAGGATTCTATCCAGAAAGAAATGCTTCGGACTCTTCGACGATGAACTCATCCTAGAAACTTGGCTTTGGTAAGCTAAATTGGTTCCTTTGAACACTCTCACTTTGAACATGAGCTCAGTACGAAGCGACTTTTACCACATATGTATTTCTTGTACGACTCTTAGACCATTTCATAATAGACCCCTCTTCATAATAGTTAAAGACGACGACCACCATGGGACAGGTCGAGACTTCGCTTTCCTGTCCTGGAGGGATTTAGCGGAAGCAAGGAATGGTAATCCACTTCTCTCTCAACTTATCAATACCGTGAGGACATACTGTCCTCTGTAACAACCTAAATGACAGCCGTCTGTGGTCAGAAGTCGTCTTTGATCTGATGTTCAATATGTCAATCATCATATGCGAGACCAGGGTAACATCAATCCAGTTCTCTCCTCTTACTCCAGAGAAAGTGGGAGTAGAAAAAAGATGGCAGACCAACGGGCTCCTCGTTATAAATTCTCCTCCCAGATCGTGTTCCAGTTGGTAACTGAACATACGACCACGCTTCTATTGGTGGTGTTGATCACACCCATTGTGCTTCGAGGTGTGCTGATGGCAGTGTAAAGGCGATGCTGTCCCGACTGACGTTGCATGTAGCACAATCTACAAAGGTGTAGTGTCTCAGATCTATCACGTCAAGGTTCGTGTTGTTGACTACTCTATACTTGCCCCCCCCCCTCTGTCTACTTTATTACTCGGGGCTATAAGTCTTGAAGTGAGGTCTAGTGACCAAGTTCCCACGGCACTTTGGTCCCCGGTCCAGTACAAAGAGAGCAATAGTAAGTATTATACTTATGCACATAATTCATTTTGTTTGCTTCATTATTACTTTATTGGATATTATTTTAATTTTTCATTCGTTTCCTCAATTTAAACACTATTATTTTAACCGGACCAAAAACATTAATTGTTGAAATTCTTAGTTACTGTAATAATAAACTATAATAATCAGAAAAGGTACTAGGGGTTGTGATTAACATCGGTCAGAGGCATAAAAATAGCTTATATGAATAAAGTTAAACCGTTTACTCTCCCAAATAAATGTCTTTACTTTTATAACGTTTCGGGATCCACTTCATTATCCCATCTTCAGACTAGAAACAAGAAACATTTGTGTTTTTATATTTTTTAAAAGCATCTATTTTTTTAAAAAAGAATTTTCATAATTTTTATTATAGTAAATTATCCCTAAAAATTAGATAATAGAAAGATGATAAATGCGTAAGATTGGCAAATCAGTTTTTCATATAAGTTATGAAAAAACATATGCTTTTAAAAAATATAAATACAAATAACACAAATGTTTCTTCTTTCTAGTCTGAAAATGGGATAATGAAGTGGATCCCGAAACGTCATAAAAAATAAAGACATTTTTTTGGGAGAGTGAACAGTTGCTTAAGTTTATTCATATACCTTATACAAATAAATATGACTGACTTAGGACTGATGAAAAAAATAAAAATAGTCTTTATTTCAATATGCAGCACGTAAAGATTTTAAATTCAGTCACCTCCGTATACTTACTAGGGAAGGTGACTGAATACGCTTATTACTAGTTTTAGCACTTCTTTTACTGTGTGATCAATGGATCTTGGATCCCCTTATTGCTTACAGCTTAATAACAGATACTTATAGGTTTTATTTAAATTAGAGAACAACGGTATTGTTCACCAGCTGTATATCGATTTACGATTTTATTGACCGCCAGAAACTGTATAATATTCTAATCGAGCAGAGGATTCCAAAAAAAAAACAAGTAAATCTAGTCAGGATGTGCTAAACGGAAACATTCGATAAAGTTGGAATCGGTAATAATCTGTCCGGAAAGTTTGAGGTTCGTTCGAATATAAAACAGGGGGATTCCCTTTCGAATTAGAACATGCCATTAAGGAGGTAATCCGTACCGAAAAGGGGTTGGATCTGGGTGGGACAACACCCGTGTTGGGCTATGCGGATGATCTGGTATTGTTAAGCGAAGACGCGGAAACTAAATTCGACAACGTTAATGAATGCCAGTAAGGAACTAGGGCTCGAAATAAACACGGATAAGACAAAATATATGGTTAGCTGCAAAAATGGCCATATTGCTGGTGATATCGATATAGATGTTAATATGTTTGAACAGGTAAACATTTAGGTAAATAGGGTCTACAATAACTATAAAAAACGGGATTGAAGAAGAGATAAAGATTAGACTGAAGGCGGGAAATGCTTGTTATTTTTCTGTGACAAAACTACTTAGCTCGCGCATCTTGTTCCGGAACTTAAAAATTAGAATCTATAAAACCATTATCTTACCTACAGGTCTTTATGGTTGCGAAACATGGCAGCTTACATTAAGAGATGAGTAACTTAAGGTTTTTGAAAATAAAGTATTGCGTAGAATATTCAGAACGAAGGATGAATTAACCGGAGAGTTCAGACGGTTACACAACGCCGAATTGCGTGAACTGTATCCGAGTAATATAATTGAGGTGATCTCAGCTCGGCGAATCAAATGGGCTTGTAAAATTGTTGAACCTAGTAACGAGAGAATTCCTAAAAGATTAATATTTGCTGTACCGAACGGAAAACGTCCGAGGGGTAGACCGAAGCGAAGGTGGGAAGATTGCGTTAAAGCCGATCTGAAGGGACTGGGTTTGGACGGCGAATGGTAGAGGGAGGTGTGTAACAGGCGGTGGATTGTGTCGGCATCGAACCTCCGGGTTCGCTAAGCCTTTTATTATTATTATTATAGTTTTTATTTAAATAAATACATTTTTACATTATTTCAATAGTTAAATTATATCGACATCTGTAGACGAAATTGTTTATTATGGTTTGTAAATTGTTTTTGTTACCTAACCCAACCTGTCAAAAAATAGACTCACCATGTGATCTTGCCCCACCTTTATAGAATTATTTATGAAAAGACCCATTTTAATAATAAAACAACAAACATTAGTGATTCATTTACATTAATACTTGTAGGACTTTCTATTGTTCACTAGATGTTCAATGGTACATACATGATTAGGCAAAAGACCTTCACAAATATTTTTCGAATTTAGGATAAAAATGGAAATATCTTTTGTCGTGTTAGAAGGAAATGAACGGTTTCAATCTCCCCTCCGTAAGTAAAGAATGGAATGGTAAAACGTTTCAAGAAAATGCTGACCAAGCCTTTGTAATGACGCACCTCGCCACTGAGAACTGTGGAGTGGAGTGCTCTTCACTTAGCTCCGGCCGCGGCATGTCTCTGCCAGTTTACTCTGACCCAATTCCCTACTCATGAGGTTAAATCGCATTTTGAAACATAATAATTTAATTTGATATTATTAAAATTATATATATATATATATATATATATATATATAAGTTAAGCGTCGTCGGACTTAGAAAAAAAAAAAAGAAGGAAAAGGGAAAAGATGTAACATACACGACTTCTGAAATAACACTGCTTTATTCGTTCCATAAGCCTCCTTATATACACTTAGCCTGTTTATTTACATTACCAGATAGTGTTAAGGCTGATACCGCCAGTCTCCGGTCTTTATCTCCCCCCCACCAGTTTACGAACAGGATTTTCGGAAACTTAAATATTGCTAGATCGGAGCCCACGGTGACCAGCCTTAACACTTTACAATTGGTTTTACAGTATATCCTTAAAAGAAAATAAAATAGTTCCACTCAACTGGAAAAATATAAATAAGAAGAAATAATTAAAAACACTGAAACTAAACACAGCACTTTAGAACTCCTACCACTTGAGAACTCCTAACAACAACAAAAAAAAACACAATTTCCTCTATACATGAAATAATACAACAAAAAACAAAAAAAAATTTTTACAACTTGTTTTGTTTTGACAGCCACAAAAAAAACATATTCTCTGTTTTTATCTACAGCGGTGAGGGTACTACGAATCCGTAGGTCTATGTCCCGACTCTATCATTGGGAGCTTTAATTGTTCGATATGAACGGTTCTCCTCTTTCTGGGCTCATTCACGCTCTCAATAGTTACCAGGTTATGCTCCCTAATAACAACCACTCTGAATGGACCCTCGTACCGTAGCAATTGTTTCCCTCTGTTGGTTCCCAATTTCCGGTAAACTATTGTTCCTATTTTTAGTTCCCCCATTTGGTCGCGAACTGTACATTCTGCCTTTCCACCCGCTTCTGCTTTTCCCGCTTAATTCTCGCCGTTATCTTTCCCCATGTTTTCTCTACCTCTACCCTATTGCTGAGAATTTGATCCACTAACGGTTCGGTAAGCGTAGTTTCCCCATAATCCCGCCTTGGCCTGCGCATCCCGAATAGAACTTCCATGGGTGAAAACCCCGTTACGGAGTGGATCGAGTGGTTATAGGCTGTTACCGCTTTCCTCATTGCCACATCCGGCTCCAACCCTTTTTCACCCTGATATACACGGACGTGGTCGCTTAACGTACTGTGCAGCCGTTCAATACCGCCTCTACCTTTAGGATGTCCTGGGGTGTTATAATGCCACGCAATTTCCAATCGCTTCACCTCCTCCCTAATCGCGGCATTGTCGAACTCCCTACCACCGTCCGAAGTAATCCTCTCGGGGACCCCATAGAACTGCACCCAGGTTTGTAGGGCTTCCGCAACTGCATTGGCTGACTTCTCCATCACTTGGTATGCCATCGCCACCTTGCTGAATATGTCGATTACCGTGACCCACTTAAACCCTTTCCAGGTAAACGTGTCAATCTGAAGGTCCTGTAGCGGCATATTCCCTGTAGGTGTCTCCTCCTGAACTCCTCTGGGGGGGTGTCGATCGTATTTTGTGCGCATGCATATCTCGCATTTCCCAATGACTTCCTGGATGGACCTCTTCATGCCCCACCAGAAATACTTCCGACGCAATGCCTGCAGCGTCTCATTAACGCCTCGGTGATTGGTTTTCCCCTGGTGATATGCTACTGTGATTGCTTGCTGCTGCTCTTCGTCCTGTACCGTCTCCACAGCATACTTGCACCGGATGAATGTCCTGTCCACGCCTATTCGCTCGGACCTCCACATTCGCTTGATCTTATCCCATACCGTATTGTTTCCTACGTATAGGTAGTGCGTTTTACCCGCTTCCGAGGCATCCCTCAGTGCCGTACAGATTTGTTCTTCGCTGACCCCGGGCTGCGACCAAATGACGCGGATCCTACTTCTCCCGTACCTTCTGAAATCGATCTTCATGATTCCGGTTGTTCGTGTCTTCCAAATCACCTGACGGTGTTTGTCGTTCACGATCTCCTCTATTTCTTCCATCTCCGCTGCCCTTTCTTCCGCTGAGCTCTCCTCTTCTGGGGAATCTCCCCTGTCCTCAATCCCTGCGGTGTCATTTGCCCCTTCGCCATCGGGAGTCCATTCCCTCAAGAATTGCGCACGTCCTGCGATGGTCCTCCCCTGTCCTCTTCAACCGCGTTGATCATGATGGCCCTCGAGAGCCAGTCTGCCACCACGTTTTCCTTTCCCGGCTTATACACCACCTCTATGTTGTATTGGCTTAGGATCTCCTTCCATCTTGTGACCCTAGCTGAGGTTTCCTTGAGTTTTCCTACCCACTGGAGGGGTTTGTGGTCGGTATGGACTCGAAATTTTCTCCCGAATACGTATGGCCTGAAATGGTCGATAGCCCATACTATCGCGAGTAGCTCCCTCTCCAAAGCGCTGTACCTTGATTCCGCACCCGTAAGCCGACGGCTCGCGTATGCTATCGGTCGTTCACCCTCACTCCCCCCCTGGGACAAAACGGCCCCTAGCGCGTATTCACTCGCATCAGTGGTTATATTAAAAAGCTTCTCGAAATCCGGAAACGCTAACACCGGCTCCGTCAGCAACCTATTCATACATTTTCGAATGTTATTCTCCATCTCTGGTGTCACCACAATCTTCGCGCCTTTCTTCAACAAATTGTTAATGGGTACCAAATACTCTGCCATCTCGGGTACGAATCTCCGGTAATAATTCAGCGTCCCGAGAAGCCTACGAATCCCCTTGACGTCCCGTGGTACCGCCATCCGCGTGATTGCTCCACCTTTGCCGCATCCGGTCTGACCCCCTCGCTAGAGATAGTGTGGCCTAAAAAATTGATCCGCGTTTGTCCCAGCAGAGACTTCTCGCTTGACAATTTCAGCCCGAATTGCCGGAGCCTTTCGAATACTGCCCTCAGATGTCCACGTGCTCGGTTTCCGTTCTGCTAAAAATCAGCAGGTCATCCATGTATACCTGGCATACCGAGTCATCGATGCCCCTCAAAAATTCGTCCATCAGACGCTGAAACGTTATGGGCGCATTCTTCAGACCAAACGGCATCCTGGTGAATTCATAATGCCCCCTTTCAAATGTGAACGCTGTTTTGTGTTGGTCTTCCGGGTGCATCCGTATTTGGTGGTATCCCGCCTTGAGGTCCAGCGTGCTAAAGACCACGGCCCCACTCAACCTATCGAGTATATCCTCGAATCTCGGGATCGGGTACTTCTCGTCTACCGTGTTATCGTTCAATTTACGATAGTCTACTACCACCCTGTATTTTTCCTTATTATCCCCCGGCGCTGCCTTCTTTTTCACCGCCCACAGGGGACTATTGAATGGTGAGGTGCTATCAACTATGATTCCCTGTTCTTTTAGACTATCTAGCTCCTCCCGAATATGCTGTCTCAACGCCTGCGGGTATCTTCTCTCTTTCACGTAAGTTACCCTCTCCTGTTTCAGTGGGATTTCGTGCACCGTCCTCCCTGTTACTCCTAATACCTCACCTTCCCTGAAGAAGATATCCCTAAACTCCTCTTGTAGCAACTTCCTCCAGTCCTCCACTCTGTCCACCGCTCCTATCCGCACCCTTCTTTCTCTCGCGACCCCTATACATCCGAACTTCCTCTTTCCTAACCTAACGCTCCAGACTCCTCTACGATTTCTAATGCTCGCCCCTACCTGACCTAACAAATCGCACCCTACTATGACTTGGTATTCCCGAGTCATGTTCTCACCACATGCACCGTTAGCTCACCCTCTTTCCCTGTCCACCGATCAAGCCCAATTGTCGCCTCACCCTCTACACTACAGGGACCACCCAGAGTGATCAGCTGGCAGTCACATTTCTGTATCCGGAGTACCCTCTCGCTCCCGCACCCTTTTCCTAACGCCCTTCGAGTCATAATAGTGCTCGAGCTACCCGTGTCCACAAGACACTTTACTCCCCCGTCTACTTCGATAATTGGCAACCAGCATGGCTTACCTCGGATGTTGTTGCATATTGCTGTGCGGTCGCCTCTCTGCCGACACACTCCTCAGATGTCGTCCCGCTTCCTCCTTTCTGCCGCCGCTCGTCGCTGCTCACTCCGTTGGCTGCGCCTACCTCCTTCACCTCCGCTGCTGCCTGGTTCGTCCGTCTCCGTTCCCGACGCTCCTGACTCCTCGGTTGCCTCCTCCGAAGATCCGTCCCGCTGATGTACCCTGGCTCGTCTTTCATCCTCTGCACATTCACCTCCATGGGTTCGTCCTGAGGTCTCTCCCTCCTGTGAAATATGTATGGGCACTGCCTTGCTATGTGCCCTTCCGTCCCGCACTCGAAGCATCTGGTGCGCGGACATTGCGCTACTAAATGTCCCGGCTTCCCACACCCGTGACATTTTCTCTCTTCCCTCCGGGGCCCATTCCTCGGCCTCGACGACTGTCCCGATCTTCTTTCCCTCGTCGGGGCTTTTTCTCCACTCGGCTGCCTTGTGTCCCTCTTCTTCCAACCTGTCGGGGCTGTCCATGGTCGTCTATCCGTCACCGGGTCCAACCCGGTTCTTCCACATCCATCCGTGTCTCCTCCTCTCTGGCACTTAGGTCGATCATCTCCTGGGCGCATTCGAGGAACGATCGCTCTCTGGGCAGTCCGTCCCTCTTCCCCGTTTCTTTAGCCAGCTGGACTTTCAATATTGTCGACAGAAACTCCATCCTGGCTTCGACCTCTCCCACGCTCATTGTTTCCCGCATCTTCTCGGTTATGCGATTGTACTTCGCCACGAGTACTCCCGCATATTGCCCCCTTGACTGTCGTTGGGCCCGCCGCTCCCTAAACATTTGGAATATGTCCTCTTCCGGTGTCCACCTACCTCCTCCAAAAGCCTTCTTCAGCCGCTCCTTAATCACCGGCCACGGAGTCTCCTCGTCCGCTTGGATCTGGTTCAGGACGTTCCTCCTTACTCGGCACACAAGAGCTGCTTTTAGTTCTTCGCGTCCCCTAGGTTCACCAGGTCCTCCGCCACCTTCACCTCGATTCTTGACATAAGACGATCTCCGCCTTTCAAGAAATGGTTGAGCTCGCCTACCTCGCCTCCGAATCGTTCAGGTCCGCAATGGCCCTCCGTAAGTCCTGCGTGGTTGTTGCTCTTATTTTCATCCATTCCAAGGCATTGGCGTGTGCTTCTGCCAACGTGTCCCTTGGTAATGGAGGGATCTCCTGGATCTGAGGGATCTGTGCTACCTGAGGGACTTGAGGTATCTGAGGTACCTGAGGCGCGATCTGGGGTACCTGATTGATCTGTGGAATATCCTGAGGTTGAGGAATTTCCGGTACGCTTAGTACTCCCGGTCTAATCAATCCTTCTGTCGGCATTTCACCTTTTCCTTAAACACCAAAAAAAAAAAAAATATCTACTTAAAAAAAAATTACTTCCCTGACGTTGTCCCGGGTTTCGGCACCAGTTAAGCGTCGTCGGACTTAGAAAAAAAAAAAAGAAGGAAAAGGGAAAAGATGTAACATACACGACTTCTGAAATAACACTGCTTTATTCGTTCCATAAGCCTCCTTATATACACTTAGCCTGTTTATTTACATTACCAGATAGTATTAAGGCTGATACCGCCAGTCTCCGGTCTTTATTTATATATATATATATATATATATATATATATATATATATATATATATATAATATAACATTTATATATTGTATTTTGTAATAAAGAAATTCCTGGGGGGGTAGAGAAAAAAAAAATAAATAAAAAAAAAAATTAAAGGCGTATCTGAATTCATAAACAAAAGAATAATAACATTCTATGATTATTTAAAATATTTAACCAATGGAGAATTCAATACGTTAACATTTCCGCCGGCTCCTCGGCGATGGCAAAATATAGCTGTAAGATAGATTTTAAGTTCTAAGAAAATTATCAAGATAGAGGTGAGCCCCATCACCAAGATTGAAAGTCAAGTAATAAAGATCAACTGTAATAATCAAGTAATAAGAGTAATAAACAGAACTGAGAAAGGCTCAGCAAGACATTAAAATGTATCTAAGATACAGTACAAGGAACATGTTAAACAAATGTAAGAAACGAAACATGTATGAAACTGGGGATAAGAAGAAAAAAAAATTGATTAATAATAATTTTGAAATATTCAAGAATTTATGATACGTATAAATTCTGTGAGGTACTTAAAATCAACATGGGTGAGGTTAAATCTTAATGGTTTTCTGAGACAAGTGTTCAATATCACTATGCAACTGTTCAAATTCATCCTCATTAGGATGATTCAATAGTTACTTGAATGAAGCTGAAGAAATTGAATTTTTAGTGATTTTTTTTCTATGAACTGTAGTCAAAACTAGAGACCAGATTTTCGTGCAGTAAAAAAAAAGAAAAAAAAAAGTTGAGTAAAAACCTCAAGACGTGCAAAATCGTGTAGTAAAAACCCAAAATATTTAAAATTGCATATTTTTTTTTCTCGAAAGTTCTTTATATATTACAATCTGTCACACTTGAGGACAATAGTAATAGTATTAAAAAAGTAGCTCATTCACCCTATGCACAATAAATAAACGGCAATATAATAATGCTAAAAGTAAATATATATAAAATAAAATAAACTAAACTAATCAAAATAACTACTTAAATGCACACATGCTTTTATACAATATTTAAATAATTCATTCACTCAAGATCTCCGTGCCAAAATCCTTCGTAAAATCCTTAATGCTCCCTACTTTGTTACAAATAAAACCATCCATAATGAACTTAATGTGTCTTATGTTTCAGAATCCATATACCTATCCTTCCATAATAAACTTCAGAATCATCCCAACCCTCTCGTTTCTAACCTTGCTCCCTGTTCAATTCCTGATAACACTCCGAGGCGTCTGAAAAGAAGGTGGACCCGTGATCTTCTAATGTAGACATACTATTAGAGTGGTACTATTAGATTGTTTAGCAACAAGTATTTTCACGTCATTATATCCATAGGTTCAAATTTACTAAATTTATTTCTTTAATACATTTATAAATATCATAAAGAAATTAAAAAAATAACTGGTACGTTCACCCTACTGCATGTTTATTTTCTATTAATTGTTCGAAAAAGCTTCTAACATCAAACGTATTCAATCCTTTCAATCTAAAGTCCTTCGAACAATAGTTGATGCTCCGTTCTATGTAACTAACAAAATTCTACACCATGACCTTAATATCCCATTTGTCCTAGACCTTATTCCAGAAAAATTCTCCAAATTTCGCCAGAACCTTACCTATCATCCAAATCCCCTTGCACAATCTCTATCCAGCACCACCCATCCTTACAATCCTCCTCGAAGGTTGAAGCGGCAGTGGCCCAGAGACCTTCTGTAAATAAGCATCTATTGGAGTTTTGGCAATGGCCAGATCCTCCACTCAAGCCCGAGTGTGTATGATTAGGTTAGTTCTTTTGTTTATATACATTTATTTTATTTTATTTATTATTATTAAGTTTCTGTATTATTTATTTTTATTATTGTAAATAGAATGTGAGTGTGCTCTCTGAACACTATTATAAATGTCCTTGATGTGACAGAATGTAATATTTCTAAATAAACAAATATAAAAAAAAAAAATTAATTGTTCGTAATAATTTTTGGAATATTAATTGGATTCCATAGACTACCATTACATGTACTAATACGTAATTTATCTGGTCCAACACAAAAATGAAACGTAAAAAATATATTAGTGATAAATTAATATTTTACAAAATAATTCAATCTAATTTTTTTTTTAAATAACATTTTTATCAAATACAACGTATCGCAGAAAACGATGAAAATCAGCACATCATGAGTCGTTAGGAAAGGTTCCATGCATTCAGAAGGAAGATGCGTCATCAGTATCTCTTCCAGATTCCAATTTCAGAGACTTAGTTGAAGAAAGCTCTCCCATCTGGCTGCTCTTTAGTCGTCTTCCGTATTAATACAATAATCCATCTTCTGGTATATCAGTGAAGTTCTTATCAGTGAAGTCATTATGTACACAATGACATATGGATTGAAACGGTTTTATTGAAAAATAGATAAATCCACGAGCCACAAATAATAAATGTCCATAAGGATTCAAGTTGGTATGTGTACGTATTTACTTTCTGTACAATTTTCATTTTTGACGAAAAAAAGATTTAAAAAAGATGGAGTAAGGTAATGTCCGTCGTATCAACGAAATATAAAATAAGTATAACGAAGAAAAATAAAATGAATAAATTAAAAATATTTATAATAAACAACCTTCAACCTTAGGTTATTCGAATTTTTTTAATAATTATTATAATTAATCTATATTTGATTACTTTTTTATAAACCCTTTTTAATCTCACAGTCTTTTATTATAAATTTAAAACATTTTACAATATTTAAAAATTGTTATTTGACGTTTCGGCTCCAAGAGTCATTTTCAAAAATTCTTTTTCCTTTAAAAAAACAAAACATTAGTCATACTCTATGGTAGTACTTGTTTTATTATATATAAGCTGCTTTTTTTTATTTTGTTTTTCCGAAATTTCACTTTTTTTTTAAAGAATAGCTCTTGGAACTGAAACGTTAAATAATAATTTTTAAATATTTTAAAAATGTTTTAAATGTATAATAAAATACTGTGAGATTAAATAAAAGGTTTTTATATTAAAATAATCATATATAGATTAAATATAATAAAAACATTTATTTATTTATTTGATCTTCGCCTCTACCCTGAAGATTCATTGGTGTTATGCTGTTTTTTTTTTCCATACTGTTTCGTATAGACCGAAATTTTGAAAAAAATCATTTTGTTGTCTTCTAAGAGCTCTTTAAGGATTCCTTCTAGCTCCATAGAGGTTCCTGTGGTATTATTATTATTGCAGTCTAATAGTGAGTGTTTCAGTGTCATATAAATAATAACAGGTTTAAATCTTAATATTGAAGCTACCCTGCATGTTCTGTTGCAAGAGCTATGGAAGGCAATATTGAATTCCTACTGCTAAAAAGAAAATCTTTAAACTAAGGTTTAAACTGAAAATTCATAACTTTTCAATATCACTTCACAGAAAAGTGAAGAAATTACTTTATTTTGTTTCATATGCTATCTTAAAAGCTTTCAGAAATAAAGCCAGTAGGTTAGTCGGAAGGGGATGAATAAACTCACTTCCTTAAAACTTTTTCAGTCGGAAGTGATCAACCTTGAATCGCGATGAAGTGCTCTGCTTTTGACGTCTTGACAGATAAAACGGCGAAAGATGGAGGTATACTTTGAATAACTTTATTAATAATTTTTGAAAGTCTTTTTCCAACCGATGGAAGTATTCGCGACGCTTCGATTCATCTTGATGGGATTCTAACCAAGAATCAAACTTTTAATTAAGGACATTTTGCAAAACTGACAAGGAGACCTTTCAAAAGTGCTGTAATTATCTTCTTAAAAAAATACTATAATATATTTGAAAAATCAGTACTTTTCAAATTAATTTTTTTCATGAATAAAATGTGTGATTATTAAAATACATTTTTGATGAAAACATGGGTACTTTTACTTGACAGGATAAAAAATATCAAAGTTTTTTAAAAACTTTAGCTGAATCTCAACGAACGAATTAATACAAACTTAAAGATTATTAAACGAAGAAGTTTTTGTAAAAGAAGGTAAAGTGAATGTTGCTCAAAGTGAAGGTATGTCCGCAAACGCTTTGTTCAGGAGATGGATTAGATATAATACTAATATGCCATTTTATCCCTAACTGTATAAAAACTATTGGCAACATAACGATTAATACTATTTGGAATTAGCATTGAGAACTCTCAATAACATTTATCAGTATGCAAGAGGCTTTCGCAGAGTACTCGTCATTATGCCTTCCATTTATACTAATGGTGAATATGCCGCTATGGTGTTTGTAAACGGTTTTTGCAATGGTAATTGTAATGCTAGCCGCCGTGAATATGCTAGGCGATTTCTGAATAGAAGATTACCAAACAAGTCTAGCTTTAGCTCCATGTTTCAACAACTTAGAGAAACTGGCATATTTGCTATAATACCACGTGCTGATGATATTTTTGCCCCTTTACGAAATGAAGAAAGGAGTGCTACCATATTACAATATTTCGATGATAATCCATCAGGCAGGTTACGAAGAGCTGGAGCAGAATTAAATATTACAAATACTACAGTATGTAGAACTCTCACTGCAGATAGGATTCACCCATATCATTATAAACGGGTACAAAATTTACTACCGCAAGATTTTCGGATAAGAAGACAATTTTCAGATTGGTACTTAAATCAAGTTGAGCATAATCCACAATTTTCAGGAAAAATTCTCTGGACAAATGAAGCTACCTTTACAAGAAGAGGTAACTTCAATCAGAAAAATAATCATCTCTGGTCGCAGGAAAATCCCCATGTAATTCGTGAGCATCAATTTCAGCACCAGTTTAAGTACAATATGTGGTTGGGAATAATAGACAATATTGTAATAGTTCCACATTTCTTGCCACCTCGACCCAATGCGGGCACATTTCTGGTTGAACGTGTTTCACTACAACTGAGAAGGGAGATGTGACTTCAAATAAATGGTTGTCCTGCACATTACGGAAGAGGTCCACGACAATGGCTAAATGTTAATTATCCCAATCAATGGATTGGCCGTGCAGGACCAGTGGCTTGGCCTGCACGCTCTCCAAACCTGACACTACTGTTATTTTTTGTTTGGGGTGACATTAAACAAAAATTCTATGGAATGACCTTAATTCCTTACTAAGAAGGATAATTGAATCTTGTGAAACAATAACATATATCCAGTGCAATTCTGCCCACTGCTGCTGTTGAAGAAAGATGGCGAGCCTGTCTTCATGTTCAAGGAAATCACTTTGAACAACGTTTAATATGAATTTAATGTTTATGCTTAATTAATAAAGTAGTTATAACAAATAAATAAGTTGTATTCACTTAATATAAAGTAAATAATTTATAACAGTGAAAATCTTTAAATATGAATGTATCCTAAACAAAGCGTTTGTGGACATACCTTCATAGGATATTTTTTCTTATTTTGAGGTCCTTTAATTCATATTTTCAGTTTGGCCACTTAACCCTGAAGCACTCTCTCTCTCTCTCTCTCTATATATATATATATATATATATATATATATTATATATATATTTTTTTTTTTTGTAAGTTTATCATAGACATAATCTACCTTACCATTATTAAATAACATATATATAAAATAATGTATATATGTTCAAATAAAATTTCTTGTTCTTCATAATTTTGTTTCCTGAATTTTCTAGGGAATATACTTATTTTTCACATTTGAAGATGAAATTAATCTTCAAAATGGTGGCTCAATCATTGTATTTGATAAAGAATTACCGAAGAAACGGCGTACCGACAAAATATTTGAGAAAAAATATATGAAGATCGTACCACAAGATTAAAAATTTGTGAAAAAATATAATTACTTCTCCTTTGAAATATCTCAGCCATAACCTTTTTACTACTGCACAAATTAGTACAATAAAAAAACCCAGACAGTCCGCAGTTGGAACACAAATAGGCCTTCGCAATAATTCTTGTTCCTATAAAGCTCTTTTTACTTCCCTCCTGTCTAAAGGGTCTAATTCAACTACACAAACTCGATCCAATGCAACACACAAACAATGACTAAGCCTTTTGAAAAAAACATCAAGGCACACATCACAAAGACACGACCCTCCGCACAAAAAAATCTTCATTCTTAATGATAACAATAAGAATGATAACTTCAGAGGGTTGTAAACACAATAAAAATTACTACAATTATCTACAATGGAAATATATAAACAATTTGTCTGTGGTCAGAAATAATAATAATTACTTAAAATAAAGAGGTAGAGATTTATAAATTTATATAAACTAATATGTAGAAATAGAAAATAGAAATAGAAAATAACTTTATTCTGGGACAAAGTCCCTTTAGAATAACAAAATAGAACTTAATTAAAATACTACATCTGGCCAAACAAAACAATAATAAAAAAGAGAAAGTAAAGAAAATATTAGTTAAACAAGCTATATACAAAAAAAAAAAATCTATATACAAAACACTTAAAACTATGATAAAACACTTAAGACTATGTACAGTAGGAAAAATTATAATAATACTCTTTTGAAAAATAAAATAATAAAAAATACGTTGAGTTCTTCTTTAAAATGAGGCGTGTTTCTGCTAACAAAGAAAAGATTAAGCTGACAATATAAAATATCAGTGTCTTTAAATAATGATTAATATGTACACTCATCTTTGTCAAATGCTAGAGGTACAGATTTAATTATATACCAATAAAAAATAATAATAAAAAAAAAAAAAAAAACAATAGATGCGGTCCGATATTGTTACTACAAGAGCCGGAAGATATTGTAATACCCCTAGTGAAGTTCACAGTATAGAATAGTACTATCGTTTGATGATGACTAGAATTGTATAATATCGAAAGTTTACCAAGTATCTGACTGTTTTTGGGATAGGAATTGGAATAGGAGGGATTTGAATGTGGATATGGAGGGGGAATTTAAAGATGATTACATACGGGTGAGTTCACGTATTTGTACAAATTAGCAATATGACCCATACATAGATATCTGCAAGATATCGGTATAGTGTAACTGACATCTCTAAAGTACAAAATAATTTTACATATATTCGGAAGATTGATTACTGAGGAGATAGAAAAGTAAATTATGTTTAAATGAGGTCAATGATGAAGACTATTACACAGACTAGATATACCCCAGTCTTCCGGCCCCAGGATCGATCCACGGCCGACGAAATAAAATAAATAATTTATCTGCCAATTGCCGAATTCGAACATGGGACTTGGCAATTCTCTTCTGGAACTGAGCATTTGAAGTTCAGCGTCCTACTACTGATCTATCCCACTCCGCAGGGTGGTATGTGTATATATATATGTGTATACACAAACTATTATTCATTCTTTAACTTCGGTATGAAAAAAAGATAAGTCATAATATATCAGGTTTCTGACCCTTACCACCGGCTTCCTCGAAAATGCTTGGAAAACTGGTGGCTTTTGATGCTAGGCAGCCAAATATGGATTTTAATTGGTTCTCACAACTTAAAAATCTTTGAAGAATATTTTAATCGTTTTTCTGATCTAGGAATACTTGTTAGAAACGAAAATGCTATTTTAACAACTGTATCCAACAATTTATACTCCAGAGACATTGAACTTGGCTACAATTCAAATTACAGCCCTAGATATCGACGTATTTGTGGTTACAATCGCTCAGAACCCGAAAAATATTTAAAATTTATGATAGCTCTAAGAAAGTTACGGACGGTAAGTCGTTTAAGAGTATCGGATAATGACTATCTAAAATTGGGAATATTACATACGTCATAAATACAAACGAAGTCTGCAAGTGGTGCGGCCAACTTATCAATAACGGTTTAAAGCACTTGATGCTGGAGTGTTTGTTTCTGGAGACACATAGAAGGAAATACCTACATACGCATATAGAGGCTGCCACAGATGATTTATCGCTGGAGTGTGTGTTTAATATAAAAAATCTTAACCAGTTGAACAAAATATTTTATTTTATTGTAAGTGTTTGTGACTCTATCAATAAAAGTACAAACCCTCAGCTTTAGGTCAGCCATGCATGTCCATGGACGTATGTCTATTTATTCACAATTTGGGTGCCTTTTAAATATTATTATTATTTGTACGATTCTACATGTGCGTTGTAATCCTAAGATCTCTGCTATTTGTTTTGCTTTGTTGTGTTCGGCATAGTAGATTTTCTTTACTATACAAGCATTTTTATTAATTTATGAAATCTCATTTATGATATTTATTATATAAATATATTTATATATAAATAGTAAAAATATTTGGAGTATATAAATATTAATAATGTTTGTTATATAAAAATATTTTTGTTTTTGTCTTCTTATACTGTACTTATTTACTCATTTTCTTCTCCTTATAAAACCAATCCTACTAACACTAAATGGGCCAGTCTCCATGGCTACTGTAGTAGACATTCCCCTGTATTTACTCCTTTAGATGACAATGTGTGAGGGAATGAGAAGGAATATATAATATATAGGAATGTGAGGTTGCACTGTGAATTGTACTCAATGGTGCAGTGGACAAATTGCTCATTGGAAAATCTCATATCGATAAAAAATCGAAAAGAAGGAAAAAGGTCCGATCAGGTAGCAACAGCTGGAAAGGGACGCCAGGCACTTGAGGCAAAAGGGCGGAAGCGAGAGGAAGTCATCTGGGAAGAGAGACCCACTACATTGAAGACCAAGAATATCAAGGCTACAGTTATAAGACTTTTATACATTCATTTATTACACTTATAAAATAAATTGTTTTATTATACAGGAGTGAAAGTCATTTTATTTAGTTGTCCTATATGCCTCACTGATTGAAGAATAACAAACCAGGTGAGTCAATTCATTCAAAGTGTATTTACTAAGTCCCACATTTCAAATATATATTCTTATTGTTTCTTCTCACTCAACGTCACAAAAGGTATTAGATTCCCGAACTCCCAATGACAGTTAAACAGTCTTTATCCAGTGCCGGGGATTTGTTTTAATATTCAGGAGTGTAAATAACCAAATCCCCGATATAAAAGCGGAAGGCTATTCGCCTATTCTCGCCGAAACAAATCATTTAAAATTAACTTTCAGTAGGTTATTTACACTACGATGTATATTAAGCCAATAAAATGTTTCAAATTCTATATCATGTTTTTCCAAGGGATAACAGATTTTCCCTTGGTCAACGATTTAATCTTTCTGACATTATTTATTTTATGGGAGGAGACCGATGTTACGTTTATATCCTGTTCGTGAATCAATCGAAACAGTACATTTGTCCACAGAAAAAAATGCATTATAACAAAATTGGAGTATTTGGACTTACATTGCTCTTTCATCAAGGCAGTCAGTTGTTAGTTAGGATACAGTAGTAAAATAATGAACATGACTTGTAATCACCTTAGGCTCACTGTAATTTCATTCCTCGAGATCTCCAATCCAACTCCTTTGCAACTTGATGTTTAGAAGAATAGAACTGCTTGTTTGGTTTTTCGTAAGTGTTAATGCGTGAAAGGATTCTATACAAACTCAAAGGCCATAGAGTGGCAACATACTCTACTGTTTGGAACGAAACCTTCATCTAACCAATAGATTGTTCTAGATTTTCAGATTTGCCAAGCCATAAACATTGGTGAGCGCCACCTGGCGTAAAACCATATCGACTAGCCATATTCACTAATTGCCTAGGAGTATTTAAGTTAGTCGTTGATTAAGGAAATAAGTGTGTCAATGTTTTTTGTTTTTTATCTATTATTCATTTGTTTTATTATGATATTTACAGTTGTATAAAAAAAAAAAAAAATACAGAGCTGGAATGGTTGTGAAGTTTATTATGGAAGGATAGGTATCTGTATTGGACCAATTTAGAAACATAAGGAACATTAAGGTCATTATGGATGATTTTATTTGTAACAAAGTAAGGAGCATAGAGAACTTTACGAAGGGTATTATTAAATTAAATATTTAAAAAATACTTATTATTAGACCATTTTCAAGGGAAGAAACCTTCGAAAAATAAAACAATCGTCGCAGCTTAATTATATTTTCTAATTAATTATGTTCACTCAATACTTTATTTTACCTACATATTTTAATGATTGAAAATCATAATGGACTGAATTGCCCTTGTCAACTTCATTTGATTAATCACACATCCTTCCTCTATAAGGTTATGTTTATTTTAAAACCTCATTACATTGTCAAAAATCCCAAAATTAAAATTTACATTATTAAAACTATCTTTATTATTGCTAATCTAGTTCATAAATATTACTTTAAAATGAATACGATCACAGACCTATTATTAATTCACCCTTTTTATAATGATTTTTAATCATTAAAATAGGTATGTAAAATAAAATATCAAGTGAAAATAATTAATCAACAAATATAATTTGGCTTCGATGATTATTTAGTTTATTAAAGGTTTCTTCCCTTGAAAATGGCACAAGGGCTGAAACGTTGATGTAAAAAAACAAACAAATAAAGTAGGTGGACTATGGTGATCAAATATGTGGTTTTATTATTACTATTAATGTGAAGTTCTAACCAACAAGTTTAAATATATATATATATATATATATATATTTTTTTTTTTATTATATTGTTCAAATATATTAAACATATATGATCTTTTTTTTTCTATTCTACAATATAAAATTCTTATTTCATTCCTTTTTTATTAATTATAAAGTAATAAGAAAATCAGTAAGATCCCTTCAGTTTAAACCAGAATAAAGCTTTTAAACACATTACAAATGTATAAAGTGGCCTCAAAGTTGTCGGACGGCTTTTCTTACGTTGTTAGAACTTTCGAGCTGAATAAATAACTACTTTAAAAAGAGAGTCCGCGAAAATAAGGAAGACTAAAATTTAGAAAAATAAATGTTAAAAAAGTTTGCTTTTTAAGGAATACTTTTTTAACAAGTAAAAAAGTAATTTTATTACCATGCACTTTTTTTTTAGGTAAAAATTCTTATTGAAGACCATCAATAGACGGCTCAAACTAATTTAGGACTCCACCTTGACAAACGACTCACTTGGAACCCCCATACCAGACTGAAACGACTAGAAACCACCCGACGTTTTCGACTACTGCAGCACTTACTAGACAAACGGTCTAAGCTTTCAATCAATTACAAACGACTCATATATATGACAATAATAAGACCTATTTGGACTTACGGAATTGAGCTTTGGGGCTCCACTAAACCATCAAATTCCTCTCGTATCCAATCCTTACAATCCAAAATCTTTCGTAAAATCCTCAACGCTCCTTACTTTGTCACAAATAAAATCATCCATAAAGACCTTAATGTTCCATATGTTTCCGATTTGGCCCAATCCAGATACCTATCCTTCCATAACAAACTGCAGAACCATCCGAATCCTCTCATTTCAAACCTTGCTTCCTCCTCTATCCCTGATAATTCTCCGAGGCGTCTGAAAAGAAGATGGCCTTGGGACCTTCTAATATAGAACTTTAATTTGAGTTCTACCAATGGGTAGTTTCTGTTCATGTTGTACATGTCATGTTACCAATGTCACATTTACTTATGTAATGTATTTTCTATGTAATACAGTTGTAAATTTCATTAAAATAATTTTTAAAAAATAATAAAAAAATTTCATTTGGTAGCTTTAGTTTTGTTACGTATACCTACGTGGTAGTGATGATGAAAAATCCAGGTAGTTGAAGAGCACAGAACATTTATAAATAAATAATGTGATAAAAAGTACTCTGTATCACGGTCCACAGTTTTAAACCAAAGCATTACTAAGAACTCTGTAATTTGAAAAATGCACTTTTTTTTTAATATATAGAATTCGTTTTTTAATTAATTGAACCACCGAATTCATTAGATACTTTTACCTGTAAATCGATACTTATCTTGATTTCTAAAAACATTGATAAGGTTTCGCTTCCAAACTTTGTATCCAAGGTTTGGAAGTGAAACCAATCCAAGACTTGTATTAAAAAGTTCGTTATGCGGTAGGGTATCCTTGTTCGCCTTACACTCCACACCAACTAATCCTGAACAAAATGTTTAGGTCTCCTTTTTAGATTAATAGTCCGGGGCACAGATCTCTTTTTATTGAATTAATAACATCCACCTATAACTTCGTAAATAGCTTCATCTCATCGTAACCTACAAATATTTTATTTACGAAAATTTTCGAAGTTGGAGCGTTTTCAATCTGGAGATCGGCAAACTTTGTCTATTTAATTAGGTATTAAAAACTCATGAATACTCATTTGCTTTCCATTCGACTCGTAAAATAATATGATCACAAATTCGAAAATGGTTTGGCCTAAAAACATTTTGGTATGTTTGGCGTGACCTCCACCCACAAAATAACAAAGTTATATAGGACAAACGGTCCAATATGTTTCAAAACCTTTTTTGGTTTATTATTTTCAATAATGAAACATTGTGATCGAACAAAAAATTCAAAAACTTAACTTCCCCCTCTCAAAATTTGAGGTTTTGCTTTTCAGTATACGTAGAATTAGAAAAACAAATAAAAAAATTTTTGTCCGTCCGCCGTCCGCGCATTTTCTCTGGAAATACAGGACCGATGATTTTCAAATTTGGATTTAAAATTAGAAGTCAACGGAGGATTCTCCTACTTCATCGACATTTCTATCCGCCTTTTCCTTTCAAGATAGCGACCGAAAAGCCTGCGTTGCTATAGACTGTATTGCCTAAACGTATGTACCGATTTCAATGAAACGTCGCTAAAGTCTTCTTCTCGATGCCATTTAAATTTATTTATATAACATACTTCAACAAAAAGTTGCTGCAAAAAAAGTTACGAGGGATGGTAAAATTATATTCCAAATAACTCAAAAAGTATACACTTTTTAGTTGACATTGTATGAATATTTAAAAGTTTACAGAATTTCCTAAAAAAAAAAAAAAAAAAAAAAAAAAAAACATCGTTAAAATTGAACAATTAGGAGCAAAGCTATGGTCTCTATATGTTTTCCATATGTTCTACTGCAAAGGTTAGATCCTTTGTTTTGGTTTTTGAGTTTTGAATGTGTTAATGCTTTTTTTTTTTTTTTTTAGCATATTACAAATGATTAAAAAAAAAATGTTATTCCAATAACAGGAATCACTTTTTATATCGTTTTCTTTATCACTAGGAAAGTAATGTTACTTTAGATGTATAATTGTTTAGAAATAATAAACCATTGAGAAATAATTTGTAGCGTTTTTTTTATTTATTTTTTTATCATATTATTTTAGGACTCAAGTGAAAGCAAATGGGTATTCATGAGTTTCCAGTACCTAATGGATAGATAAATTGTTCAGGTGTCCAGATTGAAAACGCCCTTATTCAGAGAATATACATAAATTAAATATTTGTAGGTAACGATGAGATGAAGCTATTTACGAATTTTTCGATAGAGATGGGTAAATGCTACTCGGAATACTGAGTACCAAGTATTTTACTCAAATAATAATCTTTTTTGAGTACCAAAGAATTTAATTAGTACTTCAGTTGATTTGAAACGATTAACTGAAGTAGTGATTGAATTCCCAACAGTGATTCGATTTGAGTAAAATACTTGGTACTCGGTACACACAGTAGCATTCGTCCATCTCTGGTTTTAGTCAGATGTTAATAATTTGATAAGAAGGAATCTGTACCACGGACTATAGTTTTAAATATTACCAGTAACTCTATAATTAGGAAAATGTTGAGAACATTATTAAGTTATTTATTATTTGACTATGTTTCTAACAAAAATGTTATCAATAAAATTGTAATTATGATTTTTATTCATATTATTTACAACGTTCCATAGCGAAATGTTTTTAAATATTTAAAGAATTGGAGTAAATGAACTAGAATATAATTACGAAAAGTTAATAATGCTGTTGAGAAAAAAATCTATGAAAAATGTTAATAAACCCATATTTAACCATCTCTGTTTTTTCCGGTTACTGATACATGATCAATTTTTTTTTTTTTTCAAATTTTGCAAAAGTTATTTGTAGTTTTTTTATTAGGATGGAATTGAATGCAGATATGTACTAATGATATACACTTAATAACATGACGTGAAGTGAAAGTTTGAACTTCGAATTTTATATTCTAATTATATTTGAATATATATATCCTCATTTTAATTTTCGAAATGATCCCCCATTCACAGCTTAGTCGTATTAAAGCGTTACAGAAGTTTTTAACAATGAAGCCCACTCGAATGTCACAATAGAATTTAATACAGAATTTGTTCTTTTCAACGTTCAGGTAGTTACTTCAATCATATTACTATCCTTCTTTCCTCTTAAACTTTTATATGACATAATCTCTCTCTCGTCCCTTTTGTGCTTTGAATTTGAGCTTCCTAGTAGAGGCTAAAAACCCCTCGTTATTCCATCTACAGGAATCACTCTTGGCGATTTTATTAAATTCAAAATCATCGCTGGATTTTCTTTGTAGTTCAAATCGATCAAATTTTTCCTAAATAAAAGTAAAGATAGGATTTTGATGTGAATTAATAAATATATTTCAATAAATGATGAAACTACAGAGGTATTTTCTAGAAAAAGATGATTGGGTTCCCAGATAATACTCCTAACTATATGCTACATCTCGAAACGGGATTTGATAATTTGTGTATTTATACTTTAAAATTGCACATCGAGTATATAAAAAAAGTGTTGGAAATGGATCGCCAACGACTTCCGCATGTCATTGCTAAATTAGTCATCGAAAAGAATATATGAGAAGGAGTTAATCGGGGGGTGCGGTCAAATAAATACTAAATTAAAATATAGTAATTATTTAATTTTTGCCGACGATTCGACCCACTTTGCAGGTCGTCTTCAGAGCTACAAAAGATACAAAACATGGTGAAAAATGAATCTTTTGTAGCCCTGAAGACGACCTGCGTCTTCGGTCGAAAATTGGGTGGAAACGTCGGCAAAAATTAAATAATTACTATATTTGTATTTAGTATTTATTTGACCGCCCCCCTCCCCCCGATTAACTACTCATATTATATCGACGGTCAACCATCTCTACATCATTAGAAAAGAATATAACATGGATGAGGGTACTGAGAAGGATAGGAACAAAATGTGACATTTCTTTCACCAAAACATATCTGCTGAAGGAATTGAAAACCCATAAAGACATTTTACTTGAAAAACTTAAACAAGAGAAAATGAATGATTACATTATGAAGGCATGATCAGCAGAATATCATAAAATGTATGCCAAATTAGAATATTGAATATTTAATAGTTGGGCGTTGCATTATAATGTAAGGAAATGGTCCGGGGTGGCGGTTTATAAATAGGTTAAATAGTGGAAAAACTATTTTATTAAAAGCCAACGTTTCGACCCGACTTTGCAAGTCTTCTTTTCAGGAAGGAGTGTTCAGCAAGGAGTTTCAATTAGAACTGAAACTAGTTCCTTCAAATTAGAATATGATCGTAGGTATTCTCGGCAGAATGATTACAATTCATATTTCATTCGGCTAATTTTTAAAGCGAGAGGGGAACTCTTCAATCTAAATTACCAGCCGTGGCAGGATAAAAGGAAGAATTGTTCTCTGTGCAATATAAATGCACCGGAAGATAACTTTCATTTTATATCGATATACCAATACTAAAAGAGTTCAGAATAGAATTTTTAGGTATACAATTAAATTTCATGAAAACGATAAAAATTTTAAGTGGCCCAAGCTACAGAAATCTTCTTTTGTACTTAAAAATATCCACTAATTATAGATGTGAATTTGTGAGAGAATATAATTTAGAATAAATTATAAAGGTATATAAGTTTATGTTCATGTATATTTGTACATTATGTAGGTATATTTATGTTTTTATATTCAGAAAGAATTTTTAGTTCAAATTGAGATTTTTTTTAATTAAGTAGATAATATTGCGATTGAGATCTTGTTATATTAAAACTGTGAATTCTTAAAAGATAAGATATCTCCACGAATAAACTAGCCGAACACCCCGACAGACGAACACAAGTTCATTGTCGATTAATTGTTTAATTATATTAAAAAAATATATGATATTATGTACTTTATAAGCAAATAAACGCTTCTATCTATCTATCAATAAAGAAAAAGTTAATCCCTTCTCAAAATTTGAAGTTTTGCGTTTCAAGATACGTAGACTGTGTTGAGTTGCTAACTGACACTGCATACTTAATCCGGTACTTTTTTTTCTTTTTGTTTATTTATCTCCGTTACCTCGCCTTTTTAGGCATACATCAGGAGATGAGGGCGGGGAATTTAAAACACCCGTACGCATTAGTAATTTTGTTGTGTCCAACTTTGATTATCAGGTTGCCAGGCAACGAGCGGTGCTGTACACACACGTTAGCCGTTCGGCAACCCCGCCCACAACCAGCATACTAATCCATCTGATTGACAATATCTAACAATTCAGCTTGATACAATTAGTATAAACATTTAATTCGTATATAAACATTCGTTGTCTTCTTTCTTTTCTCAATTCAAAATGGTAAGAATTAATAGATATGATGGTGCAGAATTCCCAGTGATTTAATTATAATGTACTCCGCCATACTCGGTATCTCATTCCTTTCCCACCCAGCTTTTCCATATTTTTTTTATTATTTTTTTTATTGAGAAAAAATACATTTTGCCTCAATCAAGGGCATTGAGTATTTGAGGTATAAGATACTCATTTATACAATATTTACAATTACAAAAATTATAGAATTTATAACAAAAAGAAGAAAAAGAAACCTTAGTAAAACACATGAAATAAAATATGATATAATACAAATAAAACAAAACAAAAAAAACCTGTACCACTACAACCCATAAAGGGTCTGGGGTTTAGTACTATTTAGGGAAAGCACTGTTTTTAGGTCAACGGTTGTGCAAGGAGGTGATTTGACCGAGATCACACTCAACCGCCAGGTTTTCCCCCTTAATTAATTATTTAATTAAAGGTACCCACTTTATAGAGGCTGGGTGTGCCCCAGGAGGGTCTCTCGACCCAGGGTCGCCTCACGGCCAATGAAACAGATAAATAAATTTTCTGCCATGAGCCGGGGTTCGAACCTGGGACCTTTGCATTGGAAGTTCAGTGCCTACCACTGAGCTACCCCACTCCCAAAACAAAAATAAATGAGAAAAATCAATAAATAAAACATTCATGCTTATTTACAATATTTGCAGTCAGCCGAGAGAGCTCAGCTCCAAGTCGGGGCCTTTCTCCCAAGTGTGGAGGATAAGGCAAGACTCTAAGAGATCCCAGCGCTACTCTCCCAGGCGCTTCTCTGAGATGGAGATCCAGTGGAGACTGAGAAAGGGCGCTAAAGCCACATACGCTCCTGACTTGAGTGGAGAAGCTGGCCATTGCCAGGACTCCAATGACGTGTTTACAAAAGATCTCGAGGTCACTGACTTTTTAACCTTCGAGGAGGATTGTAGGGATGGCTGGAACTGGATAAGAATTGTGCTAAGAGATTAGGATGATGGATTAGGTTTTGATGAAAATTTGAGAAACGGGATGGAATAACGTCAAGGACATAAGGGATGTTAAGATCATGATGTAGAGTTTTGTTTGTAACATAATAAGGAGAATTTACTATTGTACGAAGGACTTTAGACTGGAAGGATTGGATGCGTTTGATGTTCGAAAATTTAGTTGTCCCCCGTAGTTCAAGTCCGTAGGTCCAGATGGGTTTCAGTGTGGTCTTGTATATTAATAGTTTCTTTTCAATTGATAGAATGGATTTTCTGTTAAGTAATCTGTATAACTGGCCAAATCGTCGGTTAAGTTCTTTTAAGGTCTTTTAAGTCTGGTATGTGGGTTCCATGTTAGTATTTTGTCTAAAAGAAATCCAAGATACCGAACTATGTCTGAGATGGGAAGAGGTACTGAGATGAAAAGGATAGGTGGACAGGATCTGCTTCGGAGGGTAAAGGTGACATGCTTGCATTAGGATTCATTGATTTTGATGCGCCAATTGTTGCACCACTGCTCTATTAGGGAGATTTGTCTTCCAAAAAAATTAGCAGTTGAAAGAGGAATTGCTCCTATACTTCCAAATCCTTCGTGCCAAAGAAATTCTCTCCACGAATTCCTTTCTATATTTCTCTTTTAGGTACAGGATTCATTGATAGAAACATTTTTTCTTTATTTTTCAAAATTCTTGGGAGGCATAACAAAATTAATTTGAACGAAATTCGAGTCATCACCAGAAAATATATTGCTCATCGGTTGGTTACATTAAGAAATTTTGGTTACACTGTGTGTTGGTTACACAGTTAAGAAATTTTATTTTTCATCCATAACACCGATAGCCTGACTAACAAATAAGGCCTCTCATCAGTCGATGGCGAGTAGATTATGATATCCAAAATAAAGTTGGTTCATTTTTGACATATTTTTAAACTCTCATTAATTGATTTCGCAAGAATGTATGATTGGTATAACAACCAAATATACACAATGACATTTATAAAAACTTTATCAAACATTCTTTAAAATATGCCTATTTTTTTTCTGATTTAGCCATTATAGATCAAGCAGCTAAATACCAATCCCATTTGGACGGCATCATATCCCCGAAGTCCAGTAAGTGAGAGCATACATTTACATACATTGCATCTATAATCGCTCTCGAATTGCATACATTGCAGAGAAGAGGGTTCGCTACTATTATTATGCACATATGCTATTCATCAATTTAACGGTCAGAATAATAGTGGTGGAAATCAATTCACTTTTTTTAAATAAAATATCTTTATTATTCTGGGGCAAAGTCCTTTTATAACTAAATAAACCGAGAATCTCATCAATGTAACTAAATAAGAATTATTTTTATGATTGCAGCTTCTGATATAAAAGTTATTTAACATCTAATAGTATTCATCGAATTGGGAAAGAAAAAATTTGTAGAAAAGGGGGGATTTAAACAAGGAAACTCTCTGCATGAAGTATAGCAGGCAGAAGAGTTCCAGAGGGAGGCAGTTCGGGTTAGGAAGGCATTGTCAAACACAGAGGTTTGGTGCAGAAGAGGGTAGAAGTCAGTAGAACGGAATTTAATGGAAGATGTATACTCTGAGTTCTGTTAGTTTGGTGCAGGAAGGGCGCATGGTAATAGTGATGGGTAGAGCCACTTTAAATCGTCGTAATATTGAACAATACGCGTATACCTCATAACCACGAAAACAAGTCTAAACCGTACTGAAGCCCTTTAAGTCTTACTTCAAGCTCACCAAGATCCGCTGTATATCCGACAGCCATAGTCATAATGTGGTAAGACAAGAGAAGAGACTAAGAGTGGTCATTTGTTTGGTAGAAATGAGTCCTAAAAGTTTTTTTTTTTTTTTATGGAACATTCAAATGTAGTAATAGGAACGGCCATGTATCCTCCAATACACGAATACTCCATCCTAAAAGTTGACGGGTTTTAAGTAGAAGGAAATGATGATGGCGATTAAATTGCCTGGCGGTTTTCAGGAATTGGTTTTGTCAAAGATGATTCTAAGGCTTTTGATTGAATTGGGGATTGAGATGGGGGTGTTAGTCAAGAGAAATTAGGGCCTAATCGTGATGGTTTTTTTCTTCTCGACATTTAGAATAGCTTTATTGAGAGAGGCCTAAGGCACTGAGTCTGTTTGTGTCTTCCTATAGCTCATGGTGGCTATAGCTAAAATATTCAAGTACTCTGCATAAATAATTATATTATATAAAAATGAGCTGTTAAAAAGCTAGCGTCTTTAATGAGGGATTCCTCGAATCTCCTCTACACAAAGGAAAATTCGTGAAATTAACAAGAGCAAACTTTCCTAAATATAATCGCTCGGTTTTCACAGTGTTTATTACAAACCACAAATTTTGTACGACCTTAATTTATTTTTAGTTTTATAAATAAATTAAAGAATACAAGGAATGTTAACAATGTTTATTGATATTTCTGTAATTCCTTTGATATTAACAGATCATCAGACGTTAGATTTATAAGATTTAAAATATTTTATCCTGAGGTAAAGACGGTTGATCGATTCAATTTCTATATTCAAGTACAGCGTTTCAAGTAGCTCTAAGTAATGAAAGTACTTGAAGCTTCAAAAGGTTTCAATGCGGTCAAGGATTTTCCTCTATAATATTTCCCACTCAGCCATTTGATGAAAAATAAAAAATGTCTTCAAGGAAAGCATTCAGATTTTCTTTAAACAACTGTTAGCTATAATGAAGACGACTGAACAATTATTATCCTATATAGTAAGAATCGGTGCTTGATGATTTCTGGTTGTGATGGATTTTATTTTTTGTTTTCTTTAACTAATATTATTCATCATTGAACAATCATATAAAGTTCGTATTTAAAATATACAAGTTGATAAATTCAGTAACTGAACTACTGGACCAAAACGAACCTTTTTACACAATAAAAACATTTTAGACAAAAGACTAATTTATTAACATAAACCGCAATGGAAACTATACCTGAAATCAGAGAAATATTAATAAAAATTCAATCTTAAACATTTTTTAATATTCAGTTACTTTTTTCTATTCGACAAAAAACACAGAATTAGTATTGTTTTGGTATTTTGTACTATAACCGGAGCGATCTGGGATTAGAGTACTAACTCAAGGGGAATAAAGAGCAATAATGGACCGCTTACAGTAACTGGTCTATCAATATTTCATGATAAGAAGGCAAGGAGGTTAGTCATTAGTCAGCAGGGCCAAAGGAGGTATAAATTTGGCATATAGATGACTCTGATAGGTCATTAATAAAAGGATAGGAGACAACGAGAAACCTTGAGGTACAACTTAGGATAGAGATAGAAAACCAGAGGGGCTTTTATTGGGTATGACGACGTATTGGGAGCGACCAATGAGGAAGAATAGCAACCACCAAAAAGCACTAGATGACTGCGATAGACCGTCAAATTTGAAAAGGAGGATATTGAGTATCAGTTTTATCATGAAAAGGAATTTCTATTGTTGATAAACCTCCTCAGAAAATCAAGAACAAACAAAAAATAGATATAACAATTATTGTTATACACATATCCATTAAATCAAAATTGAAACAAATCATTTATTCCATTATTTTGTTATTGATAAATTTTATGTCCCGGAATTATGAATTAGTGTAAGGAAAAATACTACTGATAAAGCTATATCGAACATGGCTAAACGAAATTTGCAGAAAAATTTTCTCAAGTATGATCTGAGACTTGTGGGATAGTCCACAGCATACCAAGTTTATAATCAAAGTTTAGACTACGTTCAATTAGCCGAGGGATATGAGCACGGTTGAATCACTTGCGAGTTAAATTAACTCCTGCTACTAGGAATTCCTACTAAACATGTCATAGAATTCTAGCAAGGATGTATTGCGTTATAAATTAACAACTGATATTTACTAGGAACGGATCGTTGTTCCAATTAACTTGCAGTTCCAATTGCAAGTTAATGACATTGATATCAACATTTGGTGTTTTGAATTCATACTTAATCGTATTTGTTCTGTTAATGTGAAAAGACGCTTTTAGACTAAGAATAATAGAATTGTTAGCAGAACAGTAGACATTGAGCGTTTTTTCAGTCCTATTTTTACTCATAATTATTTAATAATTTAACTGTGACAATATTCTAGCATCCAAGTGTCACATTTTTTTAATATGAAGCGGTTACTAAAGAAAATAGCTAGTTTAGGTAATTTATAACTGTTTCATGAAAGTGGAGTATGTCTTTGTTGAAATCATTTAAATGGGGCTTTTCAGTGGCTAAACTACGAAATGTTCAGTTATTCCTAAATCATTATTTATATACATTTTATTTTTATTACTCTCCAACCCCACTTTTAGAAAAACATCCGTGTTGAAGTTCATATTATTAGAGGGATGTAACCGAATAAATAGAGATTCACCTCTAGTTGGATAAAAAAATGTGTGATCAACGTTTGATATCACTTAATACATTGAGGATTAAATCCTGTAATAGACATATGAGTAAATATATAGTAAAAAAACAATATTATCGCCTTCGCTGACAAAATTTTTGAAAGAGGAGCATTTTTTTTTGTGTGTGTCAACAAAACCTGAATTTTCGTGTTTAATTTACCACACTTGGGTATGTATATGTAACGGAGGAACAGTTGGCTAAAGCGTTCCAATCTCGTTCCAATTCTGTTCCAGCTGGTTCGATAAGGAACGATGGAACAGTTGGCATAAGCATTCAAGTCCTGTTCCACCCAGTTCGATAAGGGAAGTTATTGGAGCTGTGGCAATTCCTGATATTTAAATTAATTATCTCTTTCGCTAATTTTTATGTATTTTAAAAACAAATTAATTTACGAAAACGTTAAATAATAATTTCTGAAATAATTCTAGTTCTGAAATGTTTAAAATTCTAAGGATTTAGGATTGGTGTTGAGATCAACTATCATCCACTAAGCCTTCAGGTTCACTTGGTTCTAGAAGAAAATATAATATTTACTATATATATAGAAAATTCTGCAATCATCAGAAATAATTATTAATTGACTTATATTGATTTCTTCTTAATTATCCTACTTCGAAAGACATAAATGATGTTGCAAGGAAGAAGCCAAAACATGTAGAAACGAATCCTTTGAAAATATGTTTATATTATTAAAAATATATTTTCAAAGGATTCGTACTTGTTACTATTATATCTACCATTATATGATAAAAATAAAAATCGCATTTCTAGACACCCACATTTATTCGTGTAATTAGTTTTCTGTACTAACGTTACTTTTACATTTCTTTTCTTTAATTTTAATTCATTTTCTTTACTTTATTTGCAATATAACTGTAGCTTTATAATTGGATGATCAATCAATCTTTTAATTCAATCATATAAAAATCGAAACATAAAATTTATAATTTTATAATAGCAAGGAGATGGTCCGGGGTGGCGATCATAAATAGGCTGAATAGTGGCGAAACTATTTTATTAAAAGCCAACGTTTCGCCCGGACTTTGTACGTTTTCTTCAGGGCTAGAACGGACAAGATACAAAAATATAGAGAATCGTCGATGTTGCATAATATTATGACAAAAAATTATAAACAATGTGAATAAGCTTATTAAAATTATAAACAGTAAGTACATTAAAATATAAACAGAGTAAGATAAATAACAAGATCCTAAACTGAAGTAAATTGTAAAGTGTAATATATAATATATACAAATGTGAATATACTTCCACAGATCTACAGGAGAGATTGAAATAAAAGGAAAAAGGACATAATATGAAATAATAGACATAAAGGAATGTGGAGAAAGAAAAGGAAAAAGTATATAAAATCTGCAAAGGGTCAAACTTGTCAAATATGTTTCACAAGACTTTTACTGTGTAGAAACTTCATAACTTTAGTAATGATTTATTCTTGGTTTTCCAGAGATTCTGATATATTGAGATTCTGATCTAGTTCAGTAGAAACGGTATGTGATTTGAAATCCTATTACACTAGAGTTCTTGTGTTTTTTTAAAAAACACTACAATCAATTATTACAAGTGTTTTATTCTTGAACTTAGCATAGTTCTTTCGCTTAAAAATCCACTTTAAATGATTTTAACAAACATAAACCCGAATCGCATTTGAAGAATATTTTTTCTAGTTTACTTTGAGACAAGCATTAATCACCTAAATTAAATATTGTTTTCATTTATCGCTTTCCTTTCGACTAAAAACGTAACTTACATTGAAAAAAACAAAACTTTGATTAGTTTGTGTTCTATACCTAATAAACATTGTATTTATTTTTATTTCATTTTATTGTATTTATTATTATTAATTTTCTGTATTATTTATTTTTTTTTATTGTAAATAGAGTGTGAGTGTGCTTTCTCTGATCACTATTATAAATGTCCTTGATGTGACAGAATGTAATATTTCTAAATAAACAAATAATATATATATATAAAAAAAAATTAATAAACATAGATAAATATACTTACATCCCTAATTCGAAGTAATGAACTTCTTGAATCGTGACCGACATATGTGATAATTTTCTCACGATTTTGTTTTCAATATTTTTTTACTTAATATCGCTAAAATCTAAATAGACTTATGAGCACCGAACACGCGAACAGTTTATCATGGTTACGATATCAGAATTACGGAAATGATATCAGATCATTAAATAATTTCCTAACATTATTTTCTCTTCCCATTAAATTGTCTAAAATATTCAAGTACTGTGCATAAATAATTATATTATATAAAAATGAGCTGTTAAAAAGCTAGCGTCTTTAATGAGGGATTCCTCGAATCTCCTCTACACAAAGGAAAATTCGTGAAATTAACAAGAGCAAACTTTCCCAAATACAATCCCTCGGTTTTCACAGTGTTTATTACAAACCACAAATTTTGTACGACCTTAATTTATTTTTAGTTTTATAAATAAATTAAAGGATACATGGAATGTTAACAATGTTTATTGATATTTCTGTAATTCCTTTGATATTAACAGATCATCAGACGTTAGATTCATAAGATTTAAAATATTTTATCCTGAGGTAAAGACGGTTGATCGATTCAATTTCTATATTCAAGTACAGCGTTTCAAGTAGCTCTAAGCAATGAAAGTACTTGAAGCTTCAAAAGGTTTCAATGCGGTCAAGGATTTTCCTCTATAATATTTCCCACTCAGCCATTTGATGAAAAATAAAAAAATGTCTTCAAGGAAAGCATTCAGATTTTCTTTAAACAACTGTTAGCTATAATGAAGACGACTGAACAATTATTATCTTATATAGTAATAATCGGTGCTTGATGATTTCTGGTTGCGATGGATTTTTTTTTTTGTTTTCTTTAACTAATATTTTTTTTTTTTTTTTTTAGAAAAAAAAACTTTATTCTGGGACTAAGTCCCTTCAGAATAACAATAATGTACAAAATAATAGAGTATTACTGGCCTGAACGTTGAAACAATAAATAAAATTGATAAAATAAAATAAAAAGTAAAGAAAATCTTAGGTGCACAAGCTATATACAAACAGATAAAACTATGCACAGAGCATTTAAAATTATGAACAAAACAATTAAAACTATGAACGAATCACTTGAACTATGAACAAAATTATATTTAAGGGTTGAACAACATAAACATACACTTTGAGAAATGAAGAACGAAAAAGAGATACAATGAGTTCATTTCATAAAAAAAAAAAAAAACTTTACTTGAATATATATATAAAAATAAACAGTTACTTATAATTGAATAAAAAAAAATATATATAAAAAAAAATGTATGTATTGAAATTCCTACGTCGATAGTAGGAAATGCATGTACTATCTATTACCAAGTGTTATGATTATATGATTGCTACTCAATACATATAAATCAATAGTTAGCTGGTATCAGACTGTTTTTGGAACAGGAATTGGAATAGGAGGTTTTTGAATGTATACAGGGAAGGGCATGTCGAATTTTGATCGGGAGGGAATTCCAAAAGTTGACAGAGCGGGCTATAAAGGAATTTTGGAATGAGGCAGATCTATGAGAAGGGATGTATAGGTCAGAGGGTCGGGATCTTGTAGTGAGAGAATGGATTGAGGACTTAAATTGGAGAAGGTTGTAGGCATAAGAAGGACGATGATCGGTAATGATTTGATAAAGGAAAGTGCCAAGGAAATATTGTCTTCTTAAGGAGGGGAAGAGCCACCCTAACTCAGTGTAGTGGTGGGAGACACGGGAGCGTCTCGGGGTTCCAATTACAAATCTTACGAAGCAATTCATAAGTCTTTTGAGTCTATCACGCAGTTCCACCGAGAGGCCATCGTACACCACACAGCTGTAGTCAAAGTGGGGAAAGATGAGAGAGGAAACTAGGAGTCTACGGGTATTTTGGGGTAGAAGATGGCGGAAGTGATGGAATAGTTTGAGGGTAGAAATTGCACGGCGGGATATATGAGAGATATGGTGATTCCAGGAAAGGGTTTGATCTATGAGAAAGCCTAAATTTTTAACAAAGGGATAGAAGGTGATGGGGTGGTTGTTTAGATAGAGTGAGGGAAAGTTGGTGTGGGATCTAAGAAGGGGCTTGGAACCAATGAGAATGGCCTGAGTTTTGGCAGCATTTAGCCTTAATCCATTTAAGTTGGCCCAGGCACTAATTCGATCTAAATCTTCTTGAATTTTGGCAAATGCCACCAATAACTCAGCGGGAGAAAAGGATAAATAGATTTGAGAATCGTCGGCATAAAGGTGGTGGGAACAATGGATAATTGAATCATTTAGGTCATTAATATAAGAATTGAAAAGAAGAGGAGACATGCTTGAACCCTGTGCAACTCCTGAGGATAAAGGAAGGTAGGCAGATAGAGGTTGATTAGGTATGGAAACTGCTTGGGTTCGTTGTGAGAGGAAAGACTGGAACCAAGAGATGGAACTATTGGAGAAGGATAATGATTTTAGTTTGTTGAAAAGGATGGAATGGATAATGGAATCGAAAGCTTTGGAGAAATCAAGCAGTATAAGTATGGTTAGTTTTTTGTCATCTATTGCAGTCTGGATATCACTAGTAATTCATCATTGAACAATCATATAAAGTTTATATTTAAAATACACAAGTTGATAAATTCAGTAACTGAACTACTGGTCCAAAACGAACCTTTTTACACAATAAAAACATTTTAGACAAAAGACTAATTTATTAACATAAACCGCAATGGAAACTATACCTGATATCAGAGAAATATTAATAAAAATTCAATCTTAAACATTTTTTTTAAATATTCAGTTACTTATTTCTATTCGAACAAAAAACACAGAATTAGTATTGTTTTGGTATTTGGTACTATAACCGGAGCGATCTGGGATTAGAGTACTAACGCAAGGGGAATAAAGACCAATAATGGACCGCTTACATTAACTGGTCTATCAATATCTCATGATAAGAAGGCAAGGATGTTAAGATGGGCGGCCAAGTAGCTCTGAACAATCCATCAGGAATCCTCTACGCTAATAATGAATGATTCAATACTAGGAAAGTGACCACTAGGAAGTTTTAGGAATTCTCTCGTTACTAAGCCCAACAACTTTACAAGCCCATTTGATTCGCCGCGATGAAATGACCTCAATTATATTACCCGGATACAGCTCACGCAATTCGGCGTTGTGTAACCGTCTGACTTTCTAAGATATTATTAATAAAAAATATCGACATTCCGAACCTCAATGGTTTTCACATTTGAAGGGAGGGGGACAGGACTGGTATTGAATTGAAGTCTTATATTTAATATAGTAATAATATGAACAATCATAAATATATACTTATCTTATCAAATTTTGTCGAAAAGTATTGACGTTTTGTTAACACATAAAGATTTTAAACATAAAAATATATACATAGCTTAAAGATATATTAATGAAAGTAGATGAGCAATGAGATCACAAAATTGCACTATTGCGGCGTAGGAAAAATAAAATAACAATACGTAGATAAATACAATTGGAAAGGAACATTAAATTAATTTTATGTGAAACCATTGTATCAACAAAAGGAAAATTGAACAAAAAAAACCTAAGTTCAAGAAAATAAATTATTTATATATATTACTTAAGGGCTTTGAATGAATACTCGTACATAGAATCTTACAAATAAAAAAAAAAATAAATAAAGAAAAACATTATTAAATGTTTATTAACAATATTAAATAATAATTAACTACACAATACTAAATAAATTACTAAAAAAAAATATAAAATTATTATCAATTATTACTGAAAAGGCTATGATAAAAAATTGAGAGTCATAAATTACTTAAACTATAAAGTCATAAACTTAAAAAAAATCTAAATCGAATTATTAATGACTGAAACACATAAAAAATAATTTAAATTTTCTTAATAAAAAATTGAACATACGTTTTTCAGGTATTTTATTGAAAAAATATCTCATTTCTACGTACACACTCGTGAGTCAGTTTTCCTATAGTATATTTTCAATTTCAATAATTTTTTTTCTGAAAAAAATATCGATAGCCGATAGTAAAATTATAATATTAAAACATCAATATAGTTTTTAAAAAATAAACGATAAAAACGTTGTATATATTTTTTTAAATATCGGAAAAATTTTCGATATATTTTTAAAATAAAATTAGTCGTCGATATAATTTAAAAAAGTATTGAATAAAAATCGAAATTTTATTTATAATATCGATATTTCTACATTTTTTCTAACATGACCGACTGACTTGTGTTAGATGCTATAATACAAAAATCCGGCAGTAGCAAAAGCATTCACGAAATAAACTGTGGTCGTATCATTCTATCGTCCACGGAGTAATGTGGTGTGGTGATAAGGTCATTTACCAATTAAGGAAAATCGTTCGCTTATGAGCTTAGCGAGGCCAATTTTATAAGGTCTATTTCAATTAGCTCTAGTTACAGTGTCCACCACGAATGCTTAAGTCCCACATATGTGGCTGACGTGGCGGGGAAAGTATAAAAATTGTTGTGAAAATAAATTATCATACATAACATAGGTTTTTTTAAACTAAATTTTTGTCTTAATTTATCAAAATTTGAGTTCTACCACTGGGTAGTTTCTCTTCATGTTGTACATGTCATGTTACCAATGTCACATTTACTTGTTGTATTTTTAATGTAATACAGTTGTAAATTTCATTAAATTAAAAAAAAAAAAAAATTTATCAAAATGTTGTGATTCCGAATCTCGGGCATTAGAATATAAAAATACTTTTTAAAAACATCAAAAATCGATAACATCAATCGAATCAATATAAAAGCGAGCTAATATATCGATCTAAATCGGTATTTATTCGTCATTCCAAATCTCGGCCAATCACAATATCTGACAAACATGTTAAAATTGTTTTTCTTAAATGAAAAAAAAAAATCGTTTTTAATTCATACGAATAAAAGCATGTCTGTATTTAAGTATTTATTTTGTTGGATTAGTTTATTTTTGTTTAGTTTAGTATCTTATAGTTTATATACATTTTAGTATTATTATATTGCTGTTTATTATTTTTATTTGTTGTGCATAGTATGAATGAGCTAGTCTTTATCACTATTATTATTGTCTTTGAACGTGACAGATTGTAATATATCTCAATAAAGAAATTTCCTAAAAAAAAAAATTCATACGAACTAAGTACTAAGTACCGCATGTTGTCGAAATATCAATATTTCCCTTCCGATATTCGATATTTTACCATCGGTAGTATCTACTTCTATATTATATAATCTCAATATTGTCCTTCTATATTTTATATTTTAATCTGAAAATAAAAACGGAAACTACCGTTTTCGCAAAATGATAGGAATTATATGTGAATCTGATATTATGTAATCATATGTGAAAAAATATAGTCATCTTGCCTTTTTCATATAGTATGCAGTGCGCAGTAGAGGGAAATATTTCGATAATATCGACTATCTATGACAATCCCTACCTTAAGGATTGAGTAGTGGAAGTGAGTTAGTTAAATAATAAGTTGAATAGCGCAATTGAGGCCCTCTCCTTCAGTAAACTTAATTTTCCCAATTTTTTTGTTAGTTGAACCTTCTCAAACTAAGACCACAAATTGTAATAGAAATCTAATTAGGATGTAAATAAATTAGCGTTTCGTTTAATACAATCTATGGGTGAACGGAAGGTATAAATTGATAGAATGGAAATTTCTGGGGAAAGAAACCGTTTATGACGAAGATGGGCAGGAAGTAGAAAATTAATTCAACTAAGGAGGGTAGAAGGATTGATATTTCCATTAATTAATTCATCAATAAAATTTATAATAAAACTTTTACAAGGTAATCAAATTATCAATAAAACAAAACAAAAATCATCGGAATCGAACCAGTATAAGCGATGATACAGCTTATTCTATTTTTTACACATGTTTTAACTTAATACTTTCCTACCTAAACTAGGTAAGGGAAGTATTGCAATCGTTCATTTTGGACAAGTATTAACGAAGTTACAATTTCCAATGTAAGATTAAGCGTTCATATCCTGGTGTCAGAAAGGGGTGAATGAGAGAAAAAATATGACAGTGAAAGTAAGAAAATCTGTTGCCCGCATCACACATGCTTCACTATTTCCTCTACTTTTAACAGCAATTATTGTTTGACAATACTAAGCTATGGCAAAAAGTTTTTGATCAGCAATATTAGGGAGTATTGAAATTTTTACACTGATCTACCTTAATCCGGTTTACATTGGTTTAGTTTATCAAATAAATCGTACTAAAATCTTTTCTTTGATAAATTTTCAGAAAAATAAATCTAGTTCAATTTTTTTTTGTTTCTTCATGAACATATGTGTAAAGATATAAAAACTTTTCTGAAATAGGTAGGAAAGTCGTGTGAGTGGACACACCAGATATTTTACTTTAGTATTATTATTATTAGTAGTAGTAGTATTACTTTAGTAATCAATAAAAAAGGAAAATATTTTTTTCCTTTGACATATTGACATATTTTATCATATATCTATTTTAGGCCAAAGGTTACCAAAAACACAGTTTTTTTTATCTCCTGTATGCTTTATTCAACGTTTCGGCTTCAGGAGCCATTTTCAAGAACCTGCAAAACTAATTTTAATTTACTTTTTACCATACAAATACATCCTTATCGGACACATATTATTTAACAACCACAAGTAATACATTTAGTCCACAAATTTATTTTTAATTTTGAATAAACTTATATCATCCACCTACCATGCACCGCGCCATAAAATTTTTAAAATTTATCATTGCGATATGATTCGTCCTTAATTCATTCTTTTATTTCTAAGAATGTCGTTTTCCATTTCTAAGAATTGTAATATATAAATAATAAATTAAAATAAATTGTTATAATTAATTTTAAAAAAGAATATTATTAATTTTCGATTTATATACCTCTATTTGCAGACTGTATCAAGAAATTGTTGTTCCCCAATAGGGCATTCATACAGGACTGGATTTACTTACATAAGGAGTGGGGTGGAGGGGTTAGGGATCAGCTGTTTTATATCAGTATGTTATATATTAATTTTGTCTATTGTGCTGGCATAAAACAGATATATGAACCTTTGGCCTAAAATAGATATACGATAAATTATGAGAAAATGGCATCAAACCTGAAGGATATTGACATTTTTTTTTTTAATTTATTTATTTTAAGCCAACTTACAGCAATTTTTTCATTACCAAATTCTACATATTGGTTGATGCACTTATATACTAGAAAAATCAATATTTATATAGATATTCATATTTCTAAAATGTTTATAACATCGATGAAAACATCGATTATCGTTATTACAAGTCCGATATTTTATATTATCGATAGTTATAGGCCGATATATTGTATCTTCGATATCCCATCCCTAGTCTTCTAAGGGATGAACTTCCAAGTAACATCTGTAGCAGTTAATTTCTAGGAATTCGGATAGCTGTTACTTCATATTATGGAGCCAGTAGGTGACAAGGAACACGTTATTCAGACATTTACCCAACAAATGAGCTGTGTTCATATGAACTTATATTTTTGACGATCATTTTGATTAATTTTTTTTTTAAACTGAACTAGTTAACAAATGGTGAATAACTTGTTACTGCTTGATAACAACATTAAAATTATATTGAAGGTAGTTCCGAAATTTTTAGGGTAGTAACTGACTTGAGTGTTGTTGCAGTTCCAGTAGCCTTTTGTGAAACTTTTGACTTGTAGGCTCCCACTAATTACGAAGGAGTTAGGTCGAACTTTCCTCGAGGACCGAACGTACAAGGAAGTTAGTAAATTAGGGATTTTGGAGTAAAAGTCGATATCTCGCAAATCTCATTTTCCAGATGAATTTATTTATTTATTATATATACAGTACAATACTTCATTATTGAGTAATATGTATTATTTCATTATTTTGTGATTAATTATTAATATAATCTTTACGAACCAGGGACAAAAATATACTAAGAGAAGAGAGCTGTTTCTTTTCTCATCCACTTTTTCTTTATTTTTCATTTTTATTTGGACCAGCATATACGACTAGTTGTCAAGTAAAAATTATTATTTCTAACTCAGTTACATAAATTACAAGTTGGTATCATAAGCGCCGACTTATGAAAAATTTTGGGAGGAGGAGAAGGAAGGAAGGGCTAACTATAGGATCTTGTGAAGGAGGGCTTGGGAGGGTGGGGATATTGTTTGAAGCGTATCCCATATGCCTATAGGCATTATGCATGTAATATACGCCTGTATGAAAAATTACCATCTCAATCAGGTATTAAGTTGTTTCAAGCCCTTTCTGATGACAAAAAGTGTTGTCACGCAAAATACTTAAAACTAAAACAGTATAATATTTTATAGATGGTTCCTTTTACAGTTGAATCAAAATAATTAATCAAATAACAATAATTCTTTATTTATTCCGGGACGAGTCCCTTTAGAATAATACAGAAAGACAAAAATGTGGGTTAAGGAGCCTCAGAGATACATAAACAAAAATATAGAGTAAGTTAATAGTCGAAATAAAAGAAATTATAAGTTACTTTCTAATTTAAATCAGTTAATAATAATTAAGAAAAATGAAAAATTTAAAATAAACATGAAGTAAAAATAATGAAGAACGATCTGATAATTTATATACATATTTACAGTAGTAACTATTTACAATTTCATGGGGACTGGATAGATAAGAAATGATTGAACAAGCGGGTTTTAAAGATAGGAAGGGTTTTGGATTGACGGATATCGGGAGGGATTGAGTTCCGTAGGGATGAGGATCGGATAATAAAAGATCCGTCGAAAGCAGCGGTTCGGTGGGTTCTTATGTATAAATCAGAAGACCGAGAACGAGTATTGCGGGAACGAACAGAAAATTTGAATTGAAGGAGCTCGGAGATGTATGAAGGACGGTGGGATTGGATGACTTGAAAGAGAAAGAAAGGATCAGGCCACTTCAACTTTGCATAAAAACGGGAAACAGAGGCGTCCCTTGGGATCCCGAAGATGAATCGTACAAAGCAATTCATCAAACGTTTTAATTTTGTCTCGAGATCCCCAGAGACGCCATTATATACCGTACAGCAATAGTCAAAGTGGGGAAAATTTAAGGAAGTGACTAGGAGCCTACGGGTTTCAAGGGGAAACAGGTGACGGGAGTAATTTAGACGTTTTAAGGTGGAAATGGTACGGCAGGAGATGTTGTATATATGATTTTTCCGGGAAAGCGTTTGATCAAAGATCATTCCAAGGTTTTTGATGGAAGGATAGAATTTGATGGGATTATCATGTAGGAACAGAGTTGGAATATTAGGAACAGTTTTAAGGAGGTGATTGGAGCCTTATAACTTTATTTTTCTTTTAGACTATTATTTTTGGGAGGAGGAGGGTTCAAGCCCTTAGTGGTTGGCGTCTTTGATTAGTATACGAAATTTATTATTGGCGCCCGATTCTCAATGTTTACCACCATGCTTACACGAATGTTCCTTCATTTTCTTCATAATAGTTTTTCTTTTTCTAAAAATAAAATTTATGAACTCTCGTTTCATATAATTTTATACAAAAATAAATTGATTCTTTACACAAAAGTAAAAAATTTGTGATTCACTAATGCTACGTAAATTTCCAAGGATGAAAATACAAAACAAATTTTGAGACCGAATATTAATTTATGTGGGATAATTATAACAAAAAAATTAATATTATAACTATTCAATTATCTCCGTGCAATAGAAAAATATATAATTATATCTATTTCTGTTTCAGGTGCAGGTCACTGAGAACGCCATCGAACCTTCTGGTTCTCAACTTGGCGATAAGCGATTTAATTATTCTTTCCAAGATCCCGTTATTTATATACAATAGCTACAAACAAGGGCCGGCATTAGGAAGCTTAGGTTATCCTTTTCATACTCACTCAATGTAACTGTCATATAGATTTAGTAGCCATCATTACAAGAAAAAGTAAATAAAAATACATTCATATCTCAATTACTCATTTGTGGTACTAGTTCCGAAACTCTGGTCCAAAATGAAGGCTGCTTTCAAGATCACTTAAAGAACATTATACATGGTATAACAAGTAATGAGTAGACAATTATCAACAATTATCTTGTTATAAAAATGAAAGACAAGCCACGACATATTTTTGCCTAAAATGCACAGAAAGCTATTTTTTTTTTATTGAATAATATAGCATTCTGTCACATGGACGATGGTTATATTCGTAGTGAGGTAAGACTACATTCAAGCTATATATACAAAAAATATAAAATAAACAGAAATAAAAAAATATTTTAAAATCACGATATCTCTACTAATAGTGCTCTGATTTCGATGAAACTTCTTTCATTTTTTAGGAAATTTAAATACCTTTGAATTATCTTATCACAATATTGACAAAAAAGTGTATACTTTTTGAGTTATTCGGAATTTAATTTTACCATCCTTCCTTACTTTTTTTCCAGCTTCTTTTCGTCGAAGTATGTTATATAGATAAATTTAAAGAGTGTCGAGAAAATGACTTTGACTTTAGCAAAGTTTCATTGAAATCGGTACATTCGTTTAGGCGCTACAGTCTATATTAAGGCAGGTTTTTCTGCATTTTTATTTTTTTCTCTTTTACTAACTTATCAAATTCTTTCAAATGTTATATTTAGCATTTTTTTCGGAGCTCTGAATAATATGAAATGATTACCTTTTTAAAATAAACCATATTAAAGGTACTTCAGAGGAAGACGTATATGATCATGGGGCATTTAAGCCCTGTAAAGAGACATCAATGAGGATAAACCTAATTGATATTAAAGACCACTTAATTATACAATGATACACCGAGTTTAATTAAAATCGTTTGAGCCGTTTTTGAGAAAATTGTGAAAATGTGTTTCAGCGTTGATATAAAGTAGCACTTCCGGTTAGCCGATTTTAAGGAAAAGGTTGCTGCCACATCTAAGGCATATATCTATCTTAAATACGTAATATCAGTTTCGTACGATTTTTTGTTTTCGAGCTAAAGTGTTCACATACACACAGACCATTTTTCGGGACTTGGTTATATGAAATCAGGGTACCGGAAAACGTTTATTTCCGTTGAAAACTCAGAATCAAAAATTTTCTCGATCGCAATACTTACCCTTACTATATAATACATATATACGTAAGTGAAAGTAATAACAAATAAATTATTATCACAAAATATATACAATAAATGAAAATAAAATATCTTACAGATGAGTAGATTAAAAAAAACAAGGCACAGACATACCTGTATATACTATTTACAATCAATTTTGAAATTTGAAGATTTTGTCTGAAATGAGGTCTAGAACAAATTGGATGTTAAGGTCATGTAGTAGGGTTCTGTTGGTTATACAGCACGGAGCATCGAATATTGTTCGAAGGACATTGGACTGAAATGATTGGATGTGTTTGATGATAAAAAATTTAGCTGTTTCCCACAGTTGTAGTCCAGTAGGTCCACAAATATTTGAGTATTGTCTTTTAGATCAGTAATTTGTTTTCAATCGAAAGGAAAAGCTATTTAATGAAGAAATTTTGAAGAAAAAAAAATGTGTTTTTATCGATAGTAAAAAAAAAACGCACTTGATTACAGACAATCCATAAAAAATATATATATATATATAAATATATATATATATATATTATATATATATATATATATATATATATAATTATATGGTTATAATTATAAGTATAGGCAGAAAGTCTTTTAAAATAATAAACTTAATTTTGATTATAGCAGTGTTACAATTTAATCATTATTATTTGATTTCTAGTGAATTAATTACAGACTGTGTCTAATAATTCGAAAGAATAAAGGAGATGCTAATAGAAAAAAAAATTTATTTCTTTTTTTTAAAAAGTTGTTTAAGCTTCAAAGAACAGTTAAAAAAATACTTCGAAATGTCTCTTCACGCTTTTATTTATATCTAAAAATAACTGAACACAATGGAGGACTTAAGCTGATTTTACCAAACCCTACGTAAGCAATCTGATATAGCTTCCCGCTGAAACATTAGAGATTGGTCCTCTACGTCAACTTACTCATACACACAGGTTGTTTCGTAATTCTACCTACAGTGTGCTCAATGTGATCTTCAAACAAGCCTCCACCTTGGAGTAGCTGTTCAAAATTAGTGTCCTTATTTGTATTTATTATCCTCGGTAGTGTCAAAAGGAAAGGGTAGCTCATTAAAGCAACAGTAGTAAGCATAAATATAGCTCTAATTTTATAATTAATCAACAAGCATTTCATGGCATTCGATTCACTTCTTCAAAGGTACATTAACACTTTAATTAGTAGTTTGAGATAAGAATAAATTATATTTGAAAAGAATTATTCATATTGACGGTATTATGAAAGATTAATTAATACTACTGCCCCCCATCCACCCTTCCGCCAGTAAAGCAGTGGAATTATAGTGCTCGAGCCACTGAATGTTTCAAGAAAAAAAATCTGGTATGACGTGCATCACAAAACTTTTTTCACTTGCCAACCTAATTAAAAAAATTAATTTCTGCTCGAATAGGGGTTTATTACCGGGCCTAAAGTTATAAAACAAGCTATTAATAGAAATAACTATTACCATAAGTTTTTCCAACCCGTAAAAACAGCATGAAATATTTTCAGCGGCATATTTACCTCACATCTTCTTTCACATAAGTACAATATATCTGTTTTTAGACAGTGCCAGAACGACTGTCCGACTTATCGTATATTTTGGAACTGTCGAGCTTAAAAATAATTGTAGAAGTTGCATTAAGTTTGGCAATTTCATTTAGTTTCCTTAAATCCTACAAGTTTTCAGAAATTATTATTCAATATTTTTCGGCCACTCTTTTCATTATCTTCTACGAATTTATATGTTAGATATTAACGTTTATAAAATCTTGAGTTTTCCAGCGATATATTATACATAGATAGATAGATTGATAGAAAACAACCTTTATTCTAGGACAAAAACAATTATGAACAAAAAACCATATCTGGCCAAAAACTACATTAATAAAAACTAAATAATATTTGCAATAACTTTAATGACAATATATAAACAACAGAAAGTAAAAACCCTTTGAAAAAAAAAACTTGAAGTGAAAAGAAAAGCTGAAATCAGAAAAAATAACAAACAAAAAGTTATAAACAAGTTATGAGTCGATTCCTAAAGTATAGATATACGGTATAAAATAAAGCAGAAAAGCAATAGGATTACTATAGTACAAGATAGCTGTTGAAAGAATTAAATACAATTACTAAATTAAGTTGGTAAAGAACGTTACATCACTTTTATAAGTAAACCATACATACATATATATAACGATTTTTTAAAAACATATATATGATAACAACCAAATTACTAGCAAGTTGATGACATTTTATTTGTTTTAGGCTGCCAAACGTACGGCTTCATCGGAGGGATGACGGGTACCTGCTCCATTATGACATTGGCAGCTATAGCCTTGGACAGGTATTACGTGATCGCATACCCTCTGAATAGGGGATACCACACAACAAGGATGAGGGCCTTCGTCTGGATCATCATCATCTGGTTGTACTCCGCAGCATTCTCCGTGATACCAATCGCAGGAGTCGGCATCAAGCCCTATGTTCCTGAAGGTTTCCTGACAAGCTGCAGCTTTGACTACCTAGACGATAGCGAGAACAACAGGCTTTTCATCTTCGGCTTCTTCGTAGCAGCCTGGGTAATGCCCTTCACCATTATCATCTTCAGCTACGTGGGTATCTGTCGGGCGGTCCTCGTCGTCAGCTTCGCCACGAGGAAGGGCCAGGAGAAAGAGAAGAGGAAGAAGGAGCTAAGGTTAGCCGTTGTCGTGATCGTCGTTATCAGTTTGTGGTTCGCTGCGTGGACTCCATACGCCATCGTCGCACTTCTAGGGATTTTCGGACAAAAACATCTGATCACACCTCTAGCATCGATGGTACCAGCAATTTTTTGTAAAACGGCATCGTGTGTGGACCCTTTTGTCTACTCACTCAGCCACCCGAGACTGAAAAACGAATTGTTTAGAGCTCTCTGCCCGAAGAGATATGCAATGGAGCGGGCCGAGACCCATAAAACTGTGTGGAAGATGGAGGGATCTCGAGGTTCCATGAGCAGGAGAGATTACCAAACATCTTTTAGAAACACCCACCAAGAAGAACTGATAGATCTCGAAAGCATAGGAGAGCCCATGAGAAAAAGATCATCTTCTTCATCTAGTCAATTTCAGAGCAGGGATGTGAGTATCAAAAGCATAGATGGTATAGTAATTTAATGTGAATAAACATCTTTTTTATAAACATTTCTTTTTTTTTCCTCTCATTGATCACTTTCGCATGCCCAAGCGAGTAAATGCTTGTGCACTGGATGGAAAATAAATAAACTCTGGTATTAATCCCCTGCTCTTACCCTTGTCCCAGGAAAACTCCTCACAGCCTAAAATACTAGGAAGGGAACAGAAAAAAAAATCATTTATACATAATTGTTTTACAAGAGAAACAATTTTAATCATGTGAATGAAAATGTTACTATATAAATTCAGAAAACATGGTTAAATTTATTCAAACATTGGCTGGAGCCTTGTCACTCTGTTAATCGAGTTCCCTTTGATAAAACAGTTGTTTACAAAAAAAAAATATTATTTTTTAGGAAACCTTATAGTTGAGTAGTATCAGGGAGAGAGGATCTTAAATCATTACTTATAACTGAACTAGTTATTTTTTCCCAACCCCATCAAAGGTGGAGCTATGGAGAGGGCTTTTGAACTGAACCTTCATCCCCCCCAAAAAAAATCTTAAAATATAATCATGTTTTATGAAATAAATATTAAAAATTATCTCAATTATTTTTCGTGTAATTACATTTAATACGACTTAAAAATCACTTATAACATCATTTCAATTTCATATAGGTAGTTAGATAGATCCTTTATTTTTCTCCCAAAGTGATAATCATTATATATATATATATATATATAAAACTTACGGGCTGAAGCTCCTTCCCCAAAAAATTAAATCCTGGATCTGCTAGCGATTCTCATAATGTTAAGAATAATATCCTATAAATTCCTGACAGAATCTCTCAACAGAAAAGGACTCTCATCTCTATACAGTAGAAACAAACACAACAGTGCTTCAGGCCTTACTCAATTTATTCTTTCCTTGACAGTGTTTATTTTAACAGAAAATACAAGTAGAATAAACCGGAAGTATGTTTCAGTAAAAACAAACACAACATATATTTAAATATAATATATGCCCACTGTGCTTTATTCTGTGAATTTAAATTATGACAACCAAATAATTAGATTAATATGATGCTAAGAAAATTAAAATAAAAAGGATTTTGACTTCATTACATTTATCTATTAAATTTTTATATATTTAGAGCTATTAGAGGATTACTGTAATTGGAAATGATAGTTAAATCATAACTGACAAAACAGTTTTTATCTTTAATTATATGAGGGGTAAAAACAAGTTATGAAACTTTGTAAAATTTTATTATGAACAATCTTAGCACTTAATGAGTTTTGCATTGTTAAATATGATAAAACCTACATAAAAGTTTAGTTCCATCAAAACTGCACTTACTGACTTTTAGCAATAAATATATAGATCTTGGATCTAGGATATAAATCTTGTATCTCCCAAAGGTCGATGGCCCATAAACCTTTCCCCTCCCCTTCCCAAGATATTTTATTGTTCTCCTCTTTTTAAAAACATTAGAAATAAAAGTACCATAAATCATATACTATTACACTTGACGTTTGTTTCATGTATTCCTTCTGTCTCCTTGTTTGAAATTTTTCAATTAAAAAATTCATAACTCTGTCGAAATGTGCTCCTCTCAAAAATTCAAAATACCGTCAAAATGTGTCCCCTTCCCCCTCAAAAATTGTGATGGCACAACTTAACAATTGTAAAAACAAAATTTCTGAAAACCTGATTCCTTCCTCCTTCAGGAATTATGTGAAATTTCTGAGACAATTAGCAGTGTTTTAAGCTTATAATTTTACAAGTTATTATCAATTTTTATGTTGATAAGCAAATTTAAATACGAAGAATACTGAAAATGTGTTCTGATTACAAAATTATTAGAAATCAATCTTCAACAATACAATTAGAAACCAAGAAAATAACCAAATTAAATCAAGAAACGTCTTACTGTCTGAAAATAAAACTACAGATCACTAAGAAATAAAAGAAGCTAGGTATGTTTTTTAAGAAATCAAGATTATAACTGACATAATATTGATAGAGTATTACTGAATCATGTGAGGAGCCAGTTCAATTATATTGTTTCAACAATACTGATCGCTTAAGGTGCTCTTGAAACACCTGAGTCCAGATTCATATATGGCTACACCGGATAATTATTTATTCTATTACATTAGACGTGAATTGACCCTAAGGTCAGAGCACAGGCGGATCTATGGGGGGATGGCTTTCAGGATGAAGCCTCCCCAAAATGATAAAATGTAACTATGTTTTGTAGAAAAAAATATTTAAAATTAACTTTTAATGTATTATTGTTCGGGTAATTACATTTAATATGACTTCAAGAATTACTAAAACACAGTATTTTTTTTCTAAATTAATTATCGTTATATAAATGAAAAAAAAAGCTTTCGGGCTGAAGCCCTCCCCCAAAACTAAATCCTGGATCCACTAGTAGGTCAGGGGACCCTCTTGAGGCAAACTTAAGCTCTATAAATTGGGAACCTTAATTGAGAAAAACCTGGCGGAAGAGTGTGGTAATGGCCAAATCACATACTTTCACAACTATAGCCAGAAAAGAATAATTCCTTACCATGTACTGGCATCTACCTACATGAATTGGAGTATAGAGGTTGTTTTTATAGATTGACCTCATTTTCCAATGAATATAACAAGCATTAAGAAAAATGATTATACTGCCATCTTTTAATTAGCAGTATAATATCTATATCTATGCTCAATAGAGCATAGATATCATAAATATTAGTATAGTAAATTTTTAAAAATATATTGATGAAGTAGTGCAAATATCTCAAAACAGAAAAAAATGGTATTCAGGGATTGATACTCACTGTTTCATATAAAATAGTATTTATATTGAAATGTAAGAGCAGAATGACCTATTTTTATTGATAAAATTTTGAAAATGACAATTATATTTGATATGTTATTTTAATTCAAATTAAATTTTGTTGTTACAATTTGATTGAATGCTCAGTATAATTAGGAAAACATTTTAAAGCAATATAATTTGTAAATCTTAAAACAGTTCATTCGATAATGGCCAACTTTAAGGTTTATATGTGCATTAAATTTTCTTTTCATTTGATACTTAAATTACTTATTTCAAAGATGAGAAGATTTAAAATTTAATTTACTGTTTTTAAATAAACCAACATTCGCATGATATATATGAACTACATTATTAATGTTGGTAACTAAATGTTTACATTTATATAAATATGTTTATTAATATTTAAAACATATTGTGGCAGTTAAAACATGTAAATGTTACACACTAATTCATCTTAATGTAAGAACAAAATGAAAATATGTAACTCACATAATTGAGAGCAAATCTTGGCAAACTGTTTCTTCTTTCACTTTAAGTAATTAAAACATATATTCACGTAATTTACTTTTAATCTCAAGCACATGTACATATATTTATATAAATACCTGAATTTAAACTATTAAAATTAGTAAGAGATTAACTTCTGGAACTATAACACGTTTGCCAACTTAATTTTTAAAAAAATGTATACCTACCAAATTTTTTAAAATTATTTCATTAATAGATAAGACTGCACTGTCATAAAGATCATAATATTTTTATTAATCATGGTAGTACTTTAAAAGAAAAAGTTGTTTTGGAAGTATAATAATTTTAACTATGCATCACTTGTGGATCAACAGAGAGGGGAAGGGGGGGAGGATCCTGGTATCCTCTTTCCGGGCTGTAGACCCCCCAAAATGAAAAATATTTTTTTTATTTGTCCATATTTGCCACTGAGAGTGACCCAAGCCACTAACAAATCCAGGATTTAATTTTGGGGGAAGGCTTCAGCCCGAAATATTCTTTTGTATGTATATATTAGGATAATTACTTCGAAAGAAAGAAAGAAACTAATTACCTACATGAAATGGTGTTTAACTGATTCTCTAAGTCCTATTAAGTGTAATAAGATGAACAATAATACTTTTAGAGATGATTTTTTTCATAAAACACGGTTATAAGTATTTATACTATTTACCATTTTTGGGGAGGGAGGATTCAGCACGAAAGTCCCGTCCTCCCCCGCAGATCTGCCGGTGACCTAAGCTAAATATTGATACAAAGTTCTATTTTGTAAATTATAACGCGTGTACAGCTACTAAATATTATCACGCATTATGAAAAAAATTATCTCTAAAAGTATTATTGTTCGCTTGATTAAATTTTATTTTAATTAAGCTTCAAGATTCGGTTAAAGATCATTTCATATAAGTAGTTTCTTTCTTTTATTAAAAAGTATCTCTTAAAGTATTATTGTTTGTGTAATTTAAAAGGGCTTTAGGCACTTAAACACCATTTCATACAGGTAGTTAGTTTCAAACTATTGCTTGATTTCCATGCACTGATAATGCCTTTATCTTCTAGTATCTCTAGTATCTCGATAGTTTGAAAGGAATGGCATAAATTTTGGTTTTCAGCATTTAAGTGATATTTTGAATGTTGAATGGAACCAGGAAGATTCCTGGAATACAAAACTTGGTAGTAGGTTTATGGGGAATAATAAGTGTTGGGAAATCAAGATATAAGGATAGGAACCACATTAAAACACTATTTAATATGGAAAGGATATTGCAGTTAACCTATTTTAAGAACTTTCATCATTATCCTGGTTTTGTGTAGATCAAAAACTCCTACAAGCACCATCTATTCTCTGATTTCAGAATTAATACATGGTACATCATGGCATCAGAAAGTAGAGGAATTTGGGAGTTGTTAGGTGATTTAGAAATAGGATATTAGAGGAAAGACATTCCATCAATGGAGGACCTAAACTATAGTTAGGTTCTAAGAGGGATCGTGAATTGAGAAAAGGATTTAGTTTTTCAGACATCAGAGGATCGACTAATCGACATCCTGTCAGGAAAGTTTCTTAGTAATGAACTTAGGATTTATATACACGGGGGCATTTTTAACATCTACTGTTCTTTGTTTATTTATTTTAAATTAAGAAATTAGAAAAACAATTATTGCATCTATTAAATTCTTTATAATTACGACAGCTCAAAACTTTACCCTTAGCAAAAACATATTGCATTTATAATCGTATAAAAAACCCTTAAGAACATCAAGTATCCTAATTTTTTACACTCCTTTGATACCACTATTTTAAAGATCAGGTGGACACTGATGACACAATTAAATATTCAAAACTACATTAATTATTCTTAGTCACAGCATATTCTACCGGGTAGATTGAGGTAAATATTATTTAAACTTAAGATGATTTTGCAGTGCAGCAGGTTCCACACTAGATCAGATATTTTGAGGCAACTTCCACAGTACAACCCCTCCCCTCTAAATTTTCAGCAGAAAATAGTTTTTTGAGTATATTGTTTTTTCTTTTATTTTAAGGACATTAATAGCAATGGCATCAGCGCAAAAATAAGGGTTATCCATATCAGAATTACAGTTAAACATGCCTGTATTAAATGAGAATCAAAATAAATTATTACAGGTTTAAATAGTTAAGTAATACGATTGCTACTCCAGAGATGCTGATTTACTCTGATAAATAAATTATTTACTTCTTTTTTTTTGCGTTTGCTTTTCTATATGTTTGATACCTCGATTTATTATTAAACTTATGGATATGAATGAAACATTGATAATACTATCTGGTAGTACAAGAACTGTATTAACAATTATCAAGACACTTTAATAATAATAAAAAAACGATTTACTTACTAGCTAAAAGCCTCATAGGTGTACTGGCCCTTCAAGGTATATCTGCCTCAAAAGAGAATACTTGGATAATAAACCCATTAAAGGAACTAACTAAAACATGAATCCGCTCAAGCAAGAAGTAACATGTACTTATGCCACTCATCTTCAATATGTCATTTTCTAAATCTTGTAGTAAGAACATTAATTCCTAATATTCAAATAGAAGTAGTTTTGATCATCAATATTAATTGTTAACGTTACACAACTTTTTTAAGTTAATTAATTGACCCAATTACAATATTTTCCATACATAACGGTACGAAAGTAATAAATTTCAAAATTTATTTTTTGAATGATTTGAAGTTTATGTAATAAAATATCTGTCAATATAGACGTTTTGCATCTAATTTGTAATAGATCAGATTAATTAATATCTGTTTTCAACAGTAAAATTACAGTTATTTTATTAAAGTGGATTTTGACAAATCCAGTAGGTGTGTAGTAGGACTGGGACATCAAAGGCTCAGCAATATTCATATTTATATTGACCAATAATTATCGATACCATCAAAATATCAGACTTGAAATATCGATAGTCGATATTATAAACATTTTTTAAATATGATTATTGATTCTTTAGCACAAAGGGGCATCAAAGCGGATGTTACTTTCCTTTTTAAATTAATTAACGGAAATATCAATTCTCCTACCCTCCTAAGTAAAATTAATATTTTAGTTTCTGCCATTCTTTAGTTTTTTTTTTCCATAAATTTCAATTCAACCTATCATGCCTTTTATTAACCCACAGATAGGATTCAGTGAAATGCTATTTTTTTTTTTTTTTTTTCCTACCCCCAGGAATTTCTTGATTACAAAATACATACATAAATTATTTATACATAAATTTTCAATTTCCTTTTATTGCCCAAGGGCATTTTAAGGTAAGAGGGCTATGCACACTGTATGCGTTCTTAGCATCTGTGTGGCCAGAGGCCTTTTATTATACCACTGGGCGTGGAGGGACCGCCCTGCATTAATGCTAATTTATTGGCTCCCTAAGATAGATTTATTTGAAGATTCGAGGCCTTGGTTTGAGAAGGTTCTATCTAACAAATTTGGATAAATTGAGTATATACAGAGTTGATACAATTGATAGTAAAATATCAAACATTCAGCCTGTGATTAGTGGTATCAGCATCAAAACTTCAAGTAATAATAATTTTTAGCCAAAAATCATAAATTCAAGATCATTCACAAAATCATGATTCTTAAAAAAAAAAAAATCCCTAAATATTTTCTGGATTTTTAAACTGTGATAATTTTTTTAATTGGCATTAAAATTATAAGCTCATTTTTCATATGACCGGATTTATCTAGTTTTTGGTGGCTATCACAGATAAATGACATGTCATATGTTTAAAAGGTCAAGTTCAAACATAAAATTGTATTTCGCCTGCTTATTACTGTAATTGTAATTGACTATACAACTGAATAGTGACTAATAAATACCTCCAACAATGTAAAAATCATATGCAATGATTCCATGTCAGAGGAACAACAATTTAATGAGGGTAATAATATCTTAGAAAATAACATTTAAAAAAAATAAATACTTAAATCTATAAGGAGAAAAGAAAAAAATTAAAAGGTTTACATACAAACAAGCATTCCTTATTTTTATTTTAAACTCATTGAGACATGTTATGAAGTTTTATGAAAGTTCAAAAACATTGAAAATAATATATTTAAAATAGGTGAAAATGACGGAATGACTCTCAGGTCTCAATAAAAAAACAAAAAAAAGGTTGGACCATTCACTTAACATAAACTTTCTTCCATTACTTAAAAACTAGAGCAAACAATTTCAACTGTGGTTATTTAACAATTTAAAAAACATATAAAAATAAACAAATAAATAAAATAGTAATAAGTTTTTAAAAAAGAAAGAATATCATTAAGTTTTTGAACACACCAGCAGGATTTACCATTCTTCAACAGTGTAAAAATTCTTTTTTTTTTTTCTTTAAATTTGTTTTTTTTTTTTACGACTAGTAGCTTAATCTTATGAAAATGTGTTGAAACATTAAAGCAGAAGTACAATACCTATCATTACATGGCCAGCATACAACATAAATACAACAACGAAGAGAGATGAAACTGAAGAATATTCTTAAAAATGCTCTTAACTTTACAATACTAATAGCCATCGTTATTTAAAACGAACAAACACTTGTCTAAAATTTAATTAATAACTTTAAAAATGATAAATAGGGGCCATACATCAAATCACATCGATGAAGACAACTGGAGGAAAGAAGTATATTTTTGTATTTAACAAATACAAATATGATATTTAAATAAAAATCCAAACAATACATAAAAAAAGGGGGAACACATCATATACGCCAATACTCGCATAAACTTAAATGCATGAAATACAAAACTGACGATTGATTTAATGACATGAGTTCATTTATTATTTACTGATAACTAAATATCCACGTTCCATAGAAAATAAAAAAGAAGAACATAGAAAATACAATAGCTTTGAATTGTCCTATAAGAACAGTTTATGAGCTGATGCGTAGAACAGCCACCATATTTTGATGTTAATATTAGTTCTGACGGTTCTAAACATCTTATGATAAAACAGATGGGGTTGATGATATGATGACCGCTACAGATTATTTTTCGTGAATCCTGAACCCCTTTTCATAGTGTGGAGATTAGTTGTTCATTGACTCCCGATCTTTTAATTTACTTTAAGATACCTGAAAACAAATAAACTTCTTGGTCAATATGACTAAGGTTCATAAAAGTGATTAATTCAATTAAAAAAAATAAATATATATATAAAATTACCTCATTCAGTCTATATATTGGGCTAACCAACGGAAACCTTCACCATAACCCTGCCTTTTCAGAACTGAACACATGAATAGCTCTAATGGACGACCAGACAATTCACTTCGTGGAACTTTGCTCTAAAAAAAAAAATAAAATAAATAATAATAAATTAATAATTCCATCTTTCTACTTGAACTTAGAACAAAATGGCAAATGAAAAAAAGCTGTAAATCATAAAGCAATAATTAAAAGTAATGTTAGAATATTCTCAAATAAAATAATTAAAAGATAGAAAACTGGCATTGATCCAAAAACAGTTGTTACAAACAAAGCTTTTTCAGCTAACATCGCCAAGAATGACTGGGCAGAATAAACTTAAACGACATTAGCTTGAATAGAAAAAAAAAAAAGTAGGGGAGGGCAAATGTTAACAATGTCAATTAAACAAATAATTCACTCTCAATATTCATTCTGTAACCAAGTACGAGTATATTGAATAACATAGGTAACATTTAACTTGTTATATATTTTATTATAGTATTAAATAGCTCTTTAGAAAATGATAATTTTTAACTATTTCAATAAAAGATTAAGAAACAGTACATAATTACCAATTGAGCCCAAAACCTTTCATAAGCAGTAATGGTACATATTTTTATTTTAATGATGAAAGTAATAACCGACAGTGAAATCAAAGTGATATAAATCTATTAGTATTTTAGTTAGCTTTGGATAGCGGGCAAAGCCAACAAGCACAATGATATAGGTTATGTTGTTTATTTAAAACATGTAGAGGATTTACTACACACTGGCAGGCTAAGCAGTTGTCTGTGGCTGTAATCTTTGAGAAATAGAAAAATTTGAGTGAAATTCTATATTCAAACGAATTTATTAATACAAAATGGCTCAATTAAGCACACATAAATATAACTATAATTTGTTTTTTGGAGATAGGAGCAGATGGAAAGGGCAGCAATATCTGCCAAGCCTAAGGCCAGCTAACAATAGATAATGGTTGCAATTACAAAAAGTTCATAGCTCAGCCAAGTGACGTCTCCATTACCAAGTATGTCAAAGTCCAAAGCTGTCTTAACTAAAATATACATTTTGCCAACATATATCAAGATTATCATTCATCCTCACAATACAAAATGTTTTCGATTTATATTAACTTTCCTTTTTTTTTATTACAAAAATCATAAATTTTAATTTAATTATTACATGTTTATACATTGTAGTTTTAACTGTCTCAAAAACAGTTTAAAAGGCATTACAAATGAAAATACACACTCCAAAAATATAAAATAACAAATTGGTGTGAAAGGGAGCCATATGCAGAATGGGGCGGAATCTAATATTTTATTCGCTAGGAATACTCTGCCATTACCTGTATTAATTCTGGCCAATTTGTTATGAACCATACAGAAAGAAGTGAGAAGGAAGAAAAAGTTATACCAATGAATTAGTAAATTATACCATTCATTACTCTGGATGATATTCCCGTAATACTTCATCTAATTTGTTCTCTGTAATTAAATGTTATAGATTAAGACTGATCAGTATGCTGTATGATTTATCAACTCAACACAGTTGAGCAGCCGTACAATTTTATTGTGCTTCTCTTACAAAAATAAATATTTTAAAATATAAAAACAATAGAATAAGTTACATTTATATCATACAGTATTTTAAATAATTTTAATTGAAAATCAATTCAAAAGTTAATCATAACTTATCATTTTGTTTACCCTCCTGTCAGTACAAATTCTAAAAATATTCAGAGGACGAAAAAAAAATGTGATTTTAAAATTTTATTTTATTATCTAGGTTTTCTGGTCAAAGAAGTAATGTTTTAAATAACTTTTTTTGGTTTGTATATCTGAATACGCTATAGGTAGGCCAAGATTTACCAAAAAGGCTAAAAACTACACCTACAATGATATTGCTATCGAAGGCTATTGCAGTGTGGCTGTTGATTTACTATCTTAACACAAATATGATTTTTTGTCATTAAGAAGCTAAACATATAATATATCACAACGCATCTTAACTGTAAGAAAATTAACAAGTATATTCTCTCAGAACCAGTTTAAAGGTTCCCTCAATTTACTATATCTGATTTTCTTTAATTTTTTGACCTAGTACATGGGTAATCCGTGTTAGAAAAAACAAATAAAATTTGGAGACTTATTAAGCGACTAGAAAAAAAAATTTGATTAAATCATTTAAATGATCAATAATGAAAAAATAAAGAGGGCAGCCGTAATAAATGTTATGAGCCCTGATAACACTGGTATGCAATTATTATGATGACCATGTTAGCTAGTATTCCAAATTAGCATAGCTTAATAATAGAAACATACCTTGCCAGTTGTTTGCCCGTATAAGTTGAAAAAATTCCTGAGATCATCTTCTGAAGCTGCACCTGGAAGATCAATTTTATTGCCAAGAATAAGGACAGGACAGTTGATGAGACTCTCATCAGTCAAAAGGGCATCTAATTCTGCTTTACTTTCAGGTAACCGAGTTGTGTCACAAGCGTCAACAAGAAAAACAATAGCATCAACTGCCGGAAAGTAATCTTTCCATACTCGACGAGCTAGAATAATAAGACATATGTTTAGAATTCACGAAGTGGTTTTATAATCATTAGCAAGCAAGAAAATAATAACAATATGATTAATTAATTAAATAAATTAGTAATGGCTATTTCAACCAGTAGTGTACTGTTTCAATGGATCACCCCAAGATCGTTAAGAAAACCGATAAGACCCCTGAATAAAGATGAAGAAGACTGGTAAATCAAAATCATGGATGTGAGTAGACTTATTTGGCATATAGAAAACCTTATTATATCTTACGGCAATTTAATAAGCCTTATTCCTTTAAACAGATTCTGACCAATTGATATTGCATTACAACATAGGAGTAAGTCATCAGCATGTTTCTAGCACCAGGTCAAAGTAAATGAATTTACTTTCAACATTTGTTTCTGAGACCATAAAAAAAAAAAAAAAAAAAAAAAAAAAAAAAAAAAAAAAAAAAAAAAAAAAAAAAAAAAAAAAATAGTTTTAACTACAAATAAAATATGGAAAAAAGGAAGGTATAGTTGAGTATTAAACATTCTATGTATAAAAAAAAAAGAAAGATATCTTTAAACTTTTCTTTGAAGCAAATATAAAATTAATTAAAAGTAGTATTCTCTTCATTTCAAATTTATAAACTAAGAAACATCAGTCAGGTACTAGTTATAATTATAAAAAATCATAAATCTGTAAATGATAAAAAAACACTTCAATTCTAATTAATGTAAGATTTATCAAAAAATCAAATGAGTAATGCTTATCTTGAGGGGATTGGTCACTTTTAATTTAGCAGACAGATCTTGAGATTTCAAGGTAAAATGTTATTCAAATTGTATAAAAAGAAACTATAATTTTAGAATTCTAATAAATTTATTTTTTTCCACAATAATAAATTCTATATTTCAGAAAATCTACATGATCATCAACAAAAAAAGTGAATCAGTTGTTGTAATATTTAATAACATAATTAGAACAGTAAATATATATACTTTTTTAATTATAATAGCTTAAATTAAAGTGAAATGTATACAGATTAAAAAAATTATTCAAAACACATCATGAGGTAATGAAATGATTATTGAATATGTAAACCGGTAATAGGGTGTTGTTACCTTCGGATATTAAGTCTACCTCTGATGTAATACTAAACTTTTTATTTAATGAAAAATAATCAGTTTCTTATAAACAAATATAATCAAGCAAACTAATTTATTCATCCTTTCTTCCAAAACATAATACCAATTACTCAAGTTTTATTTTTTACTAAATAGACTAATTCATTCATAATAAAGGGTAAAACAGTATAGCTGCAGTAAATATGTGATCTTAAATAATCAATAAAAAAAAAAAAAAAAGATGGAAATAATAACTTGTAGGAAATTGTAAAAAATTATGAATATTTTAATGAATAATTTAACAATTTTTTATGCCAAGAGTTTTTAACATCAATAATAATATTTGTATTTATTATTCTTAGGCTAGATTTTCATTTTTATCAGTAATTGGTAAAAGATACTAAAATTATGTATTGAAAGCATTTTGTAGGGATTTCATCATTTAATATTTTTTGTGTTGTTATAATTGACAGAATGGTGAGCCCAATTTCACATATATGATTCATAACCATTATGTCAAAATAGAACATTCATTAAAATAATTAATAATTGTTTAATAGTTTATAATTTTAAACTTAAATACTAATATCATCAAAAGCATAACTAAGTGAGAGATGATGCAAGTTTAAACAGTAAAAAAGGAACTTGGATATATCAGTCCTTGACAAAGAGAACTGCCTTATCAATTTTAAGAGAAGAGATGTTTATGAAGTGATAGAAGACATTCGTATAGAGCATGATAATATAACAAAAATTCTGATATATCTCAGAACATAAATTACTTGACTGATTCCTTCTCTAACAATATACAAACTAAATATCATTTGTTAATTATCAAATACATTAATATGACAAATTATAAACCATAGAAATGATTTATGAAACAGACATGATGAATAAAATGAGTAAGCAAATCTAAGCCATAGATAAATACCTTGAGTGTGTCCTCCAAGGTCAAAAGTTGTGAATCTGATATTTCCTATGGATAGTTCTTCAGAAGCTGTTAAAAACATTGAAAATATTTAAATTAATTATTTGCTAAAAAAAAAAAAAAAATCAATATACATACTATAAGTTCAAAACATATAGTAGCATATTTAACACATAGTTTATTCGAATATTTTTAAATACTCAGCACACTAGATTAAACATATAATGGATCAGGGCCAAAACAAACAACTACAATAACACTACTAATTAAATAAAATGTAAGGTATTTCATCAAACCATAATACTACAATACTAGTCACGTAGCCTTGACTAATCACCCCATCATTACAAACATAAAAAGTAATTAACAAGCATCTATTTATGTTTGCTCAAAATATTGGCAAATATCCACATTGAGAACACAATTATTTGGTGCTTCAATTAATGAACTTTTATAAAATATTTCCAAATGATAGATCGTATTTACATTAAAATGAAAACAGAATAAATATAACTTACTTGGGTGTAGTGTTGGTACATGCTGTGCCAATCTGTCATCTTTTAACCTATGGAGAAGAGTTGTTTTACCAGCATTATCTAATCCTAAAAATAACAGTTTGCCTGACTTTTTCCATAAACCTAAAAAAAAATAAAATAAATAGACAAGGAGAATTGTCATAAAAAACTTAAAAAATATTTTAAAATCGCTAGTATTAAGTAAGGCATCGACTTAGAAGTATTTGTCAAAACATTTAGAGATGTTAGAATATGACGAATTGTTTTATACATACCTAAATAGCCTAGAACTCCTGTAAACCAATCCCAAATGAACATTCTGAAATCTGAAAAAAAAATATGTAAGTTTATTTACAAGGAACAATAAAAGGTTAACTTATTAAAAAAGCCAATTTTAAACCACTCAAGATAACCTTTTAGAATTGTTATTAAAACAAGCTATTATTATTCCTAAAATAACAAAATTAATGTATCTTGAATATGCTAAATGATAAGAAAAATAAGAGAGAGAACATGAGTTCAACAAACTTCATACAATGATTACAATGCAACTATCAGGTATTGATGATAAAGTGATAATCTTCGTAAGAAAACTAAAACATTTTTCATTTAAAGTTTACTTTTACAATACACTAAAATTAAGTATACAGAAACAGATTGGAGGTTTAAAAAATTAAGAAGTCCATAAAAGGTTATCATTAAACAGGAAAGGATAAATGTCTAAATATATCATAACGTAAAAATGCAACGAAAGCAGATAAAAAACTTCCAACAAATTTTATTCAGAAACCTTCAAAATAAAATGAACCAAGAACTATTGAGTCATTGCGTTAACCAAACCTTCGGTTCGATAAAAGGTTAATTTAGAATAGAACTTTCAATAAGAATCGTACAGAAAAAATAATTTGTTCTAATACTGAAAATGGTAGATAATACTCACATTTACAGCAACACTGTCGAGCAGAAACAAAATAAACCTTCTAAAGAACTAGTTGTCAGTAACAAACCTCCACACTACACAGGAAGAAAACGAGAAGAAGGGACGTAACAGATGTGTTCACGTAGGATCCGCCATTTTATCTAATAGGCATTGGGCCATTATCTGATAAAACTGATAAGCCTACACTATCTGTTATCCGATTTATTTATATTTTTCTCGGTTTCTCTTTTCGTTTTAAATATTTTCTCATTAAAATGTGTTTTCCAATGAGCTGCTATGAGGACACTACCTTAGATTGTCAATGGTGTAAATACGTTTTGGTTTGTGACATGGACATCTCAGCTATAATTACTAAAATTGATTCTCAGTAATGGGAAATGACCTGAAATTATTAATATAATTTTCTACTAGTCAGATGTCGATGGGTCATCAAATTCGACCAGTGAAAGTGTAAGTTTAAATGTCAATTATTTTTTGTAATCCCCATTGTTATCTTAAATTGAGCAATACTTAATTCATAGTTTAGAATACTTCTGTACTATGCATTGTTTCTTCCTTCTTTATATGGACATATCATTGAAATTATCATGTAATTAATTGTATTTACCTCAAAATCTTGCAGTTATTGGGATGTAAGCAGTATCAACGTAAATTAAGATATCACTAATTTATATTATGCTGTAAGACTTTTTTATCCACTGTTGTGTTTATTTGGTTCTGCCTAATGTTACACATTATCTAAGCTATTATTCTTCAGTTGTTTTATAACATAGATATTCTGACTCTTATTAGTTCTCTCCACTCTATAGGTTGATGTTTAAATTATCTCTCTATCTACATGACCTTTTTTTCTTAATATTTCATAATACATTTATTGTCACTTTTAACAGTAGATTGATTTGTCTTATTAATTTGAATATTATTAATATATTCTTTGTCTATTTTACTTAAGAATAATTTTTATTGTAATTAATAATTTATATTTGATGTTTTTCCATTTTAAACTTTTGGCCTATTTTCTAAATTATATTTTCCCTATTATTTGCCTATAAGTCAATCTAATAAATAATCACACTTAGTTTTTGATTATTCATTAGACTGACCTATTGGCAAATAATAGTAAAAAGATAATTTAGAAGTTTTATCTTTTCCATCTTAGATTATCTCAAACATCTGTCCACTATGTTGAGGTAAATTTTGTCAAATATTGTCTTCCTGACCTTATAAAACCCATTTTTAATATATTTGAAATTGTTTGAAGTATAGGATTAATCTTTTATTTCTCTTCCGCAACCTTGCAATAGGCAAAACAAAAACTTGTACTTTATATGGCTCTATCCGTTCTTCTGACATCAGTACTTTCTTGCCCACTTTCAATAACAGGCTATAAGAGCTAAGCGACCCTCATATATTTTTCAGGGCCTACAATTTAAATCTTCCATTCGATTCCCTTCCTTTAAATCCCATATGTTCAACCTCTATCGTCCTCCTCACCGAATTGCTTTGTTTTACACATCCTTTTCTATCCAAACTGTCTCCCTCTGGAATTTTGTCACTCCCGATATTCTTCATTCACAATCAGTTTCCTCTTTCAAATATCTCCTTTTTAAGATTCCTTTCACTTATTTCTTTCCCAATCCAAGTGATCATGAATTGAACACAAGAGAACTCTCTTTTTTTTTTTTTAAAGCGGCACGAGTGCACTGCGGCCATGTAGGCCTATTGTACGCCTTAATGATTTAGAGAATTCTCTTAATAATCCCAGAAAGTAGATCTTTTTACTTATTTTATTTTCCAATACTTATTTCATATATATGTATGCTTTTTTTCTCTCTCTTTCCTGTCGTATCTTTATATTTTTCTACTTATTATTTTGTAAATATGTAATTTAATGTATGGCCACACTGGCATATCTTAATTACTCTGTGTATTTTATTTATTAATAATACAAGTATTTTCATTTCATTTCAATTTTGTACTTTGTCTAAAAGTACATTGTACTTTTCAGGATGCTTTGTCTCCTTGAGAAGGTTTGTTCATTGACCAAATTTATTCTTGGTTAGACTCACCCAAACAGCGTGTTAGATGCTAATGAGGGGAGGGGGCAAAGCATCCAAAAATATGAACTAATAAATTTTATTTTATGAACTCTTTCTCTTTCATTATCATTGCAGTGATGAAAAAGACATTCCCTGGTCATCTTTGAGTGATAGTTCATCTGGAAGCTGTGGTTCCTCCAGTTCATTTTCTTGGACAGATGTGAGTAAACCAACCAATGGAAGAAGGCATTTAATTTAAGCTTATTCATATAAACATATCTTGTCATTATTCACTTAAAATTCTAAAAAAATAACAATTTTTTATTAAAATCGTTTTATTAGCGTGTGTCTGCTTTATTATAACAGTATCCAGTGATTATTTTATTATTTAAAAAAAAATAAGAGTGGTGAAAATTAAAGATCTACTTCTATCTTTCTATTTTATAATCACTATATTTGAATCAAATAAAGTTACTGTTTGTAAACCTCAACAAACGATCCTGATTTCATAAATACTTTTAGTTACAAATCAAAGTCTGAATTGGAATAGTTTTGTTTATTCTATTGATTTCTCAATTAAATATCTGGGTTTTATATTATTTTTATTAATATTACATTTAAATCTTGGATATTTGTGGAATTTATCGGTTGACTGCTGCGGATAACCTATATGTAACAAAAAAAAGATTGTAAATCTATTAGAAACACAATTTTTTCTTTACAAATATCTATAAATTAATTTACAATAAGAAGGAATGGGAAATTTTGAATGAGTTTGTAGTTTTATACATGATAACATAAATTTATGTTAATTGAATATTTATGTTTATGTTATTTATGCAACAAAAATTGAATATTTATGTTAACAAAAATATTTGGAAAAATATAAACATTAAAATTAAAAACTAATTATGTAATAAATAAATAAAAAAACGGAAATAATCTTATCCAACCTAAGGAAATGTACTTGTAATTTACTTAAGCACCTTGGGAGATTAGTTGTGAAATTAACGTCTATGAGTATTCAAACTTGGCATAGTAGTCAGGTGACATCTACTAAACATTACCGTTCCTTGGAAGTATATTTCGTCCTATGTATCATTGCATAACAACATATGATTGAGTTTCTTTTAGGGATGAAGGGTACCGACTAAGTTTAAATTTAATTGAAAGATAACAAAATTTACAGGTACATCTCTTTGGCATTGGACCGATGTTATGATAATTTTGTTGTTTTAACATCCTGTATGTAATCTTAATGTTGGACCTTATTGATGGATCTTTACAGGAGACAGATCAGAGCACTGCAAAGGACTTGGAGGAGCAGTTCCAAAAATTTGAGGAAGCATTATATTTAGAATCGAATCCAAATGAGTTGCCGCAGTCGTTACAAGATGAATTTAAAATTTGGGCTGAATATTCTCCTCATATCAGGTAAATGTGATTATTCTATTTTATATACTCTCCCTTAATTTTAGAGTCATTTCAGTCCAAAAAAGAGACATCTAAAAAATATCTTTGTCTTGGTTCTAATCGCATTCCAGCAACAGTTGCAAGTTCAAGCAGAAAGGAAATATTCCTTTTAAAAGAAAGTTTACTGCATTTCACTACTGATTTGTTTTAATGTTCTGATATTTTATTTCAATAAAAAGGATACACTCAAGAACATTCAAGCCACTGTAGAGGTGAGAGGCTAAACCAGCATAAAGAGAAGAAGCAGATCATTTTTATAAAATTTATGTAGATCAAAATAATTCAATTTCCCCAAATGGATTTTTGTAAAATTTTACAATTTAATTCTCCATTAAATTTGTTGTATTTCTTTTTTCTGTTGATATCCTTTTTTTTTCTATTTACATTCATTGATTTTTTTATTTGACTTTTCCACATTAAGTAGAGCCCACTCATTCACCCATGCTAATGTAAAAAATAAATAATATATTTGCTAATATAAAAATAAATCATATAAGGATTGGCTGTCAAAATAAGCAGTCCCTCCTATTTTTTATAACCTGTTATCTCAAACTATTAAACTGTTTTAAATACAGTTTAAGGGATATGTTAAAGTTAGTTCAGATCGCTGTTGAGCTATTAGCTATAGTTGTTTTATTTTATTCTTTTACCCCAATTTCAAATGAATGAGCACTTTAGAATGAGGGCATCCAGTTCAGAATAGTTTGGGTATTATTCTCCTCTTAGTCAATTAATTTCTTTTTTTTTTCTTTTTTTTTTGGAAAGTTCTGAGAGACGAATCTTGTAACCGTGAAAAGGCCCACTTGTGCGATTAGTTCTCCCCACCATTACCTGTACCACTAACAGTATCCATTTAACAGTTACAGTTCTGGTGACTTCCCGGTTGAAATTAATTACACGTAATGAAGGAAAACAAACAAACTTATATGTTGCTAAACAAATATTTACTATTATTTTTTAAAGCTTTAAATGGCTGATGATGTTTTCTAACATGAAGCATCAAGACTTAAGTGTATTTCTGCCCTATTGTAAATGTCATCATATGAAAAAACCAAAAACAAGATAATTAAACACTTAATGTAGATGTAATACTGTTAATCCTGAAAATTCCTTTCACGTTTGCTGCAGTTATGGTCCCCGGTGTCTATCATATATAATGATTATTTATGTTTGTTTCTATCTTTACATCTTCAATTTCCATTCAAATATTTTTTAAAATGACCATTATAGAAACTCTGTAAGATAAGCAAAATTCTAAACAATGCTGGCCGAAATCGAGACAAATATCGGAACCCAGGGACCGTAAACGCAGCTAACGTGTTAAAGGATTGAAAACAACTAAATACATAAGAAAAAACTACTATAGTAGTTAATCATAAAAATACTAAAAAAAAGATATACTACCTGCAGAAAACTAGGAGAAAATTTTCCTAGATAAATTGAAGTGAAATAACCTGATTGAGACATCCTTAAGTCTAAGAAATGTGCTAAGGTCACGGAAAAATAAAAAAAAACTTTAATGCCTTAAAAATAATATTCCTCTTGCAATAATGTTTTGAAATATAATAAACTTTTAGTTTTCCATAATGAAACTATGAAATTTGTTGAGATTATTATTAAAAGTTATACTATCTCTTTGTCATTTATATGATTTGTTATTTTGTATATTTCTGTGAATTAAAATTAATCCATATTTTTAGAATTCGTGGAACTCGAGCCAAGTTAAACAAAAGAAATGAAAATGAAGGTGATGATGATATTTATGATGTCAATTATGAAGAAGTTTTGGCACTTCATGATTCGCTTCGGTCACCAGATAAGAGTATTTCATCAGCTTCAGACAGTAGTGATAATGGTATTCCACCAACTTCACAAGCTGACGCAGTTAATAAATTATTCGATGAAAATTGGCCAATAATACAGGAGAGAATCGAGCCCATTGTTAAGCCAGTATCAGCCCGTGAAAGTAAGACGGATGTAAAAATGTTAGAAAGATTTGAAGGTAATCCCAAATCTACAGATAGTAAAAAAATTCTGTCCCGTAGTAATTCAAGTCGTAGTTACTTAAGGGATTCTTCTCCAAGGAAGGGGAATGTCGATTATCGCAGTGAATTTAGTTGTCCTTTCTCAAGCAGGGCTGTAATATTGCATAATGATGATTATTCTAGCAGGCATTTCTCGGGAAGAGAATCTAGTAGAGTTCCTCGTACGAGTGTGAGGAAATCTAGAATTAATCGAATTTCAACATTTTCAGCTAAGATTCCAGATAACTCCCAATTGAACAGGTAAATATTTAATTTTTATTATGCCAATAAATTTTGTTAAACGAAAATCATTTTTAAGCCATTACAATCTTAAAATTAAATCTATTTATTCTATCTAGAATGTTTCAAGGCCCATTTTCTAGTTCATCTTTATTTTATTTTTCTCTTATTTCCAAATATCACTTACTAATCATTAATAAATTTCTGCTTGTTAAAATTAATGTTAAATCTTCCATCATAATATTTTAAAATAATTTACATTAATTACATTGCTTGTTCTTTATGTGTTATAAATTTAAGAATGTATTTTTTTCTCTATTACTTAAAAAATTATATACAGGATTATATTGGGTATCCTGTAAGTAGAGGGAAACATTTAAAGGAGTGATAACAGACCACAGGAGCTACAAAAATATGTAATAAACCACGCCCCATTTTCTGCAGAGAAGCAGAAAATTTAAGTTTTATGTTCTTTAAGGAAGTGATGTTTTTCTTAAATAGAAAGCAATAACTAAAGAAATATTTATTTTAGGTAATTAATAATTATTTTGTAGTAAAGACAAAATTTACTTTAAATAGTATTTGAGCTCGTCATTGTTAAAACCATTTGAAGAGGACTTTTGAGCGGATAAACTAAACTAAATTCTGTCTTTAAAAATACGATTTACTTAATTAATTAATATTCCTTGATTAAAATAAATATTTCTTTATTTATCGCTTCCTATTCAAGAAAAAATGTGACACTTAAAAAATCATGAAACTTGGATTTCCTACTTTACTGCTGAAAATTAGCCCATTGCTTATATGAACTTTTTTGTAGCTATTGAGGTATACTGTCACCTTACCAACTTTATTTTTATTTACTTATAAAAAGGAGATTTTTCTTTTTACTAACTAAAAATAGTGTTGAATGAGATTTTAATGACTACTATTGTATATAAAAAATGATGGAGATAGTCATCCATCACAATTTTGTCAATACTACGGCAAGTGTACATGACCTGACCTCATTCAAACACTTTTAAAGATGTTAAGACTAGAGCGGAGGTTGAAAGACAGTGGCAGGTAATTTATACACTATGTATATAATAATAATTTTAAATTGTAACTTTATATTGAAAATCTGATATGAAGCCATTCAAATGTATTTCTTTAATCCTATATTAAATTGTTTTGTATCAGATATTTATACTTTTCCTTTTCTGTTATCAAATTTCTATTTTTTTTTAGTTTTATAATAAAGTAGCTCGAATTATTTTATGCTGATTGCGTTAATTATCAATCATAATTTTTGTACATGATATAAACTGGCGATATTTTTTGGGATGGTCCATCGCCCCTCCCTCTCTCCCCTAACCAGAATAGAAAGTCTGTGTCTATGATTGTCAATGCCAAAATTAGTTAACTTAATGTACAAAATCTATTTAATTAATTATTTTTCTTTCGACCCACAGTTAATCCGTAGAGGTTTTTTTAGTAATGTTCTACTGTACCATGATTCTGTTTAAATACAATTGCTTTTATGTATTATGTTTTAAGTTATGCTCTCATTATCATTACTCAAGAAAACATTGTCAACTGAAAGATTTCAATCATCAGAATGAGTCAAGACTTTAATATTGGAATATGTTTTAGATCAAAAGTCATCCAATTAACAAGCAATAAAAAAAGTAAAACTCAAGCCTCCGATAGAACTGTGATTCTTCCTCCGATCGAAGCGCTCGCTATCAAACCAAAAGTAAGTCAAATATTTGCCTATTTCTAGCCATTTTATGTTTACTAAATAAGTGTTATGATTTTTCTTATTTTCAATCTAGCATTTTCGTATTGGAGTAAAAAATTCTGCATAATGCGATAAATGTAACCAAACAGAGACCCTCCAACACATAATTTTAGAATGCCCTGCTTATAAAGTTCAAAGGAAAAAAATTCTAAATCCTTATGATATATATATATATATATATATATATATAAGAAATTGTTAACATTCAACAATCCTGAGGAAATAGTAATGTCATGCAGTACTTGTATTCAATATATAAATATAAATAGCAATTAAATACATGATTTTGTAACTGGCTGTATGGAAAATTACAATACCAAAAAAAAAATTAGCATTTTAAAAACTCTTTAAAAAGGAACTAAAATTTCTACCTAGATTGTTTAGTTTTTGAGCTTTCTAGGTTGGTTAATTTTTAAAGTCAATGTTATTTTGTTTAATAATTGTTTGTTTCTTTTATGTTTTTGGTAAAAGATAAAATACTCCAAGACTAAAATGACATGTTGGTTTCCATCTAGCCATAGAGTAAACAATTAAATTAATTATTATTACTTTATTAATTAAACAAATGTATTTGTTACCAAAATTAAAATTAGTATATTAATTTTATTAAATTAAAATTATCAATGAAGACTACCAGATATAGTGTATGATTATCCTTGCATAATACGCTGTTTTACTTTAATTTTGATCATGATGTCAAAATCAGCCCCTTTTATCTGTTGGAGAAATATTTAGCAGAGGATTTCAGTTGTCTTAAAGTTGTGGTTATTAAAAAGATGTTTTGATTTTCTTTATTACGATCATTCAGACTTGCTTTTATTTTGTTATAATTATAAATTGTAGTTGATTTAAGGTATTTATTTACTTCTTTTTTTTTTTTTTTTTTTTTTTTTACCATTTTATTCTTTAACTCGGTTTTTGTTATGTTATTTTATTTATTTATTTTATGAGTTATTTTCTTTTTTTTTTCTTTATTTATTATTGTTTTTATTTTTCAGTGATGTTTTCATCTTTCTATTACTGCTTAATAGTGCTGAAATGTGGTACGTATATAAATGATTTCCTTTTTTTGACCTTTTTATTTTCTTGATTTATTTTTTTAACCTTTCCTTCTTCAGATCTGCAGTTAACGTATGATAATTTACAAATTTTTTTGTTATTTTTTTACTTTTTTATGTGGAAGGAAGAGGTTAGTATATAGTTTTTTTAAATTTTTTCTAATTCATAACAATGTGCTTTCAACGAATTATTAAAAAAATCGGATATAGCCAACTTTTTAACAAAATTACTTTGAATTATATATAACTTATTATTGTACTTTTGAACCAAAGAGGTTTCTTTGCTAAAGAATAAAGTTTGCAGATTGCTCATTCTAATTATCATATCATGTATATTCATAATCACCAGACAGAAATAAAGTTTTTGTATGCTCACTCCTTCATTAAGAGTAAGTTTTTGACTGAGATGTAGGTTCTTGTTTCTTTTTGAGTTATGTTTTGAATGTTATTTTAATTCCTTTTTCCTAGCCACTGTTTTTATTCATCTTACAATTCTGCTTTATTCACAATTCTTCGTGTCCACATCAGTATATTTTTTTATTTAAAATTGTTTTCGTTTCACTCGTTGGCTGAGTAATTTAGGTCATATTTTTAAAAATATTATACCTCTGTCATATATATATTTCTTATTTGGCAGAAACCAGATAAACGAGTGAATTCAGCCATGGTCAGATTCACGAAGACTCTTCCTCGAGTTCGACCAAATACATCGAAAAAGAAAGTGAGTATTCCCTAAAGCACTTTTTAGGATATGATTATATTAAATTGATCATCACTTCTATAAAAAATCTGAGAACTTTATAAGTATCTCATTTTGACCATTCAATTAATTAAATAATATATTTCATTAGTTTCTCTAACTAAATTTCTGATCAATTATTCTTCGTTTTCTATGTTAATATTAATATTATATTTATTAATTTTTGCTTCAGAGCATCAGTGGAAAGAGTTTTAATCTAGACCATAAAGAAACTAAACCAATTGACAATGAGATTGATGAGTCCGTCCACTTTACAAGTATGTTGTATTATTACAATTCAGTATTTATTTTTTTATTTAGTTATTCAATATTACACTTGAAAATTATTCTTAATTATGGAATTAATATGCATGATAACTGATTTGACTTAAATATATCATTACTATTAGTCAATAGGCTAGATACATGTTTTTGTTTATTTTTACATACTTTTTATTCTTTGGTAGCGGGTTAGCTCAGTGGATGAGCTCTGATTTCCAGAGCTCAAGGTCCTATGTTCGAGTCTGGCTGATGACTAGTAATTTTTCATCAGCCATGGAATAATCCTGGGATCGGGAGAACTTCCTGATGCATACCCAGCCTCTATAAAGTGGGTACAATTAATTAAGGAGGAAAAACTGGCGATTGAGCGTTCTATCGGCCCAGTCACCTCCCTGCACAACCGTTGGCTTTGTAACAGTACCTCACATAGTACTGAACCCAAGACTCTTCATGGGTTGTAGTGATTACAGGTTTTTTTTTCTTTGGCTGTGGATTAGGCCTTGGGTTGGAAGATCCTCCAGGGAAATACCCAGTCTCAGTATGAAGTGGGTACCCGTAATTAAATAATTAAGTAGGGAGAAAATCTGGCAGTGTTGCGTCATCTCTGTCAAGTCCTCTTTGCATAACCATTGACCAAGAAACAATACTTCCTAACAAAGACCAAGACCCTTCATGGATTGTTTTTTTTATTATTCAAAAGGGACCTTGTCTCAGAATAAAGTTTGTTTTCTATCCATCTATTCTTTATACTATAGGTGCAGCACCTGCAGTCTCTATGCAGTAAGTGGATTCTGTAAGCTAGCTGTGTCCTCCAAACGTTTTTGTGTCATATTTATTAATCTAGCACTGGAATTAATTATTAAGAGTGGGGCAGTTCAGTGGTAGGGCACTAAGCTTTCAATGCTTAATGTCCCAGGTTCGAATCCTGGCTCATGGCAAAAAAATTATTTATTCTTTTTCATTGGCCGTGGGGCGATCCTGGAGTAGGGAGATCCTCCTGGGGCACACCTCTATAAAGTGATTATTCTTAATTAAATAATTGATCAAGGAGAAAAACCTAGTGGTTAAGCTTGGTCCTGGTCCGATCCCCTCCCCGTACAACCATTGGCCTTGAAACAGTACTTTCCTTAAATAATACTGAACCCAAGAGCCTTCATGGGCTGTAGTGGTATAGGTTTTAGAATTAATTATTATTTAATTATTAATCTTTTTCAATCATTCTAATTAATTAATCCCCTTCTTGTATACAGGGTGTTTCATAATTGCACGGCACTATTTAAGGTATATGTTCACTAACACAAAATCAACAAAAAAGTTCATATTAGCACATATCTCAAACTCATTTATTAAACAGATATCAAAGGTTAAAGATTTATTATTTATTTACTACATTAAGACTGACTGTACAAAGTTTTAACGCGTTTAATACTAAATAACAGGTTTTAATCACCTGATATACAAATGAACGACAAGCAACGGCAGTAGCTGCTCATCTGTTTGTCTAGTCCTGTGTGTTTTAGTGTGAGTGAATACTGTGACATAGGTCAATTTATGATTATCATGGGAGACATCATAAATTTATTCACTTTTGAAGAAACAGACATGCTTTTAACTTATGGCGAGCTACATAGAAACGCTGCGGTTGTTCAAAGATATCGTGAAAAATTTCCTAACCTGTTAAATGGCCACCACGATCTCCGGATTTAATACCATTAGATTATTTTGTGTGGGAAGCTGGATGAAGTCTATGGTTTATTCCGCAGCAGTTGCCACGCAAGAAGAGCTAAGAAATCAGATCATGGAAGCCGTAGTAACTATCAAGCACCATCCTGATGCTATACTAAGAGCCAAAGAAGCATGAATTTGTCGTGCTGAGTGTTGTATTCAACAAAACGGTAGCTCTTTTAAACAGTTACTCTAAGTGTTGTAATAATAATAAATAAATAGTAATAATAAAGAATAAATCTTTAACATTTGAGGTCTGTTTAATAAATGAGTTTGAGATATATGTTAATATGAATGTTTTTGTTTATTTTGTGTTAGTGACACAAACCTAAAATAGTGCTGTGCAATTACTAAACACCCTGTATATTTAACAATTTTTTTATTATTGACATAATTTTTTATTTTAAGCATTCATAATTAATGGTTTCTATTTCAGCTTTGGAAATCATTGGTACAAAAACTAACGCTGCAAACAGAGGCAGTCGGTGGCGTTACTAGGCATTATTAGTAATTAATTATAGGTGCTTATGGCTAGTGAACTTATTCTTATTCTAATCAACCAATTATTAATAGATAACTTAAATTAACTAATGTTCATAAATTATTAATCCATCCATGTATGAGCTTAACTTAATTATAAATAATTGTTATTTAGTTTGTTCAAAGAATTATTTCACTGTTAAAATAATATTATCAATGTTTTTATTTTATTTTATTTTTCAAATATCCAAGGAATTATGATTTTATTCCTTTAAAAAGGTAAATTAGTTTTTAAGATACTAACTATTTCAGCACTGTTAATAGTTATTTTGGAAAATATACCAGTAATAGACATCAGATAACATTCCATTAGATAACAAATTATAAGCTTTATTCGCCCTATAGATAGTGTAAACACAAGTAGGTTTGCAGAGAATGATGCCTAACCCGCAAGTGATATAATACCACAGTAGGCGATTGAGAGTTGATTTTTTTAATGGAGCAAGGCTGGGTATTTGTTTCTTTAACATTTTTCTTTAGGAGATATTTGTAATGTTGGAGTAATTTTAATTTATTGATTTGGAATTTGCCATTTCTTAGTTTAAAACTGTGCATAATCTGTTATTGAGTTTTTAAATTACATATATAAAACAATCTGTTGACTCTAAAAGCTGGGTTTCTTATTACTGATGCAATATACACTTTCAAAGTTTCCCAACTTTTTCATGAATAATTAATTAATTGACTGTTTGGGAAAAAAAGTTAAAAAAGACTTAAATTTGCTGAAAATTAAACCCATTTGCAACAACCCACCATCAGAACTAAAGTTGTGGTTGAATTAATGTTGAAAATTTTTCTTAAAGTGTCTATTACTGGTAAATTTAGCTTATAACCTTAGTAGATGACAACAGAAATTTTATGTAATTATTCCCTGTATACATTGTTTAATATGTATATTTGATCTCCTTAATTAATTTCTTTTACTGTAAAATGAACTTCATGTCCAGTTCAATCATTGAGTAAAACTATTTCTCAAGCTTTGAAAATAAAGGATAACAAATGTCATTCTAGACAGCCGAAAAAGGCTGATATGTATTACAGGGCTATAATAAAGAATTTATAATGTCTAGAAGTCCAGAACTTGTACGCTATTCAAAATATCTTAAAACTAGTTATTTTGATTGTTTTTAACTAGATAGATTTATTGAAATTATATATTCTTACATATGTTTAACGAATCTTTGTTGTAGAAACAATTCTAAACCACACATTGTATTTCTAATAGGTTTTCATGAAAAGATTTATTAAAATAAAAAATTATTAGTTTTATTTCTTGATTTTTTCCCCAAAATTATGACAAAAGTAATAATAATATTTATTTAGTCTAAATCTTGTAGACATATTCTAAAATGTAGGCAGTAATTTTTGGTATAGTAAAATGAACTACATGCTCTTTTGTTTAAAAAAAAAAAGTTGTATAAGTCCAGTCCAGACTTGTGAAGTATGTTATGTTTTTTTTGTTTTATTTTTTAATTTTAGCTTATATATTCCATTACATTAAGGCAGCAAGGATACAGGTAACTATCCTATTCCAGCCAGAGTAAAAAGGTTAATTCCGAGTAAAATAAATTTCAAACCACTCAAGCTGGATTTCAACCTTATGTTGAAAATGTTGAGGTGACCATGGTTTTTTAATACAATGAACCATAACAACCTATTTATTTATTTTATTTTTACATCACAATTGATGATGTATTTACCATCTGTTGTAAGTTTCTACCACTAAAGCAAACTTTTACCGGTGGTAGCTATTGTTGAAATCTATTTCATTGATTTGTAAAAAAATAAGGCTACAACATATGATCTTAAGTATTGTAATAAAGTCATTTATTAATAAGCCATGCCACCATTTCTTTTTACCATAGCAGTATTCATCTTGGAATCTTCTTGCTGCTATTACCTCATGTATAACTCCCATCTATCTCTTTTTTATTCTTATTTTCTTTCTCTTTTCCAATGGTACATGCATAATCCTTTTAGGCCATCAGTCGTCTGCCATTCCTATGACGTGCCCAAACCAAATCATGTTTTTTGTCTGAATGGAGTACAGCATGTTAACGGGTTCTTCCAATTTTTCCTTAATGAAGTTCCTTAGTTATTTTGAACATTTTGTAGTCTAAATAAATATTCTAGAACGACGAAATTAACTACCAAAAACTCATTTATGTTGATAACAGTTTTCTTGCTGAGTCAATTGAAATAACAGGGTTTGAATCTGATTATTACTTTTTTCATGAAATCATATAATTATTATATTTGATTTTTAATTTAAAAAGCATGCCTGATTTATAAATAAAAATTTAAATTGATCTTTGATTTTTATTGTTTTGATTAAAAATAATGATCACTCACTGAGTGATTTGATTTTACATAAATGATAATGATTACAATAATTTTGATCAAAAAATAAAAATCACTTTTTACACACAAATTAAATAAAATATTATTTATATTTACATTCTTAATGTACACATTTTTTAATATAATATTTCTGAAATCACTTTTTAATGGTTCCTGCATAATGTATATGTATATTTTTACTTTTTATTTTTTTTGGAAGCCATGATTTCTAATAAGTTTCGGAAATAAAGATGTTCTATTGCTAATAGTTGAAAACAATATTCTACACCTACTACTCCAGATTCAAAATGTGCCATAAAGATTACAACAAATTTATATTTCTGATTTTAAAAAATATTACTCAAGAATTATTATTATTGTTATTGTAAAAATTTTGTTCAAAAATAATGATCAGGTGATGGTTTTTGTAATTTTGATCAAAAATAAAAATAGCTCTTAAAAAAAAAAATTTTTTAAATATTTGATCTGATTTTCTTTTTTTTTTCTCTAATCATTCTTTTCAAACCTTGTAAAATAGTCCAGGTTTCTGAGGCAGGAAAACCCCAGTGCTTACAACAAATGCTATTTTTCGTTACCAGCATTATTTCCTTATTCTATAGAACAGAATTTAAAGTCCATACAAGCTTTCTACCTCTAATGACTTTTTCATCAATGCCTTTTTTGCCGTAGCTCCTCTTTGATAGCCATCTGTCTAAATAATTAAATTGATCAGTTGGGACTAAATTCCATTTCACAACATTTAGTGAGGAGTTTCCTCTCTTATTTAATGGTGAGGAAGCTGTTGGAAGCCTAAATGGCAGAAAGCCTGAAAATCTGTAAAACAAGAAGTGATTATGTTGCATTTCTTTTTCAACTTAAAACTTTTAATGATACATAGTTTCCTACTATGATTGTTTCAGTTGTTTGCATTTATTTGTTTATAAATAAAATTAATAAGGAATATTTAAACTATTGTTAATAAAATAGGTTTGAAAATAGCTTACAATTTTGACATGGCACAGTGTCTAAAACAAAATCTACAAGACAGTGAAAGTGCAGTAAAAAAAAATTTAAGGTTTTTAAAAGAGATAAAACTCAACAACAGAGTATAATTTAAAGGCGTTGCCAATGACCCTACAGGGTAGAGGCAACAAAACATCAAAGAAATAATAAATAAAATTTGACTTTGTGAAAACATTTAAAGAATTTTATTAGTTTACCTTTGAATAATATGAAGGAAATTTATTTGGTTAGTTAAGTATTTCTGAAAGTTAAAAAAAATTTTAAATCCATTTTAAAAAATATAAATTTCAAAAACGATAATAAATTTAACTTCAATATTAATGATCATCATTTGTTATTTGCCAGAGACAGATACTTAAGATTTTGTTTTGAAATCTTTCAGTAGATAATATTCTAAAATTTTATTTACAAGTTTATTTTTCTCATTCCTAAAACTTTTCTAATTTCGCATCAATTTTTATATTTAATGGTAACTATATATTTATAGTTACCATTAAACTGTTTACTATTTATATACTACTCTACAAATGGGTATTCATATAACCACAGCTTAACGTGTATAAATAGATGATCATTAAAAGTTGGTTTCCCTTTTCCATTGTCTGTTATGAACTGGAATACTATTTGTAGCACTAGTTGAACAGCTGCATTGAATTTACAACTGGGTTAATTGGCTTGTATTTACTAAATCCGAATGCTGTGTTCATGGACACCTTCGCTACAAATAAGTATTACAGTAAAGGGAAGTTAGTTATTAATTTGAAAGTATCTAACTTTCATTTTTATTTTGAGCACAGTAGTTGAAAAATAATTAATAAGAGGAAGCAAATATTTTTTTACCAAAAAATAGTTATCAAGTTTGAAATCAAATTAATTATTTGAAAAAAAAAATGAATGAATTGTTTCATGATAATTCAGAAATGAAGAGCAACAATAAAGCATCACACATTTTGGAAATTTATATTTCTCTGTGAACTTTTTAAATGTTTCAATTTTTTTATCTAAAAATATATTTTTTTTATTGAGGAGAGAGGGGAGAGTTAATGTCAATAAATATTTTTTATCTTATTTGTATTGACATTGTTTTATTTTTAACAAACTAGTAAATTTATTGTAAAATACATGACTATACTACTTATTAATATCATTGATATATTTTCATCCTCGTTAACTAATTACATAAAACAATTATTTAATTATTTTATTTTCAACTTTATTTTTGCTTCATCTTAACTTAATATCAATTTAAATATTTTAGGAAAAATTAGTAGTTTTAGTAATAATTGACAATAAAATGCACTTTGGAAGATTAAATAAGTAGAGGATATATTTTGTTTTAAACTTCCATGAGGATATATATATATATATATATATATATATATATACATATTATCAAACTAATTATTCCAATCAAATTTCATTCAATTATATATATCTCATTAATTATAGCATATATATATATAATTATAATTATGCTATAATTAATGAGATATATATAATTGAATGAAATTTGATTGGAATAATTAGTTTGATTTTAATGGCTCATATTTCACTTTTTTCATCAACAATTTTTTTTTCGAAACAAAGTCTCCTTAGAAAAAAAAAAAAAAAAAAAAAGGAGAATGTTGCTCTAGATGATAAAATTTAGAACATAAATTAGAAAATTGACGATGGAGCACATTATTATTATCATTAGAATTAAGCCTTGCCATCCACAAGAGTATTGGAATTGCAGTTCTGAAGATGGGAATAAAAGGTCCCGAAACGTAAACTAGACTGTAACATGTAATGTTAAAAATATACTCATATTGTTAATAATTGGAAGTTATTATTGCCAAGCAACTTAATAAATTGACAACTTCCCAGGAAAAAAAGAAAAAAAAAAAAAAATTAAAAAACATTTTAAGACTATTGTTTCATAAAAAAAAAAGATTTATTGAAAATTGATGTATGCAAAAAATAAATCTGAGTACGAATCTCACAACTTTCATTTTCATCTCTAATTTGAATAGAAATTATTTTTTGGCAAAACTGAGCTATTGCCAACTTTTTAAATGCATTTTTAATGGAGCAAAACCTTACAGCTAAGCTGAAAAAAATCATTAAAACTATTAAAATAACCATATTTATTATATTGATGGTGGGCAATAAAAAGCTCATAACTCCATCTGTCTATTTGAATCGCATAACTCCAGTTTCTGAGCTATATATATATACAGAAAGATTTGAAAGTATACCTACATATTTAATTTATATGTGAGTAAAGATTGTAATACATAGTAAAACTTATCTTGCTAATGAATAACATATATATGTTATTATTTTCTTTTGAAAAAATTATTAAAATAGATTTTTTTTTAACATCTCCCACAAAGGGAAAATTCCTCAAATTTTCAAAAGTAGGGGGCTGGGTCACCGAGCACTGCGAGTTGCTCAGCAACCAGATAACCAAAATTATGAAAGTACGAGTTCGTGTCCCTGTGCTGGAGGTAATTTTTAACTCTGGCATTAATTCCTGGGCCCCATTTATATTAGGCCCGGGAAAACCTAAAGGTGAAGAACAAAAAAAATAATAAATAAATATGGTATAGGTAAGTAAAAGTAAAAAATAAACCTATTAAGACAGTGAAAATAGCCATAATCAAGAAAACCAAATCTCAAACAAGTGTAAAAATAAACTCATCACCCATTTTTTAAAACTGATGAAACATTATCCACTACAGGAGCTGAAAATAATGAAATAATTAACAAAGAATACCAAGACATAAATTTAAGATTTTCTCTTCAACATAGGACAAACAAAACAGAACCTAAGAAATACCATAAACCAGTATAAAAGTTATAACAGTTTTTAAGCAATTGTGGTATAATGATTAAGTGCAATATATATTATGCAATATGCAATATACATATATATATATATATTTGGCTGGTAAATTTTAAAGACAATATTGTCAGTAAAATTTGTATATGTGTAGCCAGAAACCATTTTGTAAAAAAAAATTTTGGAAAGTTGAATAATTTTATCCAGAAACCAGTTTATGAATAAAAATCGTATTCATTAGTATTCAATGATTTATATTTCTAATATTTCACTGCAATTCAAAAAAACTTTTACCCACAAACCATACAATAAAGCTAAGAAAGCCTATAATTAGAATTAAAAAATTCCTATTCCAGACAAAACTTTTACAACCATTTTTATTTATTTTTGCTTTAGGTAAAGTTCGGACTAGACGCATGGAATAAAAAAAAAAAAAAAAACACGTACCACTACAACCCATGAAGGGTCTTGGATTCAGTATTATATTAGGAAGTACTGTTTCAAGCGTAACGATTATGCAAGGAAGTGATTGAGCCGAAATCACATTCAACTGCCAGGGTTTTTCCCCTTAATTAATTATTTAATTATGAGTAACCACTTTATAGAGGCTGGGTGTGCCCCGGGAGGGTCTCCCGATCTCAGGATCGATTCAAGGCTGATGGAATATGACTAGTCATCAGCCGGATTCGAACCTGGTACCTTGTTAAGCACTTAGAGCTATCATCAATAACATCAACGGGGTCCCTGAAAGACTTGCAAATTATCTATCTCAATTTTTTAAATGATCTCAAAATACAATATATAAAATTATATATTGATAGTGTCAAGTTGTGCAGCGAATTTTTTTTAATTTTATTTATAAACAGTAGTCTTATAAGAAGATAACGGGGATTCCAATGGGATCATCTATGAGCACTAATATTATTTCCGCTTCTTCCATCCTCGACCTTAAAATATTCGGTATTGTCGACTTTAGGGGCGCTATGAATGAAGACGGAGCAGCGGGTGGGGGTTGGACAGAACTCAGTGGCCGACCGACTGTGGCCAAGATAGGATGTGCTGAGGATAGCGATGAGGGATATGTTCAGTACGGCAGTATACGGGGTCTGCGAAGAGCAGCTCGCCTACGAGGAAGGGAGTACGTTCTGGGAGTACGTCAAGAACTTCACCAGGTTCTGGGGAATCGTAACCGCTGTAGGTATGTAAATGAAAAAAAAAATATTAAATTTACTCCTTCATCTTGATAGATAGAAAAATAATTTTATTCTGGGACACAGTCCCTTGAGAATAAAAAAATAGAACAAAATTAAAAGATCATATCTGGCTAAAAAAGATCTTTAAATTAAAAAAAAAACAGAGATATATCTACTATAAATTAAATAATTACAATAGAATGGGCTGTTAATATTTATATATTTTTTTTAGACGCCCTTCAATTTTTTTCCTTTCCGTAAAAATCTCTAATATTTTTAATAGACTTCCTTTTTTTTCATTAATATTTACCCCTAAATCAAAATATTTCTTTAAAAAAAATTATTTTAATCAAATAATTTTGCTATTATATATTTATGCCTAAAGAAAAACAATAGAAATGGGTTTATTTTTAAAAACCAGTCTCTGATTATAGTTTATAAATTAAATGATTCAAGAATATTTCCTTATTGAAATGTTTTATTCATGACTTAAAATAAGTCTTTGATAAATTAATGTTCGAATCTCAGTTTTTGACAAGCAAAGTAAAACTCGTTAAATTTTTTTTCCCTTTGAAAAAGTTCAGTATTAAAGATTTTGAAAGAAACAATTTAAAAAAATATATAGTATTCTTGCTATTATTTTTTTATGTAGAGTGTAAATTAAAAGGTATACGGTTAGCGTTAGATTTAATGTACTATAAAAATGTTTTTTATATTTAATTATTTCTCAGAATATCAATTTATAAAAAAACATTCAAAATCATTGCACCTGAAACTGATTTTATTTCAGTAAAAAAGTTAAGTATAGAGATAATTAAATCAATAAATTTAGTCAAGACTGTAGATTAAAAAAATCCATTAAATAAAAAACTTTACAAAAATCACAATATTTTTAATAAAAACGTCGTTTCAAAAACAGTTCAATTAGAATATATTTTATTCCTTAATTTTAAAAGAAAATACAGATGAAAAAAGGAAGAATAATAATTGTTAAAAAAAATATTATCATGACTAAGAAATGATTAATTAAAGATGACAATTATTAAATTTTTAGCGTGGTAAATAAACACAACAAATTTAAAAGAAAGAAGAAAAAAAAAGGAACTCGGAACAGTGTAATTAATGTTTTGAAATAAAGTTCCGAATTAAGCTTTAATTTCTTTTCATCAAATTGGCCGCGGTCCTAATTTTAGATTTATATCGTCCCCCAGCTTTTTTCCTCTTTTCATACAACTTATTATAATTAGTAACTAGAATTTCAACGATCGATTTAATTTGTAGTTAATATATTCGATATCAAAATTGAAGGAAATACTGAATTTGTTCGTAAAATTGTAGACAAATAGAAAAAAATGTGACTAGTTGAATGTTCGTAAAATTGTAGACAAATAGAAAAAAAATGTGACTAGTTGAGAAGTGCTGGGATATCCAATGATATTAAATTATATTTTCATATGCACGAATTTTCTTCTTTAGTTGAGATACTTTTTTAGAAAATTATTATGAAATCCCTTTGAGGCCAAGTGGTATTAACCTCTTTAATATTTACATGTTATTATAATATAATATCATAGTATAAGTTCATTGAGTAGAAATTTTGTTTAACAAACATTCTTGTGAAAAAAAAATTAAATTTTTAGCAAATATTTAAAAAAAATATACTGCATTCAAAATATCGCTCCTTAATTAATTTAGTCAGCTAATTGAAAACTCAGAGTGGAGGTCTCAGCTGTCTAAGGTAGACGGCAGACGTGCATTGTTTCAGTAAACATCTAACCATCCTCAGAGTCTTGAACCCAAAAGTTGAGAAATAGAATATATAATATAAAAAATATTAATATAATTTATTATTAAGTAAGGAAGTGTAGATTCGTGAGGCAAAATATGTAACATATAAATGCCAAATTTCTTCATCATTTTGTTTTATATAGTGAGATTTTATATAGTGTTACAGAGCAATAGAAAGATTGACAAAATCTGTTATGAAAACTTGATGATTTAATTATTAGTCGGATTTTTCTCTCCAAAATACATTTATCATACCACATAGTGATGCATTTTATTTACGTTTTAGAAATCCCAGAAGACGATTTTTTCCAACTATTCCGGTACCTCCGTTTTGATCAAATGACATTTAGGATTGTTTTGTAATTAGAACAATAGCATAACATTAGGGTCCATTTCGTTAAAAAAAAAATCAGCATAACCTATCGGTTTTTCGCTTTTTAAAGTTGTACGCACCTCTACGTAAACTACTTTTAAATTTAGAGAGTAGCAAATTGTTATAATAATTAAGCTAGTGCTAGAAAAGTATCTTTTGGAGGGTTCCACCTTTGTTTTCTCATTCCGACATTTGGGTAAATAAAATTTTCAAACAGATTATAAAATGTTTTAAAAAAATAACACGAGGAAAAAATTCTGTTCAATTTATTGATAAAATCCTATTTAATTATCTCAGCTTAGTATTAATTAAAATTAATAATAATTTGTATTTATAATTATTTATATAACAATAAAATCACTTTTCATTAATTTAAAAAAAAAAACAATTATAGGGAAATATAAGTTATGTAACGGAGCTCAGCTGTTTTTATTTTATTTTTTTTTAGCAGTTAAATTGTTTTTTTTCTTTGTTGCTCTGTAAATTATTGAATCAGGGGCAAAGTCAGACCAGCAATGTCTGGACGTACGTCACGTTATCTGGTAGGCGCAATGGAGACTGGAGAATAGGATTAAGTGAATAAGAATATTTTATTTTAATTGTTCCAAATTATGTAGTCGTATGTTAAGTTGTTGATTTCCAATGGATCCTGTAATAACTACAATGAATTTTGAAAACTTATATTTGATTATATTCGGAACAAAGTTGGACAAGAGATCTTCCATCGCTGGCTTCTGTCTTGTCTATGTAATACAGTCCACTCTTGATAATTCGAAGTCTTAAGGACAACCGATGTTTGAATTATTAAGAGGCAAAAAAAAAAAAAACAATGATCGAATTATTAAGAGTTTTTATTATATTTTTGAAAATATGTATGCGCTTTTTATAAATTTGACATCTAAACAGCCTCGTGTAAAAAATATTGCTAGAAAAATTTCGTATTATAAAGAGGGAAAGTGTTATAGTTCGAATTATAGAACGTTCTCTTCTTCTCTTGTTACGAAAAGGATTTCAAGATATTAAAATACCGCTTTTTTTTTTTATTAAAATGCAGCATTTTGGGGATAAACCAGTAACCTTGTACATCGTAAGTTGCATTGAACGGGAGTAGAAAGTTTCTTTTTATTTTCTTGTATGGATCGACGAGGGTTTTGAAAGGTGCGATAAGCTATTTTTTTTTTCCTGCTGGTTTATTAGGAAGAAGATAGAATGCAATAAATGACTAAAGTCATTCTAGCTCACTTATTTTATCAATTAGCTTAAAATATTAGATTCACATAAATCAACACAGGGTTTCTGTTTACTAGTATTTATAGTCATTCCTATATCTACTCCTTCAAAATAATAAATTAAATATATGTTTACTTCACTAACTGTTATAAGGCAGGTTATTGAAGATATAAACATGACAATTAGCTTAACATTTTCAAGTTTCGAAAATTCCATTAACCTCATTCACAATTGTTGTATGCACTTGATGTAAATGTTTGATAAATATTTTTTTAATTTCTATTTCAGTCTACTGGTTGTAAAAATCGATATCCTCCTCCCTCGCCCTTTTTAAAAATGTTAAAAAATTTACTTCACTGAACCACAATTAATTTTAACAAGTTATAGAAGATAAAAACATGAAAGTTATATTATCAAACATGAAAAATAGCTTAAAATTTTCAAGTTCGAAAAATTTCCGAAACTTAAAAAAACTGTACCTCAAAAATTATTAAACTTACAGAACCTCTGTTTTGGTCTTAAATTGTAGCATATTTAATTTTATTTAAAAGTTTACAGAATATTTTTTGTCAAAAACGTGCTCGTTCATGGTCGAAATGAGAAAAAAACGAAAATATAGCAGTTTTGTAAATTTTCCAAAGTAATCCGGGAGAGATGGAGGGGGGCACCAAGTAACATCCACAACAAGAAAAAAAAATAAACCTTCGATTCACATTCGATGCAAATTAGCCCCATATGTTACGAGAACGTTACTGGGCTATGACGTTAACAGCTGAAGAGTTCGAATTATCGAGAGTCAACTATATAGAGAATAAACTAATAAAAAAATCACCACTGTTTCGCTTACCAAGTCATCAATCAGGACACAAGAAGATAAGATCACCTGAATGAAATTAAATGTATCACATCACACATGAACAGTCTGAAAGATAATAACTAAATAGAAGTGGTACAGCAATTTAAGAAAATTCCACATAGTCTTATTTGAGATACTTAAGGTCTTGTTTATAAATAAAAAAATGTGTGAGTATCTCTCTATGATTAAGTTAGTAGTGTAATGGATTGTTTCTTGAAGTTTCAACTTGATATTTGATATTAAAAAAAAAAAACAGTGCTTCAATATTATCTCTATTAAAAGAAAATAAAAAACAAAGAAGACCTTACCACTTTTGATATAACAGAAAATTTAATTTTGTTGATTTAAAAAAACACGTATTTCATCTTTAATAACTGACCAAGAAATGATTATATCACTGGAAATTTTATTGACTTAGATCGAAATCAGTTAAAAAATGGAACATGATATAACCACAGTAACAATATAACCTTCACAACCCACTTCTGCCGCGAACTTTAAAAAGGATCAACGCTTCGGTGTTTTTATATTTTTCAATTACGTAGCAATAATATCCCTTCCTATCATAATGTCTTCATAAAATATGGAATTTTATTATCTATTTGCAATATATTTTTAAAGAAGTAACAATTTAGTTAATCTACTATCTTTCATTTTAATGAAATTTAAATAAAAGAGAATAAAGCATTTCCAATATTATTAGAAAGTTTTAAAATTAAATTTACATGTAATATTATACATATTATTAATAAAGGTAATGAGTCAAATTATTCTGAACGTATAGTAGAAAGAGATTGAAGGCGGGAAGCGTGAACTGTGAGCTAATGCGGAGCGTTAGTATTCTCCATAACTCAATTATCCAGACTCCATTGGCCGTAACGTCTTTCTCTTACAATGTTATTCAGTCTGGTGCGGTTCATTGGTCTATCGATATGTTTATTTAAATACTTTATTAAAGTAAATCATTCAATTTGTTTTAGTTAATAATATTTAGTTTGCGTTCAGTTTAGTGCGTTGTTACAATGAAGTGCTATTCGGATTATTTTGATGTTCTTAGAACAGTTCAAGAAAGAAGACGTTTCACAATCCAAATCTCCATTTCAGCAACTTTTTATATAGAAGTATGTTTTATTATTTATACTACATTGTAATTATTTATCATTTGAATATAATTGTGTGATTGGTATAAACTATAATCTTTCTAGCTATTTCTTTGTTGATAGTTATAATACGCTCATATTCTTTTCATGGTCTTAGTTTGAAAAGGTTCTAGTTAACGAATTTGAGAAAATTGAGTTTTCGCTCAGAAATGACTTACAAAAAAATTATCTATGCTCCAAATGAATTTTAGTACCAGCAGTTTAAAATTAAGAAACTAGCGGTGATAATAAGTAATTGGTATGAGAGAGTTCTAACTGCAATACTTTTTTTCTCTTTAATTATAACTGCACTAGCAATATAGTAAGTATTGCTTCTAAAGTATAGAAAGTAAAATTTTGCTTCTGAAATAAATAATTTTTATTTCATTTAACTTAAAAAGGATAAAATAATTTAACAAATTGATTTATTTAAAAAACAAAAAAAAAATCGAAACGTAAAACCTCAAATTTTTAGAGTGCTGTAGTTAGAACCTTGTCTTACCACGAAAATGCATTCCGTAATGGAAAAGTTATAATTGGGAAATTTCAATATTCAAAATTATATTAATAAGTTGCACAATTAATCGACAAATGCCAAATTAAGTTCATAGCTTCAAGGTATTGTACTAACAAAATTGTTAGTCTAGATAAAAAAAAATCATACCACAGCAAATTGTATCTTTGAAGCCGTTTCTCAAAATTATAATAAATGCACTTCGAAACGTTTCGAACTAATGCCACATTGTTATTGGTAAATTTATTTTTTTATAGATTAAATATAAAAAAGTTTAAACAAATACCTTTTGTAATTATGAGATTTTTGACTCTTGATTTGAAAATCAATTTTAGTTACAAGTTGAAATTAAAAATAGTAATTATTCAAATATTTGAAATTAATATATACATATAACTATTTATACAGATAGTTTATTTTACGTAAAAAGATCATTAATCTTTAAAATTTCGGCTGGTTTATTGATATATATTTTTCTTGATTTAGAGTTTCGACAATTAAACTTAAACTAACCTCACTGAATTTTAAGTAATTTTCATGACAAGAAACTGTGAAAATTGGTTTACATTATTTATTAAGTTAGATTTGGGTCTGTGGGAAATTTATCATCTAAAACATTGCTTCCGTACATAGTATTTATCACTTTTGTTACTTTTGTTTTCAGACAAATCTATTATTTTTTTTCCATCTTCTTATATACTTTTGCTGGTAGCCCCGAGCAATTTTCTGATCGAGAATGGGAACAATTTTCCCTTCAGCTTCGTGAGGGTAAATGAGTATTTATATATTCATAGACTTTTCAAAAGGGAAATTCAAAAACAATGCCAACTGCTTGTAAATAAATTAAACGATTATTAATTTAATCTGTGTAGGTCCGTGTTTCGTAGTGCTGTGAGATAGGTTAAGTACAGGTAAACAACCTAAAATAAACTCTATTAGTATCTAAGAAACTCTTTTATTTCATTTTTTTAAATTATATAAACTTACGGATTAATTTATGCGGTTGTATAAATTAAAAAAAAAAATCAAAATGAATTTTAAAAAATACAAGATGATACATTTTACCAAGTATGAGCTTAATCTCCAGGTCTAAGCTCCACTTACAAGGTTCTCTCTTAATTTGTTTACCTAGATATAGACGATGTTGCAATTGCAAAGTGTCACCTACATCAACAAAAATTACTAGTATACCCCAATAAGAAAGTTCACATTAGATAGCGACATCTGTAAAACATGTTAATTCGTGTATAAAATATAAATATATTCGTGTATAAAGAGTGTCTATTCAAAATACAAAATTTAAAGTAAAATTTTGCTTAATAAGTGGTTAGCTTCTTCCATTGGAAAATATCCCTCCAGATTAATAGTTTATCAATAAGACACAGCTATATCTGAACTTATACCACTCCATTATTATATTCACTCAAGATTTGATTTATTTGTTACTTTCCTACCTATACTATTTAAGGAAAGTATTGCAGTCGGGTCAAATTCCCGATATGCGGTTTTTGACGGATCTATACGTTTCAGAGCACTCTGATTTCGAAAAACACATTTTTAGCCATTGGTGTGTCTGTCTGTGCCAATATTTTTTCGGGAACTACTGAACCGATTTTGTTGTTTCTTTTTTTATTTTGTAGCGTTTTGACTACTGATGTCTGTGACACAAATCGGATGCTCTATGCGCAATAGATGCTACGCAATAAATGAAAACGTTGTTTTTGTATTGACTGTAGCCCAAAAACGGCTCTAAAGTTTTGATTAAACTTTCTTATAATGTTCTAATAATTGTCCTTTCAATTTTCGTATATGGACTAAATTCTCGAAAAAATTCAGAAAAAAAAGTTATAAAGAAAAGAAAAATGTTCTGGGGCCTAACTCGCTAAGTATATATTATTTCGTAAAATTTATAATAAAACTTTTGAAAGGTAATTAAATTACCAACAAAACGAAAAAATCGTCGGAATCTAAGCAGTATTAGCGATGAGACAGCATATTCTATTTTCTATTTTAATTTATTACTTTCTTACCTATACCAGGTAAGAAAAGTATTGATATCGGGTCCAATTTCCGATATGCGGTTTTTGACGGATCTATACGATTCAGACCCCCTCTGATATTTTTAACAGAAACATCAATATTTGAGGGTATTGAAATTTTTACACTAATCTACCTTAAACCGGTTTACATTGCTTTAGTTTATCGAATAAATCGTTCTCAATTTTTTTTTTTCGTCAAAATCTGCCAACCGGAAGTGGCACTTTTTATCATCGGTTAAAGTCATTTTTACGATTTTCTCAAAAACGGCTCAAACGATTTTGATTAAATTAATTATATCAGTGTCAAATTAATAAGTTTTTAATATAATGTCGGTCTTATTCTCATTGATATTCTCTAACAGGACTTAAATGGCTAATTTTCAATATTAGTTTCCTCTTAAGTACCTTTTTTTTATTTGAAATAATTAACCACTTCACATTGATCTAGTTAAATATAAAATATGGAAGAATTTGATAATGAACTATATGAAAAATAAGACATCGAAACGGAGAATAGTTGTAATGTATCAACCGAAGAAATACGAGCGCATCCGAGCTCGCCCGAAAGATTATAACAAGTTTCCATGCGTAACATGAGCTTAATCTAATATGGACAATATTATGTACATATACATGTGCGGTTTTCATAAATGTTGTCGTTGGTATTATTTAATATTTAATTCTATACATTACAGCGATATTAAAATTAAAATTTGTAAATGTAAGGAAATTAAACAAATAAAAATAACTCCAATGAAATATAAATAAAAATAGTTTATATAATTTTTATTTTCACTTCCCCTTAATCTGAAAATGCCTATTTCTGCTAAGAGTGAAAGTCGTGTGATGCGCGCATCAGATTTTTTCAATACGTTTATTCAAGTTGATGAAGAAATTTATAGATCGAAATTGGGATTAACTACCTCTCCACCAAATTCCTTTTTCTTTATATTTATGTCCCTTTTGTTTTGTTTATGTTCCTTTCGATATTTAATTCAACAAAGAGCCGGAAAGGGGATCGATAATACCGCAATACAATTACATAATGCAGATTAATTTATGAAGAAAGAACTGTCGCTAACAAGATACTTCTTAGGGTTGAACTTAAAACTTTTTGATGATTTGATTCAATAGTTGTTGATATAAGTTTGTTCTTCCCGTTTTTTTTTTTTTTTTTTTTTTTTTTTAAATCAACCTCATTTTGGAGCGTAGTGGATGTCCAATTTCAATAAGCATTTTTTCTCTGTCCTGAAAAATTACTATGAAAATTTCAAGCTGCTTAATTTAAAAAAAAATAGATATTTCTTTTCTGGTAAGGAAATAACGAATATAAAATTAGACCATGTAGAAGAGGATAGCTCGAGGAGATTCGGACGTTGTAAAGCAAGGAAGGTTTTAACGTCAGGTGACCTCCCATTTTTATGAGCCCCTCACTTAGGGCCAGCCTTGAGGGCTCTATTCATAACTTTTTTTTATGTCTTTTTTTGTTAGAACTAGTCTACGCCAGAGTTTATTTAGCTGATTTATTTTAACAAAATATTTTGTTGTAGCTATGTACAAAAAATACCTAATGGTGTGGAGGAACTGATTTCTTCAATCAAAATAGTCATACTTTGTTGAGCGGCAGAACCTCATTTATTCGGATCCGCCATTTTTTTTTCTTGACAACAAACTCATATGAAAATATTTTACGAATTTTAAAATTTAAATTAGAATAGAATAGAAGAATCAACTTTATTCTGGGACAAAGTCCCTTAAGAATAACAATTTTGTACATAAAAATTAACATACCATCTGGCCAAAATACATATTACAATAAAAATCAAGTAATAACAGATGTATTTGCATAACTATACAGATATATTAAAGAAATAATATGACCAATATGGTCACAATACTGCAAAATAGTTGCTACAAACAATAAACTATGGAATACTAAATACAATTTGAACTGAACGATAAATTTCTTTTGTTGTCATACCCTTGAATTAATGAAAACAATAATAATAAAAGAGCAGATAAATATTTACTATAAATGATTTACATCTGTAACTTAATGTGTTCAAATGAATAGAATAATAGTATTGTTAACATTATAAAAGTGTTATATAATCTATATCCTAAGCTGTAGATTGATCGGAGAAAATAAGTGGAAAACACGAGAACAATTAATGATTTTAATTAAGATTCAATTAATCAATTGATTTTAATTTTAATTTAAGATTCATTTATAAAACCATCGTGAAAAAAGTTGAATTAGTGTTTTCAACGGTAATACATGAGGTTTCCTGATCGAATTCATAGACGCAGAATTCGGAGAGCGCGAGGGGGAAATCGACCCCTCTTTTCTCCCTCCCCCCAATAAAAATGCGAGAATATCGTTTCGCCTTCTCTCCATTAATTTGAAGTAAAAAAAAAGTTGATTTTAATAATAAATAAGCTACACGAATGAATAAAATATGTAAAATAAAATCGATTAATAAAATAAGAAAAGTCGACTAGCCTGGCTAGGTAACTATTTTATTGATACCTAAATGTTACTTTTATTTAAATTGTCATTTATATTCAAAGATAATAATATATATCAACATATAATAATAATATATATCCTAGGATTTTATTATTCAATCATCCCTCTCAATTTCCACGTGATATTCTAATTACATTTCCTGCGGAAAATTTGAAAGAAATATATATGATAAGTATAAATATATTTCATAGAGAATGTTTTTTACAGACATCATTACATAACTAGTCAGAGTATGAAAACGTATTTTATATTGTATTTTTATTTTGGAATTGTACAAAATGAGAAAAAAAAAATATTTTTAACATTATTAATTTTTAGTTAGAAAAGTTAGCTGTTTCCTTTCTCACATGTTCAATATGTAATATATTGAATTGTTTACTTTAGATATCGTCAAGTATATCCATATGCATTAAAAAAAATTGGAATTATATAAACATATTTATATAAATTTATTTCTTAATATTCATTATTATATTTGTTCGTTTAAAAATAATTATGTTGATTTTTTTCTTATAAAATGAGCTCCCGCCATTTTTTTTCTGGCCCCCTCAAACAAAATACAAAGTCGTTACTTATGATCGAATTCACACAAATTCAGAAAGAAAATTTTCTCAAAAACGCTTCAAATGACTTTTATTAAACTCGTTATATTAATGTAAAATCAAATCAATATCTTCATTAAAATATTTTGACAGAGCTTTAATGCCAAATTTCCAAAATTTCTTCCTCTAAAGTACCTGTATTATAAGTTATTTATTAGAAATAACTAACCATGTTTCATTGTAGCTAGTGATAAAATGGTTAAGATTAATAGAGCTAAATATAAACTATGAACTAATTTGATAATTAATAAAAGCCGAAATAAAGTTTACTCATAGATAGAAAATAGGTTACCGGAAATAGCCGAAAGCATCCAAGTTTTCCCGATCTCCCTTCATTCTAACTGCTCAAGACAATAAAGGTCTTTCCCATTGGTTTTTATTGATATTTTAACTTTTCACATATTTCACTTACTCACAAAAATTTAAATGACAAATGATGAGGATATAAGAATAAATGTAAATTACGTTATAATCAATAATATATATCTTCAAAAACTTTTCATTTATCAAAGTTTCGAATTATATGATTCGGATAAAGCTCAAAATTTTTCCAAAAGAACCAGTTTTAAATTTTATTAATTTAAACATTTTTGTTTTCAAATTTATGTGCTACTCAATCTATTATCTTTTTACATTCGTATATTTCCTTAATAATTTTAAACCAGGCCATTATATTGTTTATGGTAATTAATTGTTTTATACGAATCTGTTATACCATCTATGATTGTTATTTCTATTGTTATACATATCAAAATAGTGCAAAAAGCTTTTCTACCCACTACCTTGCGTGACAAGGTGTTGGATGATAAGTGAAAGTTGTGTGATGCGCGCAAAACATATTTTCATGACTTAACGATTTGGACTTTTGTCCAGTTATAAAGCTCGAATATCCCATTATTATCCTCCTTAAATATTGAGTATATTATATTTGTACTTACAATATTGTTAGTCCATGGTACAGACCCCTTTTTATCGAATTATTTACAACCGGCTGAAACTTCGTAAATAGCTTCTTCTCATCGTAACCCACAAATATTTTATTCACGAAAAGTCTCGGAATTGGGGCGTTTTCCATCTGGAGATCGGCAAACTTTGTCTATTTAATTGGGTACTAAAAACTCGTAAATAGCGATTTGAATCGTAAGATAACTTGAACAAAAAGTCAAGAAAAAAGGTATACCTACACCCCCTTATTGTCAAAATAGCTAGGTTATACAGGCCAAACGGCTCAATATTTTTGAAGGCCACATTTTTTCTTGACTTTGTGCTCAAGTTATCTTACGATTCAAGTAGAAAGCAAATGGGTATTTACGAGTTTTTTGTACCTAATTAAATAGAGTAACTTTGCCGACCTCCAGATTGAAAACGCTCCAATTCTGAGAATTGACGTAAATAAAATATTTGTATGTTACGATGAGAAGAAGCTATTTACCAAGTTTCAGCCGGATATTAATAATTCGATAAAAAGCAATCTGTACCAGAGACTATGTATTTTGTAGTACATTTTACCAAAAAAAAGTTAACTAAAATTTTCTTGGCAACGTATTATAATAATTTATAATAATGTTTGTCTTGAATAATTTATTTATACAGTATATTATATAATAGTCTAGCTGAGTGGAGCCCCAAGGTACAAGTTTAAGTTCAGTTATATTTCAAAGGTTATGCCCTTGTTTCTCTTGGCTTTTATTGTGATAAATAGGGCCATCCATTTGAGATAACCTCTACAAAGAGAATCCTTCCTTGTATTTATTTATTGCACCAAGAGCAGAAAACCTTGGACCGTTGCTTACAATCAGATCTAAGAAAGGTAGGGGTCATTTCTTTGCTCCTTCCTCCTTCAAGGTGGATATCTAATCTATGAGACCACTGCCACTACCTTGGCTGTCTTATCAACTGCCTTCGCTGTTATCACGGATTCTAAAAGTATTTTAGAGTATATATTTTTTTAAATATTAACCTTGTATATATTATTAATTTTGGCCAGGAAATGATAGGTAATAATAGTTCTTAAACCATTATGCGCGTCCATTTTGTCTACTTTTTGCGTATAACTTGGTTAAATCATGGAGGTGCCTAGACTTACACTTTTATATTTATTATTTTACTTATGTTATTTTATAATTTTTAGCCCTCAGGATGACCCACATAATAAACATAATGAAAAATTCTTGACTGTAAATCCTGACAATTTTATTTTTATCGTAAATGGAAAATATTTAAAAACATATTAAAAGACCGAGGATTAGCGAAGAGGAAAGCATGAGAAATATTTTACTCTGTCCAAAGACAGTCGCTTTGTTGACTTAAATTAACAAAAGGGTTTCTGATAATTTTCGGCCCTGATTAAATTAGAAGGGAATCAATGGCCTTTTAGTGCGGAAGAGCTCTAGAAACTTCTAAAGAACAAGGATAAAGCAATTAACGGGCGAAAGAAGTTTTTTTTAACTTTCCCGCTTAGCACCCCCTTCTGAATCCTTTCTAATTATTTGTATATTTGTATGTATTATATATATATATATATATATATATATATAAATCTTTTGTTAAATTAGAATTTAAAAAAATTATATATAAGTAAATATGAAATGATACATATGTTATCCTTCCCCAGATAGTAGCTTGTACAAGATACAAAGGTACAAGTTACACATCGACAGTACCTGTGATTATTTAAGATTAGTGAACTGTAATATTTACTTCATTTTATGAAATTAAGGAATAATTCGAATTACTTACTTATAATTTGTAATAATAATGTTACATATATTACGGATTATAAACGGATAACTAAGCTATTTCTTGATACATGGTGTTCCATCCCATCTAACCCTCCCATCCGTTGAACTCTGTTATCCTGTTAAACTAACTATCAGTTCTGGCCTTAGGATTGACTTGGAATATGCCAAGGGTCACTTAGGGATTAAAAAAACACTAAATTATTTCATAATGGTTTATTATTTCCAAACAATTATATATCTAAAGTAACATTATCTTTCTCGTAAAAAAAAAAAGAAACAAAAGATAATTCCTATTATTGAACTAAACAATTTTTTTTTTATCATTAGTAATTTGCTAAAAAAAAAATATGTATATCTTTGCTTCGAATTGCCCTATTATATTTTTTTTTGTATTTTATGAAATTTCGTAAACTCTTAAATAACCATTAACAATATCAAAGTTTATACGTTTTTGAGTTATTCGAAATCTAATTTCACCATCCCTCCATAACTTTTTTTCCAGCTTCTTTTTGTTGAAGTATGTTATATAGATAAATTTGAAGGGTATCCAGAAAAAGACTTTAGCCAAGTTTCATTGAAATCGCTGCATTCGTTTAGGCGCTATAGTATTTAGTAACATAGGTTTTTCGGCCGCCATCTTGAAAGAAAAAGGCGAATAATAATGCCGATGTAGGAGGATCATCCTCGGTTGACCTCTGACTTAAAATCCGAATTTGATGAAAATCAGTCCGATAGTTTAGACTGCTGGAGGACAAAAAAATTTTTATTCGATTTTCGAAATCCATTTTACGTATTCTGAAACGTAAAACCTCAAATTGTGAGGGGGCTAAGTTTTTGAATTTATTGGTCGATTACAATGGTTCACTATTAAAAATCATAAACAAAAATAACATAGCCTATGAGAATAATTAATAAAGCTACGTGATATAAAGCAGATTATGAAAAAAAATTATTCTTTTGGAGGTAGATGACGTCGTTCCATGGTGGCACCAAATATTTAAGACCGGTACTGATAATAGTCCATGGTCCTCATTTTTATAGACCCCTTTTTATCAAATTATTAATATCCGCTAAAAATAATAGCTTCATCTCTTAACTTACAACTTTTTTATGTAAGAAAATTCTCAGAATTGGAGCGTTTTCGATCTGGAAACTTTGTCTATTATATTAGGTATTAAGTAAAGTTGCAAGGTTAAATAAGGCATAGCCAGCGGAAAGAATATGTTAATCAAAATTATGATTGTTCGAGAAACTTAACCGTGTAAAAGAATTTGTAATGTCTGCAGTATCCTCCTCTGGTGGCTGAAAGCCAAACTAACATCAATATCTAGGATAAAGCTTCGGTAGATGTCGTCAAATATGGTTAAATGATAACCTCTGTTAATGGAGAAGCCGTGTTGTGTTGTGACTGGCAGTTATATATTTGGCAGTCGTCAAGTCTACCATTTCAACGTGCCAAAACTCCATATATCTAATTTAATTTTGTTTAAAATACGTCCGAAGCTTCTAAGTTATGTAGAAAATATTATTTTTCAACCTGCTTCATTTAAATAGCTAAATAATACTGCAAATGATGTTGGAAATTCGAAGTGCTTCTGATAAGAATTTCAGCTCAAAGACGCAGAACGTACGGACTGTAATGGACGTATTAGCTGACACGACGTAGCTATCTGGTCGTGCAGTGATCAGCATGGGACTCCAATCAGTGTGTATACAACCCCCGACAATCAGGGCCTATACCCAATCAGTTCCTAACAGCTCGTCACCACTCCAAATACCTTTCAGTTATCTCTTGTTCGTCGTTTATCCTCAGCTGTCTCGTCCAATTGCGCCGTTCAATTACCGGTATCGGGAACCTAAAGCTCGCAACTGTCAAACTTTTAATGAAAAATATTAAGTAAGACTTTGAAAAGTAATAAATGACTTAAAGAAGCACAATATCTTTTTAAATCAGACGTTCAATCATTCTTCAGAATATAAATTGGCAAAGTAACCCTCATCGTTTAGCAATCTACACCTCAACTATCAATTCTCCATGTATATCTTTGACAATATGTCCTTTAATTTTTTTACTTTCACTTACATATATATGTAATATATAGTGAGGGTAAGTATTGCGATCGTGAAAATTTTCGAATCTCAGTTTTCAACGGAAATACATGTTTTGTGATCCCCTGAGTTCAAATCGCAAAATGGTCTGTGTGTGTGTTAACAGTCTAGCTCATAAACGAAAAGTAGTACGAAACTGATATTAAGTATTTGAGGTTTGTATATGGGCCGGATGTGACAGCAACTTTTTCGTTGAAATCGGATAACCGGAAGTGCCACTTTATATGAACGCTGAAACACATTTTTACGATTTTCTCAAAAACGGCTCTAACAATTTTGATCAAACTAGGTGTATCATTGTATAATTAAGTGGTCTTTAATATCATGTAGGTCTTATCCCCGTTGATGTCACTTTAAAGGGCTTAAATTCCCAATGTTCATATATGTCTTCCTCTAAAGTATTTTTAATATGGTTTATTTTAAAAAGTTGACCATTTCGCATTATTCAGTGTTATGAAAAAATGCTACATATAACTTTCGAAAGAATTTGATAAGTTAATAAAGGAGAAAAAATAAATAAAAATGCAGAATAAACTGTGTTGCTATAGACTGTAGCGCCTAAACCAATGTACCGATTTCAATGAAACATCGCTAAAGTCATTTTCTTGATACCCTTTAAATTTATCTATATAACTTACTTCAACGAAGCTGAAAAAAAAGTTACGAGGGATGTTAAAATTAAATTCCGAATAACTCAAAAAGTATACTTTTTTGGGGGGATATTGCATATATGGATGGATTGTATATTTGTAGGGATATATGGTTTTTTAAAAGTTTATGGAATTTCCTAAAAAAACAAAAACATGGTCTCTAATTTTTTTCCTCTGAAGAGACGAAAATTTATATAAATTTAAAATATATTTTTTTAATAGTTGAGACTAAAAAAACCTTTTTTCTGCAGATATTTAATAAAGTGTCTTTCCTAAGAACATCTTTCATAAGAAATAAGTACCTAAATGTATACCTTTATTCTCAGTTCTATATTTCAACACTGCAATCATCACTTCCGGAATCAACTTACTGATTGGCTTCATAGATAACTTTTTCAACTAAAAATATCGCTAAAATGACATCACTCTAAAATGTTGAAATTGGAGTTAGTCATTCTGTGGTTTATTAAAGTAAAGAAAGTTGTGTGGTTTATAAAAGCAGATGGAGTGACTAGATTTTTATTGCCTGTCGTCGATATATTAAATAGACATTTTGTAATTATAATGGACTTAACGACTGTAAGCTTTAAGCTTTAGCTCCGTTTAAAATGCACTTCAAAAAAATTTATAATAGCTCAGCATTGCCAGAAAATAATTGTTATTCAAAGTAGATCGGTAAGTGAAAGTTGTGTGTTGCGCGCATCAGATTTTTTTATAATTACCTTTATAGCTTGCAGATGTTATGCCTGCCTCAGTTAATTCGAACTTTCAATCAGGTTTTAGCTTTCCACGTGGTCTGTTACTATTGAGGCATTCATTTTTGAGTAGAGCCTTGCTGGTGGATTTCTCTGAGCTACATGTAACGCCCATCTTACCCTCCTTGCCTTCATATCATGAGATATTGACAATTTCTGTAAGCGGTTCTTCATCGGCCCTTCTCCTCGTTAGTACTGATCCCAGATCGTTCGGGATTATACCTTAATTTACAACAAGAAAATTAAAAATTAAAATTAATATAGGTAGTGTTTCATTCACAGCTGAGAATGGTTCATTCCATGCCAGGGCTGTTTATTTTAGGGCTGCCAAATCCATTTTAAAGCCAACGGCTTAAATAGATCTTGCGCAGTGGGGATTTGTTATTCTTTATTTTCGTATTATAGTAAATAATTTCATAATTGTGGGTTGATGGTTGACTGTTGTGAATAACTAAGAGAAGGATAGTTGGGGCTAACAGTCAGAAATAAAATGGCAAAAATAAATAATAATATTTATTTTAACAAATTTATTATTTTAACATTAACAGCAAATGTTAAAATAGATATTATTATTTATTTTTGCCATTTTATTTCTGATCTTAACTTCGAATCAAAGATATTTTGGCGGCAATATTATAATCCGTAATACAAAACCTTTTTTTATCAAATTGAATTTAACATCCGACTTAAACTTCGTGAATAGCTTCATCTTTTCGTAATCTACAAAATCTTTCATCAGCGTAAAGTCTCAGAAATCAGTTTTCTCATTAAATTAATTGATTAAATTAGGTACTAAAACTCAAGGAATACAAATTTTCTTTCAACTTGAATCATAAGATAAATCGTCCACGAATTGGAAAAAAAAAAAAGTTTACTACTAAAATATTGAGCCGTTTGGTCTATATAAAATCATAATTTTGACATGTTGGGGATAGAGGACCAATAAAATAGCATTTCATTGGTAGTTGTTTTTTTTTTTTCTTTTCCCTTCAAAATAATTATCGTAAATAAAACAAAGATAACCAAAATTAAAATCTGGAATCGTTTTTGGTTATGACCTTAAGAATGAGTTATGAAATACGAAAGAGCTTAAGGAAACTGAGAGTTAATAATCACGATAAAGCGTTTTGTATGTCAATGATTTAACTAATAAAATTAACTTATTTCATTAAGAATCCATTGAAGATAAAAAAAAAAAAAGAAATATTACACAACGGTTTATTATATCCAAACAATTTAACATAAAAATTATTACTTTCCGTAAGACATAAAACAAAATAAATAAAAGCTGATTCCCAATATTGGCTTAAATATTTTTTTTCATTATTGATAATTTGCTAAAAAAAAATAGACAACATCGCTTCAGAAAAAGGAAAACTTTCCAAAAATCAGTAACAAAAAGTATAAGCTTTGCAATAGAACATATGAAAAATATTTACAATATGAAAACCATATCTATGTACCGAATTGACCGATTTCAATGATTTTTAGTTAATTCCATACCTTTGAAACATCAGGTTATAAAAATCCCCAAAAAGCGTATACTTCTTGAGTTATTGGAAAATCTTATTCTACCATGTCTCGTAACTTTTTTCCAGCTTCTTTCCTTTGAAGTACGTCATGTAAATAAATTTAAAGGGCATTGAGGAGAAGACTTTAGCCAAGTTTCATTGAAATCGGCACATCCCTTTAGGCACTACAGTCTATACCAATAAACGTTTTTGGCCGCCATCTTGGAAGTAAAGGGCGGATAGTAACATCGAGGTAAGACGATCATCCTTGAGTGTCCTCTGATTTTGATTCCAAATTTTAAAAAAAAAATTGGTCCTGTAGTATCGGAGAAAAGCCACTCACGTCGGACAGACATTTTTTTTTTATTTTATTCGATTTTCGAATTATACGTATTGTGAACGTAAAACCTCAAATTTTGAGAGGATGGTATTAAATTTTTTGGACGATTACGATGGTTCATTATTGAAAATAATAAACCAAAAATGAATTAATCAATTTGTTGTTGAAGTATTATCTCTAAGTTAAGTGCGTACTCAAGGCTGTGATTTTACACTGACCGTTTCCTAATGATGTAGAACAGTATCTAAGAACATTTTGTTCTTTAAGAGGCTGTAAAGTACTCTGCCATCTTGCTATTGGAGGTATTATTTCCCGGAAGCTTTTCCTTTTCGTCACTTCCCCTTTTCATCTCAGTTAAAGGTTAATTTCCGCCACGTCAGGAGACCCTGTGGGGGTACGGTGCCTATGGTAGCGAAGAAGAAACTTTTCTAATCCCTCAAGGTTTTGAAGTTTAATATTATGAAATATTAAATTTTAGAACGAGTGGTAATGAATAAGCGTCCATAATAAAATATTAAATTTCTTTTCTCTGTAGCTATGAGAGGGAGCTGTGACAAAAAAGTTTCAATAATACCTATTTTCTTATATTAGGTCTACTTTATGTTCAATTAAAAAAAAATTAGTACCAACTCTCGGTTTATAGTACTTATTTTTTTTTTAATCTGAAATATTTTTGAATATCTAGGGTGTTCCGTAAGTTATTTTATATTGAACATATTTACTATATTTTTATATAATATTGTTATTTTTCCACATACAAATGTTTTTTTTTTCATTCTTTCTAAATGATATTAACAACTGTATTAAATAAATACATCAAGCAAATTTGAACCTATGGATATAATGATATGAAAACACTTGCTGAGTAACTACACAATGGTAGCACTCTAATGATATGTCTACATTAGATCACGGGGCCATCTTCTTTTCAGACGCCTCGGAGGGTTATCAGGAATTGAAGAGGAAGAAAGGTTAGAAACGAGAGGGTTGGGATGATTCTGAGGTTTATTATGGAAGGATAGGTATGTGGATTGGGCCAGATCTGAAACAAAAGAAACATTAAGGTCATTATGGATGGTTTTATTTGTAACAAAATAGAGATTATTAAGGATTTTACGAAGAATTTTGGATTGTAAGGATTGGGATACGAGAGGAATTCGATGGTTTAGTGGAGCTCCATAGCTCAACTTCTTAAGTCCAAATAGGCCTTATTATAGTCATGTATATGAGTCTTTTATAATTAATTGGAAGTTTACAGAGTTTGTCTAGTAAGTGCTGAAGTAATCGGAAACGTCGAGCGGTTTCTTGTCGTTTCAGTCTAGTATGAGGATTCCAAGTTAGTCGTTTGTCCAGTTGGAGTCCTAGATAGCGGATTTGCTCAACAGGGATAAATGGAGTATTGTTAAAGGAAACTGTAGGACAGGAAGTCATTGGTTTACGACACATACAAATGTACACTTTGTTTTGTTATTCTTGTTATTGTATAATTTTAAACATATTGGTCTTCTTCATTAATAAGTAGGTTAGGAAAAAATAATGAAAAAACATCAGAAAGATGTATAATGGGAGAAAAAGAGGGAGAGAAAGGTAAATTGAATGTTAAGGAAACAAAGAAATAATGAAAAAAGGAAGAAATAAATAAAAAAAATATATCTATTATACTCATATATATTGAAATGGTACTGTATATATCAAGTGTTGTTGATTTCCACTTTAATTAAGCATGCTGCGTGGTTAGCAAGACAATTTAATTGGGCAGCACTCATCAAAACGAAGTGTTTCTCTCTCAGTCACGTTTTCACTTTCATAGGAAGTGATAACTCAAAAAATATTAAATTTAAAATAAACAAAATTTTATTTGAATACTAATAGGGTATGTTTTTATCGAAACCACTTTAATTTAAAGAAGACATTTGATAATAAATGATTGAGAAACTTTAATTTTTTTTTTCCATTAACTGGGATGTATTATAATAAATATAAATTCATAAATACCCCTTATTTTTTTATTTAAAAACGATAATAATAAAGGTTTTTTGAATATTTATGATCTAAAGTGATAATGAAACCATGTTTTTTTTTTATTAAAATATTTATTTTAGAATTTCATCTGTATTTATAATTGGCCAACTAAATGTTTTCAATCGTAATTTTAAGTTTAAAATAAAGAAACCTATTGATTGCTTGAATTAGTTTCATGTAAATGCAAGACGATTTTTGAGTGGCTAAACTAAGCTAAGTTCTCTTTTCAAAAAAAAAGAGAAATTATTTGCGATTTTTTTTTTATCGTCCTAAATCTGAACTACAGATATTCCACTTATACAAAGATTCCTTGTTTAATAAGCTTGTGAAAATTAGCCGAGCTTTGTTCATGATAAGTTGAAATTCACCTCTAGTTTTTTAATTTAAAAATTATATGATTTTTTAGGAACCAGAGAACTTATGTTTTCACCAAAACTAATCAACTAACTTGGTGATAATTTAAACAATATATTTTTAAGATGTTTCATTTTGTTTTTTCTTGGAATCTTATTTTTAAAAATACTGCTTTTGGCCACTTAATACAAAATGGATCAATTCCCATTATAGAAATATGTATTAAAAAAGCAATAGTTCATTATTTACCCTAGATGATAATTTTTTGATAAACCAATATTTACTTAACATATTTTTATATTTATTTTATTTTATTCTTCTTAATGATAATTCAGAACTTTGATTATTTGGAGTATATAATGCATTATCACTCCGCCTCACAATAAAACATTATTTAAAAAAATTACTGAACTATATTTTAAATCTTGAAACAATGTATATCAGAACTCTGCTTAACCATAAGGATCCATCAAATCCAAAACCCGATGTACGAATTGTATTTACGTTTTTATTTAGTTTAATTTTTTAAGTTAATTATGTTTTGTAATTTTTTTATATTATAATCTTATAGCTAATAACATTTCATAATATTATCAGAAATTCATAATTTTAATGTTCAATAAAAAATAATGTTTTTTTCTTAAGTTTAAATAAATATAAAATTTATTATATCTTAAATCCAATTTTCAAATATACATTTAATTTATCTGTGATAAAAATTAAGCGAACTTCTTAAAAAAAATGAAAAATATGTGATTTTTCGGAATACCCTAATAGCATGATTATATTTCCTTTAGAAATAGAAATCAAAATTTTTACAGACCTATCTCGGTAATATTATATTTTGTTCACTAAGGATTCACTGTAAAAAAAGTCAGAAAATGTATAATTCGATCTAAATGCATTTCAACTATAGTTATAGAGCCATGGTTTGAAATAAATTTCGTTACCCATTCAATGAAAATGAATTTAGTAAAATTTCGAACTTTGCTATATATTTTATTTTTTTATTCTTCTCCTTAATATATTTTAAAAAAAATAAGTAATGAATTAGGGAGGTTTAATTTCTGTGTTTGTATCACAAACATCCACACCCTTGCACAAATTGAAGGTAATTTTGGCTATTGTTTACAATGTCCCCTTTGCCCTATAGAGGAGTGGACAAAGACAATTTGTGATATTGAACATGGCTATTATTGACGCTCAACACGTACAGCGGCATTTGTGCGAACGTTGTACCAGTGCGAGGCTCCTCTCTGTCCACGATATTCCACCTCTGTTAATGGTTGTGTATAATTGAGCGCTCATGAAATACTTAATTGTCTCTTCATTGATGAATTCGCAACTGTTACTGCTGATGAATATCGAATGCATTGCAGAATGAAAAATAAAATTATATCTCCTGGTAAAGGAGATAACTTGCGATGATGGCATTTGGCTTTATTACACAAAACCCAATAACAATTATCGTAATATAATATCTGTATGTACTATAACATAATATTATTATGTAGTTTATTTACAATTATAAAAAAAAATTATTTTCCCGGCCTAGGTTACTTTATACACTGAATAACTGTAAAATACTTTAAATAATTTAATTGACAAGTATCTTGAATACAATAATACAAGTAGAAATGAAAAAAAAAAGATAAAAAACTCTAAATAATAATTTATTTACCAGGGTTTGAAATCGATAATTAAGAATATCAAAATCAAATCCGAAATTTTTATCTAGAAAAAATTATATTATATATATATATATATATATATAATATATATATATATATTCTTTATTTTTTTAAGACAATGTTCGTAAGTAATTACGAAAATAAAAATGTTTTATTGCTAATAGTTGACAACAATATCCTCCACTTACTACTCCAGACTCAAAAAATATCGAAAAGGTTATTTAAAATATTTAAATTTCTGGTTAAAAGAAATATTACTCCAAAATTATTATTATTATTGTTATTTGTAAAAATTTTGTTGAAAATGATAATCAGGATATGATTTTTATCACTTATGGTCAAAAATAAAAATCTTTCCATCAGTTCCTGTTGAAAAAATCTGCTACCTAGGACTCCACATAGATAAACGTCTCACTTGGAATCCGCATACTAGACTAAAACGACAAGAAACTGTTCGACGTTTCCGACTGCTCCAACACTTGCTGTTGGATAGCATATCATTATTTCTAATGTGTGCATTTTTACTAGTTGTATTGTTTATACTGTTGTAAATTTCACTGAATAAATAAATAAAATAAAAATCGCTCTTCGAATGATTTTTAAAAATTCCAGATAAAAATTTCGATCCGATTTGATTATGATTTTTTTAATTATCGATTTCGAACGCTGGTAAATAAATTATTATTTAGAGATATTTATCTATTTTTTAAATTAATTTCTGCTTGTATTATTTTATTCAAGATACTTGTCAATTAAATGTGTTTTTTGCAGTTATTCAGACTGTATAAACTAACTCAGGCTGGGAACATAAATTTTTTTTATAATTGTAAATAAACTACAGCATATAGAAATGTTATTGAGTTTTTTGCATACTTTCGTTTTGGGCAAATTGGATTTTGTGCCTTAATAAACTATAAAGATCGATTTAAATTATTATTTATTGATCAGGCATGTTACTAAATTAAAAACAAATATTGAAGAACGTTAGTCGACTGTTATTTATATCTACATGGATGATAAATAGTCAGGACGTAGTCATTATACATTTTTTTTTATTTGTGCCAACGTTTTAACCCAAACATGTGGGTCATCTTCAGGGCTGAAAATCTCTTTGTTTACCTACCTTTTGCTATCTGAAAAAGGACAACTGAGAAATCCTCCACCGACTTTTTCACTTACCTACCAAATATGTCAGTACTTGAAAGCACTGAAGCTCGAATCACGGTTAATAAGAAAAAATATTACAAATTTTATAAATATATTATATATATTATTTTTAGTTTGTATAACTTTTTACATATTTCATTTTTAATATTGTGTATCGTAATAATAGTTAAGATTCATGTACCGTCAATCACTATAGTTTATTATTTACCATTATCGGCCGTATAATATTATATCTCTGATTGTATTTTAAAATTTTCAGCCCTGGAGATGACCCACATGTTGAAACGTTGGCACAAATAAAAAAAATTGTATAATGACTGCGTCCTGACTATTTATCACCCATAAAAACAAATATAATAACTTTTATATGATTTTCTGAAAAAAATAATTAACGATTTCCAACCTGACTGTCACTGGCATCTGTCCATAACTAGTTCGTTCATCCTATTGTAATTGTATTCATACTATTGTAAATTGTATTATCTTCGTACCATTTCATAATTTTTTAATTCTATAAAATAGACTTTTATTTTATTTTATAATAAAAAGTCAAGGTTCCTAAAAGAGTTAGTTATAGAGGACTTAAAATATTTTAAATTTGATCTTTTTTATCCGTAATGTTTAATTATCTTTTAATATTATACATTTTTTTAACTATACTATTTGCAGCTAATTAGACGGATATATTATCTATTGAGTGGCAGAACAAGACTAACGTGGAAGGTAGAACTTTCTGCTTCAACTTCCATTCAGCGAATTCCTTAGAGTTCAAGAGCTAGTGGAATTTAAATGGCGAACTTCCTTAATTACTTCCTTTAATTAGCTGCTCAATAGTAGATTATATTTAATAATTCATTAGCGTTTTAAAACTCGTTTCGGGTTCATTCTCTCCCCTCTCAATGATCGAAAAACAGTTTTCAACGAGATTAAATTACAATTTCGGAATCAAACAACAAATCAGAATTTTATTATTGTTAAATATTATTAATAATTATAGCCATCGTACTGTGACGTTGAACACGTAAATATTTCTGGTGGCAGAGATTGTATTCTGCAGTGTGTCCCGTAAGTAGGGGGAAATATTTAAAGGAGTTATAGAAGCCTTCAAGAGCTACAAAAAATTCATGTTTTTTCTTTGTCATGTTCTATTTTTTGCTGAATTTGAAACGATAAATAATAAAATATTTAAATTAAAATTGATTCACTGTATACTATACACAGTACAGTAAACGTGTATACACTGTATAAAATTTACTCCAAGTAAAAGCATCATTTGTCATAATTAAAACCAACTAAAGAGGACTTTTGAGCTAATAAACTAAGCTAATTTTTTTTTCTTATCCCCAGTTTCTTAAAGGTTTGTTTCTTACATATGGTTGACATATGTAACATATGTGACATATGTAAGTAAAAGCATCATTTGTCATAATTAAAACCAATTAAAGAGGACTTTTGAGCTAATAAACTAAGATAAATTTTTTTTTTCTTATCCCCAATTTCTTAAAGGTTTGTTTCTTACATATGATTAAAATATTCCTTTTACTGTATCTTAGATACATTTTAAGGTCTTGCTGAGCCTTTCTTAGTTTTCTTTATCTTTATTTCTGGACTTCAATCTGGGTGATGGGGCTCATCTCTATCTTGATAATTTTCTTAGGACTATCTTATAATTTATCTTACAACTATATATTATATATGGCTTTTGGGTATTGGGGATATGACTCCTTGAGTTGTATAAAACCCAAATAATATATATATTATATATATATATATATATTATATATATATATATATATATATATATGTATATATATATATATATATATATATATATATATATATTTATTTTTTTTTTTTTTTTTTCCTATGCCACAGTCATTGGTCATTCGACCATCCGACATCTTGCTGCCTAATATAATTTGGATTTTTGTATGTAATCATTTCCATATGTTTGATTCTTTATATCCGTCAAAGCAGGACATTCGTTTATATATAATATATATATATATATATATATATATATATATATGAAAATTCATGAAATTCTGTTTTTGTTGAAATCAATGCTCTTTTAGGCGCCTTGTGCAATTTTTTTGTCGAGAGTGAATCAGATTGAGCCGTCAGATTTCTGATGTGTAACGCTCGCGTAAAGTCGGATGGAGTCGACTAATTGAAGCGTTTTTGTTTATGGATTGAAATATCTCAAAAACTAAAAATCGGACCTGTATACTGAGGTACACCATTTTGTTCAGGTGACGATTTTTAATAATATAATTAGTCATTTTATGTAAATTTAATAAATTTCTCTGTCAAAATTTTATACGCTTTCGATTTTTCGATTTGTTTTTTCTAACAAAAGAACTTATGCCAGGACCAGTTAAATGCACATAATAACTTAAAAACAATGTCAATGTTTAATTCCAAAATAAAAAAATTATGTGAGTTTTTGCGATGAAGACATTAAACTCGAAGGATAGATTAAACCCCTTGTTAGCAAGAGTAAGGCAAAAAATGGCCAACTAACAAGCCATGGGCTAATCACTGCTTATTCTTTATATTGTTGTTTGGTAAAATTTTTGTACCAAAATTTATCAGTTTGCTATTATTATGATTAGCGTTTAAACAAGCTCCTTATCTACTTATAAAGGTAAAAAAAATGTTGACAATAGAGCATTAAACAGTAGGGTCAATTCCATGATGCATTTAATAGATATTATTTCGTACAAAACAGAATGTATGTAAATAAATAAACATATATCAAAATTATGGATCAAATTTTGGCTAAGGTAAATGGTTGTTTAAATTGTTTGAATTACAATTTTAAGAATCAATCCATAGTGCTTATAAAATTTTGTTTTTTATTTTACCTGATTTCTGTTTTTCTTTTCATTTAAATAATGTTTGTTTGTTTTTCAAAATGGTGTTACTTTTTTATTTGTCTTAATATACTTTCACTGAAGATATTGTATATATTCTTTAATTTTGATTAATGCAATTTTTGGCCAGATGTGGTTTTTATTTTTTATTCATAATTGTTATTCTTAAGAGACCAGAATAAAGTTTATTTTCTGTTCTATATTAGGGAACTAATTCAATAATGGTATTTATTTTGGAAAATACCACAAATTATAATATATGAAGCCCTTAGAAGTAAAGGATGTAAATGACAAAATGTTTAAAGTTAAACTTCTCCAGGTAATTGCAATAATCTTTTTATACCGGCGGAGTTAATTTTTGTAAGTCTTCCAGTGTATCTAAAGCCGCTCTGACAGTTGAGACAGATTTAAATTACTTTTAGGATGACGAGTTGCTATTATACCCTTTTACAACCAACTAATATATTCATAATGGAGAAAAATAACCACTAGATTATTTGATTTCTTCAATATTGAGATTCAGTAATAGGTTATCGAAGGAATTTTTTATGAAAATACTATAGGTTTTTAGATATCTCCATCGATATATTTTAATTTTCGGATATAATTTATACTGGTATGTCTCTGTTTTTTAAATTTTCTTATCTTGAAGTTATTTTGTTTTTATTTATTGTATATACTTTCTGATTATTATTTAGTTGTTATTTTTCTTCTTTTTTTTCTATAATTTCTTTATATATAGTGTGAATTTGGTCTTACCTCAATGTAATTATTGTCTATGAGACAGAATATTATATTAACCAATAAATAAATTAAAAAAATAAATAAATTGAAAAACATTCCGTCGATAAAATGATCTACTTTTACAAATCAAAGAAGTATGAAAATACTTACGATTTTAAAGTTATACGTTTTGAAAACATTTTTAAAACCCATAATTCCGTTAACACAATTGCCAGACCTGATTACGAAGAACTTCAATAAATGTAAAAATAACCCCAAATTGCTATCTCAAAATCGGTAATATTTTCAAAAACTGGGCATAATTTAATTAAGTAAAAATGAAATATAGTTATGAAATTCCTCGCGCGGGCTCATTACCGCGTATGGGGAGCGTCCCACGGGTGGCGGATGTGGGGATGGTCGGTGGAAATTTCTTGGAAGTTCCTCCCGGCTAAGTCCGATGGATTCGCTGACCAACAATGAGAGGGGCCCTCCAGACTTGCTGGAGGGAGGGGACCTCCAGACTTGCTGGAGGTAGGGGCCCACCAGACTTGCTGGAGGGTGTGACGTAGGATTGAACGCCCTACTCACATATCTTTAGTTCACCAAACACCACAAAAAGTCATGGATCTCCCTAAGGTAAAACGCTCATTATCCGGAGGTAAACTAGTCCCCCGTTCGGGTCTCCGGGTGGGGACTGCTTTAGGGCATTCATGCCGCAAGTTGAAATATAGGGATTTAAATATTGGTACGTGGAACGTAAGGAGTTTAAACACAGCAGGGGGGCTAAAATCGGTCGCGAATGAGGTAAATGGGTACAATTTGGATGTCGTAGCTCTGCAAGAGGTTCGCTGGCCAGGGGAGGGCTCGATGAGGAAGGAAAGTACACTATTTGGTACGGAGGAAGCGGGAATCATTGTTTAGGTACCGGGTTTCTAATTAGGAGTAGATTACTATCCGCTTTGAGGGACGTACAATTCTTTAGTGATAGAATTTCGGTAGCTACATTTCAGGGACGTTGGTTTAAAATCGCATTAATAAACATACATTGTCCGACCGAAGACAGTGACGATGAAGTCAAAAGTGAATTTTACGATAAACTCGAATGGGTTTATGATAAACTACCGCGAAACTACATGAAAATAATTGTAGGTGACGCGAACGCAAAGATAGGAAGGGAAGAAGTTTATATTCAGACGATTGGTAAAGAAAGTTTGCACGAATATAGTAATGATAATGGGATCCGTCTGATAAACTTTGCCATCTCGAAAAACCTGGTAATTAAAAGTACGACGTTTAAACGTAAGGATATTCATAAATATACTTGGACATCGCCGGATTCGCAAACACGAAATCAAATCGATCATGGCTTGATACAACACAGCTGGCAAAGCAGTATAATCAATGTACGGTCTTATCGCGGAGCAGAATGTGGGTCGGATCATGAATTAGTAATCGCGAAACTTCGACAAAAACTTAATATAAAAAAGAGAAAAGAAAACCGTTTCGAATTTGATAATTTTAATTTGGAAAAATTAAAAAATCCATCAATTAGAAACTAATTTGAGCTAGATGTTAAGAATAGGTTTGAAGCTTTAGAGCTTCCTGACGAGGACCACGAGGATATTGACAAGTTATGGATAGAGATCAGGGATAATATTAAAGCGGTCGGTAACTCATGTCTAGGAAAAAAGGAAAATAAGAATAACAAACCGTGGTTTGATGAAGATTGCTTAAAAATGTGTGAAAAAAGAAAAGCCGCTAAATTAAAAGCTCTAAATAATCCTAGCGAAGACAATCTGGAATACTTCCGAATCTCAAAGAACGAAACGACAAAATTGCTCAAAAATAAAAAAAGGGAGTATCTTAAAAATAAAATAATTGAAATAGAAACTAATAGAATCGAAAATAACGTAAGAGACATGTACAAAGGTATAAACAGATCACGTAAATATGTAGGGCCCGTAACGTCTGGAATTAGGGATGATAATAACAATATTCTGACCGATCCGGCTGACATATTGAATAAGTTTAAGGACCACTTTGACAATATTTTAAATACGGGAAATTATGATCTGTGTCCTCCTTCTGAGTACCAGAGTGCTGAACCGTTAATAGAAGGACCAAGTAAAGAGGAAGTTGAAGTAGCTATCGGAAAATTAAAATCATATAAAGCAGCGGGAATCGATAATATTCTTACTGAACTAATTAAGGCATGCGGGGAAGCTGGAGTTTCTAAAATACATAGGTTGGTTAAAAAGATCTGGTGAACGAGAAATTACCTGAAGAATGGAAAGAATCTATTCTTGTTCCGATTCACAAAAAGGGTCCGAGGACGGATTGTAATAACTATCGAGGAATTTCACTCCTTCCAGTGTGTTATAAAATATTCACTTTAATCTTAACCAGTCGAATCACGGAATACGCCGAGGAAATTATCGGAGACTACCAATGCGGATTTAGACGGAATCGTTCGACAATTGATCAAATATTTTCTTTACGGCAAATATTAGAGAAAAAATTGGAGTATAACGGTATTGTTCACCAGCTGTATATAGATTTTAAAAAGGCTTACGATTCTATTGACCGCCAGAAACTGTATAATATTCTAATCGAGCAGGGGATTCCAAAAAAAACTAGTAAATCTAGTCAGGATGTGCTTGACGGAGACACTCAATAAAGTTAGAATCGGTAATAATTTGTCCGAAAAATTTGAGGTTCGTTCGGGCTTAAAGCAGGGGGATTCTCTTTCGCCTGTCCTATTCAATTTGGCATTAGAACATGCCATTAGGGAGGTAATGCGAACCGAGAAAGGGTTGGATCTGGGCGGGACAACATCCGTGCTGGGCTATGCTGATGATCTGGTACTGTTAAGCGAAGACGTTGAAACTATAAAACTAAATACGACAACGTTAATAAAAGCCGGTAAAGAACTAGGACTCGAAATAAACGTGGATAAAACAAAATATATGGTTAGCTGCAAAAATGGCGATACTACTGGTGATATCGATATAGATGGTAATATGTTTGAACAGGTAGATAAATTTAGGTATCTAGGTTCTACGATAACTAGAAAAAACGAAATTGAAGAAGAGATTAAGGTTAGACTGAAGGCGGGGAATGCTTGTTATTTTTCTGTGACAAAACTACTCAGTTCGCTCCTCTTGTCCCGAAACTTAAAAATTAGAATCTATAAAACAATTATCTTACCTACAGTTCTTTATGGATGCGAAACTTGGCCGCTTACATTAAGGGATGAGCGGCGTCTTGGGGTTTTTGAAAATAAAGTATTGCGTAGAATATTCGGACCGAAGAAGGATGAGTTAACCGGAGAGTTCAGACGGTTACACAACCCTGAATTGCGTGAGCTGTATCCGGGTAATATAATTGAGGTAATTTCATCGCGGCGAATCAAATGGGCTTGTAAAGTTGTTGGGCTTAGTAACGAGAGAATTCCTAAAAGGTTAATACTTGCTGTGCCGAATGGCAAGCGTCCGAGGGGTAGACCGAAGCGAAGGTGGGAAGATTGCATTAAAGCCGATCTGAAGGGACTGGGTTTGGACGGCGAACGATGGAAGGAGGTGTGTAACAAGCCATTGGTGGTGTCGGCATCGAACCTTCGGGTTCGCTAAGCCTTATTATTATTATTATTATTAGTTATGAAATTACTAATTATTCAATACATTTTTTTTGTGATAAATATATATTTTTTATAATGAATAAAGTAACCCTAATCAGTTTATTTTAAAATTAATATTAAATAAATTAATAGTTTTCAAAAGATAACGAATTTTCATTTATTTGTTATTCTAATAAAAGTTTCCCAACTGTACCCGTTTTTCCTCCAAATTCCATTTAATATTTCTTTGGAGATTAAGTGAATGGTCACTATAACAGAACAGGTATATTTCTTAATAATACAGCAAATTGACTAATTTACATATCAACCATGCACTAAACTCTATCTTTGAAATATATATATATATATATAAAAGTTATATATAAAAATATATATATATATATAATATATATATATATATATATTATATATATAAAAATATAAAAAGTATATAAAGTTATATATAAAAATATAAAAAGTATATATATATATATATATATATATATATATATATATATATATATATATTATATATATATATATATATACATATATATATATATATATTCGCACCTACTACCCATTAAGGGTTTTGGGTTCAGTACTATTTAGGGAAAGTACTGTTTCTTAGTCAACGGTTGTGCAAGGTGGTGATTTATCTGAGATCATGCTCAATCGCCAGGTTTTTTTCCCCCTTGATTAATGATTTAATTATAAACATACTTTATAGGCGCTGGGTGTGCCCCAGTAGGGTCTCCTGACACCAGGGTCGCCCCACGGCTGATGAAACAGAATAAATATTTTTTCTGCCAAGAGCCGGGATTCGAATCAGGGACCTTGAGCATTAGAAGATCAGTGTTAAATTAATTCCTATTTTTTCAAAAAATAGATTTATACCCTTTTGCTTCTATACTCCTCCTATATTAGTCTCACTTCAATTAAACAGAATTAATTTATATGACAGTGTCTATATTATTTTCAGGCGGATATAGCACATTACCTTTCTACAGTCATATTATATAGACCTGTCTGATAGTTCTGACCGTTATACGAACTAACTGATAAAATACTCATTGTTGACTGAAAATAAGTGGAATTTAAAAAGAACCTAATGCTGTGCGCGTATCACATAACTTTAACTATCACCTATTACTTTCGCAGAAACAGGTATCTCTTTCCATGTATAGGAAAGTAGAGTAAATTAAAAATATTAATTTGTTAAGAGGAATCTTTATCTATATAGTGTAACTGGAATCAGATTTTATATATAAAATAATAAATGTAAACTGTGCATTTGACCATTCTTGGCTGCTTTCCTGGAGTAAACCGCTGAACTTTTTTTGGACGAAACATTTTAACGTTGTTGAAATCTATTTCTATCACTTTTGTTGAAATGAGGAAAATAGATATTTGAAGTTTCATCATAATTAAACAATCCATACACTTTTCTCAGTGAATTAAAAAAAAAAAGTGGAATACTGTAAAAATATTTAAAATTAAATATAACTTATTGGAAAAATATGAGGAGAAGTAGTCAAATGACAGGACACTATCAACGGCAACAAACATTATCCAGAGAACATTAAAAATATTATTTTCTTTATTTAGTGACGCTCTCTAATTCCAATATACTACATATCATACAGTAAATTACAGTTGAACACACACACGCACAAACAACGCACATTTAGGAATCTTTAATCACATAACAAAATATGTAGTAACTGGAACCGATTTTACCTTTTTTGTATTTTACACCTACATTTTTTTTTCTAATGTTAGGTTGTCCATCTCTTTCTCTCTCCTGTTTTTTTTTTCAACTTTTCGTTGTTGTCTGTTTATCATTCGACTTTTCTAGTTGCTTTTTACGGAAATACAGCTTTTATAATTGTTATTTAAAGCCCTAAGAACTCATAACATACCTCACTCTCTTAAGTTAGTGGGTCTAAGCTGAAATATAATTTAATATTGTTATGATATAGATAGATAGATATTTTTTTATTTGTTTTTGGGGGGTTCCCCATACAAATAGAGCCTAGCTTAGCTATTGTACAATAATACGGTTTTACAATTTACATACATATAATTTAAATATAAATAAATTTACAACATTTTACATTTAGAATGGGTTTTACAAAACATGAATAGCAATAAAAATTAAAAACATAAAACGATTACTGCATAATAATGGTTATATGAACCTGTCACTATGATAGAAACAATAAAAATAAAATATTTATATATATAAACAAAATATTACATAGAACATTGGCTGTGATAACACAACAATTTTGTGTATGCACTTTGTATACTCCCATCATATAATAGTAAATTTTATTTAACTTATCCATACAATCGATATTAAATATGGATTCGATGTTGTGGTTATCAGAAAATTCTGAGATGAAGTTTTGAAGGAATTTTTGTCTAAAGTCATTGTAAGCAGGGCAGTGAAGAAGAATGTGATGTAGACTATTGTAGATAAATTGACTGCATAATATACATGTTTCTTGAGATTCAGTCGAAAAAGTTCTGTTTTTTGCATAGATTCTGATATGTTCTGGGTTTGAAACTCTTAATTGGCTAATACATCTCAATTTCTTTATATGGATGGACGGACTTTGAATGTTAGGTTTTATGATATATTCAAATATAAATTAGAAACAATCATAATAGCTTATCCATGTAAAGCTGTATCTGTTTGCGAGGAATTTACCATTCATTTCATTGAATTAACTAAACAGTATTTGCATTTTCTACTGTCTTCAGTTTAACAGATAGTCCTAACGATTAGCAGTCCGAGACCAACACTAATCCTTAACGGCTGGTTCAGCGAGCCGTTATACAAGTGTTCTTTCACGGGATTTTTTTCAAAGGCCCGAATCTCCAGATCCAGCCAAGACCGGGTCCCGGTAGAATCGATTTGGAAATTGTGGTTTGGCGGCGGTCCAGCGAGATGTCGCTAGGCCGAAGAGCCGTCTGTTGCTGGTAACATGGGTACCATCCAATCTCCGATGTCCTCCGGGCTAACTCCAGCCTGGAATGGAGCCGTATCAGTAATCCATTACCCCGCCGGCTTACTCCTGGAGCCGGGTCGTATTCAGCACCTGCTGCATTGGTCCCTTTATTCTAACTGTCGACGTAGAGTATTGATCTTACCAAACTACTGGAATATTTTTTACACAAAAAGAAAATTTATTTTTAACAAGCACTTCATAGCACGTAGATCTTAAAAAGAAACTGAAGATTTACTTAATAAAGCAGCCTACATACATGAGATCTATGGTCACATTATACACAGATCTCTGCGATTTGCGATGTAGGTATCTCATAATTATCCAATACATATACTAAACAGTGAAATTTTATTATTTTCAGTTCTTTTTAATGCCAATGATTTTCTGATAAAAAGTGTCAATACTGCTACAAATAAAATATAATTTACAATATGATATAATTATTGTACTGTTTACAGAATTACGGCCAAGCGACAAGAAAGGTTATGTGCATGGGTTGATTATTATTATGGGTTGATTGTAACGATAGGGGTAGGTAGCTATGTAACGGTTTCTAGAGAGAACGACTGTACTGATTTTTAAGTTCGATGCCTCAAATTATTCGGTAAATTCTTGTAAGTATTTTGAAACAATATTGACTCGAAACATTGGCAAATTGTTGTATTAATTATGGTTAATCGATTAGTTAAAAGTTATATTCCAAAATTTTTGTTATTTTCCATATCATACATGTTTAAGGTATTGGTAAAATTATGAATCTTTATCGATTTTATTGAATTATGTCTTCTGCTTTCTCTTATATATGCGCAAACTCGTTTTCTTTAAGACGTCTATATCGCTAAAACCGCTAGTTGGCTCAAATTGGAGGGAAGTTAGGGATTTGTCTGCAGATAATTAAGTAAGTATCAATTTTATTAAATTCTATCCAATACTCTCAAAAAAATACTCCCACTTCCAGATCAGTGAACGTATTATTTGGCATGCTTATAATTTCAAAACGGCTCGTTTCATTTGACCCAAACTCGAAGGAAGTTTGGAGAATAGTTCAGAAATTGTCTGGTACCAATTACATTTAATTCCAATGAATAATTAAAGTTAATATAAATAACTGTTACCAATAGAAGGGCTGTGAAATGTGGTGGTCATTGATCACATGGAATAGGGGTTAGGTTAAGATAATATTGTTATGAGATTGTAACTTTTATTTTTTAAATTTTTAACCACCAAATTTTTTTTTTATATAGTCAAGATTCGTCAAATACACGATTTGAAAACATGGAGCACTTCCATATTTTATGATGAACTGAATCCTTGTGTATAAAACCGCGATTGTTATGGAATTGTATTTTCGAAAACTGTTTTTTTTTTTTTGGAGATTTTATTCTCATAAGAAAAGTTATAGATTTTGAAATATAGATATTTTGTAGCCAATAAAAACGGTGAGGAAGCTATACTGGCCTTACTTGGCAGACGTTTTTAAAACTGCGACAGCTTGCTGTCAGTAATTAAATGTTGTAATTAAATGTTGATCCATTTAACTTAATTATTGTTTTTTTCGAGCTTAGATTTAGTTTACCATATATCTTTTTTATTATGTTGTAAGTTGAAAGAAAGTTTTCATGGTACGTTTTTCATCTTAAATTGACCACAATGAAGCTTAATTTTTTTTTAAAATTATTTTTAGTTTTTTTTTTTAAATTTAGTTCTGGCTAAGATGCTTATAATTTATTTCTAAAAGAGGATTTGTTAGAAGTTTCTGTTTACTCTGTGGGTTGGGGAGTTTTTATTGGATACCAGAGAACGTGGTCCGACTACCGCAACTCTCAAAGCCAGAGGTCTGTCTGTAAAGTACCGCCTGCTCTACACTTTAACCCGACTTCCATATTATATATATAATACATGTGCACTCTTATATAATTTATTTTTAATTTTACTTAAATGCAGTCATTAGATGTAATATTATTTATAAATATTTATGGTAATAGTTTTTAATACTTGAAATAATGGTTTCTAGTTTGAACTCCATTTACATCCTTCGATTTGATTGTTTAGAAGAATCAACTTTATTCTGGGACAAAGTCCCTTAAGAATAACAATTTTGTAAAAATTAACATACCATCTGGCCAAAATACATATCACAATAAAAAAATAACTAAAAACTAAGTAATAACAGAAGTATTTACATAACTATACAGATATATTAAAGAAATAATATGAGCAATATGGTCACAATACTGCAAAATAGTTGCTACAAACAATAAACTATGGAATACTAAATGAAATTTGAAATGAACGATAAATTATTTGTGTTGTCACACCATTGGATTAATGAAAAAAATAATAATTAAAGAGCAGAAAAATATTTACTATAAATGATTTACATCTGTAGCTTAATGTGCTCAAATGAATACAATAATTCTATTGTAAACATTATAAAAGTTTTATATAATCTATATCCTAAGCTGTAGATTGATCGAAGAAAACAAAAGATGATACACATATAGAGGAGTGCATTCAATATTAGTAATCAATTAAATACTGCTCAAAGACTTAGAATCTTATACATTGAAAAACTGACCCCAAAAAAAAAAACAATTCTTAGCGAACGTGACTGGAAATCTTTTCCATACTCAAAAAAGAATATATATTTACATAGAAATGATACATAGAGAAAAACGCAATTTTGGTACATGATAAATGGCTATCCAGTGTCTGATTGAATTGTTAGGAGAAATTGGAATAAGAGTTTTAAATATCGATAGGGATGGTGTATGGCGGATTTTAAGAGGGACAGAATTCCAAAAGGTGGTAGAGCGGGCAATAAAAGGATTGTTGAAATGTGAAATGAGGCAGATTTGTGGAAAGGGGTATAAAGGTCAGAAGGACGAGATCCTGTGGAGAGGGAGTGGATGGATGACTTGAATTGAAGGAGATTGAATGCGTAGGATGGACGATGATTATAGGTTATTTGGTAAAGGAATTTACCTAGAAAATATTGTCTTCTGAAGGAGGGAAAGAGCCACCCTAACTCGGCGTAGTAGTGGGAAACACGAGAACTTCTCGGGGTTCCATAATTTTGTGGTTTTTTTTTTTAAGTTAAGAGTTTAACAGATAATACTTGTTTAAATAATGTTATTATTTTTAATCAAACAAGAGTTCTGAGACAGGTCTTAAGGCTATAAGCAGAAGTGCTTCTTTTTATAATTCGTCCTAAAAGAAACCTTTTTTTCGAAGTTCTCACTCTCTTTAGAAGAATAGATTGGTAGTCTATTGTATAATATACCTTACCGGTGATTAAATATCGGCGTTAAAAACAATGCAAATATCATTAGCGAAAATTTTAAAAAATTAAAAAGAATTACCTGGTATAAGTGACAGCTACTATAAATTTAAAAAAAAAAATGTACAGACACAAAATTAAAATTTTCCTTATATTTTCAACTGCATTACACCTTAATAAAATTTAATTTATTTTAAGACATATTTGCTCATTTAACTTTTAAATCAATTGAATTATTCATTATTTTAATAAACACAGCTCGGTGTATTTTTAACTCCAAAGGGGTGTGCTTCTCGATTTTCATATTTAATTTTGTTTCTTGAGAATCGTAATAACACAAGGCTTTCACAGTATTCTTCGAACTTGGCTAACTAAATCGTTTTCTAAAAATCATTTGTTCTCAACTTTCTGGAACAAGGAAAATAATTACTCAAAATAATCGGTATACACCATCTTAGTTTTTTAAAAGCAATATCTTTAACAATCAATTTCGCTAAAAAATAAAGTTAAATGATCAACAAAAAATAAGTATATTTTTTGTTGATAAATTGGAAAAATATTTATCAAACTCTGCGATTCATCAATAAAATATTTTGTATGCATAATATATATTATTTATAGGCATTCTATAACAGATAGAACGTCACAGTGACGGCAGAATCGCTTTGAAACCGCTTACATCTTCTTTATTTTAGTCCTATATCAAACTCAAATTATTTGTTAGATAATTAAAAATATTGTATCGATCTGTGAAATTGGAGCATTATAAACTTAAGGTTTTACACAAAGCCTTAGAGGAACGGCTTTTATGAAACTCTGAAAATATTGGCGAGAAAACACGTTAAAGTATCGATTGAGCTTCGTCTATAGCCCGTGGTACAATCCCCTTTTTATCGAATTATTAACATCTGCCTAAAACTTAGTAAATAGTTCTCATCGTAACCTACAACTATTTTATTTACGAAAACTCTTGGAATTGGTGCGTTTTCAATCTGGAGGGGAGCAAACTTTGTCTATTTAATTAGGTATTAAAAAAATCGTAAATACCTATTGGCTTTATACCTGAATCGAAAGATAATTTGATCACAAAATCGTGAAAAAGGCTGCTTTCAAAAATATCGGGCCATTTGTCCTATATAACCTCGTTATTTTGAAAATTTGGGGGTGTAGGTCACGCCAAATATTTTTGAAGGCCACCTTTCTTTCTCGATTTTGTGATCAAATTATCTTTCAATTCAGATGGAAAGCAAATGAGTATTTACGATTTTGTATAACCTAATTAAATAGACGAAGTTTGCTGCCCTCCAGATTGAAAACGCCCCGATTCCGAGAATTTTCTTAAATATAATATTTGTAGGTTACAATTTGATGAAGTTATTTACGAAGTTTCAGGCGGATATTAATAATTTGATAAAAAGGATTCTGTACCACGGACTACTAAGTAACGGATGTAACGGGAACGTTTTAACTTACGTTATTTTATAGAAATGCCTCTGAATCCCAATTGGTTGAAAGGAGTCCTTTTTCATTGAGTTTCATAAAAGTGTTCCTTTTTGAAGTAACGTTCAGGTAGTGTTAGAGGTGTACGGCTATCCATACCTCTCCAACTAAAACTATATTTGATACATATAAACGATTTTGACATATTTATGTACTTACGTGTTTTCGCACCTAGTAAAAATGTTCGTATTTTTTTCTCTCAACAACCGGAGGATATATTTATATTCCATGCAAATAAAACAAATAACAAAATAACGTAGGCATGAATTTTAATTAATAATAGCTTATTATACAACATTCTAGAACAATTTCATTCTAAATACATTTTTTTTTTTAATCGATGATGGTCAATACTTTTTACTACCAATTCAGTCAAGTTTACAACATTATAATAAAACTAAATAATAATAATTAATAAAATATTTAAAGGTTGTTATGAAGTGGATAACTGGTTAGGGCGAATTGAAGAGTTAAAAAAATACCGTAGGGCTGGTTGTAGAGAGGGTGTTTGGACAAGCTTTGTAATGATTTACTGAATCCATTCTTAGAAATTGGGGAGTGAAATGAATTTTATATAATATAAAGGGAAAAACCCCCCAAAAAATCTCGAGTTTCAGGGATTGCATATATCTTAAAATTTAATTTTTCCTGACATTCATCAGATATTTGTTGAAAGGCTTTGAATTCATTTCTATTTGCTCTTCTTCTTTCTTTGCTGGAGGCGGATGTTTGCTTAGCTTTACCCCATCCCAGCCATTTTTTTTCTCGTTTACTCCATTCGCATTATTTACTTTATCCCTCCGCAAGAGTAAATTATATTTGTCCATAAATTAATTATTAATTATTAAAAATAAATATTAGCAAATATTTATATAGATTAACTTTTTAAAAATTTATATCATAAAGATATTTCTTTCCTCACTGTTTCTCCTCTTAGGTATATTGAAATTTTTCAAATATATCGAAATAGTAATTAGAAGATGGGCATCGATATTTTTAATCCTTGAAAAGATTAATTTACATTTTCATTATAAACCAAAAAGGGAAGCAATCTTATCACAGATCAAAAAAAAAAAATTAAAGCAATATTTCTTGGTTATACTTATTTTGTTTAAGAATATTCATTATTCAATAAGTATATTCATTTTCATGCGATACCAAGTAGGGCGTGTTAATTATAATAATATATAAATATATATATAATATATATACATATATATATTAGTATCTTTGTATTGCTGGTTTTAATGATCAGTTTTATTCCTCCCATTGGAGTATGAATCTAATATTAGATTTTTTCCGTGATATTTTTCGTAATCTTTAAAGCTTTTCATTTCGGCAAGTTGAATTTTTTGTCTGTTGTGTTAATGGTGAAATTTACCCTCATTCTATAAGTGTAATCTTTGAAAAAAAGGAGATTTCCCGTTGCCGAAAATTCTGGTCAACCCAATCAATATAATATTTATTTATCAATATAATATATTATTGATGTATATATTTTGTATGTTTTAGCTCTTTAGGTTTTGACATAACAAGTAAACACTTTTTATTTACGTACTTTTGATATTTTTTTTCTGGAGGTTTTGCTTTTTCTTTCTATTCATATAATTCTTTTTTTTCTTTTCTTTTTTTTTTCCAGTACAATTATAAGTCTAGTTGAAAAGATTTTATTTTATTTTTTAGTTGTTTACATGCTATTATTTAAGTTATTGTATATATTGTTTGAATCTTTATTAAGTTTTTGGCCAGATATATATCTTTTTCTTTTATAACTGTTCATTATTGTTATTCTAAGGGTACATCGTCCCAGAATAAAGTTTATTTTCTAAAAAAAAATACTTCATAAATTTTCAATAAATATAAATTATATTTTTTTAAATATCTACAAGACAACACGCCCTACTTGGTATCGTATGAAAATGAATATACTTATTGAATAATGAATATTCTTAAACAAAATAAGTATAACCAAGAAATATTGCTTTAATTTTTTTTTTTTTTTTTGATCTGTGATAAGATTGTTTCCCTTTTTGGTTTATAACGAAAATATATATTTTGCATAACTCTACTTATATAATCATGGTGCGGTTTTACATTTTCTAGATATAGCGGGGTTAATTGCGTTTCTATATGAATAATATAGGCAGGTGTATATCTGGGTAAATTTAATATTTTTTAATGAAATAGTACTGAATTTTTTCAACTCCTTTATAATATCTAATAATATATCTAAATATTATCTACGGATTTCTTCGTAAAATCAGATGATTATGAACTCGACAACATGCTGTTTGTTCGACCTTGTTTTGTCAAAACGTTGCGATATGAACAAAGTCATACATAACGTTAAAAGTCCAACTGCGCTCTCGTGAGGGTGAAAAATATCCGGAAAGGCAAAGGTGTCTTTGGCTTGGCAAATTGTGTTACGATTACTTGCGCGCTAACTCTCAAAGGTCCTGAGATCCCACAAGGGGACTGATATATATTCAAAAGGACACTTCTGTAGCCACCTGCTCTGTTGAACTCCCAACCCTTTACACTTTCGGAAATGTCTCCTTAAGGAATTTATTTGAGAGTTTCATCTGTCGAGTGTGGTTTCTCTTTACACTGTAGGGGTTAAAGTCCTTTTTAAATTAATAAATAATTTTATAAATATATGTCGACAAAGAAAGATGAGTTGAGTGACCCAGTCAGGGTTTTGTAGGGTACACCAATTTTATTAGCATGGCTCAACACTTGAAAGCAATGGAAGATCGAGGAAGGATATTGAAAAAATATTAACAAATGGGCGAAAAGTCCAAATATGCTGAGTTCAGTTGTCTGGAGTGAAAATATTTTTACCAAAGTATATAAATTAATATATGTAAAGCCCATACGACTCAATACGGCGAATGGTAAAGATGGTAGTGAAGGAAGAAATAAGAAAAGCACATTTGGGCAAAGTGGAAGGGAAACGTTATGAGTATTTAAAGGTTAATCCGATTCCAGCTGAGCTGCCGAGAAGAGATGCAGTTGCCTGCTTCCGCCAAGCTACTGGCCACGACTATCTGCAGAGTCATCTCTACAAGATAGGCGTCGCTGAGGATCCTACCTGTAAATTGTGTCATCTAGGAACAATGGATGCAGACCATCTAGACGCATGTCCTGCCTTGAGAAACATAAAAGAAAAAATATTTTCAAATATATATATTAAAAAGTCTAAATTATACTGGGCAACAAGATGTCGGATGGCTAAATGACCAACGACTGGCATAAGAGAAAAAAAAAAACAATATATATATATATATATATATATATATATATATATATATATATATATATATATATATATATATATATAAAGCTCTGGTAGAGAGCGTAATGTTCAGCACGTGGTCGTTCGAGAAACCACAAAGCAAAAGTTTTCTAACTGTGGAGATTAATTTTTGGAGGAGGTCGGCTCCAAGTCTCCAGGAAGCAAAGAATCAAGAAAGAAGCCATTAGAGAAAGGATGGAAGTTAAGAATAATATACTAGAAATAATGGAAGAAAGAAGATTACAATGGTATAGACATATGAAAAGGATGAATAGCGAACGACTTCCCAAAACGGAATTTGAGTGGGAGGCCGAGGGTAGAAGAAGTTGAAGAAGGCCTCGTGTCAGGTAGGGAGATGTTGTGACTAAGTGTATGGGGGGGGGGGACCGAGGACTGGCGGGGAAGAAGCGATGGACAGGCAGAAGTGGAGGAACCGAATGAGGGAGAAGTTTGGCTAAGGGAAACTTAAATTTATGAGAGGAACACCCTTAAATAAAATAAAAAATAACTAGTTTTTATTTTCACAATTGTAATTTTTACTAACATAGTTTTAACACTAAATCTATGACTTCCTATCCTACTTTATCCTACAATAATACTCCGCTTATTTTAACAGATCTGCCCCCTTGTACTCCATCTGGAGAAACGCCTTACTTGGAATCCTGATAAAAGAATGAACCGACAAGAAACTACTAGACGTTTTCGGCTACTTCAACACTTACTAGTTGAGTAACAAACGCTCTAAACTTCGATTAAACTGTAAATGACTCATTTACTTGACTATGATGTTTACTCAACATATGGAGTTGAGCATCGGTGCTCAACTAAACCATTAAATTCCCCTCGTATCCAACCCTTAAAATCCAAAATTCTTAGTAAAATCCTCAATGTCACAAATAAAGTTATCCATAATGATCTTAATGTTCCATATGAGGGTAGGTATGATAGGGGTTTTTAGGGGCGATAAATTGCGAGATTATTATGCCCGCAGAATTCCTAACTAATGATGTAGCCATTCTTTAACTTATATAATGTTCTTTATGTTGAAAATTTATGTTTTAATATTCAAATTAACGTTTTATATTATTATGTAGTTTCTTTATTTTATTTCTTTCACTTTCTTATCTTTTTTTTTGTGAATGTATATATACATATATATGTATATATTGATTTTATAAATTTTATTTATTTGTTTTTTTATGTTTTTAAATTTTATTTATTTTTTTGGTTTATTTTTTTTATTCACACCTCTCATAATGGTAATGACAATCAGTGAATGTGAGCTTGATTGGAAAAAATAATGTCATGAAATTCATTACGAGGATCAGTGCCCAGCAGCACCTCACTCGGCGTGATATCTACGTTAGGCGAGGAGGTCCCTTATCCAGCTCCTCTTCAGTCTCCTACAGACGTTACCTGGCATATTCGTAGTGGCCATGTCATTTATAAGTGTATTAGGATTTCCTTGTAAGTTGTCATGGAATCGTTTGTAATGAGTTCGTATGTGTTCGTTAACAGTCGGCATATGGAGGTCAGTATGTAAGGTTATGTTGCTAAGGTACCAAGGTGCTTTTGTGATTGTCCTGAATGTTTTTGCTTGAAAGGTTTGAAGTTTGTTTAAGTGAAGTTTATTTACTTATTTTTTTTAATCGGTATTATACTGACTTAGGCCCCGGATATTTATACATCCACAATAAACTTCAAGCTCATCCAAACCCATTTGTTTCTAGCCTTGCGTCCTCAGAGGCATCTGAGGAGGAGATGGCCTTGGGATCTACTAATATAGAACTTAAATTGGAGTACGACCAATGGGTAGTTTCTCTTTATTTTGTTCATGTCATCTTACTAGTTATATTTCTGTCTAATAGAGTTGTAAATTTCAATATATATATATATAATTAATTTATCAGGACAGAAAAACATAGGCGCTTACTATTGGATAAATATCTCTGATATTTGATCTAAAGACCTTTGATTCATTACTTTCAGGATTTACATCCTCGTGACGAGGAAAGTCTGTTTTCTTCATTGATACAAAAGGCCTAAGTGTAAAATTTAGATATTTGCCTATTTATGTCTATTATAGGACCACTATAACTGAAAAAAACAACTATCTTATGACCTCTGATCCCTTCTCACATCATTGGCAAAATAACGTGCTTTCAAAGCTCTAAACATTAATCGATTCTAATGTAATGAACAAACCCAATAGTTTTATTTTTTATAACTGTGTTGAGAAGAGGACTACACATCGAGCTTTTACTCTTTCTCATTGTTTAAATGGAAATCGATACCTATCAAATTTTACTTAAAAGCATTTGAGTTGATTTCTCTTACAAAATGTTCCACAAGATTTGAATCCGAATCAGTCATCCACATACATGACTGGTAGAAGTCAGAATATTAAACTTTCCTGTAATGTTCTAATAACTGTCCTTTCAATTTTCGTACATTGACTAAATTCCAAAGAAAATTCAGGAAAAAAAGTTATAAAGAAAAGAAAAGTATTTTGGGCCCTAACTGGTATTCTATGGTAAAATTTATAATAAAACTTTTGAAAGGTAATTAAATTAAAAAAAAAAAATCATCGGAATCGAACCAGTATTTGCAATGATACAGCTTATTCTATTTTCTACACATGTTTTAATTTATTACTTTCCTACCTATACTAGGTAAGAAAAGTATTGCGGTCGTGTCGAATTTCCGATATGCGGTTTTCGACGGATCCATACGTTTCGGAGCCCTCTCAGTCCGAAAAACACATTTTTAGCCATTGGTCTGCCTGTGCCAAGATTTTCTCGGGAACTAGTGAACAAATTTTGTTTCTTCTTTTTTTTTTATTTTTTAGGATTTTGACTACTGATGCCTGTGACACAAATTGGGAGATTTTCGGAGATATATGAGCCTTTCGGTTGAAAGAATGACTAACTCAATTATTTCAACATTCTTTATTATTAATTTTAGCATTGTTTCTGGTGGCAAAATTTATAACTTTATTCACAGTTCTATATTTCAACACTGCAATCATCTAGTCTGGAATCAACTTACTCACTATCTGTATAGATAACTATTTCAACTAGAAATATCACTAAAATGGCATTACTCAAAAATGTTGAAATTGGAGTTAGTTGACAGAATGTAACTGAAAGGCTCAGAGACCGAAGTTGTGTGGTTTATAAAAACAGATTGAGTGACTAGGTTTTTATTGCCTACCGTCAATATAATAAATAGTTTTTTTGTAAGTATAATGGTCTTAATGATTTGTTATCTGTAAGCTTTAAGCCTTAGCTCCGTTTAAAATAGATGTCAAAAATTTTATAATAAGCCAACATTGCCAGAAAATACTGTCTATTCAAAGTAGAGCGGTAAGTGAAAATTGTGTGTTTTACCTTGTGTGTTTTACCTTACGTCCAAAAGTTTTTGACCCGCTTATATTTCCAGTTAATCTCACGACTAACGGTTTATGAATCATGAATGAAGAATTTAAAAAAAACAAACTAGGATGTGTGTTTTATACCGCACGATAGAAGCGAAAACATTATAATATGACATTGCCACATTGATTAATAATATGACATATAAATTATAAATAATGGCTCACTAGTTGGTCCGTGCGAAAAATTCGCAGAAAATTTTGCTAGGTGAAGAAAAAGTCAAATAATATGGAAAGAAGTAGTTCCTATGTATTACTTAAGGAAGGAATTAATATTTTTCCCTTGGTCGATTACAATATTGAATTCATCGTAAAATTTTTCTTCTTGTTTTCGGGAAGGTATGTTATACACATAAATTAAAAGGGTTTCAAGGGGAAGACTTTAGCCAAGTTTCGTTAAAATCGGTGAAGCCGTTTTGGCGCTACAGTTTATAGCGACACATTTTTTTGCGGCTTTGAACAGAAAAACATTTACATTTTTATTTTTTTTTTACATATATAAAATTACCGTAAGAGAGAAGTACTGTGCTAGAAACCTCCCCAGGAGTGTACGGAACAACTTCCCAAAGTTTCATGGCGATCGGATGAACGGTTTAGTAATGCACAAAGGACAAACAGACAGACAGGCATACATACATTTATATATATATATATATATATATATATATATATATATATATATATATATTATATATAGATAGATAGATATGCCATGCGAATTATTCGCACGGACCAACTAGAGTCTGTTATTAAAATTGTCGGAATCCAAGGATCGAAAATGAGATTCGCCGCTTCTCTATGAAATTCCGGTTCGTTCCATACTTCATTCATCAAAATTCATCGCTTTTGGGAGATAGAAAATAAATCAATAATGCCGTTTTATAGGTATGTAATGCATATTTTATATTTTTTAAATATTATTAAAAATTTTACCTTGTTATCGAAGAAACTTTTGCAGAAAATAGTTCGTACATCCCTGTTCTAAGATATAAATCTACATCTTTAAATCATCATTCGATTTGTGACGTAATGAACACGTGCCGGTTGTTTACTCGATCTAGTTGTATACAATGGTACGAAGTTGACGTTCTTATTCAATTGTAATTACATGAATTATTGTTCAGTCATTGAATTTTTTTTAACAACAATGTTATGCGAATGTCAGTAGAAGACTATAAGTAAAGAAATTTCCTGACTACAAATTTGCCACTATTTATATTCACATTAAACTACGTTTAAACTCTAATTTTCGTAACCTCTCAAGATAATTTTAAAAAATATAGGTTTAGGGAAATTTTTACATAAATTAAGTAATGCCTTAATTTTCTCGAAGGGTTTCTATTTCGTAGAGTTTTTGTTCTCTTTTAATATTATTTATAACACCAACTAAATTTTTCTTTTTGGTTTTCAATATATATCATTGATTTATTGCCAAAAGTCATTAAGTAACATTTTAATAAATTTGAGATAGTCGAATTTGAAGTTTCAAGATTCATAAAAAAAAAAAACTAAAATAGCAATTTGATTATTTATTTCGTGTTATTTGCAATTCTACATATGAACCGTTTATTTTGAAAGTGGCCTAAGTCCATTTGTCAATTATTTCCGGTTGACTATGGTTACATGTACAACTTAAAGTTATCTATATATATAAAAACGAATGTATGTCTGTCTGTTTGTCCTTTATGCATTGCTAAACCTTGCATTCATGCATTCATCCGATCGCCATGAAACTTTGGGAATCTGTTTCGTACACTCCCGCGTAGGTTTCTGCCATTGTTTATCCGTCCTAAGATAACTGTATATGTGTAAACAAAAAAAAAAAAAAATGTAAATGTTCGTAAGGTTGAAAACGGCTAATCTCCGAAAGTTCTTCACAGAATTCTTTGAATTTTTGATGAAATGTTTCAATCGAATTCAGGAGTGTTTTTATGAACATAACATTTCCATTCGACCTTTCGTTTCGGCTCGTCGCACAGTGCATCGACCAATGGGCAATTGAACTATTTTCTAACATGTTATCATTTGAAATCTATTAATTAAGCTTCGAACACAATCTTCTAGGATTATATCATTGTTTACATTATTTTTTAAGTCAATACAATAGGTGACGTGCAGCTATTAATACTTTTGCTATAAATACCTTATTAGTATCAATTCATGTTCTTACTGAGAGCACTTAGCTTTTCTATAAATTACAGCTCCAAGTATGAAATTTATAGGCCTAGGTATGCATTTGAAAATGACATATTTTAATTGCAAAAATTAAAACATTAGATTATTTTGCATACCTGCATTTAATTTGACTTGGATATATGAACCTACGATATTTTCTTTACGTTTTTCTCCATATAAATAAATATATATTCAATACATAATATTCGATTATGGTATTGAATATTAAATCCAGGGTAACAAAGATACCCGTTGGATGGTGTTGCCCTTTGTGTCTGTCAGCAATGGCCTTCACCAACCCGAATCTGCATAACAAATATTCCTCTCTCATTGTTTTGATGGAAATACATCACAAGATGGACTTTAGTATCACGGGACTGCTACGGAGGTTTCGAAATATTGTATAGCAAGAAACAATAGCAACCCTCTGAAGCACAAATTCAACAGATATAATGTGGATGTTGCTACTTGTGTTTGGTGAAAAGGTTAGGTAGTGGCTCATTCAAATTCAAACGCAATACAATGGTGCCGAACTAGCTCTGGAAATTATGAATGATTATTAATTATATTTATTGATTTTGAATAACATTTTATGTTTTAAAAAAATATTTATTACTACTCTGGAAGTGAGTTACTTTGCTGAGTCAGTCATTAAAACTTAAATTAAATTTAAGACAATTCATAAGAAGAATCCTAATATAATTTTAATTTTTTATTGGATAACATTCGGTCAAAATATTGTCAATGTTTACGGGGAGAAAATAATTCATTCACACCATATTTACAGAAAATATAAATAAATACGAATTAAAAATTAAATAACAATCATAAGTATCTATAATAAAAAACAAACTAAGGCAAGTGCTTTAGACCACACAATAGAAGTGAAAACATTAACAAGGTGATATTAATAATATGAAATATAAATTATAAATAATTGCTCATTATAAAGAGGATGAAATGCTGAATATTTCTTTCTTTTTTTTTTTATCTTAATTTCCTTTGCTCATAATATGCAGGTCCGATTTTTTAGTTTTTTAGATATTTTAAACCATATCTTAAATAAAACTCGTTTTCGACTCAATTTTTTCTTTTTTGCCGCTCTAACACGGCATCGCGTTAAGACAATATTTTAAATAATAGCACACAAAAAAGAAGAGGAAATGATGAACATTTCCTCGATCATAATATGCAGGTCCGATTTTTAATTTTTCAGATATTTTAATCCATATCTTCAATAAAACTCGTTATCATTTGGTTTTCAACACTATTTTTTTCCCTTTTCGCCTCTCTAACACGACGTCACGTTAAGATATAATTTTGAATAATAGCTCATTACAAAGAGGAGGAAATGATGACCATTTCCCTCACTTATAATATCTAGATCCGATTTTTAGTTTTTGAGATATTTTAATCCATATCTTCAATAAAACTTATAATAAAGTTATAATTTGTTTTTCGACTCTATTTTTCCCCTTTTCGCCTCTCTAACACGGCGTCGCGTTAAGACGCAATTTTGAATAATATCTCATTACAAAGAGGAGGAAATGATGAACTTTTCATTTGATCATAATATGCAGGTCCGATTTTTAGTTTTAGAGATATTTTAAACCATATCTTCAATAAAACTCGTTATCATTTGGTTTATAATAATGAGTCATTATAGATGATCAAATGCTGAACAATTTCTCGCTAACAGTGTGCAGTTCAGATTATTAGTTTCTGAGATATTTTAATCTAATCTATATCAACAACACCCATTATCATTTGTTTTTCCACATTATTGTTTTCCTTTTCGCCTCTCTAATACAGTATCGCATTAAGATGCAATTTTTAATAATAGTTCATTACAAAGAGGGTGAAATGATGAACATTTCTCTCGGTAACAGTATGCTGGTCCGTTTTTTAGTTTTTGAGATGTTTTAATCCATATGCAAAAATACTTCAACTAGTCGACTCCAGCCGACTTGACCCGAGCGTTACACATCGGAAATCTGACGGATAAGTGTAATTCATTCTCCACAAAAAAATACAAAACAAACCTAAAGAAGTATTCACTTCAAAAATAAGTAAACTTAAAGATAAGTAATGTAAAATTACATAGATATATCTATCTGTACTATTTACAATCACTCAAAAGAATTCTGAACCAGGTTTGCCACTCTGTCTACAGAATTAAAAGCATGACTTCAGCATATTTCTTGTATATACGTATATATATATATATATATATATATATATATATATATATATATATATAATTAAATTGCTACACTCTCAACCGAGTCATTGGTTATAAGAGGCAATGGAGATTGAGCGAGAATGGTATAGCCGCATACACACATCTTTAGTGGAGAATCTTCCTATTACCGAAACTCCAATACATAATTACCAATACATCCAATACATATGAGGCTTCCTTTTGACAGAACGACTAACTCCAATTTCATCATTTTTGAGTAGTCATTTTGACAGTGATATTTCTAGTTGGAAAATTTATAACATCTGTACAGACAGTGAGTAAGTTGATTCCAGAGTAGGTGAATGCAGTGTTGACACATATAAATGTGAATAAACATATTAATTTTCCCACTAGAAATATCGCTAAAATTAATAATAAACGCTGCAAATTATTTCACAATGGTTTATTATTTCCAAACAACTATACGTCTAAAGTAACATTACCTTTCTAGTTACAAATAAAAATAAATAAAAGTTGATTCCAATTATTGGACTAAACTTTTTTTTATTATTAATAATACGCTAAAAAAAATAGCATTACTTCAGTAACACATTAAACATTTAAAAACCAAACAAAGGATATAACATTTGGATTAGAACATATAAAAAAAAAAAAAAAACTGGAGACCATATATTTGCTCCTAATTGTCCGATTTTTTAGGAAATTCCGTGCACTTTTAAAAAACCATAACAATATCGACAAAAAAGTGTATACTTTTTGAGTTATTAGGAATTAAATTTTACCATCCCTCGTAACTTTTTTTCCAGCTTATTTTCGTTGAAGCATGTTATACAGACAAATTTAAATGGCGTCAAGAAAATTACTTTAGCGAAGTTCCATTGAAATCGGTACATTCGTTTAGGAGCTACAGTCTGTAGCAACGCAGGTTTTTCGGCCGCCATTTTGAAAGTAAAAGGCGGATAGTATTGTCGATGAAGGAGGATCATCATCGGGTAACCTCTGATTTTATATCCGAATATGAAAAAAATATTGGTCCATTAGTTTCGAAGAAAATGCGCCGACGTCGGACGGACAAAAAGTTTTTCGAATTCTACGCATCCTGAAACGTGATACCTCAAATTTTGAGAGAGGGTTAGGTTTTTGAAATTTTTGGTCGATCACAATGATTGATTATTGAAAATAATAAACCAAAAAATGTTGGAATTGGAGTCATTTTGTCAACTGAAATATATTACAAATGATGGTGAGGTCGCTATCGTTTCAATGTTCGAGAGTTGTAGGGATGCGTAGAGCTAGATAGAGGTTGTGCAGGAGGATTTATGTAAGATTCTAGTGGAATTTGTAGAATTATTCCGGGCGTCATTAATACTGCGTCATTTTCAGATTAAACAACGAGTATACATCCACAAATACGGACTTATCATATCGTTCCTAATGTCATCAAGAGCAGTTTTTAAGTCAGAGAGTTGGTTCTATTCATTGTGGAGATGACCTCCCTGGTGGAGAACTTTTATCGGCCTATTTAATCGCGATCTGTTGGTGATCGAACGCAGGCCGGTCCGCTTTGTTTCCTGCTAAAGCTCGGTCAGTTAAATCGCTCCGTTATGGCCAGAATTCATCACAGAGGGAATTCAATCGGCAAGTCGTTCGTTGCTCTCATCTCCTATGTATACCTAAATACTTCTATAATTCAGACCCAGTCGTTTTCGAAATTTCTTCATCTAAAGTACCGTTAATTTGTTTTATTTTAAATTATTAATTGTCCTTCTTTGTTAGTATTAATAAAAAAAGGCTTAATATAAACTATGAAAGAATTTAATTATTTATTAAATGAGAAAAAAGAAAAAAATTGTTTAGGCTGAAAATAAATTTCTGATGAAATAGAAGACAGAAAATAAACTTTATTCTGAGACGATGTTGTCCCTTAGACTAACAATAATGAACAGCTACAAAAGAAAAGACATACATATCTGGCTAAAAAATAACTTAATAAAGATTCAAAAAATATATACAACCTAAATAATAGTATGTTATTTCTAAAAAATAAAATAAAATCTTCTCAACTATACTTATAATTTTATTGGAAAAAATAACGAAAAGAAAAAGAAAAAAAAAAATTACATGTATAAAAAGAAAAATCAAAACGTCCAGAAAAGAAAACATATCGAAAGTACTTAAATAAAAAAAAAATGACTTATATTAAAACCCTAACAGCTAAAGCATACAAATTATACATACATATATTAATGACATAAGATGAGCAACGGGATCAAAATATTGGATTAGCTCTGCATAAGAAGTATAAAATAAGAATAGATAGAAAAATACAATTAGGAAGGGATATTAAATTAATTTTATGATAAAACTTTTGCAACCAAAAAAAAAAAAAAACTGATTTAAAGAAAATAAATTATTTATATATGTAATACAATACGCAATGGTATTGTAAACTATAAAAAAACAAAGAAATTAAGATAGGAAAAGATATATATGTATACAAATTGAGGATGTAAGAAATGAAATACTTCTAATATATACACAATCTTGTAGATGGAAAAAAAGAAAAATGGATAAATACAACAAGCAATCTCTTATTTTTTATGCATCACCTCACAGTGCTATGCCAAAAGTGATAATGAATCTTTCCAATGCACAAATAATAAACAAAATATAAAATAAAATAATGGTGTATGAAAAAATGCATAATTAACCAGTTTCTGATTAGATTGTGAAGAGGAATTGGAATAAGAGGGTTTTGAATATGGATAAGGATGGTGCATGGCGGATTTTAACCGGGATGGAATTCTAAAAGGTGGAGGAGCGGACAATAAAGGAATGTTGAAATGAAGCAGATCTATGGAAAGGGGTGTAAAGGTCAGAAGGCCGAGATCTTGTGGAGAGGGAGTGAACAGATGATTTAAATTGGAGGAGATTGTATACATAGAACGGGCGATGATTGTTGATTATTTGATAAAGGAATGTTCCAAGGAAGTATTGTCTTCTGAAGGAGGGGAAGAGCCACTCTAACTGGGCATAGTAGTGAGAAACACGGGAAGGACTCGGTTATATTAGTATAGAAGATATTAGTATATCATATCTTTGAAATCCTGAGAATTTTAGAAATAAAAAATTAACATACAACAATAACATTATAGCCAAAGACGTTGTTGTTATGTTCCTTTGATTTCTTTTTTTTACACATATCTATCTTCCAAAATACGCTGTGAAAAAAATGGAAAAATATTAATAAAAACAAAAAAATTACATTTTCTCCCAACTTAATACCAATATTTTTTTTAACAAAATAGAGTGGTGTAGCTCAGTGGGTGAGCACTGAATCTCAGAGCTGAAGGTCCCAGGTTCGAATCTAGCTTCCAGAAGACTAAAAAATAACTAGTAATTTTTCATAAGCCGTGGATCAACCCTGGGGCCAGGAGACACTCCTGGGGCACACTCAATCTCTATAAAGTAGGTACTCTTAATTAAGGAGGAAATCTGGCGGTTGAGCGTGATATCACCCGATCACCTCCCTGCACAACCGTTGGCCTTGTAACACTTACATTACTTCCTCACATTGTACTGAACCCAAGACCCTTCATGGGTTGTTAGTGGTAAGGGTTTTTTTTGGAAATAAATCAAGTGCATTCATTAATCAAACGTGTGGTCATTATATATGTGTGTATGTGTATATATATATATATATATATATATATATATATATATATATATATAAAATTAAATTTCTAACGCATTTGTAGGTGTTATTATTTCTGTATTATCATAAATAAAGCGTGACTACAGAATTTCTCTTTGGTAAATCTTCAGAGGTAATGAAGAAAAAAAAAAACTTATTCTTTTCACCATATGAAGTAATAATGTGAACTCCATATGAACCACTAATTTTATAGGAGAATTGTTTACAGAAAAAGGAATTGATACATGTTTTTACCAGTCCATTTCATAGTTTATGATAACTAAAGTAATTTTTTTGTATATGTTTTTTTCCAAAACTGATAAAGTCAAGGTCTAAAAACTTTGCCTTGACGCACTTCTGTATTCATATATAAAAATATACATATAGAGTGTACCGAAACTATTATTCACTTTAGAGGTCAGGCTAATATCTCTGTGACATAACCTATATTGACAGTGCGAATAAGAATTTCTTCTGTTTATTTAAATAGTTTGATTATATTTTAAAAAAAAATGCATTTATTTCGTTCATTTAATGTTTAAAGTTTAAATAAGCTATTCCATTTTATATTGTAGTGTTTTAAGTTATTATTTATTTTTTTATAGTGCTACCACTGGGTAGTTACTCAGCAAGTGTATTCATGTCATTATATCTATTATGTCCAAATTTACTTGATGTATTTATGTAATTCAGTTGTAAATGTCATTAAGAAATAAAAAAAAAAATAAAAAAAAAAGTTATTATTTTTTACGGCCAAGTCAGAAACAATAGACGTTTAGTCATATAAACGTTTAAAATATTAATTTACAGAGTAATTAGCTAAATACGACTTTTTTTACATATTTATTTTTACCTATACTAGGTACGGAAAGTATTGCAATCGGTTCCAATTTCCGATATACGGTTTTCGATGGATCTATACGTTTCAGAGCCCCTTGAGTCCGAAAAATACATTTTTAGCCATTGGTCTGTCTGTCTGTCGTTCTGCCTGTGCCAAGATTTTCTCGGGAACTACTGAACTGATTTTGTTGATTCTTTTTTTATTTTGTAGGATTTTGACTACTGATGCCTGTGACAGAAATTAGATGCTTCCCGCACAATAGCTGCTGTGCAATAAGTTAAAAACATGTTTTTCTTACGGTTTCGATGAAACTTTCCTATAATGTTTTTATCATTGTCCTTTCAGTTTTCGTATATAGACTAAATTCCCGAAAAAAAAATCAGGAAAAAAAGTTATAAAGAAAAGGAAAATGTTATGGGTCCTAACTCCCTAAGTATATATTATACGGTAAAATTATAATAAAAGGTCGTTCGTTTGAAAGGTAATGAAATTCCCTACAAAACCAAATAAAAACCGTTCATTTTGCACAACTATTAAGGAAGTAACAGCTATTCAATTTCTAATGTAAGATTACACGTTCATAGCCTGGTATCAGAAAGGAGTGAATGAGTTTTTGATCAGCAATACTAGGGAGTATTAATATTTTTACACTGATCTACCTTAAGCCGGTTTACATTTCTTTAGTTTGTCAAATAAATCGTATTCAAATCTTTTGTTTGATCAATTTTCAAAAAAATAAATCTAGTTCAATTCTTTTTTTTTCTTCATGAACATATCTAAAGATATAAAAACTTTTCTGAAATAGGTAGGAAAGTCGTGTGAGTGGACACACCAGATTTTTTTAAAAGTGATGTCGACCCTGATATATATGTTAATAAAATAATAGAAGTCGTTAAACGTTGCCTATGAATAAAAAATAAAAATATAATTTCCATTCATTATAATAATTAATGGACCTAACGATGTATAGCTAGGCTATCAGCTATGGACTGAAGGACTTCTTTTGATAGACCAACTCATCTAGTAATGGGACACTGGGTGTTGTAAGTGGGCTCTTTCTATATTAGTTGAAAAATATTTAATAATTAAATATGTATGTATATATATATATATTCAATTTGAAGGTCGGCAAAGCTTGTCTATTTAATTAGGTACTAAAAACTCGTAAATATCCATTTGCTTTCCACTTGGGCCGTAAGGTAATTTGAGTACAAAATCGATAAAAAAGATTGCCTTCAAAAATATTGAGCCGTTTGGAGTGACTTACATTTCCAAATCGTCAAAATAACGAGGTTATATAGGCTGATCGGGTCAATATTTTTGCTGGCCACTTTTTACTTTCACTTACGTATATATGTAATATATAGTAAGGGTACGTATTGCGATCATTAAAATTTTCGAATCTCATTTATCAACTGAAATACATGTTTTGAGGTCCCCTGAGTTTAAATAACCAAGTATCGCAATATGGTCTGTGTGTGTGTGTGTGTGTGTTAACAGTCTAGCTCATAAACCAAAAGTAGTATTAAACTGATATCAAGTATTTAAGGTTTGTATATGGGCCGGATGTGACAGAAACTTTTTCGTTAAAATCAGCTAACCGAAAGTGCCACTTTATATGAACGCTAAAACACATTTTTACAATTTTCTCAAAAACGGCTCGAACGATTTTGATCAAACTCGGTGCATCATTGTATAATTAAGTGGCCTTTAATATCATTTAGGTTTTATCCCCGTTGATGTCACTTTACAGGGCTTAAATGCCCAATGTTCATATATGTCTTCCTCTAAAGTACCTTTAATATGGTTTATTTTAAAAAGTTAACCATTTCGTATTATTCACAGTTACGAAAAAATGCTACATATAACTTTTGAAAAAATTTGATAAGTTAATAAAGGAGAAAAAAAATAAAAATGCAGAAAAACCTTCGTTGCTATAGACTGTAGCCCCTAAACGAATGTACCGATTTCAATGAAACATCGCTAGTCATTTTCTCGATACCCTTTAAATTTATTTATCTATATTACTTACTTCAACGAAAAGAAGCTGGAAAAAAAGTTACGAGGGATGGTAAAAGTAAATTCCGAATAACTCAATACACTTATTGTTGGTATTAGAAAATTTTAAAAGTTTAACAAATCGCCTAAAAAAAAAATCGTTAAAATTGGACAATTAGGAGGAAAGATATGGTCTCTAGTTTTTTTCCCTGAAGAGGCGAAAATTTGGATATATTTACAATATACTTTTTTAATTACTGTAAAAAAACCTTAGTTTGTGTAAAAAAAAACCTTTTTTCTACAGATATTTAATAAAGTGTCTTTCCTAAGAACATCTTTCATAAGAAATAAGTACCTAAATTTATACCTTTATTCTCAGTTCTATATTTTGACACTGCAATCACCACCTCTGGAATCAACTTACTCACTGTCTGCATAGATAACTTTTTCAACTGAAAATATCACTAAAATGACATCACTCAAAAATGTTGAAATTGGAGTTAGTCATTCTGTGGTTTATAAAAGCAAAGAAAGTTGTGTGGTTTATAAAAGCAGATGGAGTAGCTAGATTTTTATTGCCTGTCGTCGATATATTAAATAGACATTTAGTAATCATAGTGGTCTTAATGACTTGTTATTTGTAAGCTTTAAGCTTTAGCTCCGTTTAAAATGCACTTCAGAAAATTTTATAATAGCCCAGCATTGTCAGAAAATAATTTCTATTCAAAGTAAATCGGTAAGTGAAAGTTGTGTGTTGCGCGCACCAGATTTTTGTTATCGATTTTAAGATCATATTATCTTACAACCGAAGTGGAAAGCTAATGATTATTTAAGAGTATTAGCTAATTAAATAGAAAAGATTTGTCGTACTTCAGATTGAAAACGCCTCAGTTCCAAAATTTTTCGTAAATAAAATATTTGTAGGTTACGATGACATGAAGCCGTTTATGAAGTTTTAGACGAGTGTTCGATATAAATAATTCGATAAGATTCAGCGGTATCGAAAGAGATGCCTTTCTTATCATTTATGCATCATTAAATACATCCAAAGAGATTAATATCCTAAATTGTCGTATTATTGTTTAAATTTAATGATATTCCATCAGTCTTGATCAATGATTGATCATATATATTTCATTATTGGATAAATAATTTCCTTTCACTTTTGAACTTTTATAAAGTATTTTATTTTTAACGGAACTGTTTTTTTATTATATCAATAACTTTATATTTCAAAATAAAATATATACCTGAAGAGAAGAATGTTTGAGATGATCAGTCAAAAAATAAATAAATAAGTATATTTATTTTTATTTTTGCCGACGTTTCGCCCCAAAGTTAAAGCCTTCATCAGGGCTGGTCAAACAAGGGGATTCTACAAGAAAAATATTGTTATGATGTAAAAAAGAATTACCTATCTTTTACTGATTCGCTGATTACTTCAATTCGATACACTAAGCTATAAAATTATTTTTAGATTCTATCTATAAATCATAGATAGAGAAATGTCCGGTGAAAATATTTACAAAATTATCAATTTTAATGACTTAAAAATAGCGAAGCTTAGTCAACAAAGTGGTATAAAATCGACACCATAAGATATTTGCAAGCGTTTTCCTTAACACAATATCACTTTGAAAACAAAGTTCATAAAATGGGATGTTAGGACTACGTCAATCTCCAGGGGTCACTCAGTAGATTCAGAATCTAATCTTTTTTTGGCTTGTTAATGTTTTCTAACAAAATATATCTTCACTCCGGTTCGTACGAAGACTATATTATAATTATTTATTTGTTTTTTATTTACCCAGATTACATATGTAACAATATCTAGATATTATAACAATACCTAAAATACCAATGTATTTTAATTTTTGATTTTTTTTTTCAGGTAAGTTCACGTGTCATTCATTTGCAGTCCTTAAACTATACATGACTTAAGGTAGATTTAGCTATTAATAAAGATTTATTTAAGGCATTTTTTATTATTTATTTAGCTAACTTTTAAATAGGATTTTCTTTATCTTTATTTAAAAAATAAATCTTAATTTTATATCTGACGGTATAAAGCTATAACCTTAAATTCCTTAATATATACAATAAAATATACATGAAATATTACAATAAATATACATGGAATATTGAATCATTTGGAAATTCAAGATAGAAAAATTTAGTTTCGTGGAAAAATATTTGTTATTATTTACAAGGACTGCAGAACCATCCGAACCCTCTCGTTTCAAACCTTGTTTCCTCCTCGATCCCTGATAACTCTCCAAGGCTTCTGACTGAAGATGGCCTCGGGACCTTCTAATATAGAACTTTAATTTGAGTTACCAATGGGTAGTTTCTCTTCATGTTGTACGTGTCATGTTACCAATGTCACATTTACTTGTTGTATTTTTCATGTAATACAGTTGTAAATTTCATTAAAATAAAAAATAAACAAAAATTATTTACAGGAATGTTTTATTTCATAAACAGCCATAGCCGAACAAATTCAAATTCTGAAGCCACAAAACATTAATTAACAATTCAGAAAAAAAATAGACTCTACAATTGCTTGACATATTTTTATATAAACATAAATATTTGGATTAGGAACGTTTAGTTGTTAATCGCTTAACCAAATAAGGAACAATTCACACAAAAAATATCTGATCCTTATTCTTGAGATCTCGGACTATTCATGTTTTTATGAATAATAAACTTAGTTTAGTTTAGCTGCTTAAAACTCACAATTCTACTTACATTTGAAAGAGTCTGATTTAATATGAATAAATCTTTTATAATCCTATTAAAAAACAAACTTTAATTTCCTTCTCTTTTGAGGAAAATAATATATAAACTATATATATATATATATATATATATATATATATATATATATATATATATATATATATATATAAAACCTTACTCAAAGCAAGAATTGACGGGAAAATTTTATTGACAGGCACTCGCCCTTATACCTCAGAACGCCTAAATTCCCGAAGACATTTCCTTGTGTCTGACCTTTTTCTATTTTCTAGCCTTATCATTGCGTCATTTCCAATTTCATTTTATTATGGCGTTCTTATATTTACTTTGTAAACCTACTTTCATCTTGTCTTAATTCATTAAAATAGATCAAGATGCCTCTACACTTTCTGCGGAATTTGGTATCTTGACAATAATTAATATTGTCTTTTTTTTATTTTCATAAGTTTCCCACTTACTAGACTTGAAAGAAAAGAACTCAACCGACGATACAGCCAGCATTACAGACTACTGAACAGAAAATTTAAACTTTCAATTGAAAACAAACTACTTATCTACAAGACAATACTGAAACCTATTTGGACCTACGGAATGGAACTGTGGAGGACAGCGAAATTTTCTCACATCAAACGCATTCAAAACTTTCAGTCCAAAGTCCTTTGATCAATAGTTGAAGCTCCGTTCTATGTAATCAACAAAACCCTACACTATGATCTTAATATCCGATTTATGTTAGACCTTATCCCTGATTTTTTTCCAAATTCCATCAAAACCTTACATATCATCCAAATCCACTTCCACAATCCCTATAATCTAGCTCACTCATCCCTACAATCCTTCTCGAAGATTAAAGCGGCAGTGGCCCAGAGACTTGTTGTAAGAATATATTGAAGTTCTGGCAATATCCAGATTCACCACTCAAGCCACGTATGGTAGGTTTTAGTGGCTCGGCTCAGCCTCCACTGGTTCTTAATACCAGTGATACGACTGAGTGAGAGGAACTGGGATCTCCTAGAGTCCCGCCTTTCCTTTCACGAGTTGGGGGAAAGAAATGGCTCCGAAATCTTAATTGAATGAATTTTTTGTATATTTTATAAAAGCATGTGTTTATTTAAGTAGTTATTTTGATCAGTTAAGTTTCTTTTAGTTTATATACATGTAATTTTAGAATCATTATTTTGCTTTTTATTTATTGTGCATAGTGTGAATAAGCTACTCTTTATCACGTGACTATTTTCCTTAAATGTGGCAGATTGTAATATCTCTCAATAAAGAAAAACTAATTTGTCGAACTTTTATAAGTTTAAAATATGACGATATTATTTGTTTATAGTATTTGCACCACAACGAGTTGATGACGCCAACGGTGTCATGCATGGTTATTTCCTCTGGGTTTATAATTCATGTCTCCTTTGAGGCGCATACATAATTTATATATGAAATTGCTTCAGTCATTTCGTCTGGCACTTTATTATTATCTTTTCGGTAGCAACACCATGGTTCAATATCATTTTTATTAATTTTATAATAAAAATTTACTAGATTTCTTTGAAACTTTGATACTTCATCACGTTATACAGGTTGTCCCATAATCAGAGGGAATTTTTTATAGGAGTCATAGCCAATTTGCAGCAGAAAAATATAAAATCAAAATATTGTATTTTTTCTTGAATAGGAAGCAATAACTATAGAAATGTTTAATTTAAATAATTAACGATTGATTCACTGTAAACTAGACAAAATTTACTTTAAAAAAATAGAATACGTAACTGTTATAAAGAGGAATTTTAGGTGGCTAAACTAAGCTCAGCTCTGTTCTTCAAAAAATTATAAATTATTCAGGATTTTGTTTTATCGTGGTCCGACTATACTACAAATACGCCACTTTTAGACAAACTGCTTCGTTTTATATGCGTTCAGTCTGTAATAATTAATTAGAGGTTAATAAGGGAAAATATTTAAGATTCAGCCGAGGTTGTGTAAAAAAAATATGTGATTTTTTATCCTGTAAAGTAAAAGTACCTATACTTCCAGGAAAAATCACTATAATTAATTGTTGCAAAGCTTTTATATCTTGTTTTTCAATGATTTGGATAATATTATAATAAAAGTAATTGAGTAAATAAACTTTTTATTTATAAAAAAGATAAATTTCAAAAATACTGATTTTTTAATTTTTGTCCGGTCAATTGGTTATGAAACTGTGTTTTTCACCAGTATGTGTATCGTACTAATTTATTCAGAAGGAGTGGTATTTATAATTGAAAAAATATATATTTCTTGTCCTACAGTTGACATTTAGAATAAAGAAACCTACTTATCGCTTCAGTTATTTTAATTAACTTAATATTGGTTATTAATTATTTTAAAACGTTTGTATTAGAATCAGGAACATATAGTTTATCACTTATGAATACGGATCAATTCCTATGACAGAGATGTGGGAGAAAAACATTGTTTCAAAACCACTTTACATAAAAAAACTTTAATATTTTTTAAGGCCACTTTTTTTATTGATTTTGTGATCAAATTATCTTACGATCTAAGTAGAAAGCAAATGAATATTTACGTGTTTTTAGTACCTAATTAAATACACACTGTTTGCCCTCCTTCAGATTGAAAACGCTCCAATTCCAAGAATTTTTGTAAATAAAATAGTTGTAGGTTACGATGAGATGAAACTATTTACGAAGTTTCAGGCGCATGTTAATAATTCAATAAAAAGGGGTCTGTACCACGAACTAAAAATAAATCAGTGTGAACGGATGTTTATTTTATTATTGCTTTATACTCGAACTAGCCTTCAGATTTTTCATCAAATATATTTATTAATAAGTTGCAAACAAATATTTTTTTTTCTATTTTCTATTTTTTTCTTTTTCAATAAGGTATCTTTCGGTCAAGAGATCCGATTCATACATGCTACTGGTGCCAAAGTTTAAAAGTCGGTTCCAAAAAAGACAGTTTGAATCTAGGCCAGATTTATTCTTAGCTGAGTGATTTATGCCTCTTGTCACGTTGGTAGCTTTGCACTCGGAACTCAACAGAAACATTGTCAAGTATACTATATATATACTTAATAATAAAAAAATAAAAATAATAAATTGTAATGAATATAAAGAAATTCGAGTCAGGAGAATTTAAAAGTTTTTTTTCCGTTAAAAAATCGGATTAGAAAATTTTCTCAATAGGAATACTCTTCCATATAAAGTATATAATAAATACCTAAATATTTCATGTATAAGTAAGTGGAAGTAAAACGGTATAAATAGAAAACTAACGGGCATTGTCCAGCTTATATTCTACTTCCTAATTTAGAAATATAATATATTCGAAATATAAATTTTATTGCTTCCTATTCGCTATGGAAAACGTAACAGCATTTTTTTTTTTTTTTTAATCTTTAAAACCTTTAATATATGTTCCATTTTAACAGTAACGAGTCCAGGATTTAATTTTTGGATGCATTCCTTTTTTTTTTTTTTTTTTAAGGCTGATTAACAAGGATTTTATTTTCTTGAAACGTACTTACATTTAGTAGCTTAAATGCGTATAAAATAAAATGCGTAATAAAGAAAATAATTGAAAAAATAAAATGTTAAATGTATGTCCTTTAAGTTGATTTTTTTTTTCTTATTTTGAAGTAGTACCGAATTTTTACCGAGCCCCAATCTACCTTGATCGGTCTCTGAATGTTATTAATGTATACGGCCATTACATATGCATTTAATAGATTATTTAGTTATATTATTTAGCTCACCGGCTGTGCCATTAAATTAATTTACATACTTTATCAATTAATTTACATCAACAATAGGGACCGATTTCCATTTAGCTGCAGCAGCAAGTTATGGATGTCAACAGTGCCTCAACGGTCATTCATTAATAATCAGATGTTAATACCTTGCGCCCTTGAGATAGTTAACCTTGTATTAAATGGTGGAATCGAGAGGAGAGGGGAGGATGGTAAAGAAACGTATCTCTCATGTTCATTTACTTTTTACTTTCAATTACGTATGTATGTAATGTATAGTAAGGGTGAGTATTGCAATCGTGAAAAGTTTCGAATATGAGTTCAACGGAAATACACGTTTTGAAGTCCCCTGAGTCCAAATAACTAAGTCCCGCAAAATTATCCGTGTGTGTTATCAGTCAAATACGAAATGTCGTACGAAACTGGTATTACATATTTAAGATAGGTATATGCCTTTAGACGTGATAGCAACTTTTTCTTTAAAATGGCTAACCCGAAGTGCCACTTTATATCTACGCTGAAACACATTTTTACAATTTTATCAAAATCGGCTCAAACAATTTTGATTAAACTCGGTGTATCACTGTATAATTAAGTGGTTTTTAATATCATTGAGGTCTTATCCCCATTGATGTAATTTTACAGGGCTTAAATGCACAATGTTCACATTCAACTACCTCTAAAGTACCTTTAATATGGTTTATTTTAAATAATTAACCATCTCTCATTATTAAGAGTTACTAAAAAATGTTAAATATAACTTCTGAAAGAATTTGGTAATTGAATAAAGGAGAAAAAAAAAAACTTATCGGGGTCGAAAATGAATCTCCTGAAATAATAGTCAGAAGGTATACGTATAACATATCGTTGAAAAGCGGAGAATTTTAGAAAAATATAATATCAAATAAAAAAAGTTGCAGAAGGTAACGGAGAGTGACATCAAAAAATATAAATAATAATTTCAAAAAACTAATATTCTTTAACATAAATCACATGTTTCCAAGGAAATTAAATGCAATTTTCTTACTAAATGTAAACTTTTTAAAAGTATTACTACTATTTCTTAGTTTTTGTAAACTTTACTAAACGTATGTAAAATCCACCACATCAAGCCAATATTAAAATATTATTTCATTGTACTTGTGTAAAAGAAGTAGTGAAATATAAAAACATTTAATAGATATGTTTACTTGCTTACTTATTACTATATAGCTCTACAGCCCAGGGTGGGCCTTTCACAGCGTTTGACAACTTTCCAGAAATTGACAGAGCGAGCAATAAAGGAGTTTTGGAAATGTGGCAGATCTGTGAGAAGGCATGTAAAGGTTAGGAGGTCGAGATCTTGTGGAAATGGAATGGACTGAGGATTTGAACTGGAGAAGGTTGTAGGCGTAAGAAGGACGATGATTGTTGACAATTTATTTATATTTCATTGAAAATATTGGATATTGTGATTATTATTCGTGCTTAAACTTTAAGAATATAAGAGTTAACTATGTCAGGCATTAAAAACATAGAAATTTGAATTATTGAATATTTAATAGTTGACCGTTGCATTATAAAGGAAGGAGATTGTCAGGGGTGGAGGTCATAAATAGGCTAAATATAAACATAAATAGGCTCAGTTCTAAGTGAAACTTATATCTCCTGTTTGGTTTATTATTTTCAATAATGAACCATTGTAATCGTACGAAAATTTAAAAACTTAACCTCCCTCAAAATTTGAGATTTTACGTTTCAGGATACGTACAATTCGAAAATCGAATACAAATATTTTTGACCGTCCACCGTCCGCGCATTTTCTCATAGACAATTTTTTTTCAAATCTGGATTTAAAGTCAAAGGTCACCCGAGGATGATCCTCCTTCATCAACATTAGTAACCGCCCTTTCCTTTTAAGATAGGAGCCAAAAAACCTGAGTTGCTATAGACTATAGTGCCTAAACTAATGTACCGATTTCAATGAACCGTGGATAAAGTCTTCTTTTCGAAGACCTTTAAATTTATCAATATACATACTTCAACGAAAAGAAGCTAAAAAAAAAAAAAGGTTTCGAAGGGTTGGGTTGTAAAATTAGATTTATGAATAACTGAAAAAGTATACTCTTTTTGTTGATATTGTATGACTATTTAAAAGTTAATGGCTATTTAGACGAATTTTCATTTTAAAAAAAAAATCGTTTAAATCGAACAATTTGGAGGAGCAAAGATATGGTCTCCAGATATTTTTTTATATGTTATACTGCAAAAGTTATTAATTGAATATTTAATAGTTGACCGTTGCATTATAAAGGAAGGAGATGGTCCGGGGTTGCGGTCATAAATAGGCTAAATAGTAGTAAAACTATTTTATTGAAAGCCAACGTTTCGACCCGACTTTGCAGGTCTTCATCAGGGAGGTGTGTTCATCTAGGAGTTTCACTTAGTTCAGTTTCAAACTCAGTTCTAAGTGAAACTCCTAGCTGAACACACCTCCCTGAAGAAGACCTGCAAAGTCGGGTCGAAACGATGGATTTTAATAAAATAGTTTTACCACTATTTAGCCTATTTATGACCGCCACCCCGGACCATCTCCTTCCTTTTTAAATTTGACTTATCATAACACCTAGAAAATAGGAGTTTTCGCCGCCCTCAGACCACTGCGCCCTGTCAGTTTCAGAGCTTAGGATAGACACAAGTAAGGTTCGTCGGAGCTACCCTAATTGAAAACAGTGTTAGCTGGCAGAGTGACCGTAGATCAGTGAGGAGAGGGAAGGTGGAACTCCCTCAGGACTGGAAGTAGATATATTCTAGAGGCCGTGGCCAACTCCTCCCTCAGAGGAACCATCTGTTATTGTTCACTCGCCATGGATAATAGGCTCAAACTTTCTTAATTGTAACTCCGGCTTAGGGTCTACTGCCCTTCTCTCTCTCTCTCTCTCTCTCTCTCTCTCTCTCTCTCTCTCTCTCTCTCTCTCTCTCTCTCTCTCTCTCTCTCTCTCTCTCTCTCTCTCTCTCTCTCTCTCTCTGTCTCTTAGTCTACAGATTTTGTCCTTTATCTTATAGTCAGTCCCTCTTTCGGCCCCAATGTCTATACATATTCAAATAATTAATATTTAATAGAGAAGTTGTCACTAGAAACATTACTATCGAGTCCTACAAGTTCTGTTTATTTTAATTTGAAATGTTGTAGGTCTTCGAGTTTGAAACTTCACTATTCCCTTGTGCCAATTATTTTTATTATTTAGCTCTGCAATACTAGTCTGTGGTACAGAGCCATTTTTATTAACATCCGTCTAAAACTTCGTAAATGGCTTCATCACATCCTGAACTATTTGATTTTCATTGTGTACATCTATGTTTAAGGCTATATAGCGACATCTTTAGTTGCAAACAATTAAATTAATTTTTTTTTTGCAATTCTTGGTGAAATTACCAGACAAATAGCAGAAGACGTACGTTTTCTGCATTACAGTCTGTTCAATTCATTCACCAATTTCAATCAGTTTTTTTTTTAAATACTTCTAATAATAAAAGACATTCGTCCTGGCATTCGTTCCAATGGGCTTTAAGAAATATGAGATTAGAGATATCTTTTTCGTCTCAAAAAAACTTTTTCTTTTTTTAAAACTTTTATTATGATATTTACAACTGTATTAGTATGAATACATCAAGTAAATGTGTACATAGGAATATTATCACATGAAACACGCTTGTTGAGAAACTACCCATTGGTAGCACTCTAATTATTTGTCTACATGAGAAGATCACGAGGCCATCCCCTTTTCAGACGCCTCGGAGGGTTATCAAGAATCGAAGAGGAAGCAAGGTTAGAAACAAGAGGATTCGGATGTTTATGAAGTTTATTATGGAAGGATAGGTATCTGGATTTGGCCAAATCGGAAACATATGGAACATTGAGGTCAAAAAAAAAAACAAACCTTTAAATATGAAATTTATAACAATCGAAAAATTAAAATATTTATCTCTTGTGTTTTCTCTCAAATGTGTTTTCTCGACCTAGACCCTTCGAAAGTTTTTTAAGACTTCTCAACCGATCAACACGGATGTTATCAGGGATTTATAACCCTATATGCTGCACGAAATGGTACAATCCCGACATTCAGAAATAAATTATAACCAAAGATATAACACTTGAGAACGTTTGAGGAGCTTTTCATTTATTCCATGTACAAATTCTGTTTATTTTACTTTGAAATGTTGTAGGTCTTCGAGTTTGAAACTTCACTATTGCCTTGTACCCATTATTTTTATTATTTAGCTCTGCAATACTAGTCCGTGGTACAGACCCCTTTTATTAACATCCGTCTAAAACTTCGTAAATGGCTTCATCACATCCTGGACTATTTGATTGTCATTTTGCAGCTCATTGTGTAAATTTATGTCTAAGGCTATAGCGACATCTTTAGTTGCAAACAATTAAATTAAAAATTTTTATTATTGTGTGTGAAATATTACCAGACAGATAGCAGAATACGTAGAGCTTTTCATTATGTCCATGTTTTAAAGGATTAAACTCCAATATTTCTTTATTTGAGTTAAAAAAGCAGTATTACAGCGTTCCAATCCTTAAAATCTAATTGTATTGAAAACCTTGAAATGTGAATATTTATAGATACTTAACGTTTAATTTAATATTTATTTTAATTGTCACGCAAACAGAAGGTTAGATAAGGACAGTTATCTCAAAGTGAACATAATTCAAAATTAAGTTTAAAAAATATGGTTAAATTTTAAACTAAGTTTAGATAATTTTCTAGCATAAAATTATTAAAACAACGTCTAAGCAATTCGAAAATTTTGTGTGAAATATTTGATGCTAAGAAAGATGAGTACTAATTTATTTTTTCAAACTGGCTGGCGAGACGCCAAGCTGAATAATCTCTGTTTTTTCGTCTTCAGAATGGAGTATTTAAAAACGTACACACTTTGTTTACAGGAGATAATTCTGCTTTTGTGCAGTGAGGGAAATTCTATACCTAATCTCTAGTATGTAAAATGAATATATTGCAAAGATCATAAAAATAAAAAAAGTATATTACGAATTGAAATGAAAGCAAATCTGGTGCAGCGTGCATCACACAAATTTCACTAAGCAACCTGATTAATTAATTAAATTATAACTCAAATAGGGCTAGTTGGTATTTAAATCTATTGCCGTTGCTCCCATAAAGTAAAATGTTTATTTAAATTTAGGTACAAGCTTCATTCCATTCCGAGGTGAGTTAGAGTTATGAACATTTATTTTCAAAAATCTTCCGACAGTAATTAACAGGGAAGCCTTATTCAAATTGTAATCTTTCCTACCCTCAGATGAAGGTAATTAAGTTTGGGAATTCCGAAGGAGAGTAAATTTATTCTTTTCAAGCTAACCGGTAAAGTTCCGAACCAGGGGCGCTGAGATAAAGGTTGACAATCCCTTATCGAATACTTTTTATTGAACTCTCTGGATTCAAAACTTTTCCAAATGATTCTTACTTGTTAATTTAAGTTATGGTTTATTTTAATGTTCTTATTTTAAATGGACAGCGGGTTAGCTCAATGAGTAAGGCACTTTACTATTATGAAACGAAAATATATTTTTTATTATACTGGGACTGTTGTCCATTTAGAACAAATTATAAGTACAGGGTAAATGCTAGTGTGGCAATAAATAATTGTTGTATTAAAAATACTGCAGCCTTTATTAAAGGAAGATATGAAACATCAGGAGGGTAACTGTTGCCCCTCGGAGACGAAGCCGAAAATATTTAGAAGTCAATGGTGATATTTTCGAACATTTATTGAAATAATACTCCGTGGTACATACCCCTCGTAACCTACAACTATTTTATTTGCGAAAACTCTTGGACGTTTTCAATCTGGAGGGGGGACAAACTTTGTCTATTTAATTAGGCACTAAAAAGTCTTGAATACCCGTTTGCTTTCTCCTCGAATCGTAAGATAATATGATCACAAAATCGAAAAAAAATGTGGCCTTCAAAAATATTCGTCCGTTTGGAGTGACCTTTTTTTTTTCGATTTCGTGACCATATTATCTTAAGTGGAAAGCAAATTGGTATTCATGAATTTTTAGTACCCAATTAAATAGACAATTTTGAAAACGTCCCAATTCCAAGAATTTTCGTAAATAAAATATTTGTAGTTTACGTTTGGATGAAAGTATTTATGAAGTTTTAAGCTGATGTTAATAATTTGATAAAAAGGGGTCTGTACCACGGATTATAAGACTTCGATAACCGGAGTGCTAATACATACATGAAATTTTGTTTATTTATAGTCAGCTTACATATAATGACTGAGATAGGTTAGCAAGTATAAAATAAGATAAATTTTTATTTATTATTAGCTTATATCTGAGAGCAGATTAACTCAATGAGTTGGGAACTGGGTTTAGTACCGAGTTTTAATCCTGCTGATGTCAAGTAATTTTTCATCAGCTGAGGATCGACCCTGTGGTCGAGTGACCCTCCTGGGGCATCCCTAGCCTCTATAAAGTGGGTACTTTTAATTAAATAAATAATTAAGGTTGAAAATCTCGCGATTGAGCGTGATCCTGAACCGATCGTCTGTACTTTCTAACAAATTACTGAATCAAAAAAAACCTTCATGGATTGCAATACTACAGATTTTCTTTTTTTCTTTCTTATGTTCAGAGAAATAATGGCTCTAGAGAAATTTTAAATCTAATAAATTTTTAGAGTTCTTTTATTTCAAAATAATTGGTTCGACAACCATTATGACTTTTGTATGTATGCATTTTTCATTATTGTAAAAAGATTTAAAAATAACTAGTTTTTTAGAAAAAAAATATATTTAACAATTATTTTCGATATGAGTTATTGAATTATAAACTTTTTTTATTAAATAAATGACTAGATTATGAAAACACTCTATTTATTGGGGAAGTACTTACATAACACAAAAAAGCTTTTTAGAAAGTTAAATTTTTTTTCAATTGAGAATTCTGTCGTTGTTTGTTCTTATCAATGCTTGTCATTCAGCTAACTGATAAAAGTAATATACTGCTTCCTGGATTGTCGTATTTATTTCCGCAATAAATATCTAAAATATGTATTCGATTAAGAGAGCGCGTCTGTCACAGATTAATTTTAAATAGAAAATTATATTTGTTTTTTTTAATATTGTCCTCTGCAATATATAATACAACAAAATATAATCAATACAAATATATTCAGATTTCTGTTTATTTATACAATGTATGTTAATTAATATGATTCAACCGACCGCTTGAGGGCATAAGTGCGGTGTATTGTATTTACAGATAAATATTGACTCACATATATCAATATAGATTTATAATCTATTTAATATTATCTTTATAATACATTGAAATATTAGAGGTGCAGATATGAAAGTTTGAAGTATTATCTCTCATATCAGTATGATATATTTATTACTTATTCAGAATATTGTTACCATTTACTGGTAGCATTAAAAGTTTCAAAATTTTAAATTATTTATGTTATTTTAATCTTATGAATTATATTTTGTTTTATGCAGGATTTGCATAATAAAGCTATAATATTATAAAAATATATATCAATTTTTAAAATATGTTTTTTGATAATGAATTCTAGTTTTAAAATGTTAACTTATTTATGTAATATTAATCCAATGGATTATATTTTGTTTTATGAAGGGTTCGCATAATGAATCTTAATTAATAAAGCTATAATATAGTCAAAATATATATCACTTTTTAAAATATATTTTTGGTAATGAATTCTAGTTTAAAAGTTTTAAATTATTTATCTAATTTTAATGCAATGGATTATATTTTGTTTTATAAAGGGTTCACATAATGAATCTTAAGTAATAAATCTATAATATAATAACAATATATATATATCACTTTTTAAAATATGTTTATGTTAATGAATGCTAAGCTGTATAAGTTCAAAATACGCATGCTAGATTATTCTTATAACATCAGAATTATTCTTATAATGAAACTTTTTTTTTCAATTAAATACAATATTTACAACAGCTCATAGTCTAAAATGAAACAAATTCAAAACCTGTCCTAAGTATGTGATTACCAGATTTAAACTCTCGTCTCTTGAGATAATCGTCAAATGTCTTGAATAGATATTAGCAGTTTCCTGATTGCTCTTTGGATATTGAAGAATTTTTAAGTTTATATCGATGTTCTGAGCAGTTAATTCAAAATTGAATTTCTTAAATTTCTTGTAATATAACCAAATAGTTACTTCCTTAAAAGTTTCAATTTCCTTTGTCTCAAAATTCTCTTTGTCTCTTCTCTTATTAGCAGCTCAGACTAACCTCTTTTGGAATTTCACATTTTTATAAATGTAATTTTAATGATATATATTTTTTTTTTTGATAAACAATTTTTTTTTAATATCTTATGTCAACAAAATATACCTAAAAATAACTTTAAAATAAATATCTCTTAGAGTGTTGTTCTTGGCCTTATAGATATGTCGATTTTCGGCAACGAGTAACCAACCAATGAATACTATTTTGCCAGTTTCCTCTTTTTGTGTACTATAGTAACGTTTATAATCCTCTCAAACTATCATAATAATTTGTATGCCAATACTCTTAATATTTAGGTGACTGTTGGAAGTGAAATACTGCATCAAAAGTTTTATACCAGAAAAGATACATACTCTACCTAACTAAATTTCATATAAATATTTATAATGACTTGATAAAAATAAGGGAGTGGGATAGCTCAGTGGTAGGGCACTGATCTTCCAATGCTCATGGTCCCGGTTCTTGGGAGAAAAGTTGTTTATTCCGTTTCATCAGCCATGAGGCGAACCTGAGATCAGGAGTCCCTTCTGGGGCTCATCCAGCCTCTATAACGTGGGTATCCTTAATAAAATAATTTAATAATCACCTCCTTGCACAACCGTTGATAAAGAAACAGTAATTTTCGTAAATAGTGTTGAATCCAAGGATCTTTCAGGAGGTTGTAGTGATAGAAGTTTTTTTTTATAAAAATAAACAAAATATATTGTTAGGTTCGTTTCTGATTATATTTGTAGGATTGTGAATATAGAAGCTGTTCGAATTCTAATACACGGAATAATAACAGTAAATATATATAAATAAAATTGTCATGTCCTTACCTTTTAAACGAGAGTTATCCACGCCAATCATATTATTTTCTATCAATACTCATAGCTTATAGAAGACGTTCGGACTGCTGTAGCTTCGAAATGATGCCAATTCGAATCTGGCCTGTAGAGAAATATCTTTAATTCTTGACGAGTAAACAGTAAACCAACACTGACTAAGATAATTTGGTACCTTAAAGAACGGCCACCCTTCACACCCTAGGTTACTTAATGATTTTAAGCTTGAATATCTAGGTGTCGATGATTGTAATTTAAGTTTTAACGACATTTCTTCAATACTTTCTTTAAATATTTTTAACGTTATGTTTTTTTTTTTAATATGGACATAGTTCTTAATTCGGATTCCAGATATTTAATATGTATAAGTTACGGTAGTAGTTTTCATCTATTATAGAAAAATTACTTTCATCACGACTTAAGTAGATGTGAACACCACTGCATATTTCCTTGGTCGCGCTTCTCAAGTATTGATACTTGCCAACTAAGTTTGTGCAAGGCTGTAGTCGATGTCCGGCGCTGGTCACGTGATTAACAAAGAAAACTTGTCCAAATCAAAGATTTAGACTGTTAAGGTAAGAATGTATTCTAAGTGGCCAGTCAGCAATTGTGATTTGGAGTAAAATAAGGGTTTGGACACGCAAAAGAAAAACGGATGTGAATTAAATATAAAAAAATAATAAATGTAATAATTTTTAAAAAAGGGTAAAAAAAAAAAATAATAAAATCATGTTACCTCTAAAATTCATGAATGGGTTCAGTATTCGGTAAAGAAGTACTGTTTCTTGGTCAACGATTGTGTAAGGAGGTGATTTGACCGAGATCACGCTCAACCGCCAGGTTTTTTTTTCCTTAATTAATTATTCCCGTTTATTATTTTTATCGGTTTATTATTTTTATCCCACCGTTTATTATTTTGATTTACTTTAGTATTATTATATTGCCGTTTATTATTTGTATTTATTGTATGGTATGAATGAGCTACTCTCTATCACTATTACTATTGTCCTTGAATGTGACAGATTGTAATATCTCAATAAAGAAGTATAAAAAAAAAAAAATTATTATTTAATTAAATTATTCACTTTATAGAAGCTCGGTGTGCCCCAGAAGTGTCTCTCGACCTCAGGGTCGATACGCGGGTAACGAGACAGAATAAATAATTTATTCGCCATCAGCTGGGATTCGAATCATTAAGCACCAGAAGTCAGGATAATGACTGTGATATGATAATATTAATATTATTGTTATTACTAGTATCTAGTATTTTCAACATATCAAAGCTGTTGATAGTTTTAATACGCTATAGTCAGTTTTAACCAAAGAACTCATTATTTCATAATCTTCAAATGTAAAATTGTTCTTTTAATTAAAAAGATTTTAATTACTATTCGACATATTTTCTTATTTATGATTTAAAAGATTATACAGAATACATTTTAAGCAATTTGTAACTCCAACCTAACAGCCATAGATTCATCTCTCAATGTTCCAAAAGGTTTTTCGTTAAATAAAGGTCTGAAAGGGGCTTAGGTAACTAATTAGCAAAGAAGTATCGGTTTGAAGTTTAAGGCAGCTAATCATCTTAGAGCTTTACTGTCTCATCTCATGCTTTGATCCGGCCCGGAGGACCAATTGATAATATCATTATGAGATAGAAGTGCTAATATAACCCTCTTTATAGCCTTCCACTTGTTTTTCTACCAAGAAGAAAAATGACTGTAGTGATTTATGAGCTTGCAGAGGCTCCCAGGGCTGCCTGAATTAATTAAACAGAACCCCCTGCAGATTCCCTTCTCCGGCTTAATCTATTGCAATATTATTTTTGATTTTGACTTTAGAACCATAAATACACTTATCAAAATAGCATGGTACTATATTCAAATATAGTTTAGAGACGATATATTTCCTTGTGGAATTAGATTTGAAGCTTTCAAACTAGTTGAAACATCTGATTTTAAATAGCAAATAACCTCTATGGCACTGCATTCCGCTTTCCATACGTCGTACACCAACAAAATACTCGTTCACATTTCTCGTTTTTCCTCGATCAGTCTGAATTATTTTATTTTATTATAAGCTCATTCGTTTTCAAATGTTACTCCAATTACCTGAAGTGGTTCCTATTGTTCTTGTTATTTTCCTTGTTTTTTTTTTTTATCTCTTGAATATATTTGTATTCCATTTTTTCCCCTTTCTTCGTTTTTTTCCCGTTGGATTCCCAGACCTGGTAGATCTTTTCTCGTGTTAACCATCCTTCTCCATCTCTGCCTGCCATGGGGCTATTGCTTTCCAGATATCGACATACACCTTTGGAACATCTTTGTTGATTCGATCTACCCATCAAACGTTTGATGTACCAGGTGATCTCTTTCCTTTTATTTAGACATTCCTTGTTGTGTAGAGATATCGATCGACTATTTTCTGTAAACAGTTATTTATTATTCTTTCTGTTGCTTGCGTTTGTTCTCTGATCTCAGGTTTTAAAAAATTACACAACCAAACTAACGAAATCAATATTCGTATATTAACTATAAAGCTTAAATCCTCGGCATTTTTGAACAAGAAACCCAGTCTTTTTTAGGTCAACAGTTACGTATAATGTTTTAAAAACTATTATATCAAACCTAATATTTTCGGTGAATATTTAAAAATAAAGATTATTAGTCAAAAATAATTATAAGTGAACTTCCATTTTATTCAAGTAGCTATTTAAATCGAAGGTTGTTGCTATGGTGTTTTTTTTTTTTCAAATTAATTGGCTATTTACCTTTTTATTTATTGAAGCATTCATGAATTATTGATTAACGCGTTGTGATTCATTCATATTCAATTGTCAATAAATAAATTTTTCATTAAATTACAGCAATAAATGTAATGGCTTTAGTAAATTTTCAAGGTCGCAAAAGAAAATTATCTACGAATAATTGTTTTTACTAAAAATTCATATCAGTATTTTATCAATAATGTAATAATAATAACAATAACTTTATTCAATAATTTATAAATTTCGTGTTGCAATAAAAAATAGTATTTATTAATATGATCCTTTAGGGTAGAGGCAAAATCAAATGAATTAGTATTTAAAAAAAATTTTACCTCTACATTACTACGTTGTTTGGTACAATATTGCTATTTCCAGAATGAATAAAAATTAAAACAAATTATACAGACTGACATAGCAACATAGGGGTAAAAAAAAAATTGTATATTACCCAAAAAAATTTGATTGAAATCGGTGACTGTAACTTCCCCTTTAATGTGAATTCGTGCCATAATGGTTTTGTCATTCGTTAAATGCTCTTAGTGCTATAGCATGCTAATATAGCACAACACTCTCAGTTAATTACCAGGTCCCTTAGATAGCATTCAGGTGGTTAGGATAAGGGAGAGTATCCTATTCATGTAGGAAACGGAGATTCTGTTTAGATAGGAAGAAAATGGGGGTCTAGTATGTAATCTTGACCATATGAATTAAATGTCCGTAAAAAAAAAAATAATAATCGACAAATCCTAAAAAGGGAAGGATATTAGAGGAATTATAAAGGTGAGAAAGGATATATCGCTTCCAGTAGGATTAAATCCTGGAGCCGCTAAGTCTACCTCTGTTCTCCAGCGGACGGCTGGAAATTTATTCCTCCTGATATTGCTCTCTTTCCAGCACCAGCCGAAATTACAGCCCTTACCGCTGTTCCAATACACAAACAATTACCTTGTGCTTCTAATAGCAGCAAACCGACTGAACTGTTTCTTATACTGGTTGTATTGCCTGTTTTAAATTCTCGGTATAAGAAATATTATTCGTGGATTTACCAGAAACCTTATTGGTATAGATAAAACATTTTTCGTTATTATCTGAATATTACACACACAAAAAAAAGAAGGAGTGATAAATATTTGGTAAATAGATAGATAAATATGTCTTTTTCTCACTTTGGCCATGGTTGCGTTGTGTTGAGTAGACAAATAAAAAAAAATTATGGATATCTTTTATAACAGTTGTGTTGAGTTGAGTAGACAAATAAAAGAAAATTATGGATATCTTTTTAAGATTGATTATGACTCCAAGTTTCCTAATGAAGTTAGCTACTTGAGGTAAGGTGGCTCTTAGATAATATTTGTCACTTAAATTCCTTTTCATAAATTTGCGTCATTTCAAAACTCCTTTATTGGTGTCCTCTCCATTTTCTGGAATTATCTTTCTTCTGAAATCCAGTGAATGAGGAAAGGGCATCCTCCTTTCACATTTAGAATCCTCCTATTTGGATCCCTATCCACATAATAGGCAGGTGCTAGCTAAACATGTTATTATCCTTAACGTTTCATTATTTAGCTTTTATATGATTTTGAAAATACAAATTATTTAACTTTTCATATAATTCTGGACTATATTTTTTCTCCTATTTCTGCCAATGTATCTTTACTATCTTTTTATTACTGCCATATAAACGACGAAATTCTATTTCCATACAGGAAGGGAAAAAATACATTTTAAAGAAATTATATTGTTTGTTCAGGTAATTTATTTGTTTGTTTTTATAATGTTTTATAGTTGTGTACAATCAGTATTTTTTACTTTCCTACCCATATTAGGTAAGGAAAGTACTGCGATCGGGTCAAATTTCCGATGTGCGGTTTCAACGGATCTGTAAGTTTCAGAGCCCCTTGAGTCCAAAAAACACATTTTCAGCCATTGGTCTATCTGTGCCAAGATTTTCTCGGGCACTACTGAATTGATTTTGTTGCTTTATTTTTTTTTTTTGTAGGGTTTTGACTACTGATGAGTGTGACACAAATTGGGTGCTCCCTGCGCAATAGTAGTTGCTCAATAAATGAAAAACATATTTTTCTATAAACAGTTATAAAAACGGCTCTAACGATTTTAATGAAACTTTCTAATTTTCTAATTAACTTTCTAATCTCAGCTTAATTTGCGTGTTAATAACTTTTATTATTTCTAATGGGGTAGCAAACTTGGCTATCTCTGGCAATAAACCCGACTGGAATTCGAGACAAATAATACTGCATCAAATGGCCTCAGAACATTCGGCCAATTTTTATGAACCTACTGTTTCAGCATATTTCTAAATTATGCGCGACAAATTGTTCCCTTGGCAATCCAATCTCCCATTATGCCTGGTTTTAATGTTCAGCAACTAAAATTAAATTTACAATGCTATTTCTAATATCTTCAACTTGTTTATTGAGAAATATTCTGTCTCAAAGGACATTTATAATATGTTCACAGATCACACTCTATGTACAATAAATAAAAATAAATTAAACAGAAAAATAGTATATATACATATATACAATAAATAAGAATACAATAACTTAAAAATAAATTTAACAAAAAAAAAGGACACATACATATCGATATACACCATTTACAATCAGGCTGTGGACAGATAAGTATGACTCCAGGAGATCCCTGCACTATTCTCTCAACAGTACCAATGGAGATTGAGCGAGGGCGCTTTAATTCTAATATCCATATTTAAATCTCATTCCTTAAATTAATGAAGTGTAATTGAAAAAAACAATGTTATGAATTTATATATTTTTATTTCTAAAATTATTAAACATTAAATTTCTGAAATTTACAACTGCATTAACTAAAAATACAAGTAAATGCGAATTAGTGATATTACATGTACAGACTTGAAGATAAACTACCCATTGATAGCACTTCAATAAAGGAATGCCCATCCTCCCCCCCCCCCATAGTTGATGTCGTGCGAACCTTTCGCACCATTCAAAAAATTGTTTTACTGCCCTCTTCTTAAAAAACAGTGCAAGCAAAAGTAACATTTGAAACATCATAGGTTATATTAAATTACGAATTCTGCGATCTGTTCCATGCTTATTCTTGTCTTCTGGTTTGGAACTTTTCATGTCGAAAATTCGTAACACCGTCGAAATGTCGAAAAGCTCGTCACAATGCGCCCCCCTCAAAAAAATTTATGGTGCAACCTGCGCCATTAAACCCCTCACTGGGCATTCCTGCTTCAATAATAGTTCTACGAGTATAATACATGGTCTCGTCGCTATCTTCACTTCAGCCGCCTAGCATGATTGTCGAGAATCGAAGAGGGTGTAAGGTTAGAAATATGTGGGTTTGAATGGGCCTGAAGATTATTAGATAATTAGAAAATAAAATTTATTCTGGGATCCCTTTAAAATAATAATTATAAACAAAACACAAAAACTATATCTAGCCAAAAACTACGTTAATTAAAATTATATTAATATCTTCAGTGACAATATATAAACAACAGAAAGTAAAAACATTTAGAGAATAAACATAATTGATATGAAAAAGATCAGAAAAAAAAACGTTACATACTTTTTGAGTTGATTCTTAAAATTAAAATTGAAAAATACAAACAACCATTTCATGATTTTAAAGCCTGCGTTTGGAATGTGTGAAGCAATCGGTAAAGAGGGTATTTGAATGAGGACAAGGTAGAAATACGGTAGATATCCGATGACAGGAAACGTTCGAAAGTTTTAGTTCCATTGGCAAGAGTATAAAGGAATAAAACACGGGATCATGTTTTCTGGAAGTGGCCTACGGTTCGATCTCTAGATGTAGGAGGGGTTCCCGGAGTTGATCGTTTGGAATAAGTAAGATCCAAGAAAATATTGTTGGCGGAAAGGACTGAAGAAGAGCCACTGTTACTCGTAAAGGTGGAAGGATTAGGTATTTGGATTGGACTAAACCGGTAAAGTATGGAACATTAAAGTCATTATGGATAATTTTACTTGTGAAAAAGTAGGGAGCATTGAGGATTTAGCGAAGGATTGGATAGATAGAAATATGGTGATTTGGTGGAGCCCCAAACCTCAACTCCATAAGTCCAAATAGGCCTTATTATAGTCATTACTTATTATAGTAAATGAGTCATTTATAGTTAACTAGCTGTACCCGGCCACGCGTTGCTGTGGCAGTCTGGTTAAATAGAAAAATAAATAAAAAAGAAAGACGATGTTTCTAATAATATTTTATTTCACAATACTTATGGATTTGTGATATTTAATTATTGTGATGATATTGTGTTGCTCCATTCTTTATATGGACATAGAGATTGTCTGGTTTTCCAACTATCGAATATTGTCTATGTGAGAAGCAATCCGTCCTATTCTCCGAAGAAGTATTAAATTTTTAAACATTATATCTCTGCCCTAAATCGTCCGATCTTATTGATTTTTTTGTTGTTAATTTTTAGGAAATTCAGAAGTTATATATGTAAATTAAAAGGGATTTTAGGAGAAGACTTTATCCAAATTTAATTAAACTCTATACAGCCGTTTAGGGGCGACATTCTATAGCGACACACGTTTTTCGGTCACCTTTCCGGTACGAAAGGCAAGAGATTAATTAAAGGTATATAAAACATTTCTGATTCAAATAGGAACGTTATTTTAAAATTTCAAACCAATCGATAAAGAATTTTCTGAGATTAGCGGTTTTGATTGGAACCTTAGAGCGTTTATCTAGTAAGTATTGAAGCAGCCGGAAACGTTTAGCAGTATATTGTCATTTCTCTCTTGTATGAGAATTCGCAAAGACATTTTTCCATATTGAGATCTTAAAAAATCGTTTGAAAAAAATGATAGAAAATTGACTTGATGCAAGAATTATGATTGTCCAAATTTTACAGCCTTTCTAGACAAGAAGTAATTATTGTCTTTTTACAATACAGTTCATTCTTTAAAAAAAAAAAACGGGCAAAAATGTAACATCGGTCAACTCTTACATCTAATATGTGAAAGAATATCCAGTCAATAGAAACTCAGTTATCCGTTGATCCTGAAAGTCCGAGCTTCATTTGTTTGTTATTGAATGATTACTAACTTTTAGGCCAAAACTCTCGGACTTATTTATTAGTCAGATTTATTCAAAACTTAATAGTGGAATAACCTTTTATCTTATTAAATATCATATGGGATTCTCATATTAAAGTTTGATAATGGACCTATCTAGTTCTTGCATCAAGACCTTCACTTCGGATGTTTTTAATGCATTCTTTCTTTATTAATGACTAGTTGGTCGTGCGGATAATTCCCATAGTAAATCGGTCAGTGAATTAATCACAAAAAAATACGTAAATAAGTTAATGTAATGTTATATGAAATGGAGAAACTTATTTTCTTTCAGTTAGTCGGATTACAACTGTTTATTCAACATAATAAACATAAAAAATGGGATATTTTGATATTCTTTTTTTTTTGTTGCTTTAAGATTTTTAAAAAATCCTATTTTGTCAGAATTGCTTTTTATTTATGTTCTATTTTGTTTTATATTTTGATTTATACTTTTTATTTTTGAAGTGAAAACTTCTTTAGGCTCGTTTTGCACTTTTTTGTGGAGGCTGAATTAGATTGATCCGTCAGATTTCCGAAGTGTTAACGCTCAGGTAAAGTCGGCTAAAGTCCAATGATTACATGAGGCTTTTTACATATGGACTAAAATATCTCAGAAACTAAAAATCGGGTCTGCACACTGTAAGCGAGGAAATAGTTCGGCATTTCATCCTCTTTATAATGAGATATAATTCAAAATTGTATCTTAACGCTACGTCGTGTTGAGGAAGCGAAAAGGAAAACAATAATAATAATAAATTTATTTATTGAGCAATTTTATAAATGCCTTTTGGCATATTTTGTAAATGTGATGTTCGTTAGCGAACCTCCTCTCCGGGATTAGCGTGAATACGTGATTGGAGAAGCCTCCCAGTGAAGGCACTCCTAACGTGACTCCTGACGCAGCAGATCTCTGCTCCAGAGGCGCTTGAGTCTCCTTGGTGGATTCTGTGGTAGTGTGTCTGTTAGTAATGTTTGTACAAGTGGATTAGGATGTCCAGCAGAGTCATGGAAACTTTTATAATATTTTTTAATTACATCAGTCACTTGTGATATTTGTAGGTCTTTATGAAGTGATTTATTGGTTATGTAGAAGGGACAATGAGTGATATACCGGAGAAATTTAGATTGGAAAATTTGAATAGTCTGTAAGTGTGTTTTTTTGCATGAACCCCACACCTGAGAGGCATACGTCCATATTGGTCTGAGTAGCATGTTGTATATAGTAATTTTGTTAGAAAGTGATAGTTTGTTTTTATGGTGTAGCATTCGTCTTAGTAGTGATAACCGATGGTTCAATCTCTTTTTTAATATAGTCACGTGTGATTTCCAGGTCAGTCGTCTGTCCATTGTGAGTCCTAGATATTTTGTCTCAGTATGATTTGGCAAAGGGGTGTTGTAAAGTGTCAGTGGAGGGCAATCCGAACGTTTAAGTGTAAATGTAACCTGGTTTGATTTTTGAATGTTAATTTTTATGCGCCATTTATCAAGCCAGTCTTGTAGAAGATTTAAATGAATCTGTGCTTTCTGAGATGCTGTGATCGGATTAGAGTCAGTCGAGAGTATGACAGTATCGTCTGCGTAAGTTGCGAGTAATGTGTCTGGTGTCTGTGGAATATCAGAAGAGTAAATTGAGTACAGAACCAACAGGAAAACAATAGTGTCGAAAACCAAACAATAACGAGTTTTGTTGAAGATATAGATTAAAATATCTCAGACAGAAAATAAAAATCTAAACAGCATACTGTAAGCGAGGAATTGTTCACCATTTCACCCTCTATAATGAGCTATTAATTATAATTTATATTTCATATTATTATTATTATTCTCGCCTTGATATTTTCATTTCTATCACTATAGCACATACCTTTTTTTTTTTTTGACAAGACTTTAGCTAGACGCCATTAGCCAACATTTTAAATAATAATAATTCCAAATGATTATTTTTCTCGATCCTAATTAATTGACAGGCTTTGTTTTATATAATTTAATTCCTGTCGAGTTATAAAAAGTGCCATATCGCTTTCAGAACAGAATTAGCGTTTGTTATTAAATTTTAACAATAGCACATAAATTAATGAAAGTAAATTGTGGTTCAGGATATGAAAAAAAACTTGTATCTTTATTAACTAAACATAATTTTAGGGGATGTAAATTATCATATAGGATAAACAGAAGAGTAAATATGAACTTTGTGGAGTTGCTATTGCATCGCTGACAGGCTTCGGTGGTGTGGGGTCGATGCTCGGCAGATCCCTGCGTACAAAATTACATGCTCTTCCTCCCACCAACTCCCTCCCCCCTGACTAAATAAGACATGAGGTGTGCGAGGCAGGCAGTGTCAGGGACACGCCCCCCTCAGGTGCTATAGATAATGCAGCCGGGAGATCTCATCTAGTCGGGTCGGGATTGGGATTTAAGTCTGATTGACGTTCTATCAAAGCCGATCATGGGTTAATCGCGGATCCTGTTCCGTTTAATTAGTGTTGTTTAATTATATTCGCTTTAGTTGTCCTTGGAACCTTTGCTCTATTTTCGGATTTAAATTAAAATTTAAAAAAACAACTAATCGTTCCTCTGTTAATTGGTTAGTTAAGGCGTAAAATCTGTAGGATATTTTGTTTTTGCAATTTTTTTATATACTATTTTTATTTATTGAAAAATATTACAATCTGTCTCAAGGACATTTATTCACAGATTCACACACTCTATGTACAATAAATAAAATAAATTATACAGAAAAATAATATATATACAATAAATACGAATAAAATAACCTAAAACTAAATAAATATAAAGAACACATACAACCCCTCATAGTCTTTTTTTTCAGCTTCTTTTCGTTGAAGTATGTTATACAGATAAATTGAAATAACATCGAGAAGAAGACTTTAGCCAAGTTTCAAACCGCCAAGATTGAAATTGGTACATTATTTTTGGCGCTATAATCTGCAGCAACGCTGGTTTTTCGGCCGCTATCTTGAAAGGAAACGGCGGATAGTATTGTCGATAAAGGAAGATCATCCTCGGGTGACCTCTGACTTTAAATCCAAATTTGAAAAAAAAAAAAATGATCTAGTAGTCTCTGAGAAAATGAGCAGACGGTGGACGAACATTAAATTTTTGAATTTTTGTACGATTACAATGGTTCATCATTGAAAATAATAAACCAAATAGGAGATACAAGGTTTCAGATATTTTTCAAAATTCCTTCTTCGGAGAGAAAAGATATGACTTTAATTAAGATTTTTTCCTCATTCCCAAAGCAGTTGATCTATTCTCTGGTACCCTTTTTTCATTCAACTTTCTGATTTAAAAGGCCTAACTCTCAAAGATATGGGCCTCTCCACATATTCGAATAATGGGCGGGTTTTCTTCAGTAATCAAATGAATGAAGCCTGGTCTGTCTTATTCTTAGTCGCATAAAGACAACCTACTCTCTGTGCAACGGTTAAATCTTTCCTCATAAACAACATTATGCATTAGTTTTGAAGACTGGCGAAAATGATAAAAATAAGCAAAACAAATCCTATTTGATAAAAAGTTGTTATTTCTGATGCAACTTATTTCTCTTTATTATACGCAATCGTTTAATCGTTCTTCTGTAATAACATATAATTATTGGTTACTTATGTAGCAATAAATAAATCCACTGATGATGCATCGAGGCATATCGAAACTTCCTGATTCTTATAGAAAAATATAAATAAGCTCCTTTACATATATATATATATATATATATATATATATATATATATACTGACAATATTTGGGCAGACAGGGAAGATGGAGTGTTATTGAGGGGTTACAGAAGATATTGCAGCCTTAATCCGGGATATCGTTCGCGAAGACGTTTTGGTATCAGTCCAATCGCCCAGGGCAGCCCCTCATTCGTCATATCAAGACATGGTTGGTCTTTGCCCAGCCATATCCACGATATAACTTAAGTACCCAATTTCTCTAGAGTAATCTTTGTACCTTAATAAGGTAATTTATATAAATAATATAATATGATAAACTATTGACTATTTTTTTTTAATTTGAAATACCGTAGAGCATAGGCGAAAATGATAAACAGTAATATCCTATTTGATTGAAAAACTTGCTATTTCTAATACTACGTTTTCACTTTATTTTATTATATGGTGATAATACTTCCGCAAAAAAAAAACGTAAATAATATTGCAGTATAATCGTGTTTATGGCGAAGGAAAATAATTTTTAAAAAATCTTGAAATAAAATAACAAACGCATCTTAAAAAAATCACATTTTCATATTCATTTCAGATGATTTAGTTGTATTAACGTGGAGCTGTAACAAATAAACCATGGTAAATTTTAAATTCACCAAAAACGTTACCGCATAAAAACAACCAAATTACCTAAAGATGACGCGGTAGCCAAAATATTTGAAAATGAACTTCTTCAGTTATGAAGTTTATTTTTTCAGTTTTAAGAATTTGGATAAATAAAAATAAGTCAATTGATTTTTCGCTACTGAGATATAACAGTATTCAATATTATATCGAATATACATATATATAATAAATGTATCACTTCTCATTTGATTTGTATACAGTTTCGAGTAGCTAGTACATGGTTTCATTTGTTTTGTTTTCTATATATTTACTATAAATAGAAAACAAAACAAATTTACCATTTTTTTTTTTAATTTTAATTATCGGAGACTAAATACAGAGTTATTAGATATTACATTTGTTTTTCTTTTTTTTTTATATTTTTATTCTTTTTAAGCAGATATTATTTTAACGTAGTATAGTTGGGAGAGTTTTATAGATAGTTTTAATTGTTTTTATTTTTATTCTTATTTTATTTAATGTTTCTTTCGGCCTGAATCTTTTTTTTTTTTCTTTTTTTTTTATACGATTTGTTGAGGCTTCGTGACGGAATAAATTTAGTTACTGTTCCTTTACATATATTATAAATGAAAACACAGTTTTTTTAGTTGTGAAGTTTATTTTTTCAGTTTCAAGAATTTTGATAAATAAAAATAAGTCAATTGATTTTTCGCTACTGAGATATAACAGTATTCAATATTATATTGAGCACATATATATAATAAATTGTATCATTTCTCATTGGTTTTTCGCAAAGTCTTGAGTATCTTGTAAACAGCTTCATTTGTTTTGTTTTGTATATATTGTTAATTTATTGAAGTTTTTTTTAATTATTGGAGACTAATGCAAGTGTCGAGTTATTTTTAATCATATTATAGTTGGTAGAGTTTTATACACAGTGTTATTTGTTTGGTTTATTGCTACTTTATTTAATGTTTTCTTTTTATTCCTATATTATTTAATGTATCAAGCATTTAGACCAGATTTTTTTTTCTAGACGATTTGTTAATCTCAAGGGACCACTTCCCGAAATAAAGTAATTTTCTGTTGTATTCTGTATAGTAAAATTATTTAATTCCTGTAAAATTCGAGAAAAAGTTAAAAAATATAATATGCGGTTAATAGTACATTTTCCTGTTGGTCCGGAAAATAGAGAAGTGTGGTTTGACTCAAAGCTCTATTTCAAGTGAGGTATTTCGAACTCAAAGCTACTAACTGCGGCACTGTAGTTTAAAATAGAAAAATCGCAGTTGATTTTCTAAATTTTCTGCGCAAATGCTTAAAAAAATATTTTTAGAAGGCTTTAAAAAGAAAATAAGAGAGTGATAAAACCTTTGATTTAATATTTGAATGTTTACTAAAGGATGCATAAAAGTAACATTAAATGTTTATTATTAGAACTCTAATGATAAATAAACTTTAAGTGAATATTTTAGGATTATTTGAAGTTTTGCTATTTTTCTTTCTTTTTTTTTTTTATTACATTTAGTGAGTTAATAATTTAAGGATTTTGAAAATTAACAATCTTCGTTTTCAGAAATGTTTATTTTATATCTCAAAATTGGATAATTATTTATTATGTGTATTATTTTTTATTTTTTAGATAGGATTTATTTCAGTTATGAAATCCTTTACTTTTAATATTTTTAATTGCTAGTGTAATCTTGACGTTTTTATTCTTTCAATAGCCGTTCCTTTAACTGCCTTCTGCAATACTCTATTTGGAACTGTTATAGTCGTTTTTGTAAATCATTTAAAACAAAGGGATGCCATAAAAGAGAGTCGGACGCATTATCCTTTTATAAATAAAAATATTTTTACTCTTCGATAAGTTTGTGGACGTTAATAGATAATCGATATATATTCGCGTTTTTTAATTTTTTGTACAAAAATGTTATGAAAATCTTAAATATCTGTCAAATGTAACTGCTGGATAAGTGATATCTTAAGAACGTTTATTTTCGTCGAATTTTATTTTAATAGTAGTTTCTAAAAAACAGTGCCCTTTGTTTTATCCCGATTATAAATATGGTTTTAGACGAAAAATTGTATTTTTTATATAGTATAAAATCAAAATGACGTTGGCAATTAAGATGAAATTCAACCAAATTAAATTTTCATATATATTACAAGTCCAAAGAAAATAGGAAAAATATTACCTAAATAAAAGTTTTATTCGTTTAAAACTCAAAATTTACGCATTTTGCCCCATTGTGTGTAAATCGAACCAACATCGTATGATATATTGAAAATTGCATCCAAGTTTTTTAAATTATTTTGCATCTGTTCCCTTGGAAACTTGTTTTAGTTTTTTGACCAATTTGAAAATTATGCATCTTCCTGGAAATTTCAGATGGTCGTTTTAAACTATAGTTAAATTTCCTAGAAAGCTGAAATAAATAAAATAAAATAAATTAAAACATAAATATAAGAAAATCTAACTGATAATATCGGAGATATAGCAAACATATTTTGTATTTTACTACAGTATCGAAAGAAGTAAGAAAAGTCGTGTCGTTAGATCCACCATATTTTTTTTTTTAAATGTTTACTTTAACATAAGAAATATGAATAAGCAAACATAAACAATATTTATATGTTAAAAACGGTAATATTATAAATAATAATATGTAAACAGGAATTCCTTACTTCATAACTGCATTTTCATAAAATTTTCGTAAACAAATACAATTGATTCCATAATTTATAAAATTCTCGACCGTTTAATAAATACATTACCTCTTTCCCATTCAGAACAATGTTACATTAATTTTTAAATGAATATAATCTTAATATTGAGCATCTAGTTAAAGTGAGAAATTAGCTTTCTTTCTTGTTTATGTTGCACATAAAACATATTTCCATGATGATTAGACGTGATTTGAAATTAAAATTTTAAATTTCACATTAATTAATGATAATCAAAAACTTAAACTGACCTTTTAAAATAAAATTACGCACCGAACATCTTCAAGTTAAAATCAGTTTTCTCTAATCAAATGCAATCCTTTATCCGAAAATTTTACCTTTTTTAATCCTCGATGCTTATTATTGATGCTTATTTTAATCCTTATTTAATGCTTATTTTAATTCTTAATGCTATTAGTTAGTATCAGATGTTATCCAATATTTTAGTAAGTATTACATCTTTATTTATAAAATATCTCTGACTGGTTTAACTTCATGGTGAAATACTCTCAAACCTATTTTGCATACTATATGATTGACTATAAAATTGAAAATGCATAACACTATATATTTATTTTACAACTGATCTTACTTTTTAATAACTTGTCTAATTTTACCTCATACAAAAACATTATAACTTACAATATATATATATATATATATATATATATATATATATATATATATATATATATATATATATATATATATATATAAAGTAGTGTCAGTATAACTTCTTTATAATTTCTATGAGCTGTTTAATTTCCTCTATCTTAACATGTAGGATTTATGATTGGAGGATAATATGTACAAGAAAACTTGTTTTCGAAGTATTGCTTGTCCACATGCTTAAGGTAAAGAAGTTAACGTATTTTGATAAAATCTATATTGGACCATTTAAATATCAAAAGTCACCCTGAAAATCGAATAAATGGTGGTTGGTGTTAATGCCCCTCGCATGGATCCGACGATAGTAATTTTTTTTAATTACATTTTTTCACATTTACAACCTATATTTACTTTCATTTACCTATAGGTAATAATATGTAATAAGAGTAAGTATTGCGATCGTGAAAATTTTCGAATCTGACTTTTCAACGGAAATACACGTTTTGAGATCCCAGAGACCAAATAACCAAGTCCCACAAAACGGTATGTATGTATGTATGCGAGCAGCCTAGCTCAAAAACGAAAAGTCGTACGAAACTGAAATTGCGTATTTAAGGTTTTTATAAGCCTGAGATGTTACAGCAACATTTTCGTCAAAATCAGCAAACCGAAATTTGGTACTTTATATCACCGATTTAACACACTAAAACGGCTCTAATGATTGAACGATTTGATTGAAGTCATTATACCAGGGTATTGTTAAGCAGTTTTTAATATAATCTGGGTTTTGTTATCATTGATGTACTCTGACTGGGCTTAAATGGATAATTTTTAATATTAGCTTTCTCTAAAATACCTTTATTTCTTTTATTTGAAATACTTAACCATTTCATATTAATAGTTTATATAAAAAATAGTTAAATATAAAATATGAAAGACATTAATTTTAATTATTAAAAGGATTTTAATGAAATTTATCCAAGACCATTCTTACACTATCCTCCAACAAGCCGATATTGATATATAGGCCTATAAAGGAAAATAAGTAAGAGCGCTTGTAAGTTAGACTATGTTTTTAAGTCAAGGGGTGGAATTTGATGCCCATTCCATCACTTTTCATCCCTAAATTTGTGCCAAATCGCACATGCGGTTTCTGAGATAGAGTATAAAGGGAAATGCGTTGGATCATGTAAGAGGAAGTAGATTATGGAATTCGACAACATTGATATAGCACATTTTTTTCAATTATTCTAAATTTAGAACAGAATTGAAGGAGTCTTTTATGAAGTATAAGAAGAGAAGATTTCATCCCACTAACCAGTGAACTCATAATCGTCGATCAGTGGTGAGCCTGAATTTCTTAATATTTTTTTTTATTAATTGAGGAAAAATTGTCAAAATTCTTCAAAACACAACCATGGTTTGGTTGAGTATTTTTATTAGCTTTAGCAGTCAATTTAAAAATTTTATGCCAATACTATACATGTACATGACTCCATCATTTTATCATTCTTTTTTTTTTTTTTTATTGGTTACACACTAAAAATGGGATTTGTTTATATTTATAATAGTTTTGAACGTTAATAAATATCCATCAAACAAAAAACATTCCTTTAATTATTACCATAGTCGATAGTAACAATAACACAGTTATTTTTTTCTGCCTTCGTTTTTCACCTAAATTAGGAGTATTTGATCCTGTTCAACATATATGTCCATTCACGATGCGTTAACTAAAAATACATATATATTAAAATTCTTCGTCAATGATTTGTATTCATTTCGTTGACACATTTTCTTAAATGTAATTAGAAAAACATTAATTCTCAATTTCCTCTTTTAGTGCAGAAATGCGATTAAACTTTTGAAGTCCGACAGCTGCAATACAATTTTTTTTCTTTGATCCTTCCAAGCCTGATTTTCATCCCCTCCTGAATCTTGAAACTGAATCTCCTGGCTAACGAACTTAATCTAGGCTTTAGGGAGACCCCTTCTTCCTCATTACCATTCAAGTAGCAGGGATTTTCGAGAAGGGAAGAGAATGCAAGGAGGAAAAAATATTAATTCCCAAACCCGCGTGTCCTCTACCGGAAAACTCAATGCATATTAAAAGACATTATAAAATAGAAACTTAATGAGAATTATGATTATCATGTCTATTCCACATGCGAAAATGTAATAATTTTAGAAATCATAGCTATAGTGAATGAGCTTCGTCAAAGAACTACTGAAAAAGGGATATAAATTCTTTGTTTTTGGCAATGATGACTTCCAATTAAACAAAAATTGAATTTATTTACTAACTGTAAAAATACAAAAAACATAAACACAACAGCTTTAGCACATCACAGCATAAAATTACAACATAAATTCAACTTCAATAAACCACAGATGTTAGGCACAGAACCAAAAAACAATAGGAAATTACATCACAAAAAACAATAGAACAACAGTAAATTATAAAATAGACACCACACATTTTAAACAAAATTAAAATTTAATAAAAATTAAATTACAGCTACATAAAAAATAAATATTTAACAACAATAGTATAAAATTAGCAGTCATATCCAAAGGTCAGTTGTATTCAACATGACAGACACCCAATAATTGGTCTAAAAGCATGATGATGCTCTGGATATTATATACTTTAATTTATTATAACATGAATTTAGAACCTGACAATGGAGCTCATTAGATTACAAATTACAAATTTGATGTAACAGCGCAATTCTGACATGTATTGTTAAATGCACTATATTTTGACTCAATTTTTTAGCCATAAATCAACAAAAAAACATTGAGATTGTAGTTATGAAGATGGGAGTAAATATCCTGAAAGGTTAACTTGTAAACATGTAATTTGGAAATACAACAAATAAATTCGATTGTTGTTTAATTGGTAGTCATCATTGTCAAAAACAAAGAATAACATACAACTTCCCAGAAAAATAAAAAAAACTTATATAAATGTTTTTTTTATCGAAATACCCATATTTTTTTCGGTATTCGTTGACATCGGTATCATCTATTTCGATATTATCGATTATTGACGTCATCTCTATGATATTTTATTATAAAAATCAAATCTATCGTTTTCGGAAAGCTCTAGAGATTGTATATGCATCTGATCGTTAAAAAAAACAATTCTATTCATCTCGCCTGTTCTCACTTAAAGTGTTGTACTCAGTAAGCTGAAATTTATTTTACTAAGGAGGGTAGAAGAATTAATATTTTCATTAATTAATTTAAAGAGGATCCTAAGCAACGCATCTATTCAAGTGAATGTTATCAATGGAGAGAATTTCTTAGGATTACTATTAAGGAAGAACCTCACATCTTCTGATAATCTGAGCTCATATCTTCATAATTTTTGTTTATTCATATCGAGGAATTTTTATACAAGCTCATCTAGGTGGATTCTAGATTCAAATGCATCTGCCTGTCTTTTGTAGAAATATGAATAAGTCAATCTATCTTCAAATTAGAAACTGAACCTTGGAAGTAAAGGCCGTCTGTAATACACAAGAAACGATCGAAGAGAACAGTTGGAGATGTGAAACAATAGAGACTTGAAAAGACAAACACTTTTAGCTTTCAGTTGATTAATTATCAACCGGGACTGATGAACTGCGAACAGCGCACTTTATTGCTGTTTCCTGAAACTTGTGAAGTCTATTCCCTTTTCAACGGTGATCTGTAGTTGGAGTGTCCAAGTTCAAAAGGGTTCGAAGAAGAAGTTCTTGAAAGAAGTTGAGGAGTACCGAACGAGTAACGAACCGTTCTTTCTCCCAACTAGATCAGAGTGTTCTGTTGGTGTTTGTTTTCTTATTTCGTTTTTCTGTTTTAATTTTAAAGTTCTGATGGATGGACAGTACATCATGAATATTTATATTATATTAAGAACCAAATAAAATCTGGAGGTTTGTAATATACTCATAAATCCATTTAAACAATTAACTAGATGAAACAAAATTTTCAGGACATTCAGTCAAAACTTACTTGTCTGAATGGTCTGAAAACTTTTTTTTCATCCACTAGCGGATCCAGGATTTAATTTTGGGGGGGCTTTTTTTTCATAAAAATGACTATGATTACTATGGAAAAAAATAAAGAAACTAACTATCTATATGAAATGGTGTTTAAGTGATTACTTAAGTCCTTTTAAATGTAATTACACGAACAATAATAATTTAAGAGATAAAATTTTTTTATATATTTTTCCATAAAATATGGTTATATTTTACCATTTTGGGGAGGGGGGGGGCTTCAGCCCGAAAGCCCCCACCCCCCGTACATCCGCCCGTGGTTTCATCCATATAATTGACCAGTCGACTATTTACTCATCTTTAATAATTAAATATATAAATAACATGGGTAAGCTGTGTGTGTGTGTGTGTGTGTGTGTGTGTGTGTAAATATATATAGAGAGTGACAAACTCCAATTTCAACATTTTTAGTGATATTTCTGATTGGAAAATTTATACCTTTATTGACAGTTCTATATTTCAACAATGCAATCACCTACTCTAGTATCAACTTACTCACTGTCAGTACATATATTTTAAATTTTCCGTACTAGAAATATCAATAATTTACTAGAAAATGTTGAAATTGAAGTTAGTCATTATGTCAACTGAAAGGTTCATATAATACTTTCCACCTATTTTTTGTTTATTCGTCTAAATATTCCTTATTAAAAGTATCCATTTGAAATGACCGACTGTACTATCCTTTTTTGTTATTAGAGGCCGCAGTAAGGTCAGGCAGTACAAATGGAGGCCACACCAATTCTCTATATTTTGTTGTTGCTATTTTTATTTATCACTCAATACACTCTGTAGTATACATAACTTGATTCTATTAATTTTCAATTTTTCATAACTTAAAAAGTTTAAAATTCATTAATTATTGCGCTAGATTAATAAATATCGCGCTAAAATGTTTGGAGGCCACAGCTACGTCACGGAGGCCACATGCGGCCTAGAGTCCCCATGTTCCTCACCTATGATATATACTGTTTATTAAATGAAAAACACTAGAGCTAAGTATGTAGAATATATAAAAATTGAACTTTTAATGGGTGCAGTTTAAAAAATTTACAATTAAAAATCATAAAATTAATATGGAAATAATAATCCATTGAACAAAACCCTTTTTATAAAATTATTAACATCCGCCTGAAACTTCGTGAATAGCTTCATCTCGTCGTAACCTACCACTATTTTATTTTGGAAAACTTTTAGAATTAGAGAGTTTTCAATCTGGAGGTCGGCAAACTTTGTATCTTTAATTAGGTACTAAAAACTCGTATATACCCGTATTCTTTCCACTTGGATAGTAAGATAATTTGATCACTAAATCGAGAAAAAAAAGATGGCCTACAAAATTATTATAACGTTTGGTCTATAATACCTCGTGATTTTGGGGGTGAAGGTCGCGCCAAATGGCCCATTATTTTTTAAGGCCACCATTTTTCTCAAGTAGGTGCTCAAATTATCCAACGATCCTAGTGAAAAGCAAATCGATATTTAAAAGCTTTTAGTACCGAATTAAATAAACAAAGTTTGACAATCTCCAGATTGAAAACGCTCCAATTCCGAGAATTTTAGTAAATAAAATCTTTATAGGTTACGATGAGATGAAGTTATTCACGGAGTTTCAGGCTGATTTAGGACTATGCCAATAAAAGAAAAAGAAATGCAATAAACTTCCTATCACACAATCATAGGCGTCGTACAATCAATGCAGCAGGTTAGACGATATGACACGACTTTCAATTATTATATGCTATTTGATAAATGCACTTTTCGTCGGTAGGCCATATCGTTTTTTGAAGGTTATATTCTTCCTGAGGTACAAAAAATAAGCATATCCACCAGAAAAGAGAAAACATATAAAGAATAGGAAGTTTTGCACGACTCGGTAAATATAATATTTATGGTTGCTTAGCCTCCACTTATCCTCAATCTTTAGAAATCTATACAATATTAACGCAAATTAAAAAAAAAAAGTTTTTGATTAAACATGAATAATATTATAACTTATTCATAAAACTGAAATCCCACTCTAACAGGATCGGAATGAAACTCAGATGGGACGACCGTATCCTGAAACATTTACACCAAAACTGTTGCATATACGATGTCTTTCATGAATCTCCCAGCACTTCATCTATTATACCTTTTCTAATAGTATAAATTAAAAGTAATAAATAAAGACATTGATTGCTATTTTTGAAAATGTGAGTTATTAGTAATTTAATTATAAAGGCCAGTTGAAAAAACAGTTTTAAATTTGTTTACATTCGGTAATTGTGATATAAATACCGACTGCAATTATTATAAAAATTATCAATTTATAAACAATACGGCTATCATAAAAAAAAAATTATTTCGTTTGTTCATTATCACTTTTATTATATTTTTTTAATTGTTCCTTTTATCTTGAGCTTTAGGCATTAGATAACTACGTCATTACCATTCTACGAATATTTTGAACTGCGTCTTATGTCTTATGTCCAGTTCATCGGTTATTTACGTTTAAATGCATTGCATCCATAATTGCCGACCTCGCGTAGATTACAGAGTGGATAATCCTCTACTCTTTTATCGTTACATTTTATCTTGTTTAAGACTTTTCATTTCCAAAATTCATAATCTCTTCGAAATTTGTTCTTTCCCCATTCAAATATTCAAAACCACGTCAAAACGTGCCACCTCAAAAATTTTAATGGTGCAACTTACGCCATGAAATTCCCTTCTGAACACCCCTGTACCTCACCATATTTTTAACAGGAAAAATGTTTCTTATTTTTTTAGTATTTCGGCTTTATTAACTTTTTAAAAATACTAAAAAAAAAACAACTCAAAATTTCTTAAAGTACTGTACAGTAAATTACTCGATGATAATACATGTTAATAATTATAATTTAAGCTAGCTCTTTAGTAGATTCACTTATTTTTATTTTTTAATAATTTTCAAATATTTTATTGAGTGATTTAACATTCTGTCACTATATAATCAATTATTATAGTAAGGAAAGTATTCATTCATACCATATTTACAGAAAATATAAATAAATAAAATACAAGAAAAATAGTAATTAACTAATAAGCAAAAAGTATATAAAAATTAAATAAACATCACTATAAGTAAAGTAAAATAACACATACATACGTCGATAAATTTAGAAATTTTTGAAAATGGCTAACAAGGGAAAAACGTTAATAAATGAAATAAAATTTATTTTCTTGTTAAAATGAATTTTTTTTATGGAATTTATTTGTGAGAGCATTTGTGATTTGAAATCTTAATCTGTTATTGATTGAATATAAAATAAAAATAGTAAATCGGATATTATGAAAAATGAAATTAAAGATAATCTTGTTTATTATTTCTTAAAAACTTATAGATAAAACAATCGCTCGACATTTTAAAAATACTTGAAAACTTTATTGGAAGAATGAACATAATTACCAAATATAAAAATATACAAATACATGTTTTGAAAGATTATGTGTATCGCAATAAGAATAATAAAATATTTGAAGTAAATCAATTACATAAATAATATTATAATTTAATAATAATAGCATTAAATATAATACTAGGAAGTTAAATTGTAAATATAAAGCTTGTACAAATAACATTATACACAATGAATGATGAACATTTTTTTTCTATATATATTTTTGGATTCGTTGTAATTTTTCAAGATGAAATTTATTTTACCAGCAAAAAATAACCTAGAGACTTGATGTTACAAAGTGAGTAAGTTGATACCAAAAGCCCTTCAACCGGCTTTCAACTTTTCTCGGCTTAAATCACATCCATTATATTTCTTCTATTTCTAAAATTCAGCCTAAAAAAATCTTAATATACTTATTTGTTTACATAATAATTTTAGAAAATATTAATTAATATATTTCAAAGCCATTTTTATATTTTGTTTTCATTGCATTATTTAAAAGTTGATAATAATAGAAATTAAATTATCTTCTGATACCATATCGTTTAGTTTTGTTATGTGTGGCATAACAAAATGTTTAATTTGAGATATCTACATTTTTAAAAATTTTGATATATTCCAAAGATATAAGAAAACTCTCTATGCGTTTGTAATATGGCGATCCATTTCAGACCATTCATTAATACAAAGCTTTTTTAAGGGTCAGTTTTTTTTTTATAATTAAGAGTTATTAAGTATTGCTTATATTTTATTGCATATTTTTTACGAACATTAGATTCATTAGATTTAAATATCAGAACGAACTTACTGAATAATAATTTAAAAAACTATAAAATCAACACTTTTTGCTTTCTCACTATTTTTTCTTAACAAAGCACTTCTGTAGATTAAAAGAAACCTTACACGGACTTTGTTCACACACTTATATTTTTTAGTCAGCTAAGAAGTTTGTTTCCTCTTATAATCATTAAAAGATATGAAATATACGGAGAAAGAAACTCGTGGTTAAAAAACTTAAACCTTAGTTACTTCGTCTTTGAATTACAGGCCTTGTTACCATTCTTGAGAAACCTGAAAATTACAGGTAAATTGCAAGACAATTATACCGCTCTTACGCAGTTAAGAAGTAGTTAAAGGCAAGGTACTGTAGTTACACTCTTTAAAAAGTAGAAGGGATTAAGGTTTGTAAAATTAAACTAGTCCAGAGTTTTACAATAAATTTTAAAAATATTTCCTGATATAAACTATTTGGGGCTCTGCTCTGATTTGTTTTTGAGACTTTCCAAAAAAATTATAACAATAATATTTTCATCTAATTATTTATTATTTATTTTTATGATATTTACAACTGTATACAAAAAATACATCTGGTAAATTCGCACATGGATATAATGACATGGAACACATGTTGAGAAACTACCCATTGGTAGCACTTTTTTCAATAAAGTCTCAAATTAACGAAACAAAAATCTATATCGTGACCCTTCCCCCTTTTTAATGAAATATAGGGTGGAGTTCCTAGTCCATTTGGAACCCAGGAACATTTATTTTTGCCTCCTAAAATTTTATAAACTATGAAAACAATAAGCTTTTGAAAGTACGGTTGAAGAGCCTCCTTAGAAAGCGGGGGCCGGGACGAATGCCTCTCCAAGGCACACCACTCTATATCGATTAAGAAAATAAAATTAGGTATTGAAAATGACATCTTTTAGAATTTTATAATAAACTGCATAATAATACGGTGATCAGTGCCGGCCTTAGACATTCGTCGCCCTCGGGGCCTCCTGTCCTAAGAAAAATTTATTTATTTATTAAACTTTCTTGTATTATGATAAGGAGTTGTTCTGGGTTGCGGTCTAATAAATACTAAATTTTTAAAAAATAGTATTTTTAATTGTTTCGACCCACCTTACATGTCTTCATCAGGGCTACAAAATATAAAAGTCTTTTTAGCCCTGGTGAAGTCCTGCAAGGCGGGTCGAAACGTAGGCGAAATAATTAAATACTCTACTTTTCAATAATTTAGTATTTATTTGACCGCAATCCCCGACCAACTCCTCACATTATATCACGGTCAACCATCTCTACATCATTATGTTTGTATTATGTAATATTTAAATCTCATTTCATACAACATTTTTCTAATACAGTTGCTTTATTGACAGGCTAAAATTAATTATCTTAATAATTTTTGAATTTTTTTTTAACCAATGCGATTGCCACGATTTCCTCAACCTGTGGCCGGCACTTGATAGAATAGATAAAATTCTAATTAATTACATATTTGAGCTAGTTTTTTTGCAACCAATTTTTTATTATTAAAAAATTAAAATCAAATAACATGCATTTTGGACTTTAAAAAGAAAAAAGGATTTTTTTTTTCAATGACTGAAGAATGCGGTATAGACGCATTTTATAAACGGGTTATCCGGGAAATATTTGGGAACCGAGGAAAAAACAAAAATGTTTGATTTAGAGTTCACAGAAACAGGAGGTATTGACGTAAATCTGACGCAGTCAAAACAAGTTCTATTCCGGTGAAAAGGGTGTGTTTTTGGCATCCTTTATTTTGCTCTGTAAATTTTCTTTTATTTTCGTTTCAATGCGTCATTAGCAACAAAGGTCCTGTACTGTCGATATTAAATCCTTTTAAAGTACATGAGTGGCATTAGAAACAGCATTAATTCTTTTTGATGTAGCGTCACACTTTGAGGGTGTTTTTAATTTTTTTTTACTTTACATCTTTCTTATTCTATTATCTCTGATTTTGTTTAGAAGTAATACAAGTTATTCTTTCAAAATTTCAAAACATTTACTCCTTCAATAAGCACGAAACTCATCCGAGCTTAATTGTTTCTCCACTTAACTTTGGAGATAAATATTAACATAAAATTTTATTTTATATTTTATTTAGATATATAACATTCTGTCTCGTGGGCAATAATTATAGTGATGAATGAACACATTCACACCATATATACAGAAAATATAAAATTAACAAAAGTAAAATAATAACTAAATAATAATAAAAAAACTATGTACAATAAAAAATTAAAATAACCTAAAGATAGTAAATTAAAAACACAGTCATACCTATATACAATATATACAATCAGGCAGGGAACCCAAAGCCAGGCTTCCCCCTCCAACTATAGAAGGAAAAGCAGGACTCTAAGAGATCCCTGCGCTACTCTCTCAACCGCGTCACTCATGCTAAAGCCAGTGGTACATAAAATTAGAAATAAATATTTCTTAAAACCTTTTATTATGAAGATATTAAAAATAAAAATATTTCAGATATAACAACAATTAGTTGGTTCCATAAGTTTTATAACTGACAATCTAGCTGACAATATAACTGAGTATTACGAAACATTTTATTTTATTTTTATTCTGAAGTTGTCCAATTTCGTTCCCTTCCCGTCTTAAAAAATATAAGTAAATTTTGGTTATTAGCAAACAACCAACATTTTCTATCAATAATATCTTAGATAAAAGTTATTTTCAACTCTTAACTTAGTAATACGCTCAATAAAACAAATAAAATTTTTATTTTTACTCAGTAAATTCATTGTACATTTTTAAAGTCAATTGTTTTGCAAATTTCAAATGTTTATAATAATAATGAACCACTTTTAAAGTAATTCTGGCAATTGAAACTATTTTTTTCTGATGTTCTGAAAATAAATCTAACGTTGTTTAGGATGATTTTATAGTATTTTTTATCTCAAATCACAAGTACGTATGAGACAAAGCAGGAAAAAATTTTAAAAAAAATTCATAACATAAAATTTAATAACTATATTTTTATTTGTTATATTGTCGAGTTAGGTAATTAGAGTGATCAGAAGACCTCAACAGAATGTGTTCGATTTAGGAAGAAGTGACTTAGTGTAAATATATATTTACAATTTACAACTTGTGGGTACGAGTGACCGTGCACGTGTGGCGCTACCAGGTAGCGGTAAAGTGAACTAATAGACCGGTAGGTGTGTCGGGCAGATGAACTAGTAGGCTGCCACAATATAATAGTTTAATTTTTTTCAATTTGGATCGTTACAGATATTTACGATGAATCAACTGAAAAGCGGTTCAGCAACCAGAGAGGAAAAAAAAATAAAAAGTTAGAGACTATTAATAAAATGAAAGTAAGAATAGCAATATAACAGTAATAATAAACTAAACTAGTAATTAGACTTAAAATAATAAAAAGTTAAAAAACTGTTAAAAGATTATTAAAGAATGACAAGCAAAGATAGGAAAGAATTATTTTTTTTTATTTATTTATACACCCTAGCTTGTAATATTAAGTGAATACAAATATTGAAATACACAATAAAGTTTAGTGTGGAAAAAACGATGTACGAATAAATAACAAAAATGATTATTTCAAAACCAAAGTTCTTTAATCATAAAGGCATTTTTTCTACAACTGATGAATTAGATAAACTAATATAAAAGTTTTAAATCCATTATATAAACAATTTTGGGGGTCTTACTGGACTATTCTAAAACGTATTGGATATATCCAAGCTTTTGCGACAACTTCTGTTGATGTAATAGAATAAAATAAACAATAGCTTCTTGGTTTGGTAAGTTTACTAAGTTAATTGCACAAACAGAACGAAGCTTTAACGAACTACCGCTAAGGTGTCAGGACTTTGATTAGATTCTACATCAGACAGCGTAAATTCGTGGATATTTTCTTTATTCTTTCGATTCTACTGGCTAAGCAATACAGAATATTGTTTATCAAAAGCATAATTTTTATACTAAAAGGTCATCAACATTTACTAAAGTCAACATTTACTAAAGTATAATTAGATAAATTAATTATATGTAAAAGAAAAGAAGTGAAAAAATCAACATGGCGAGATTAATAATATGAAAAATACAAATTATAAATAATAGTTCATTATAAAGAGGAAGAAATGCTGAATATTTCCCTAGCTTATAGTGTGCAAGTCCGATTTTTAATTTCTGAGATATTTGAATCCATATCTTCCATAAAACTCGCTATCGTTTGGTTTTCGACCCGTTTATATATATTTTTACTTTCACTTACGTATATATGTAATACATAGTAAGGGTAAGTATTGCGATCGAGAAAATTTTTAAATCTGAGTTTTCAACGGAAATACACGTTTTGAAGTACCATGAATCGAAATAAGGTCTGTACCGAAAAATGATCTATGTTTCTGTGTGTTTGTATGTTAACAGTCTAGCTCAAAAACTAAAATTCGTACGAAATTGATATTACGTATTTAGGTTAGGTTTATGCCTTAGATGTGACAGCAAATTTTTCCTCAAAATCGGCTAATCGGAAGTGCCACTTTATATCAACGCTGAAACACATTTTTTTTTTTTATTGATACCATTTGAATTTTCTTTTTAAATTTATAAACCATCGAATTCCTCTCGTATCCAATCCTTACAGTCCAAAAGTCTTCGTAAAATCCTCAACGCTCCTTACTTTGCCACAAATAAAATCATCCATAACGACCTTAATGTTCCGTATGTTTCCGATTTGGCCCAATCCAGATACCTATCCTTCCATAACAAACTTCATAACCATCCGAACCCTCTCGTTACAAACCTTGCTTACTTCTCGATCCGTATTAACCCTCTGAGGCGTCTGAAAAGAAGGTGGCCTCGTGTTCTTATTGTGTAAATTTATTATTTGAGTGGGTGGTTCCTCAATAAGCGGTTTCATGTTATTATATTCCAGAGTGCACATTTACTGGATGTATTTCTTTTAATACAGTTGTAAATATCATGAATGAATAATTAAAAAAAAAAAAATTTAAACCGTAAACCGTCTGCAATTTACAATGAACAAAAACACGATGCCCGCCACTCAAGATATAACCTATAAATGTATCCGTTGCTGAAAAAAGGTTGGAAACCTCTGCTATATATGTCAGATTGAAGAACCTTCTCCAATTCATTTGTCGTGTTTTTTTTTTATCTGGTCAGCATTTATCTGATCTTATATTTTTTCTATCCGAAATATACCTGAATAGGGAAATGGTTAATTACTTGGTTTTGGCTTGATGTCCTTAAAGCTTTACATTGAAAAATTCCAATAATATTCTAATACTATTTTTACCAAATTATTAGGACAATTTCGGGAAAATTCATATTAAAACCCTCAACTGTCACTTCCTAGATTGTAGATTTTGGCGTAAAAGTTGCTGTAACATCCTAGACCACTGGCGGATTCAGGATTTAATTTTGGGAGGCTTCATCCCGAAAGCTTTTTTTTTCATAAAAATAACGATAATTACTTTGGAAAAAAAGAAAGAAACTAACCACCTATATGAAATGGTGTTTAAGTGATTCCTAAAATCCTTTTAAATGTAATTACACGAACAATAATACTTTAAGAGATAATTTTTTAATATTTTTCCATAAATTATAAATAAATTTCCATAGTTATATTTTACCATTTTGGGGGGCAGGCTTCAGCCCCAAAGTCCCCACCTCCCGTAGATCCGTCCGTGTACTAGGCATTTACCTATTTACCTTAAATAAGTAATTTCAGTTTTGTTCGATTTTCCGTTTTTAAGCTAGGCTGTTGCACGAAAAAACGGACACATACAGATTATACGAGCATTGGTTATTTGGATTTAAGAAACCTTAGGATGTGTATTTCCTTTGAAACATCGGAATTTTTATAACATAACCCTCAACCACCATGTCAGGCATACGGGGGAGGGGTTGTTCTAGAGGTACAACTAAACCTATTCTAACCAGAGTGGGAGGGTCGAGTTTCATTCCGTGAGGCCGCCTCGAAATAAAAGTCAACCACGCCCAGGCCGGATTCGGACCGGGCAACGCTCAAACAGACTCGGCCACCACGACCTCGAAAAATCGGATTCTATACCCTTTACGATCGCAATACTTTTCCTTATTATATATTTTATATATACTTAAAAGAAAGTAAAAACTAACCCTATATATTAACACTCTGTCTTTACCCTTCATCAATGTCAATTAAAATACTTGAAAACGTTTGGCCTCTCATTTTGATCTATAGGTAATTAACATCCCATAATTACAAACCTGGGGCTAGGCTTCCTTCCGTCTGATCAATAAGTCTCTTTGAACACTCGTTTCGATGATCAAAGAGGAACAGATGATGAAAATGTAGGCGAATTAAATTTTTAATAATTGTTAACAGTTCTTGAAAAATAATTTTCTAGAACATTCTATTATTTCTTTGCTCGATATTTTTATTGAAGTAGAATAATAATAAGAAACTACTCGAGAGTATCATTGTAATTTCATTATTTTAATTAATTATTGCATTTTTTTTCTTTTAGTTTATCAGCTATTTAATATTTTTAAAAATTTGTCCGATTATTTTTAAAAACTTCACCCCTACATGTTTTTTTTCCTCATGCCAATTTACTTATTTAATTGTCAATATGATCTGACATTGACAGAACCTAAGTCCGATTTTTAGTTTCTGAGATATTTTAATCCATATCTTCCATAAAACTCGTTATCGTTTGGTTTTCGACACGTTTATATATATTTTTTTTATTGATACCATTTAAATATTCTTTTTAAATTTATATACCATCGAATTCTTCTCGTATCCAATCCTCACAATACAAATCCTTCGTAAAATCTTCAATGCTCCTTACTTTGTCACAAATAAAATCGTGCATAACGATCTTAAGGTACCATATGTATCCGATTTATCCCAATTCAGAGACCTGTTCTTCCATAACAAACTTCAAAACTATCCTAACCCTCTAGTTTCAAATCTTTATTCCTCTTCGATACCTGACAACCCTTCAAGGCGCCTGAAAAGAATCTACTTATGTAAATATATAATTAGAGTGCTACCTATAGGTAGTTTCTCAACAAGCGTTTTCATGCGATTATATTATTCCTGTGTACACATTTACTAGATGTATTTTTATATTAATACAGTTGTAAATGTCATAAATAGATATTGAAATAATGAGTAAAATACTCCTCTGGAGGTCCCCGCTAGCTGGTGATGGTTAACTTGTTATGTTTAAAAGCTCAATTATTGTTGACCCCGGTGGTTCGTTGGCAGTTATATTGTCCATAAATTAACTTTCATAATTAACATTGGATTGTGATTCTAGTACAGTAGATACAACAGATTGTCTGGTACAACTTTTATGGAGCCATGCAATGAATATTGCGTAAGGTCTTAATTAAATCTATTATTCAAAAGTCTACTGGTCACGGACAGGTAGATCAAGTGATTCTTGAATCTTTCACGAATATCGTTTGGCTAAAATGGCACAATATTATGTTTCTTTTTAAATTGCATAAAATTTAAAAAACTATATAAACAAGATAATACTGAACAAAAATAAATCTGGGATCTACGCACACGGCTTTCCTTACTAATTTGGTGAAAATTCCAATGCATAAATTATATGCTGTATTCTCACCAATATTGGTGTGATTAATATTTTCATTTTCTTACTGTCACTTACATCTTCACCGAACAACATGTACAATACCTCGGATAGAGAGGGAACTACAATAACATTGCTCGATGGCTCAACTGTGTTGAGTTGCTAAATCACACAGCGTACTATAATATTTAAAACTAATATGCCAAGAACAGTATACAGGATCGAATAAGCGAAAGCCAAGATCAATCAATTTATGTGGTAATGGAGGATCCCCAACGAGTCTAAAATAATAATTTCTTCCATGGTCTGCATCTGCTCCCTTCCAACATCGAGCTTCTGCCAGACATGACTTGTAGTACGAGGAATGGTTTTCCTGCTTCCGAACTATGGTCCCTTAACTGAGAATTCTATATCGCCGAACTTCTTTATAATTTATTTTAATCAAGGAGCTTATTTCTTATAGATATCCTTCTTCTCTGGCTTCTTCTGATCCTGAACGTTCGTATCAAATCTGATCACTATCAGTGCTTCCTTTACCGTCGTATTTAACGCTAGGCTGTCCTAGTTGAGCCTTCCGTATCCAGGCAATAAACCTCGAGGAAACATCTATATTTCTTTATTTCTAGAAGTTGGGCTATTTGATATTTTATAATATTGTGCAGGCGGGTGACAAGGAGCATGTTATTAGGACAATTGCGAAACACATGAGCGGGGGGGGGTTTCTGACTCTCGGCCACATTTGCTGCAGAGGGGTGTAACATCTCCGTTAGTCTGGCCTCCGGTACCCAGCACTCCGTGTGTATTAACATATGATTAATATCATTGTGGGTTGATGATTGACTGTCGTGATTAATGAAGAGAAGGATGGTTGGGGTGATCAGTCAGAAATAAAAAGACAAAAATAAATAATAACATTTATTTTAACATTTGCCGACGTTAAACATTTGCCGACGACCTGAATTTCATGCCTTCATTAGGGCTGTTCTATGAGATAGTTTGAATGAATGAGATATATGAGTTATATCGAGTATTCGACCTATCTCTTCGGGCAGTCCTGATGAAGGCCTGAACTTTAGCTCGAAACGTCGGCAAATGTTAAAATACATATTATTATTTATTTTCGCCTTTTTATTTTTGACTTCCCAACCATACTTCTCTTCATTATGATCAATATATAATTAACATCAAATTTCCTGATGTTCATCTATTCTGAGCTGGTTTGCACCTTTCTCTCTTAAATAAATTTATTGGAACATGGGTTTGCTTTAAAATAGTACACACCAATTCTCTGCCACTTATACTTGCTCCAGTTCTCAAAAGACTTTTTCCTCAGGGATTGTCTTACATTTCAAGCTGTTTCCATATTAGTCGCTTCAATCCTTATCTATTAAAATTTTTATAGTATAACATTAATGGGAATTGGGTAGCTCAGTGGTAGGGTACTAAGCTTCCAATGCTTCAGGTCCCAGGTTTGAATCCCGGCACATGGCAGAAAAATTATTTATTCTGTTTCATAGGCCCTGAGGCGACCCTGGGATAGGGAGACTCTCCTGGAGCACACCCAGCCTCTATAATGTGGGTATTATAATTTAATTAAATAATTGATTAAGAGGGAAAACCTGGCGGTTGAGCATGATCATGGCCCGATCCCCTCCTTGCACAACCACTGACCTTGAAACCGTACTTTCCCTAAATAATACTGAACCCAAGACCCTTCATGGATTGTAGTGGTACAGGTTTTTTTTTATAACATTAACATTTTTATAGTATCAGAAAGCATTTGAATTCGTGAAAGTTTAGAATAAGAGTTTTCAATCTCACCTAATTGCGTATGTGTAAATGGGTATGGAAATAACCTCGCTCAAAACAAAATCGTACGAAATTAAAATCAACGTTTAAGGTAGGAAGATGACTGTGATATTAGAGCAAAGTTTTCTATTTTGATTTGCTACATAGGTAAATATAAGACAAGATCAGCCTGTCCGATCCTAAGATAATTGTGGTATAGAAACTTAGGTCATTGGCAGAAAATGAATTTTTTGGAGTAAAGATCTTGTAATAAGAAAAAAAAAACAAAATCCAAGGAAGGCGAATATTTTTATAACTATACAAAATATGTGAGTCAATTATTATAATTTTATAAATTAATAATTTTATAAAAATTGAAGCACATTTAATATACAACTAGTATTTTATGGCTAGAAGATGGATTTGAGTGAAACAATAATTAATGCACTTCCACAGCAGTTATTATTGATATATAAATCTGAACGATTTCAAACATTATTTTTATAAGAAAACTTCTAGTTAAATACTTTTTTTTAAACTATATTTACTTTGTTTATTGTATTGAAAAACAAATATTATAAAAACGTTTGAAGTTGTTTTGAATACAATAATTTATACTGCAATGCAATGCAATGTTTAATGTTTGCGGTTTATATTAATTATATACCATGTATATGTACAATACTTTCATCATGCCTAGCGAAACGTAAATTGGCAGGTATTTGCTACGTAAATGTTTCCTCAAGGGATTTTTCCAAAGGATTAATAACCACCATGGGTAATTTAGTTATCGTATGACTAAGTGTATGACTTAAAAACATAATTTTGTGTTGAGCCAATTTTAAATGCGGTTAATGGAGATGTCTTTGACGATAGAGACGATAATCGGCCAAATAAAGGAAGCAAATATTTAATAGCTGGCCACTTGGAGCAAATCACAACCGTCGAATCGACTCTATTAAGCTCTGACGCCGTTCTTGATTGAACGTCTGCGGCGGAGTCAAATCTTATGCGTTTTCCTTTTGGAATTGTTGTGGTATATGTCTTCTGGCAGGATTTATGTTTGGAATTGGGTTTACTTAGTCAATGACGACGCCCAGTAGTCTAGGAGACGAAAAAAAATATATTTTTTGAAATTTTAAATCATAAGTGCCATTGACTGGTGTACAAGCTATTTTGGATTAAATTTGCTAAGGTCAATAATAAAAGGGACTTTCAGATGGTACAATACGATAGCTGTGCAGAGATACTGGTTGTACATGATGGGTACTGCCACTGCAGTAGTACAGCCATCCACTAGCGGATCCAGGACTACCCATACGACATGGTGTTTTAGTGATTCTTGAAGTCCTATTAAATGTAATTACACGAACAATAATAGTTTAAGAGACAGTTTTTAATATTTTTTACCTATAAAACATGGTTATATTTTACCATTTTGGGGAGGGGTCCAGCCCGAAAGCCCCCACCCCCGTAAATCCGCCTGTGCAGCCATCGTATGGAACTCCCTAAAAGTCCATTTTATCATAGACCTTATTAAATTTAATCACTGTATCCACAACAAAATTTTGTCTAATTTACGATGGTGTATTTAGAATTTAATTATCTTGAACATTTTTTGCGCAATTTCTTCTTATTCAATAATAACCGTGACTACCTCAAGAAAAAGAGGGAGTGGAGAAGTTCAGTGGTAGGGTACTCAGCTACCAATGGTAATCGTTCCAGGTTCGAATCCCGGTTCATGGCAGAAAAAATATTTATTCTGTTTCATTGGCCGTGGGTCGACCCTTGGTAAGTAGGCCCTCCTGGGGCACACCCAGCCTTTATATAAAATAATTAATTAAGATTAAAAATCTTGCGGTTGAGCGCGATCTCGGTCAAATCACCTCCTTGTACAAACGTAGACGAAGAAACAGTGATTTCCCTAAATAGTACTGAACCCTTAATGGGTTGTTAGTGGTACAATTTTTTTTACCTCAAGAAAAACAAGAAATCGGTACTAAAACCTTTTCCGTTCGGAATCTGACCGATGCATTGACCATGCATCACGTCAACTTTTTGTTGGAAATTTTGTCTGGATTTACAGGGTAAAATGTAAAAATTGATTTTTTTTTTTTTTTTTTTGTAGAAAAATCTGTCATTTCTTCATGATTTATTAGTATAATTTCATATTTTATTTCCCTATGCTATTTTCCTATTTGGCAGACTACTTATAGCAGTTGTAGACTAAAAAATTTCACTTTTAGCGCAAACATATAAACATATAAAATTGTTACATCCGTTATTTTGCACTAACAGTAGCGATATGCATGTATAAATAAATTAAGCAGAGAGGGTATTTAACTCCAAATGGAGGTTAGATTTCCTTTAAAAATTAAAAAAAAAAAAAATTTATTTAATAAATTTGGGGAATTTTAAAAATAAAACTAAAATAATAATATTTCGTATGAATTTTGTAAACTTCAAAATAATCATGCATAAAATGAACAAAAATCTTATGACGACATGTTTTTTTTTTTCTATTGGCATTACAGACCATTTAGATCTTTTGCCGCTTTAACAGGCCTGCTCCATCTCTCCCTGTTTTGGAATATTTCTTTCCATTTATCTTCTTGTCTTTTTGGCCTTCCATCTTTTTCATTCTTTTGAGGCATTCATAGTTACGTAGAGGCTTCCAGATGGCCCGCCCATCTTAACGTTCGTGCCTTCGTATCATGGGATATTGATTGACCAGTTTCTGTAAGCAGTTCTTTATTGGTCTTACTTCTCCATGTGTTAGTACTCTGATCCCAGATCGCACCGGTTATCGTGCGGAGGATTTTTTCTCTTTTGGTGACATTACTGAGTATTGATTTATACCTGATTCACAAATGAAATAATAACAGTTATTATATGATTTTTACGCCAAATGGTTTTTTTTTACCACTGTTCATTGATAAAATGAATACAACATATTAAATTCTTTATATAGTGTATTCTTTATTAACCCTAACAGAATATTTATCTTGTTGATTATATTTATGATGAAGATCCCGTTCAACTTATCCAAATGAAAACTTAAGATACAGTTCATTATTCAATCTCAACTCGTCCCGCTCTTTTAATTGTTCCTCCTACCAAATGAATATCTAAAGAAATAGCTCTTTCTCTTCCTATCAAAGAAGTGAACTTTATGAGTTACATAGCCTCATCCTGTTTAAAAAGTTGGCCAACGAGCTTTGAAGATTGTCACAGCCGTAAATTTCCTCTCTTAATTTCCATAAGCTTCGCCGACGATTCATTTCGTAGTGCGTCTCGGTCGGTGCCCCCTCGCCAAAGTTATCATTGATATTTATAGGGGAGGGGGGTTAAGCAATTTCGAGTGTTCCTCAACAGTTGATATACTACCACAGCACCCTTGATTCAAGTTCTCATCAGATAATTTTAAGTTGTAAACAACATCAATAATACCCCTTCTTATCAAATTATTAACATCCGCCTGAATCTTCGTAAACAGCCTTATTTCATCGTAACCTACAAATCTTTTTTTTTTTCAAGAAAATTCTGGGGATTAGGGCGTCTTCATACTGAAGATCGTCAAACTATGTCTATTTAATTAGGTACTAAAAACTCGTAAATACCCATTTTCTTTTCACTTAAATCGTAAGATAATTGAGCATAAAATCGAGAAAAAAGGTTCAAAAATATTGAGCCGTTGGGCGAGGCCTACACTTCCTAAATGTAATAACGAGGTTATCTATGCCAAATGGCCCAATATTTTTGTAGACCACCATAATTTTGTTATCAAATTATCTAACGATCCAAGTGAAAAGCAAATGGGTATTTTATAGATTTTATTACTTAATTAAATAGACAAAGTTTGCCAATCTCCAGATTGAAAAAGCCCCAATTCCAAGAGTTTTCGGAAATAAAATATTTGTAAGTTACAATGGGATGAAGCTATTCACGAAGTTCCAGACTTATGTTAATAATTTAATAGAAAGGGATGTGTACCAGGGACTATAAGAAGATGGGACGTCACATCAGTTTTATTTTGAAATTATTAATGATTTACATATTCCTGTAAAGAGACAAAGGTAAGGTCTTCTATTTTTTTTTTTTTTTTTTTTTTAGACTTATAATAGCATAGACCAAAAAAAATATTAAAAACAATTTATTTGAGCTATATTATTGAGCAACAATCAACAAGAAAGTCTGGTTATGCAAATCTTAGCAGTATACAGAATAAAAATATGTAAATTGTAAAAAAAAAAAAATAAGGAAATAATTATGCTACATAAGAAATAAAGCTATAAAAATAACTAAAATATCACTATATTTGTAACACTAATAAAGTCTACAGTTATCATTCAATACGTTCAACAAGTAGTGGCCTCAAAAAATAACTGTTCTGCAACATTAACAAACAAAAATAATTGAAAACAAACTATTCGATACTCACCAACAAAGGATCACTCAACTACAAGAGCTTGAAAAAGTGATCAAAATTACATTTCAGGACCAAATAAATAATTTTTGAAAAAATCACAGTACAGTCCAATGATATATTAAACAAAGATCTTGAAGTCCACTTAGCTTAAACTGAGCTCAAATTATTTCTTAGCAAAGAAAATAATTTAGAAAAGAAAATTCGAAACTTTGGAAGTTTTTATAATAACAACACTGGTCAGAATTTTCGAAAACTTTTTTTGCAATGATTTTGTCTTGACTGATGACTTATTTGCTGATATACTTCGTAAGCTACCTGAATTGAGAAGTAGCTGTCCAAATTACACATTATCAAGGTGGTAACTGATTTAATAGTATTTACTTGTTTCATGTATAACGATGTTAAACCACTGATTTGATTTTTTTCTTTTCCTCCTTTAATGAGAAAGGAGCATAAGGGAAAGCAGGGTAATAAATCATTTTTAAAGTTAACTAAAAATATTAGAGTTAAATTGACGAATGAATAGAGAACTTTAAAAATAATACTTATTAAAAATAACTCGCTATAAATGGCGGTAGTTATAAGCGGTGCGATGAAGGATTTCGATGATGGGGTGTGGAATGAAAGGGCCAGATAATGGCATTGTGGAACGAAATGAATAGAGATAAGAGAGAAGGAATGGGATGGTTAGGGAATACAGTCCGCAATTTACTGATGTCCTTTAACGGTGGGGAATCAGTTAAATGTCCTATCTCTGTCTAGAAAGCCGAAATATTAAATAATAAAAGTGAAGGTTAATTAAGAATAAATTAAAGTTTAAAAATTAAAAGGAATTTATGTTAAATGAGATAATTATATTATCAGCGCATTCATTTTTTTTTATATTTATTTTAATGGAATTAACAACTGTATTACATAGAAAATACAATAAGTAAATGTGAAATTGGTAACATGACATGTACAACATGAAGAGAAACTACCCATTGGTAGAACACAAATTAAAGTGCTATATTAGAGGCCATCTTCTTTTCAGACGCCTCGGAGGGTTATCAGGGATCGAGGAGGAAGCAAGGTTTCAAACGAGAGGATTCGGATGGTTCTGCAGTTTGTTATAGAAGGACAGGTATCTGGATTGGGCCAATTCGGAAACATATAGAACATTAAGGTCTTTATGGATTATTTTATTTGTGACAAAGTAAGGAGCGTTGAGGATTTTACGACGGATTTTGGATTGTAAGGATTGGATACGACAGGAATTCGATGGTTTAGTGGAGCCCCAAAGCTCAATTCCGTAAGTCCAAATAGGTCTTATTATTGTCATATATACGAGTCGTTTATAATTGATTGAAAGCTTAGATCGTTTGTCTAGTAAGTGCTGCAGTAGTCGAAAACGTCGGCCGGTTTCTAGTCGTTTCAATCTGGTATGGAGGTTCCAAGTGAGTTGTTTGTAAAGTGAGTTGTTGGAGTCCTAGGTATCGGATTTGTTCGACAGGGATAAGAGGGCTATTGTTGAAGGATACTGTAGGACAGGAAGTCATGGGTTTACGACGAAGAGTGAAGGTTATTTGATGGGATTTATTGGAATTTATTTTAATCCTCCAGTTTTGACACCATTTTTCAAGACTTGTGATGTGTGATTGAAGAGTTTGGGATGCAATAGATGGATCGTTATTAACTGATAGGATACACGTGTCATCGGCATGCATTCATTTTTGAAATTGTCTTTTACCTGCTTCTAAGGAATATCCTAGTTCCTCGTGTATTATAAAATCCATGTTAGGATCAGTTCTTAATGTAAAAGTACTATTCCAAGATAAACGATACAGTGATAAGATGTTCGATGGCTCTTCTTTTTTTCCCCCCTTCCTTGCCTTTCGGGCTACACGGGGTTCCCCAATCCGGAAGACGAGGCGGGTGAATTATCCCGATTTAAAATCCCACCGAGTACCGGGATTTAATGGCAGAGTTAAACGTCCCCTCGGCACACAGTGATGGAAAACAACTACTTTCATTTACTTGTTCCACTAAGATTACGGTCTGTTAATAATAAAATGTAATTTTTTTTCAATCTGTAACCCTAATCTGTAATTTCATAACAGTAAATTGAATCTGAGAGGATTTGGTTGAACCTTTATGACTTGATCTCTATCAGCTGTTGTTAATATAATTTTTAAAAATAATGAAAAAATGATATATTCTTTTCATCGGAAAATGTGAGGAAGTGTCGATGGTGTTCAAAATATCACTATCGATAGTTTTAATTCTTTTTTTTTTAGTAAAAATAAAATAAAATATTTATTATTCCATAAGAACTATCATAAAATGAATATTTATAATTAATAAACGATACACTTATCAAGTTATTGCATATGTATATATTATAATTATATTTTCTGATTTATTGTGTTTATAAAATTCAAAAATAAATAAATAAAAATAACGGTTGTATGTAATAATATAGACAGTAGTTATAAATAGGTATCTAAAATTATGCGTTTTATTAGGTCTCTATCGTTTTCTAAGTTAATTTATTGTCACGTTTAATAATTCTCAGATTTAAACAAATAAACAGGAATGTTTTTTGTTTTTCGCCAGATTTTTATAATGCTGACGTCATATTTTTGTTCCTTGGCTTTGAACACATAAGTGTACTAAATATCGAGTTAATCCAACATCATTAACGTATTCTAGGTCCGCGTCCATGAAAGCCTGTCTGTCGTCCCATTGTACCTTTAGAATAACAAAATTGTACAAAAGAATAGAATACTACTGGCCTAAAAGTTTGAAACAATAAATAAAATTGATAAAATAAACTAAAAAGTAAAGAAAACCTTATGTGAACAAGCTATATACAATACAGATAAAACTAAGTACAAAACTTAAGGCTAATAAAGCAGTTTTGGAATGAGGCAGATCTATGAGAAGGGATGTATAGGTCAGAAGGTCGAGATCTTGTGGTGAGGGAATGGAACGAGGACTTAAATTGGAGAAGGTTGTAGGTATAAGAAGGATGATGATCGTTAATGATTTGATAAATGAATGTGCCTAGGAAATATTGTCTTCTTACGGAGGGGAAGAGACACCCTAACTCAGTGTAGTGGTGGGAGACTCGGGAGCGTCTCGGGGTCCCAATTACAAATCTTACGAAGCTATTCATACGTCTCTTCAGTCTATCACGGAGTTCTACCGATAGGCCATCGTACACCACACAGCTGTAGTCAAAGTGGATTTATTTACTATCATTCGTACAAAAAGCTGTTCAAATCCAATTTTCAGCCAACATATACCTAATTCCAACCTGATTTACACTGAATTCCATCTGAGATTTTTCCTTCTTCATACGAATGGAAATAGACATGACAATACAGAACAATTATTAAGAATTCATAACATATTATGCTGCTGCAATTAATAATAACTGAACCCAAAGTAATATTAAAATTAATAATAGAGCTGGTTCCATACTAATGATTATTGATCATACCTATATTATAACAGAGGGTGGAGAAGGGTGCTAATTAAACGAAGCGATTAGGAGATTGTTGTTAGGCTAACGATGATTGGCCGAAGCTGAAGAGATGTGCCTTGGTCCCATCAATCATAAGGCCTAATGCTCTCGGGTGGATGTGTCCTGCGCGCTAATTGGCTAGTGTCAGCTCCATCTGACCCGCTCTGGGCGACCTCTTCAATCCTGATATATAGTATCCATTAACCCCCGTCCCCCTTGTGTCTAGCTCTTGTCCAAAGTTTTAGTTGAAATTCTGAAAAGTATTTTAATTGATCGTTTTTGATCCATCCTGCAATGAGTCTAAATTCTATCATCATCGAAATTATATTTCTAAAAATTTGATTTCATAAAGCATCTTAAATTATTCATGTTGTAACATTGCTTCAGCTAAGTTGTTGGACATTTTTCAAAACCTTAATATCGGATTTCTCGTTCAGAGCACACGTATCTACCTTCAGAGAACATGTTACCATTTAGTAACTGTTAACCTGCAATCTGCAACCTGCGATAGATTATCGAAATTTCAATGTTTAGTCTATCATTAATCTAAACAGCAACTATTATCTTTCATACATTTTTTGTAACATATAATATCTTTCAAGATATGCTTTAATCCTTCTATATCCATTTCTTACTCACCCTCCGAGGCGTCTGAAAAGTGCTACCATTGGGTAGCATACTCAGCAAGTGTATTCATATCATTATATCTATTATGTCCAAATTTACTAGTTGTATTTATGTAATATAGTTGTAAATGTTATTAAGAAATAAAACCATTTCTTACTCTACCCTGATGCCATGTAGCCCGCCGTGCTTTCTTTCACTTCGTTTTTTTCATTTTACCCTATTGGTTTCCTCTTTTCCTTCTTTCTTCTACTTCCACTTTCATACTTATCTTTGATAATCTTTCTGTAGACGACTAGCGGATCCAGGATTTAATTTTGGGAAAGACTTCAGCCAGAAAGCTTTTTTTTTTCGTAAAAATAACGGTAATTACTTTGGAAAACAGAAAGAAACTAACTACCTATATGAAATGGTGTTTAAGTGATTCCTTAAGTCCTTTTAAATGTGATTACACGAAGAATAATATTTAAAGAGGTATTTTTTAATTTTTTTTCCCATAAAACATGGTTATATTTTACCATTGTGGGGAAGGGGGCTTCAGCCCCAAAGCCTCTCCCCGTAGATCCGCCCGTGTGAAATAAATTTTTTTGGTGGTGTGGAGAGGGGTTGCCGCTGTTCTACTAACAAACTATCGATAAAACTCATACGCTGTTAGTGTTTGTTTTACATAAAATCACCAATGCAAACGAGGGCCCAACTGGTATGCTAATTCTATTGCAGAAGAAAGGACATATTTTTTTGGAAATAGCATAGCGAAGCACCATCTGCCACCAGATCCTTTCCTTAGTACTTGGTGTCTCAGGCTCGACTTTGCTAAGGTCACTGCTTTTTCATATTCTTTTTCGTAGCCAAATATAGAAAAAATAAGTAAAGAAATATATAATATATCTTGATTTAATAGATCTAGTATATTAAATATATATATATATATATATATATGTATAATATATCGTAATTTAATAGATCTAGTATATTAAATATATATATATATATATACCATGTTTCTCACCACGACACTGAGTTAGAGTGACTCTTTCCCTCCATTCGAAGACAATATTTCCTAGGTACATTCCTCTATCATATCATCAACAATCATCGTCCTTCTTACGCCTACAACCTTCTCCAATTCAAGTCCTCAGTCCACTCCCTTTCCACAAGATCTCGACCTTCCGACCTTTACATTCCTTCTTACAGATCTGCCTCGTTCTAAAACTCCTCTATTGCTCGCTCTATTAATGTTTGGAATTCCCTTTCTATCAAAATTCGGCATTCTTCATCCCTATCAACATTCAAAACCCTCCTATTCCAATTCCTGTCCCAAAAACAGTCACATACCCGCTAACCTTTTATCTAAAATTACATATAGCTCCTAAAATTACATCATGATGTATTCACATATGGCTCATAACTTAAATACTTATTATCAGATTCGACTTTCTTTTTTTTTTTCAATAGAAACACAGAGTTTACTGCTAAAAAGAATGTAATGTATTTTTTATTTTTTCTAAAAGTATATGGTAATATTTTACCATTGTACATAGTTTTAAGTGTCTTGGCAAAGTTTCAAGAGTTTTGTATATAGATTTTTTTTTTTTTTGTATATAGTATGTGTAACTAATATTTTCTTTACTGGTTTATCTCTACCTTTACTTTTTATGTTTGTTTTTATTTGGCCAGATATAACATTTTAATTTTGTACTTTTTTGTTATTCTGAAGGGACTTCGTCCCAGAATAAAATTATTTTCTATTGTATTCTATTCTATATATTATACTATACTATACTTCTAAAAGGATTCGAAGATCCGAAATACCACGATTACTCGTTAATTTCTAGTCTAATTTCTTAATGATTATAAATGGCGTTAGAAGTATAGTTTCGTGGTAATTGTCAACATTCTTCATGATTTTCTGTTTGTATGTATTAACCATATATTTTCCGCAAAGGCCACGACGACAAAAGCACACTGCATCGATCGACTTGTTTGCTATTCAGGATTCATTTTAAAACTAATTTTCCGACTGAGGAATCAAAGCCTCGTTTATATACTCTATATATCTACCACTGGCTTCGTGGATTGTAAACAGAATATTAGCCAAACGTTGGGTACCGAAATCCAAGTAATATGAAGCTTTTTTTCCTCTGAACACAACGCATTCATAAGTTGCTTTGTCGAATATAATTTTTATTATTTTATCAATATTTTTCGATAAAACAGATCACATTATTTAGTGCATTGTCACTTAAGCTAAAATCCAAGACAATATTTAAAATAATAATTGTATTTTTTTTCAAATACATGCACGTATCAGAGTAACTGTTACTAGGTCCATCAATGAAAAAGATTTTAAATATTAATATTTGGCTCTATCCTTTGAAAATTAATAGCAAAAAATATAGCGCTAAATATACTGCAAAAGGTCGTATCTATGTTAATTCAATTTTTACAAATTGAATTAACATAGAATTTTACACAATACTACAATTTTCTATGTTAATTCTATTTATGCTGAAGGTGGCATGTTGTAATCTGCTACTATGCAAAATAGTATAGAGAAATAAAATATTAAATTATACTAATAAATCTCAGTTTTTATGCTCTTTTGTAAAAAAATTCAATTTTTGCAAACGACATTTTGCACTATTTATAGGGATACAAACTATATGTATTTCTTTTATAAAAAAAAAATATATCAGTAAACCAAAATAATTTGGAAAAAAATTACATTAAATGAATTATTAAAAAAAATAATATATATATATATTTATTTAAAAACACACACACACACATATATATATATATATATATATATATATATATATATATATTTATTTAAAAAGTTTACATATAATAATTTAGATGAACGATTATAAGACAAATACTCCCAGAAATACATTTCATAACTTTTTTAACGAGAAAAAATTTTTATTTAATATTTTAAAACGTTTCGGCGTTTATTAAGTATTTTTAAAAATTCACATTATTAACAACTCTCAAAACATATTTTAACAACTGAATATATTACCCAATGGAAATGGCTAATAAAAGCTGAAACGTTATAAAATATTAATTTTTTTTTTTTTCTTTAAAAAGATTTCTTAATTGTGAAATATCAAATATCAGCAATATTCCCAGGAATACCTTTCACAAATAAAAAGTACATTTCATATACAGGGAAAAAAAGTTGTGGATCCAGGATATAATTTTAAGGGGCTTGGATTTTTTTTTTTTTTTTTTATTATTAATAACGGAAATTACTCTGGAAAAATGAAAAATCTATATAAAATGATGTTTGGAAATTCTTTGAGGGTCTGTAAAAAAACAAAAACAAAACAGAGACAGAGCATTTTTTATAATAACTATGTCTTTTATTCTTGCATGATATATTTTTAATTTTTTTTTTATCTGCTTGTTATATTTACATGCGTCATAATTTAATTCTATGGGATCATTCAGGGAAACAAATATGGACCAATTAAATGAAACAGTATTTTATCATTTCGGAGGGGACTTCAGTCCAAAACCATTTCTACCCCTCCCTTCCTCCACCGTGGATCAACTACTGTAGGTAGATGGAAGAGCATAAATAGTTTTTAAAAAGCTGCATTTTGGGAGTGGGTTTAATCGGTTTATTCTGGCCATGCAACCACGAAATTAATAATAAAATAGATCAGAAATTAGTGAGGTAGGAAACGTAGCATCGAGAGAACGGAAGGGGCAACTTTTTTGCCTAGGTGATTATGCAAATTAAGGAGGCTTTTTGGTCTAAACATTGCGTTTAGCTAAGCCAAAAGAATCGGATCTACTTTATTCAACTTGTTGAGGATAAGTTCAACACTAATCAACTTAACTCAACATCTGCAATCAGTACAATTAAAGTCTTAATAAAATAAATAAATTATTTATTTTTTAAATTTTCTTTATGTGGTAGAATAAAGAAATATGAGATAATACTGCACCTCAGTGGGAACGGTTAGTAGCCCAAATGCAAGACCAAGACTCGCCCTGGTCTTGCACACTCAGTCTTATTCTTGGTCTTGGTCTCGCGCGAAGAGTCTTGGAGTTACCTAATAGCTTATTTCTATTTACTAAACATATCACTTTAGACCTTAGAAAAACGCTCCAGAAAAACATATTGCCATAAAACATATTATTAAAGTCCAACCAAATTAATAAAATTAACTTGACAATACATTAAAGGCATTGTCAAGAAATATAATGACAGGCCCCTACCTAGGAATGGAAGTATTGTAGAGTAAATACAATCTATATACCAATTATTTAAATAAAAAATCTATATTTTTTAGCTCTCATGATTTTCCTGCTGATTTTAAACATTTTTTGTGAATTTTAAATATGTTCATTTAATGCATAATGCATGTGTTTTTTTTTCTTAGTTTTAATTTTCTTATTTTTTAGGTTATTTTATTTTATTATCTACTGTATATACTTTTGATTATTATTTTGTTATATTTATTTTATTTTTTTGTACATATAGTGTGAATGTCATCCTACCTCACTATCACCAATGTCCAAGAGACAGATTGTTATAATACTCAATAAAAAAAAAATAATAAAAAATAACACGATTAAATTAGACTAATTTTCCTGATAACCGATAAGAAAAATCATTTCCATACGATTTCTTTGATTAACTAAAGTAATGTAAAAGAGAAAATGGAAAGGGAAAATTATTAAAAATCAGCTTATAAAATTCAATCCACTGTAGCGTTGCTATAACTGGTCCGATTTAAGACGATTTTTAATAGTGTTTTTTTCGGAAATTTAATAACCTTTAGTGGATCAGCTGATGAGAAGGTTGTCTCCTCAACTCCTCTCTCAGTTTTTACCAATTTTATAGCGGAATCTCTCTGATTATTCACGTGATACAGTTAATTGTATATCAGAGCAGTTGATATTTACTGTTGGCATCTTTTTTTTTTGTTATTTTAAGAAAAAAAAAAAAAAAATTTTTTTTTTTTTTTTTTTATTTATTTATTTATTTTTCTCTTATGATATGCGGTATGATCAGCAAGTGATGGCCAGTAAGGTGCCCAAGAGGTCTCGGTCAGACGGAGTTAGCTCACCAGCCAAACAAAGGACTCGTCGCTGCCTACGAGAAATACCTCCAGTGACCAAAATGAACACTTCAGAACCAGAACCTCAGCCCCAACCAGGTACGTCTGCACAAGAAACGATTGAAGAATCACCTTTCTTTACTCCAAACCCCTACCAAGTGCTTCAAAATGACAGAGAAGTAATGGAGTCTGCAGCAATACCCAGAGAACCAAAGCCTCCTCCGATATTTGTGAAAAATATAAAAAATTTCCAGATGTTCTGCACCCAACTAAATAAAATCTGCTCTGGCAGTTATTCATGCCTTAACAGGACCAATGACACCAAAATAACACCTGATTCTGCAGAAGCCTACCGAAAAATAGTGAAGTACTTATCAGAAACAAATGCGAATTTTCACACTTACCAGCTGAGGCAGGAAAGAGCTTTACGAGTAGTGATAAGAAATTTACATTCCTCAACCCCCACTGAAGTTATTAAAGAAGAACTAACGACGCTTGGTTTCAATGTACGCCAGGTAACAAACGTTTTGAAGGAGGACAGGGAGCAGCCAGGATTACGAAATAGGATCCCACTACCATTGTTTTTCGTGGACTTGGAGCCATCACCAGGTATCGAAAAAATATATGATATCACAAGAATATACTACACAATGGTGAAAGTTGAGAAGCCATATCCCAAGAGAGACATCGTGCAGTGCCATAATTGTCAGACCTATGGCCACACGAAGACATATTGCCACCATCTGCCGCGTTGCGTGAAGTGCGGTGAACAGCACAAATCTGTAGAGTGCACCAAACCTATACAAGATCCAGCAGTATGTGCCCTATGCTTGGAGGGACACCCGGCCAACTACAAAGGCTGCCAAATTTACAAGAATCTCAAAACCAGACACCAGAAAAACCGGATTCAAGATGAAGCACTAAGAACAAGAAGAGAGAGAGAGCCTTCCAGAATTGTAAACAATGATGTATCATTCTCCCAACTACTTAGAGGTAAGACTTTAACCGATAAATGTCAAGCCCTGCCACAACAACCTCAAACCCAACCTCAAAATCCTCTTCATCCTAATATACCTAACCACCAACAACAAATTCCTCATATTCCTCCTCCTTCAAATGCAACAGATCTCACAAGTTTGTTAGCATCTTTCCTCACCGATTTCAAATCCCTTGTTACTCCACTCATATCACTCCTCACGAATCTCGTATCTCACCTCATCCCTCCTTTGAAAAATCCTTAAATGACTCACATCCCTAAACCCATATCCATTCTCCTTTGGAATGCGAATGGTGTTAGAAATCATACAGACGAACTATCTACTTTACTACTTGACAAGAACATTGATGTGGCACTAATTACTGAAACTCGACTAACCACTAAACAGCACTTCAATATACCACAATACCTGACATATCGTACTGACCACCCTGACGGAAAAGCACATGCCGGTACTGCTGTAATTGTACACCAATCCCTCTCCCATCACGTACTCCCATTACCAATACATGATTTCCTACAGTCCACCGCTATCGTGATAAAAACCTTCTCCTTTCCGGTCACTCTTGCATCAGCGTATTGCCCTCCTAACCGATCCATATCCAATGCCCAATTCAGTTCTCTCCTCGACTCCTTAGGACATCACTTCATCTTGGGTGCAGACCTAAATGCCAAGCACCAACAATGGGGTTCCAGAACCACGAATTCTCGTGGCCGAACCCTGCTGTCTGCACTCAATTCCCAACGTTTTCACCTCCTTTCCCCCAACTCTCCTACCTACTGGCCCACAGATCCCAACCGTAATCCTGATCTTCTTGATTTCTTTATCCACAGCGGCTTAAGTCCCCTCAATTGTTCCATTACACGTCTAAATGAACTTTCCTCTGACCATAGTCCTCTAATCCTTAATGTTTCACTTGAACCTGTTCCCAAACCTTCTCCACCGTCATTCATTAGGGGCCCAGTAAACTGGGACCTTTTCCGCCAAATAATCTCCGATAATATTGATCTCAACATATCCCTCAAAACTCCCGATGACCTTGATAGTGCCGTAAATTCCTTTACTACCACAATCCAACAAGCCGCCTGGACTGCCTCCTTCCCAAAAGACTCCTCCAGAATTCCTAAAAGACCATTCTACCCCAACACCTCCTTAACCTAATCCGCACAAACGCCGTGCCAGATTATTATGGCAACGTACCCGACATCCTACCGACCGCTGCTCCTATAATTACTACTGCAAAAATTAAAACTGGAATTAGCCACCTTCAGATCACAATCCTTCAACTCCTACCTATCCTCCCTCTCTTCTCGCGACAATTCCCTTTGGAAAACCACAACAAAATCCTAAATCCTCACCGCATTTCCCATCCCTCCGACGAGGTGATGGCTCCTGGGCAGCATCTGACGAAGATAAGCTGAGGAGTTCGCCATTCACCTATCCAATACATTTATTTCACATCCGGAATCCCATCCTGCCCACACCGTAACAGTAGAAGAACTCCTTACATCACCAATCCCACTTTCCTTGCCCCCAAAAGCTATTCATCCTTCCGAAGTAAAATTTCAATTAAAAAAACTAATCCCCGTAAAGCTCCTGGACATGATCTCCTTACCCTCAAATCCTTCGACAACTTCCATCCAAAGCAGTCATATTCCTTACATATATCTACAATTGTATCCTACGCACCACCCACTTCCCTCTGCTATGGAAACACTCCACTATTATCCTTTTCCCAAAACCAGGCAAACCTCCAATATCTCAACATCCTATAGACCAATTAGCCTAGTCCCAATCCTTTCAAAAATGTTTGAAAAGATTCTTTGAAACGAATCCTACCCATTATAGAATCCCAAAATATTCCTTCCCATCAGTTTGGTTTTCGCTCCCAACATTCTACTGTTCAACAAGGACTCCGAGTTGTTGATCATATTTCCTCAGCCCTAGAAAACAAGGAATACTGTTCGGGTGCATTTCTGGACATTGCACAGGCATTTGACCGGGTATGGCACTCCGGACTGCTCTTCAAGCTTAAAATCCATTTACCTCAGTCCTTGTACCTAGTCCTCCGATCCTACCTCTCTGACCGCTCCTTCCGAGTTCGCTGTGGAACAGAATTTTCCAATATCTACTCCGTTAAAGCCGGTGTTCCCCAAGGCAGCGTCTTGGGTCCCGTGCTTTACATCCTCTTTACTGCTGACATCCCTGTTCATCCCGATACTTTTCTTGCAACATTCGCTGACGACACCGCAATCTTATCATCCAACTCTGATCCCAACATAGCATCCTTAAATCTCCAAAACCACCTCACCTTGATTGAGCACTGGTGTAATAACTGGCGCATTAAAGTTAATGAATCTAAATGCCAACATATTACCTTTACACTCCGACGCAGCTCCTGTCCACCAGTACACTTTAATTCCATCCAGCTTCCTTACTCAGACACAGTCCGGTATCTTGGCTTTCATTTAGACCGAAGACTAACGTGGAACCCACATACTAGACTCAAAAGACAAGAACTCAACCGACGATACGGCCAGCTATACAGACTACTAAACAGAAAATCCAAACTTTCTATTGAAAACAAATTACTTATCTACAAGACAATACTGAAACCTATATGGACATACGGACTTGAACTGTGGGGGACAGCAAAAGCTTCTAACATCAAACGTATTCAATCCTTTCAATCTAAAGTCCTTCGAACAATAGTTGATGCTCCGTTCTATGTAAATAACAAAATCCTACACCATGACCTTAATATCCCATTTGTCCTAGACCTTATTCCAGAAAAATTCTCCAAATTTCACCAGAACCTTACCTATCATCCAAATCCCCTTGCACAATCTCTATCCAGCACCACCCATCCTTACAATCCTCCTCGAAGGTTGAAGCGGCAGTGGCCCAGAGACCTTTGTAAATAAGCATCTATTGGAGTTTTGGCAATGGCCAGATCCTCCACTCAAGCCCGAGTGTGTATGATTAGGTTAGTTCTTTTGTTTATATACATTTATTTTATTTTATTGTATTTATTTTTATTTTATTTTATTGTATTTATTATTATTAAGTTTCTGTATTATTATTTTTATTTATTATTGTAAATAGAGTGTGAGTGTGTTCTCTGAACACTATTACAAATGTCCTTGATGTGACAGAATGTAATATTTCTAAATAAACAAATATAAAAAAAAAAATAACCTTTTAAAAAAAAATATCACTGCATACTATATAGACATTACTGTCATTTTTCAAAATGATGAAACCTAACTCCCAAATGAAAAATTGGAAGAGTAAATTGGTCCTACTAATTCTTTACACACAGTAACTAAAATGGTCTACTATTAGTAATTATTTTGCCTTAATTTTTGTTTTAAAAAATTATGTATATATATATATATATATATATATATATATATATATATATATATATATAATATAGTCTTGGTCTTGCAACAATTAGGCAGTCTTGATCTTGCAAAATGCAAGACCAACACCGATTTCTGACAAAACTACATACGACGTATATGCGACGGTTATACCATAATACAATATTAGTGTAGATATTAAGGTTACCTATCATAGCGTAGTAGTGAATAGTGTTGTTGTTCCTATATAGCTACACTTCGAATTCGAAACTACTCAAGTCAAGATAGTTATCAACACACTAGTGTTGCGAGAACATCCAATTTCTGTAAAACCAGACAGAGACAGTTTGACTGATAATTTGAAAAAAATTAATTAAGAAATAATGAATAATTTCTTCATTACTTCCTTCACTTTTGACACTCCCTTATATTTTGATCTTTTTACACCTTTGGTGATCAAGAATATTCTCTGTTTATGATACAAGATTTTTGTAACTCTGAAAGGACGATGAGTGATGACACAAGACGAGAGAAGAGGGGGGTTGACGGACTACGAATATGCTATAAGTTGATGATGATGTAATAAGGAGGCCTACGGCCATTTTTGATATACGGCCTGATTCTTTCCTTCATAAATAAAGTATAAAGTTGCCCAAACGCGAGACCAAGGCAAGTCTTGGTCTTGGTCTTGCGCAAGAGTCCCGCAACAGTATTGCGGTTATCTTTATTAGCTTATTACTATAGAGATATTACTGTAATTTTTTAGATGGGAGAAACCTAAGTAAACGTAAGTGAAATATTAGAAGAGTTAAATGCAAAAGTATATTGTTTATACTAATTCTTTATGTATAGTAACTAAAATTTTCAAGTATTACTAACTATTTTGCCCAACTAAAAAATTTTTTTTTTTTTTTTCCTTTTTCTTGGACCTACAAAATTTTAAAATAATTTTCTTTTTCTTGGTTTTGATAAAATAATATTGATTCTTCCATCTTAAGGCTCCTTGTTATTTCTATGCGAATTATTTCGATAATGTGTATTTAGCCATTCTCATTGGCTCCAAGCATCTTATTAATTCCATCCCATACTATCTCCTTCTCTACCTCAATGGACTACCTATTCGTTTTCATACTTATATTAGAAATTTAGGAATAATTTTCGATCAATACCTCTCCTGGAATAATCATTTTGCTCGATTTATCCGAAAACCCGTTGCTGCCCTAAAACAGTTCCTCCTGAGATTCCGTGATTCTATGTCCCTCTTCAACTCATAGTTTCCTCACTCATCATTCCTCACTTTGATTAAGTATGCATTGTATACGGTGGACGATCTGGTGGGCTTCAGATCAGATTAAGGAGATTAATGAATTGTTTCATTCGATTCATCTTTGGAGCCCCCATGCGTTCCCAGGCGTTCCCATGTCTCCAGTTGTTATGCCGAGTTGAAGTGGCTCTACCCAGTTCTTCCGCGGCAATATTTCTTAGGTCTATTCCTTTTCCGAACCTTTATAACCAAAAATCCATCTTATCTCCTTAATTTTTTCACTCCTTGTTCCTCTGTTCACTCGTTTAACACGAGATCTCAGTCCATAAATCTATTTGTTCCCTCTCATAGAACCGTTTCCTTTAAAAAATTCTTTGCCATGCGTGCTACATCTGGAATTTATTACCTACCTCCATAGGTCCTCTACCTTAACCACATTTAAACAACAATTATTCTTCCACCTCCTAATCAACCTATCTTCCGAACACATGTAAGAAGAAAATTTTGTATTTAAGAACTGATACCTTCATTTGACTGTTATGTTAGTGCTATTTACATATTAACAATATTGTTAATCAGAACAATTATACGAACACTCATTTATATTTATGTGCAAATTAATATATAAATTACTTGTACTTAACTTATTTTTATTTTAAGATTGGATTATTATGTTATGTTAACTAATTATTTTTTAATTTTGTTATAATACCAGACAATTGTCATTTTTTTATCAATGTAGTTATTCTTAGGGGACTAAATTTCTCAGAATAAAATTTACTTTCTTCTTCTTCTTCTTCTTGTATATCTATACGGATCCTCCTGCCGCTCCACTCAAATACGATCTAACCTATCGTCTTAGATCCTTATAAATGACTTAATATTGTTGATATCAACCATTTTGATTAACGTCAAAATAATTGGTAGAAATGTAGCCTTGTATGGTCAGTATATTGACGAAATTCTATATTGATCGTGTAAGAGGCCCTTTAAGCAAATTATTCCATCGTCGATCAAGTAGAGGAATTTCCAATCCTAAGAGCAAGTGGCCCAAATAAGAAGAATGGTGGATTTCCGGATGGGCTAAGGATTGAATAAGATATGATGGGATGAGATTAGGAACTTGATTTCCTCCCGAAAGAAGGAGAAGAAATCAAGATTTGGATCGTTACCCATGAAAATTATTCTTCTTTGGAAGGGATCTGAATTTTTTGTATTGATATTAATATTGATCTGAATACTTATGTATTTTATTGAGGAATAAGAAGATATAGTGGTTTATTTCAGTACTAAACCAAATAAATATATCATTCAAAACGATGAGAGTGTGTTCTTAAGTGGGAAATATAATTGATGCGATTTCATTGTATCGAATAAAATGGACATTTAAAGTTTTTGAGCTTCTTGACGAAAGAATCCATAAAAATCGAAGCGAAGGTGGGAGGATTTCGTTAAGGCTGAACTCACCGATAGTATGTAGACATGTTATTGGTGATATCGACATCAAATCTTCGGTTTCGCTGAGATTTTTATTATCATTATTATTTCTAGGAAATTAGAAAGCATTATGGGAAAATAAAAATTCCTTTTTTCATAATTTTTATCATAACTTTTATGGTGGAAGTGATCACTATTCGCTCCTTTTCGGATAGTCTTGAAAATGATGGCTCAATCGTTGGATTTAATAAAGAATTAACGAAGACATGACGTACCGACCAAAAAAAATTGTTTGAGAAATAATACAGAAAGATACACAATTTTATAAATTTTTATATATTGTTTTGATATAATTTACAAAAATAAAACTTTTACAGAAAACGAAAAACGCTTGAGTGATCAGTGGACCAGAAGCACTTTTAAGGAATCATAAAAAAAACAGGCGATAAGAAGCCATAGTTGAGGCTGTCGTTCCGATAGTCATTACATATAATAAAAAACATGAGTTCAATGTAGCTTCCTAATATTTATTTTACCTAAGTAGTTTTTGGAAGGGGAGGAGTGAAAGGATAGGAAAAACTGATATTTTTGATGTATGTTTGCTACTAGTAAGTATAGATACATTGTATCGATTTAGCTTTTTTCTGCTATAAAGATTTTTTTACTACTAATTTTTTTTTTAATTTTTTTTTAAACTTATTTATTGAAAAATATTACAATCTGTCTCTAGGACATTTATAATGGAGTTCACAGATCACATTCACACTCTATGTACAATAAATATAATAAATTATACAGAAAAATAATATATATATATACAATAAATAAGAATAAAATAACCTAAAAATAAATAAATAAAAAGAACACATACACACCTATATACAATATTTACAATTTGGCGAGAGAACTCCAAACCAGACTTATTCCTCCAACTGTGGAGGGAAAAGTATGACTCCAGGATTTCCCTGCACTCCTCTCTCAACCGCGTCACTAGGGCTAAACCCAGTGGAGATTGTTTACTACAAATTAAATAAAAGTATCATTTACGACGTCAATTTTTTTATTAATGCATGTTTTGAAAATTTAAAAGTTTCTTCTTTGAAATTCTAATCGAATATTTTTTTTCTTATCTGACTAATTAATTTATTTTAATATCATTGTGGTTTTGAAACATGGACCTTGACCAGAAAATCCTCCTACGAGAGAAAGGTGTAGTAAAGAATATGGCGCAGAGTTCCTGAGAATCGGATTTGGAGTAGAAAAAGGAATGAGGAACTGCTGGAATTGTTTGGAATATCCAACATAGTGGTAAAAAGAGCCCAATTAAGAGGACATGTGGGGAGAATGCCTGATCAAAGTATGCCAAAGAGGATGCTCCATGAGAAACTGGAGGGAAAGGGAAGTAGAAGATGCCCTTAGAACAAATGGTTCGAAGATGGAGAAAGAAAGCACAAGATCGTGGAGATTGGTCGGCTGTGGTGGAGGTTTCCCGGGTTCTTGCAGGACCCTAGTGGTATGGTAATAATATGAATTCAACACCCTAATGACCTCATAGGGTTGATTAAAATGATATTGGCGATGATTATAATGAATAAAGGCATTATATATAGGTACATAGGTAAAAGGGTCAGGTATTGGAAACTTTAGAGGGATATTAAAAAAAAAACATTACTTTTTTTTAAACAAACAATATATTTATTTTATTCTTTATGATATCAAGTAGGTATCTATATATAAAAAAAAATATTTTTGTATATTTTAAAAATAAATTTCATTCAATAGGAACTTTTAAACCTCAATCATTCTATATCTTGGAAATAATTTCTCAAACACTTAATGACTGCTTTACTTAAAAATAATTGGGAATACATTAATGTAATATGTATTAAGAATAATTATTAATTACTGATATTGAGATGGTTGACCGTGATTTAATATGAGAAGGAGTTGTTCGAGGGGTGCGGTCAAATAAATACTAAATTTTAAAAATTAATTAATTAAATTAATTAAAATTACTAATTTTTAAAAGTTAGTACTTATTTGACCGCAACCCCCGACCAACTCCTTCTCATATTATTAATTACCATTAAACACAAAGAAAAATATAGGATAACACTGACATGATTGAAGCAACAGTGTTACAATATTTACTGAGGATAGAACATGTACATATAATTAATAATATAATTAGATTTTCATGAAAGTAAAATTTTGGTTCACTAAAACGCTGCAAATTATTACACAATGATTTATTATTTCCAAACAATTATACATCTAAAGTAACATCACCTTCCTGGTAACATAAAGAAAAATGTGGTGCGCGCAACGCACAACGTTCACTTACGTTAAAATATAAATTATTTTCTAACAATGTTGGGCTATTACAACAATTTTACAACAAGTGTGCTTTTTTAACGGAGCTTAAAGCTTATAGCTAACAAATTATTAAAACCATTAAAATAACAAAAACCCTATTAATTATATCGACGGTAGGCAATAAAAACCTCGTTACTCCATCTGTTTTTGTATACCATGCAACTGCAGTCTCTGCGCTATATTATATACAACTGCGAGATTTGAAAGTAGATCTGTATATTCAAACTATGAATTGTACGCCTAGTAGTTATTAAACTGCTATTTCTAAATGTAAAGTTTACTAAAATGAAATTACGATATTTCCATTGCCTCCCATGGATAGTTCAAAAGTTGTCACACTAATTGTTAGTGGATAATGTTGGGATTTCACCAAGGGAAAATTCATCAAATTATTCACTAATTTAATTTTCTAAACAGTTAAATGACGATTTTTCTGAATAAACGGACGTTGATACCTAATTATTTCAATATAATATCAGATCTAGAATTATTAAACTACAGTAAATGTATTGAATCTTATAAACATATCAACGAAATATGTTTATATAAAGAATGTCGTTGCCTTGATTAGGTGGATTTTAAATAATTCTTATGAAACTTAAAAAAAATTTAAAAGTTTGTAAAACTAAAAATATTTAATTAGTAAATTTCCTTGGAAACATGTGATTTCCGTTAAATAATATTAGTTTTATATTAATAGTAATATATTAATACATTATATAATATTACCTTCTACAACTTTCTATATATTATTATATTGTTTTGTTTTTTCTAAAATTCCTGTTTTCCAACTATATATTATACTTATACCTTTTGGCTAATATTTCCAGTGATTCATTTTCGACCTCTATAACCATTTATCTTCTTTTTTTTCTGTTTTATTCAATTACCAGATTCTTTTAAAAGTTATATTTAGCCTTTTTTCATAACTCCTAACAATGAGAGATAGTTAATTATTTAAAATAAACCAAATTAAAGGTACTTTAGAGGAAGAAAATTTAGAAATTTGACATTTAAGTCCAGTTAAGCGACATGAATAGGGATACGACTTTAATAATATCGATGGTTACTTATTTATACATTGATAAACCGAGTTAAATCAAAATCGTTGGAGCCGTTTTCGAGAAAATCGTAAAAATGTGTGAAATAGATTATATAAAGTGGCACATCCAGTTATCCGATTTTAACGAAAAAATTGCTGTCACGTCCATGTCATATACAAACCTTATATACGCAGTTTTAGTTTTTTTTTAGCTAGGCTGTTCACACTCAAACCATTTTGCGAGACTTCGTTATTTGTGCTTAGGGAACCTCAAAACATGTATTTCCGTTGAAAACTCAGATTCTTAAATTTTCATGATCGCAATACCCATTCGCAATACCCTTACTATACATTACATATATATGTAAGTGAAAGTAAATATATCTAGACACCATATCTTTGCTTCAAATTGTCTGATTTCAATTTTTTTTAGGAAACTTTTAAATAACCATATACAATATCCGTAAAAAACTTCATCATTCTTACTTCTAGAGATCACCAAATCATCTGGATTTCCCGCAACATTGTTTAAGAGCTTATTGAAATGACTAGACCACTGGGCCAGTATATCTTCCTGTTTTGTGATCATAGATCCATGCTTGCTCCTACATCCTTGAACCGTGGTTTAAATGATGCTGTACTTTCATTAACCTTTTTATCAAACGTTCCAGATTTATTCTGGATGTTGTGTTATTTCATTTCCTCAAGCTGCTTCCCTTCCCATGCCCTCATCTTCTGTGTTATAGTTTTTTCTCTTCTGTTCTCTTTTACTTGTACTGCTCTAAAGCTCGACTAGTGTTACGCTTCTGTAAGATCATTTTATAGGCTTTGATTTTTGCTTCTGCGGTTATTGCGCAATCTCCGTCAAACCAGAGGGACCTCATTACCCTTTCTTGCAGACCTATGGTTTCCTTTGTTACTCCTTTAAGTAGTGCCAAGAGTGTATCCCATTGTCCCTGTACAGAGCCATCTGGCATGCCCGTACTCAAAACCATCTCATCTATCCTCCGAGGGTATGATGAACAAACTTCTAGGTCTTTCAGCTTAGACATTGCTGTACTTTCTGTTTTCATATCCCTGATTTTTCTCGCATTACATGTCCTAGCTCTGATGTTACGAGGTACTATACTACTTGGTAATGATCGGTATCCATATTAGTCTCTCGATAAGATCAAACTAGACTTGTGTCTCCTACTGATTATAACATGATCAATCTGATTTACCATTCTATCATCTGGAGAGCGCCATGTTCCTTTGTGGATACTCTTCCCAGGAAAGAATGAGCTTGCAAAGGTATTTGGAAGCAGCAAAGTTGGTGAAAATTCGGACATTTTAACTAGTAATGTCTTGTAGGCTGTAATTTCCTATAATCGGTTTAAATACTTGTTTCGTACGTACTTTAGCTTTTTAAAGTATCTGCTATAGCTACCTTTATATCGTCTCTGGGGAACCATCGATAGTTCTATCCAACTGATCATAAAAGGTTTCCTTTTCCTCAGTCGGTGCATAGCAGCTGAAAACAATACAATTATAGAGTTTACTTTTGCGTCTAAGGACGCAGATTCAAGGGCTAATCATGATAAAACCTGTCACCAGATCTCTGGTTTTTCAACTGCCCACAAATCCCGTCCCAGAAGAACGTTGCTGTTCTTGCAGCTGTAGTAGTGGTGTGGAAACGCTTCTCTAGAAGTCTCTTTCCATTCCATCTTACCTTCTGTATTGCGAATAAGTCCATCTTATATTGGTCCAATTGTTGAAGGAGTTGCCGAAGCGACTCTAGACTATTATAGATGATTCCATGATCTTTTCTATAAATTCAGTCCGGCTGATTCTCTCTGAGCCCTCGTTACGATTGGTATTTTTTACCGTGTTGCAAATCCCTCTTCCTTTCTCTACCTGGGCTTGGGACCAGGCTACGGCGGAGTTACTGAAAGATTTTTGGTATTATAAAATTTTCCCGTGTATTATTATTCTGTGAAATAAAAATGATATTGAAATTGAAAATCTTTCGTCTGTGAAGCCTGCTGAGCCTATTTTCTGTTTTAGAAAAGATATTCATGAAAAAAATGATAGAATAAAGAAAAGTGTCACTTTTTCAACTGATGAGAGACTGAATGATGCGATTCACGTTTATTTTTGCCTGAAACCCGGCAGTGAAATATCAAAAGGTGGATTTTTAACACTTTCTGAAGTGAAAAAAATCTATTTCTCAAAAATAAATCTTTGGTTTCTGAGTTTTCATTTTCAAACCAAGTACTTCACAGGAAGAAGTTATTTTAAAAAGTAGCAAGGATAATCTTCAAGATTTCCTTAATTGAAAAATGCTTTATTTTCACATTCGGTACATCTAGTTCTGAAAAAACATCAACTTTTTAAGGTGATAAAAACAACCATCGTCTTATCCCTAGGATTAATGCTAGTTTATTTGCTACCCTTGAAATGCTGTTAATGAATCTTTTCGCTATTGTCCAGAACGATCTGTATCTGTAGTTGAACTAACTGAAAACTATATGTTTGAAAAATTACTTTTAAAGGAAAAATACTTAACTTGAGCTAGAAATCTGGTACAGCAGATCTTCCAAAAAAAAATAATAATAATACTATATATTTTGAAAAAATAAAAATGTTACCCAAATAATAAAAAAAAATGATAGTATTTGAGAAAAATAACTGTGTTTTTTCTAAAATGATTACTTGAGTGAACAACCGCAGACAGAATCAGCGAGGAATAAAGAATTAGAGGCATCTAAAGTTCAACAACAAGAACGAGAGTGGACATCATTAAGAAAGCAACCTGGAGGACTTTATGAACAGTATATGAATTCAAGAACTGACTTTTCAAGCTTGTAGTGAAAACTCCGTTTACGGAAAGATGGTTATGAACAACTCAAAGCTAAAAATGGAGAATTAGAATCAACTTGTGAAGAGCCAGAAAATATGTTAGATGATGATAAAGAAGAAGTAGAAGGTCTGAAAAAGCAGAACGAGGAACTAAAGGAAGCGATACAAGCAAAGGATGAAGCTTTAGTCATCAAAGATGAAAGAATTAGTGTTTTCGAGCTGGAAGTTGATCAACTTGAAGACAACATCTAAGATAATGCAGAAGAAAGAGATATAAAGTCAAATCCTTGGAAGTCATTCTCATAATAAGAAAGATGAAATAAAAGAATTGAACAACAAACTTGGAACTCAATCCGGGCGCTGTGAAGATGAAATCATCAACTTATTGAAGAAGAGATTAGAGGAACAACAGTGCAGAGAATCTAGGCAAATTAAAGAAGCAAATGGCAATATGCCCATTATCAGAATCAAGACCATCCAGAATTACATATATATATATTTTTATAAAGTCACGTATATATTTTTTCCATCCATGTTTTTCCTTTCATGGAGATTCGATGGAGGGATGGAGATTTCAAATAAGCTTAAATGCAGATTCAATAACTATACATATATCTATTACTATGGAAAGCCACTTCGTTTTACACACAGCTGTGAGAAGGAAGAAAATATTGACAAAAATACATTATTGAATAAATAGGTTACAACAGATGATAGGGTCGCAAAACTTAATCCTTTGTGTTCTCTTTTATTGCATGTTAGATATTAGGACTGATCAGTATGCTGGGCCACTTCACTCAACATAGTTGAGCAGCTGTACAGTTTTATTGTACTTCACTCTCTTGCAATTAAACTTTAAGATAAATATAGGATAACAGTGATTGAGCACATGATTTAAGAAACAGCGTCAGAATAGAACTTATACATATTATTTTAAATAATGAAATTAAATTTTTCTAAGAGTAAAATTTTGGTTCACTGTAGTAAAAACAATAGTTTAAAATATTAGAAGTGATAGATGAATTATATATATATATATTTGAAATAATTTTTCCTTAACTTAAAATGTAAATAAGTCTGTTGTCTGTTGTCCAATGCTTTTCATTTTTATCTCTTTCTTCTGCAATATCTTGGATGTTATCTTCAAGTTGATCAACTTCCAGCTCGAAAACACTTATTCTTATTATTATCTTTGATGACTAAAGCTTCATCCTTTGCTGGTATCGCTTCCTTTAGTTCCTCATTTTGTTTCTTCAGACCTTCTAAGTCTTCTTTAGCATCATCTAAAATATATTCTAACTTTTCACAAGTTCATTCTAATTCATCATGTTTAGCTTTGAACTGTTCATAATCGTATTTCAATAAGCAGAGTTTTTCTGCAAGCCTGAAAAATCAGTTCTTGAATTCATAAACTGTTCATAAAGTTTTTCAGGTTGCTTTCTTAATAATGCCAATTCTCGCACTTGTTTTTGAACTTTGGATGCTTCTACTTCTTTATTCCTCGCAGATTCTGTCTCCCGTTGTTTACTCAAGTAATCATTTTAGAAAAAACACAATTATCTTTATTAACAACCTCTATTTTTTTATTAGATAATATTTCTATTTCTTCAAAAGATATTGTATCATCTTTTTTTTTTTTTTTTTTGTAAGTTCTACTGTACCAGATTTCTAGCCCAGATTAAGTATTTTTCCTTCAAAAGAAACTTTTCAAACATTTATTTTTCAGTTAGTTCAACAACTGATACAGATCGCAATTGACAGTAACGATAAGATTCATTAACAGCATTTCAAGGGTAGCAAATATGCTAGCAATAATCATAGGGATAAGACGATGGTTGGTTTTATTCCCTCGAATAGTTGATGTTTTTTCAGAACTAGATATACCGTATGTGAAAATAAAGCATTTTTCAATTAATGAAATCTTGAAGATTATCCATGCTACTTTTTAAAACAACTTCTTTCTGTGAAGTACTTGGTCTGAAAATGCAAACTTAGAAACTGAAGATTTCTTTTCGAGAACTTGCGATTTTTTTTCCACTTCAGAAAGTGATAAAAATCAACCTTTGGATATTTCACTGCCGGGTTTCAGACAGAGATAAACCTGCATCGCACCATTCAGTCTCTCATCAGTTGAAAAAGTCAAACTTTTCTGAATTCTATTATTTTTTTCATGAATTTCTTTTCTAAAACGGAAAATAGGCTCAGCAGACCTGACATACGAAAGATTTTCCATTGCAATATCACTTTCATCACACAGAATAATGATGCACGGGATAACTTCATAATACCAAAAATCTTTATTACTTTTTAGTTTTGGATGTTATTTACTCTGGAGATTGATTCAAGCCCCAGAGGCCCCGTATCCTCGGGACAACTGGCCTCCAGAATATTTAGTTCCCCTCAGGAGGAAGGGTGGCCGGGCTATACCCCCCGACGCTGGGTCCCCCAACCTGGAGGGCCAGTGGCTGTTTGCAGTCCAAGGACTGGGCGATGGGATCGCCACATCCCCACGCCATTATATATAAGATTTAAGATTTATATATTAGATTCAAAGCGACAAAGTTAGCATCGGAAAACATAATTCCTACCATCTGGATTGAATAAATAATGCAGAATCAGTGGAAGAAGGGAATTGTATATCCGCTGCACAAAAAGGGTGATGTTCTGGATTGTTCCAAATACAGAGGGATTACACTTCTTCAATGTGGTTATAATGTTCTATACAAGATTAAATATATGAAACTTCTCCCATTTGCTGAGTGAGAAATGGGCAGTATATCTACTATTAGTCAGATATTCAACATCAGGATGGGCCCATTTACCTTCCGTCACGTGGAGGAGTTTGAGGATCTTGAATCAATCATAACATCCAGAAGCCGAATTTCTCTTGAAACTTCTCAGCGACTCGTTAATGCCAACGATGCTGTTTTGGCCAGAACAGACATCTTAAAAGTACATCATTCCCCTTCTACCAAGTGTCAATTGTACCTTCATCAGGCCTTTCCTAACTTACGGCTTGGAGTCCTAGACTAGCTCAGAGGAATAGGCTCATCTTACTTTTGGAAGAAAGATCCTTCGCCGTATATTTGGAGCTGTGAAGAAGGGTAACAATTGGAGAAGGAGAACAAATGCAGAGGTTTATGGACTCTATGAAAGAGTGGATTTCATGTCGTATATAAAATTTGAAAGACTAAGTTATGCTGGCCGAGCACGTTCCACGGGATGCCATTAGAAGAGATCCCGGAGCACTTCGGAAATTGCTGGAAAGGAGCCTGCGCGGGACCAGAGGAAGAGGTAGACCTCGATTTAGATGAGAGGATACAAGGGACGCACGGGAGCTGCTGGGCACACGCAACTGGCAAGAGGTTGTCCAGAATAGATTTTCCTGGCGTCCAGGTTCCGGGGTGTCTTTTAAATCCCCACTCTCATCCTCTGGCCCGGGAAAACCACGTATTGCCTTAAAGGAGAGGAAGGAGAGCACACAAAAAAAATAAATAAATAAAAAAAGAATTTAGTAATAAAGCGGGATTCCCAGTAACAATTCATAATACATGTTACATTAATTAAATCCAAATAATTTATAATTTCAATAAACATTAGGTGCATAAGAAATTATTAACTTCCCAAGGTATGAAATAATTAAAGTTGAAAAGTTCCTATTTAATGAGATATTTTTTAAAAATATCTACAAATTATTTTTTTGTGGATACCTTTTTTATATCAAATAAATATATTATATATTTTTGAAAGTAAAAATTATTTAAAATTTATAATTGTGGATTGATGGTTCGCTAGTGGATAATTGAAGATAAAAATGGTTGGGGTGATCATTCTAAATAAAAAAATAGTAAAAATAAATAATTATATTTATTTTATTATTAATTATTCTATCTACTTTATTTTACTTTAATGTTCACAATATATACTTTAATTTTATCTCTATCTATTTTTATTTTAATTCTTTACAATTCAATGTTATTGTTAGTTTCTTATATTATTGTTATCTGTTTTTTCGTAGCCCTGATGAAGGCTGATATGGCCTGAACTTCGGGTCGAAATGTTGGCAAATATAAAAATAGATATAATTATTTATGTTTAATATTTTTTATTTTGACTGATCACCCCAACCATCCTCTTCCATTATTTAAAAATTTATTATTTTATTTTATATATATATATATATAAAATATATATATATATATATATATATATATATATATATATATATATTTAAATGTATCTATCACTTCTAAAATTTTAAACCATTATTTTTATTATAGTGACCAAAATTTTATTTTTATAGATATCTAATTTTCTTATTAAAGAAATATATACATGTTCTATTCTCAATGAATATTGTAACGCTGTTGCTTTACACCCACATACACATATATATGTATACATTGTTATATAAAAATAAAAATTTCCGTCTACAAATGACCCCAAATGTAGAGTCCAAAAACAAGGAGAAATATCTGAAGGCTTCAAGGTTCGAACGGGCTGCAAAAAGCACTGGAACAGGTAATAAGAGTTAGATCACGGGAAAATGGAGGGGTCCACTTCGGAATGAATCATAAAATCTTTGGATGTGCAGATGATATAGCTGTCCTTGGAAGTAATCAAGAGGACATTGAGAAACTCTGATAAGAGAGGCAGAGCAGATCGGCCTACAAGTAAATGAAGACAAAACAAAATACATGATAATAAGCCGAAAATTCCACCCCAATAACAGGATCTGCGTAGAAGGAAAAAAAATTCCTAGATTAGAAAAATTAAAATATCTCGGCTCCATAATAACCTCAATGAATGATCAACGGGCAGAAATAGACCAGCGTGTAACTAGCGCAAACAGAGTTCTCTTCTTTCTCTCAAAGGTATTGAAATCCCAAAAAATCTACAGAAATCTCACACTAAGGGTGCACAATGTTATGGTAAAGCCAGTTCTGATATAGTTCTAGTAGGCTGTGAGACCTCGACACTAACCAGCATCTTAGAGAAAGGTGTTGAAAGATTTGAGAGGAGAATCCTCCGCACGATATCCGGGAGAATTTGGGATCGGAGTACTAACCATGGAGAAGAAAGGTCAATAAAGAACTGCTTACAGAAACTGGCCAATCAATAAACCATGATATGAAGGCACGGAGTTTAAGATGGATGGGGCTCATAGCAATCCATCTGGAAGCCTCTACATAACAATCAATGCCTCAATAGAAGGCAAAAGACCACGTGGAATAGCAGATGATAGACAGAATCAACATAGATGTAATAGAGCTGCGGGCAGATAAATGGAAAGAAACAATCCAAGACAGGCAGGGATGGAGCAGGCTTGTAAAGTCGACAAAAGATCTACATGGTCAGTAATGCAAACGGAAAAAAATATATATACACAAAAATTGAAATATACTAACAAGGAGAAATGTCTATAAAAAAAAAATCAACAAAAACTGTTGAATTGTCGTCATCAATTGTAAGATCTATTACACAAGATCGTGAAAAAAAAGTTTATTAAAAACTGATTTTATCATGTTACCTACAAGGGGTCATCAGTCAATGGGTCACCGATTTCAACAAAATCTGTTTTGGTGATATTACATCGAAAAATAATTAGCACATATCCCACCATTCGTTCCAATAGACTGTAGGATACTAGAAAAATAAATATTTTATATAATTTCAAACAAAATTAATTTTATAGGTGATAAAAAGTCAGGACGCAGTCTGTTTTTAAGATTTTTATTGTTGCCAATGTTTCAACCCGAGCTTGTGGGTCATCATCGTTGCTACTGATGACGACATCACTGATGATGACCCACAAGTCTGAGTTGAAACATTTTAGTGCTCTATATGCTTCACGAAATGGTACAGACTTGATCCACATAAACAATTAGAAACCAAAGATATAAAATAAAAATTTCTGTTAATTTTAAAAGTTTCTGTTAATTTTTTGCTTAGCTTAAAAAGAATGAAATGTAAAAATTATTGATGTGAGTTGGAAGAGCAGCAATCCAGCTTTCCAACGACTGTACCGATATTGAATTTGGAAACCTGAGAAATTATGAATGCTTTAGTTATCGGTCAGAAAAAAAAATTCTCTAAGAAAATCAAGTACTAAAATTTGCATTTATTTATTTCTATAATAATTGATATTTGAGTGAAACACTAAAAATTAATCTAACTTTACTTTTCCTAAATTTATTTCGCCTACTTTACAAGAAGCGCCTATTTTGTTAATTAAGGTACTTTATAACTCATTTAATAACCAAGCCAATATTTTTTTCTTATTCTGCACAAAAATGGAAATCAATTGCCTTCAAAGCAAAGGGAAAAATAAATAACATAAATTTTATTTAAAATTATACCAAGTATTTTTTTTTCTTGGCTTCTATGACCTATTGGAATGAACGCCGGGACCTGTATCCAATATTTTTCAATGTAGTATCACAGAAAACAATTTGGTTAAAATCATTGACCCACTGACTGTAGCCTCTCCTTGCTGTTTAAAAATCAACTTTTAAAATAATTACTTAATGCAGACATTTCAAAATATATCAGTTTTAAAATGCAATTTTCACTAAATTGGAATGGTTTTCATCCATCATGACAGACGCTAATGATCCAACATATGTTGCCACAAAACTTACAAGCATGCATGTCTTGGACACAATTGCAGCTGGTATCAAGATACAGACAATATCTCACATACACACAAACACACGCGCGCACACATATATTCACGGATGCACCTACGCACGCACATCATATGCGTGTTTAGAGAGGCATGGACGCTGTATTTTAAAAAAAAAAAATCAATTTATCTCTTCCTGTTAGCCTGACTCCTAATATAATTTGAAAAAAATATGTAACAAGCTTGAACTGTATCATATTTTTAAAAAAATTAAGACAGAACACTTATATTTAGACAATATATCTTTGAGAAATTGTAAAAAAACAATGATTTTTATTAACTTAGTCAAAGAAAGAGACATCGTGTTACAAAAATTTCATGTTTTCAGTCATTTCACTTAATCGGATTATTAAATGTTGTACTCATTCAATGCTGAATTTAATATTCTTTTATCATAGATGAGCATAATCATAATCAATGTTTGCATGATTATGATTAGAGTGATCTTGATTACGTGATTACAGTGATCAGGTTTCCGATCACGATTGTAATCGAGAAATAATGGCACATGTTTGCTATATTTATAGTTACTATTGAATCTACATAAATAAAATAGAGGTTTTGACTGTACATTGAATAGAATCAACCCGTTTCATGATATCTTTCCGTTTCATACATTACAGACACCATATCCACTTTAAAAAAATTGTTTGTGTGTATTATCCAACGAAATTTTCTCCATTAAGTACAATTAAATTCCTACTAACAGATTAACCTCAACGTAAATAATCTGGTACCACCCCCTTCATAATCAATGTTTTTTTTTCTCTCATATTCGTTTTACCTCAATACATTTATGTTAACTTTATTTTGATTTATTTTCAATACCTATGAAATAACCTCTCTAGATAAGGAAAGGCCTAAAGGGCTTTACACTTATGCTTAAGTTATGAGATACTTGAGACTGCTGAGCATATCGCGCTTATTGATAACACCCATAAAGCATTAAGAGCTAAGCATCTGAGAAAGATTGGACTCAAAGTTTTGACAGAGAGTGATCTACTTCAACTACTGATCAAGAAATACCCATACTACAACAAGTGATTGGTTTAACTCACTTCTTGGTTAAGATATAAAGAAGATCCTTCGGGAAGGGTAGGAGAGAATGGTAGCTACACGAAGAATTGTTTAACTTGCAGCAGGGTGTTGTAACCCAATGATACATAGCTTTTCGCCAAGGAGCGGGGTAGCCGAGCGGGATAATGCGTATGAACAGCACCGCTAGTTGCCCGGCATACCGGATCAAACACTAATTTGATTAAAATAATTACGAGTTCGCGTCCCGGTGCTCAGGGGAGCTTTTAACTCTGGCATTAATTCCCCGCTCTAACTCCCTGGCCCGGGAAAACCCCGTATAGCCCAATAGCTTCTCACAACTGTAAACACCAGCACTGCCTATCAGGTAGGGCAATGTTCTTACATAATAGATTTTAAAAAAGTATTATACCATTAAATAGGTAGACAAAGTTAGTTAAGTCTACATTTAAATTATGACAGATATTAACAGATATTGGTATGAAGAAAAGAAATATTAGTTGTATCAACATTTAACCTCTCAGTTAGGTAAAGCTTATTATTATAACAGAATATTTAAAAATTAAAACTTTGGCTACATTAATATAAATAGCATAAATAATATAGCATTATCGTGTGTATTCTTACTGCCTTCAACACAAAGTGGATTCTTTTCTACTGTTTTTCTCCTGGATGGATTCTGGATTTGGAAGATTTTCTCCTTTCACTGCATCGTTTTTCAGCCACCCATTGTTACCTGTAATAACATACTTACAATCAATATTCAATTAGAAAATCATAAAATTTTACTAAATATTACTGATAACATAAGATAAGCTATTAACCCCAGAACGCCAGTGGACTGTTAAAATTCGGCTGTTAAAATAATACTATAATGTTTTCTTAAAATTTGAATTGATTTTAAATTATTTTTCGGACGTTCATCAGATATATATATACAGACTTGAAAATGGGCAAAGTTGCCTTGTAAGAAATAAAGTTTTGTGAAGTATAAAGGTTTTGTTAAAGGTGTTCCTCGGATTAATAAAGTTATGTTGAGCAATAATTTAATTTTCAAAACATAAACCCGTGAAAAGCATCTCATTGCAACCACGGAACCTAAGTGACATTCGGCAAGACTAAATATTTATCTCGAAAAAGGGATATTTTAGAGCTTTATAACACAGGGTCCGATAGTTCGATTGGAATTAAACCGGTGTTGACGACTCTGTCAAAATCTTTAAAACATGATATCCTGATTCGACTTGTTGACGTTGAAATCTTCCGAGTTTTGAAAAAAATATAACGGTAATATAGATCCCTTTTCCCTTTTCTATATATATATATATATATTTTTCCCTACGTGGTAACCCCAAACAAGGATCGTTTATTTGATTTTCCTTCATACTCCATGTCTTAACATGACATACTACATGAATTACATTTGTTTACAATTGTTTTTTTTTTCTAGTTTTACATGATATACATTTTTAGTTCAAATTTATATACATTAACAAACAAAAATATAAAGAATAAACCCACAAAAATTAAATCGGAAAATTAAATATTAAACACACTAAGTCAATCCAACAAAGCCAACAAGAAATCACCCACGCTGCCCATCTCTGGTTAGTAAGTCGAAGTCTATATATATATATATATATATATATATATAATATATATATATATAAAATGTACATTGGTTGACTTTTATATTAAATAAATATGTTCATAGCATAGTAAATTGTATGAATGAAAATAATGAATGAAATTGAAAAATAAATATTGATATATATAAACAAATAAAAAAAAAATTGAAAAATGAAATGAAATTATGAATGATTAATAAATGAATGATAAAGACAATCAATATATATATATATATATATATATATATATATATATATATAATGTAGGTTGATTGTCTTTTATATTAAATAAATATATTTATAGTAAATTGTATGAATGAATAATTTACCTTCCAAACTTGATGAGTTGAAACTAAGAGAAGCTTGCTCATCTATCCGAATATTACAGATAGTGATTGCTGTAAAAAAACAAAACAAATTAAATAACTATAAAAATAATTATGAAAGCAAATTAACAGAGGATAGGGATGGCAATCGATAGTCGGTATTATCGAAATATCTATATTTTCCTTCTGATATTCGATGTTTTACCATCGATAGTTTTAATATTATTGTCCCTTTTTCTTCTTTATAATCCTCCTTAGGACTTCCAAGCTTCCTGATCCCCATCCAGCGCTTTAGCTCAGTCAATCAATAGTTGAAATTATTTTAATTATTATAATATTATTGAAATTATTATACGTTCTGGTAAGGACCGTAGCTAAATTACGATAATTACAATTTACATGATCTGAAAAAAATTAATATTATTATCATAACATTTGAATATATAGTCTGAATAAGTTGAGAGTTTTTATACACCCCCTCCCCACCCACTCCCCTAAGAGTTATAAAAATTATTATAATGAACCATGGTCCAAAAGTTGACCGAAAAAAAGATATAATTCTCGCAAGTTGCAAAAAATCATTCGGATGCTGTCAAGTTACCTTTACCTGAAAACTATTTTTTACAGTATTTTTGAGGTATGTGTTTATTTTCACACTTGAAGGAGAAGATGGTCTTCAAAATGATGGCTTCTATATAACAATTATCTTTATGCATTATTTGTCAAAGTTATTTATTTTATTTATTTTTTTGTCATATCTTCGTTAATTCTTTTTATAATTAGATTTGATAAAGTTCTTCGTTAATTATTTATCAAATCTAATTACAAAAAGAAAGAAAAAGATAAGACAAATTTGAGAAATAGTGCATAAAGATAATTGTCTTATTTCATGCATAATGGACTACAACGTTTTCCAATTATTTTAGGATTTATCCTTGTGTGATACAAATTTTATCAAAGACTTTTTACATACAGCAATACTGCTTTGTTGAAAAAAAAAATACAAAAGGAAAAATTAAATTTAATAGACTTAAAGTATGCAAAAAAGTAAAAGCTTGAAATACGGTCGGGAGTAAGCATAAGATCCATATTTAGTGGAATAAGTCGGCCCCAATGTTATTTTACAATTGTATTAGGTATTAGGGACAATGGTAAAAATGGTATTAGCGGCAATAATCACCTGCTCAATGCCTCCTTAATCCCATCAATCTTACGCATTTTAAGTATAGCATTGGCGTTGATGAATGCCGGAAATATTGAAAAATAATTAACTTTAATTTAACATAAAAAAAATTGAAATTAAATAAAGGATTAAACTGAAATGTGAAATAAAATGGAACACTGAAAATGATAGGCGGGAGTTAATAATATTTTTATTCACAAATATTCCTCACCCGGGGCACAATATATACAATATTGGGTGGGGGGGAGGCGGTACATGCCATACGACCGGGAAATCTTTTCTTCTGTAGAAAAAAAATTGAGTTTGGAGGAATGACGCTTTTAATTATCTTAAATGCTGTTAATTCCATTTATTTATTAAAACGGATATCCCTGAAGCGGCAATTAGTTTTAGTTTGATAGTGTATTAAATAAGATTGTACCTTACCATTATTAGCGGGGGCCGGCCTCAGGTCTTCAGCACCTATCTGCGGTAGCCGCTGTGGTCTTCGGACGTGTCCTTGCCTTTCTTCGTTGCTTCGTCCAAATTGGATGTAGCCGAGAGCCTGTGATTCCTCTGGTAGCTCTTGAGCATTTCAGGGTAGTCGAGAACTGTTCTTGGTGAAGTCGGCAGAGCAAGTGAGATCGAACCAGGATGCTTTTACAAGCACCTGGACTTCGTACGTAGATAAGGCCATTTTCGAGAGGGGATAATACAGGATGAAACCGGGAGGAGGGGCCGTGTTATTAATACAAAGTCAATTTAAAAATGTACAATAAATAATACAGTGAATAATTATGGTTGTAAATTCAACAGATAGAATTAATTAAAATTTCATAAGAAATATTTACCTTTAGGTGAAACCTGTTGTAGTCACAACAAAAAGATAGACTAATACTGATTTTGATGATTTATTTATTTAATTCTTTTTTTGAGGATTTAGGAACCTTTCAAATCATCACAGCTCTTAGTTATAAATAAATAAACTATAAATTATCTACTTTTTAAGTTATGTGCAAATGAAGTTACCTTTTCCCGGAAACTATTTTTTTTACAGAATTTTTGGGAGATGTGTTTATTTTCACACTTGAAGGAAAATATATTCTTCGAAATGATGGCTTAAATAGAACAATTAGCTTTATGCATTATTTTTCAAACTTTTATTTTATTTTTTTTTTTTAATTCTTTATCAAATCCAATTAGAAAAAGAATTAACGAAGATAAGACAAATTTGAGAAATAGTGCATACACATAATTGTTTTATTTCATCTATTTCTATAATGTATTACAATGTTTTGTAATTATTTTAGGATTTATCCTTGTGTGACACAAATTTTATCAAAGACTTTTTACTGCTATGTTGATAACAAAAACAAAAGGAAAGAAGTGAATTTAATAGGAAAGACATGTTACATTGCTTTCAGATATATGCATGCCTCTTTGTTGATTCCATATATCCATCTTTTTTTTGCCCTTCCAAGTGTTTTTGCCTTATATCGATGCATTCATTATTACGTACAGGCTTCCAGATGGATTGCTCTGGACTATATGCTCCACCTATCTTAACCTCCTCGCCTTCAGTTTGTTTTTCTTCTCCATCTATATAATGTATCCACGTACTCTGATCCCAAATCGCTTATCACGTTGGTTATCATCTGGAGAATTTTTCAATATTTCTTCCTGGTCCATGGTCCGAGAGCCGTACGTGGCTTTAATATTAGGGGGGCGGACAAGACGGAAAAAATCTCAGGTAGATAAATGATTTCAAACTATGTAATGTAGAAAATAATTTATTATTATTAAAATTTATAAATATTACATATACAATTTTCGATCATTATCCTACTTGAATTACAGCCTTAATTCACCATCTCTCAACCTTTGGCCAAAACCTAAAGCAGGATCATGAAGATAAGATAGCTAGAAAGGTTGGGTTGGATTTATATTAAATGGAAAATAAATAATAAACATACACGATTCGGTTTGTATTTTAATTACAAATAAACTCAATATTTTTTTATATTGTACTTGGTTTAAACAAAATAATAAGAATTGAATGTTAAAATTAATGCATGCCCCGTTCATCTTAACCTCCTTGCCTTCCTTCCATATGATATTGATTGACCAGTTTCTGTAAGCAGCTCTTTATCGGTCTTTCTCCTGAATGAGTTAGTATTCTGATCCCAGATCGCTCCGGTTATCATGCAGAGGATTTTTCTCTCAAATATTTCAATATTTCTTACTAGAGTGCTGGTTGATGTTTAGATCTAGGAGCCTTATATGAGAACTGGCTTTAACATAGCTTTAATAAATACCTTTAAAATTGAGAAAAAAAAGCTGTATTTTTTTAATTTAAATAATATATTGTAAAGGTTTAAGTAAATTATTTGAAGAATAAAGTGGAATTTTTTAAAGAATTGAATTAATTATAATAGCAGTAAACAGGTGGTGAAAGAAAGCACTTAAGTCTTCTTTTTTTTTTTATGATTATTAAGATATTTTGGAAACGTCCTTTTCCTCATGTTGGGTAGTCGATCCGGCTCTTATTTAAAATTCAATTTAATGATTAATTAACTTGATATTTAATTTTAATATAAATAAACCTAATCTAATTTCTTTATAATAATATAACTTTAATTAAATTAAATAAATTATTTAATATAATTTATTTTTAAAACAAATAGATAAAATCTAATATAACTCATCCAATTAGTAACTCAACATACTAAAATAAGAAATCCTCTTTAAAAAAATAAAACAATAATAAATATTCTTGTTTCATATTCGCTTGTTGCTTTATATAAATATAGTTGCTAATTTCTAAGTTGCTAAATAAGTAAGAATATAATTTCGGCCAAACAATAACACAGAATAAAAATATAGCACTATTCATATTTGGAACTAAGAAATGAAATATCAATTAAAAATTCAATTTATTTAAATTGTCCCTGTGTAGTAGCATATCCAAGATTTAACTTCGGATCTTTTTTACTTTCACTTACCTATATATGTAATATATAGTAAGGATAAGTATTGTGATTTTGAAAATTTTCGAATCTGAGTTTTCTTTTTTTCTTTTTATTTATTGATTGAGTATTAAAACAATCCGTTACCACTAATTATAGTGAGGTAGAATAACATTCACACTATATGTACAGAAAAATAACAATAAATAATAATCAGAAAGTATATACAATAAATAAAATATAATAACTTAAAACTAATAAAATTAAAAGAAAGCAAAAACATATGCATACCTATATACACTAATCTTAGTTTTCAACGGAAAAAAACTTTTTGAGGTCCCCTTGAGTCCAAATAACCAAGTCCCACAAAATTGTCTGTGTGTTTGTATGTATGTGAACATCCTAGCTCAAAAACGAAAGGTCGTACGACAACGAAATTGCGTATTTTAGGTTTTTACAAGCCTGGGATGTTACAGCAACATTTTCGTCAAAATCGGCAAACCAGAAGTGGTACTTAATATCATCGATTTAAGATATTTTTACGATTTTCTCAAAAACGACTAACGATTTTGATTAAATTCATTATAGCAGTGTAAAATTAAGCAGTTTTTAATATAATCTAGGTTTTAATATATGATGTTTCCTAACAGGGCTTAAATGGCTAATTTTCAATATTAACTTACTCTAAAGTATCTTTTTTTTTTTTTTTTTTTGAAAAAATTAACCATTTCACATTAATCTTTCATATAAAAAATAGTTAAATATATAAAATATGAAAGAGTTTGATAATTAACTAAAGGAGAAATAAGAGATCGTAACAGATAATAGTTGTAATGGTGGAACCAAAGGAATACGAGCGCGCCCGAGCTCGCCCGAAAGATTAGAACAGACTTCCATACGTAACATAAGTTTAATATAATACGGACTCCGACAACATCATGTACACATGCATATGCCGTTTTCATAAATGCTATTGTTGTTATTATTTAATATTTGATTTCATTGATTACAGCGATATAAAAATTAAAATTTGTATATATAATTTAAACAAATAAAAACACCCACAATGGAATATAAACAAATATAGTATCTATAATATTTACATTCACTCCATCTTTGTCTGAAAATATTTATTTCTGAGAGGGTGGCAAGTGGAAGTCGTGTGATGCGCGCAGCAGATTTTTTCTATTTTAGAATAGAATAGAATAAAAAATAATTTTACTCTGGGACAAAGTCCCTTTAAAATAACAAAAAAGTACAAAATTAAAATATTATATCTGACCTAAATAAAAACAAGCATAAAAAGTAAAATTAAAGAGAAATAAGTAAAGAAAATATCAGTTAAACATACTATATACAAAATTTTAAAAAATCTATATACAAAACACTTGAAACCATGCCAAGACACTTAAAACTATGTACAGTGGTAAAAAATAAATATAAACTTTTAGAAAAATAAATAAATAAAAAATACATTACATTCTTCTTAGCAGTAAACTCTGTGTTTCTGTAGAAAAAAAATAAAATCGAATCTGATAGTAAGTATTTAAGTGATGAGTTATATGTAAATACATCATTATGAATAATATGTAATTTTACATAAAAGATTAGCGGACAAATGACTGTTTTTGGGACAGAAATTGGAATAGGAGGGTTTTAAATGTAGATAGGGATGGGAAATGCCGAATTTTGATAGGAAGAGAATTTCAGAAATTAATTAAGGAGTTTTGGAACGATTTTTGGTGGCCCTCTTCCCGTAGAGGCATTACTTAGAAAATTTTCGATTTATGACATTTTTGCAGCAAATACACAACATAAATACACAGGCACTTGAGAAAAAACTTTTGTTAAATTTATTTTACAAAGTACACTTTAAAAACCGATAAAATTTTTGTTACAAAAAATTAATTTTTTTTCTATTTTGATTTCAGTTTTGTGTGGGGTTGGAGTTGATATAGCTGCTCATCATCACACAATCGGAGTATATTATGTGTAAGTAAAATAAACTGATAAGATTAAAATGTATTATAATATTTTATTAATTATTAACAAAATTAAAAATAATTGTATTGGTTTAGTATATTTTTTACTCTTTTTTTTTTTTTTTTTTGTATAGGATATGCTCATTTCTCGTATTTTTCCTTGAGATCACGTGGATCGTTACTCTCTTCATACAGCTTTGTATCAGGTACTTTTGCATGCTATACATATATGAAGTTTGTTAAAAAACATGGCGTTTAGACATTTCAAAAACTATGGGACAAACAAATATACAAAATGTTATTTCACTATACTAGTATTTTTGTTTCTTGTCTTTGATATTTTCCGTCTGTCTGTATAAAATAAATAAATAGTTTGGTTTAGAAATAATGCCGCCGTTAGTTAGGTTAGATAATTGTTTTTCCAATAGTTTTTTAAATGTCTAAACAAACAACAAAGATTTATTTAGAATAAATAAGCACAAGCTAATGTGTATCTATTGATAAAGTAGTAGTCGGGAAAAAATTGATAGTTTCAATAAGCAGTTTTTGTCAATATTAATAAGACTCACTGGCGAATCTATGGGGGAGGGGGGGAGGAGGGCTTTCAGGCTGAAGCTCCTCCGCCCCCCCAAAATGGTGAAATATATCCACGTCTTACGAAAAAAATTATCTCTAAAAAGCATAATTGCTCGTTAATTACATTTAATAGGACTTCAAGAATCACTTAAACACCATTTCTTATTGGTCGTTAGTTTATTTCTCTTTCTTTCAAAGTAATTATCGTCATATCCGTACATATATTATTACAGTAAGGCTCGAAATCGGTTTTGTACCGAATATAAGCTCCTGTCATGCTCAAATAGCATGAATGGAGTACCGTTGGATTCAGGATTTCACGGGGGGTTAGCGAATCGTATTCTCTACTTTTGTTTTTCTTTCTAAAATAAATAAAGTCGATACAAACATTTTGCTAGGCTTCGATACCTGAACAGAGGTAAGTCTGTAGATCGATATGGGACAAATTGGATCTAGAAGATTTTGATGCTCACAGCAAGACCCGGATAGTTACTCCGGAACTATCGGATCCTGCGTTTTTAAGCCCAAAAACGTACTATTTTCGAGATAACGCAAGGCATAGGGTTCGCATCCACACAACCTTACAATAATTGTAGAACTTTCATTGAATACATGTCTCATTTCGTCGACTTTACGTCTCTATGATCGAGAGAGGAGGAGTTTATATTATTTATCGATGGTTTTTTTGATCGGCAAGCCATATCATCGTCAATTTTTCACCAAATCTCAAGATTGAGCCACCAATTTCGAAGGATTTCTTCTCCTTCAGGCGGACAAAATAGTCCAATCATCTCTAGATTATATAAAAAATTACTAAATTCCCTACACAATGAAAAAAAATCATTGAAATCGGGCAATTTTTAGCAAAGATACAGCTTACTGAAATTTGTAAACATGTTGGTTCCAAACAAAAATGAAGATTTAAATTTATTTTTGTTTTCTTTGTCGATTAAAGTTATCGATAAAGTAACATTTGATTTCTTTATCTTTTGATAGGTTGCATTATTTTATTTTCTTATTAATCTGGCATTTGATAACAATATGCTGTGCGAATTTTTCACACGGGCCTACTAGTATATATATAAAGCTACAAAATTAAAATATTATATTTGGCCTAAATAAAAAGGAATAAGTAAAGAAAATATTAGTTAAACATACTATATACAAAATTTTAAAAAATCTATATACAAAACACTTGAAACCATGCCAAGACACTTAAAACTATGTACAGTGTCTTAGTAGTCAGGGACTCTTAGTAGTCAACATAAATACACACTTTTAGAAAAAAATAAATAAAAAATACATTACATTCTTCTTAGCAGTAAACTCTGTATTCCTGTAGAAAAAAAAATCTTATCTTATAGTAAGTATTTAAGTGATGAGTTATATGTGAATACATCATTATGAATAATATGTTATTTTACATAAAAGGTTAGCAGGTATCTGACTGTTTTTGGGACAGGAATTGGACACACACTCCCAAAATGGTGCAATATATCCATGTCTTAGGAAAAAAATTATCTCTAAAAAGTATTATTGTTCGTTAATTACATTTAATTTGACTTCAATAATCACATAAATACCATTTCTAGTTGGTCGTTAGTTTATTTTTCTTTCTTTCAAAGTAATTATCGTCATATATATAGAAAAAAAAAAGCTTTCGGGCTGAAGCCCCCTCCCCTCCCAAAATAAATTCCTGGATCCGGTAGTGATAAGATTTAAAAAATCCGAAAGGTCGATACCAATGATGTAATTGTTGAAAATATTATAATCCTCTTACCTAAAACTCGGAATGTCTCGCATTTATCTATCCATTCAATCATTCCATCTACCTGAGTTAGATGAGAAGCAAAGGGGACACTTGCAGATGTTTTAAAAATCAAGTAAGCTGCTAATGACCTGATCGGGTAGATGCGGAATGTAACAATAAATAAATAAAATAAAAAATCAAGTTTTTTCTTTCTTTCTTACAAATTAGATAAACCATATAATAGCTTCAACCAAATATAAAAATATATACAGTAATGGTAAAAATAATGGATTTGTCTGATATCCTAATCAAATGAAAGGACATGACATGTCTAAATACCGGTGTTAGTGTCTACGTCATAAATGTCTACTAAACAGCCATTAGAACCTCAACCTCATGACCAAGGTCGTTGTATTGTACATTATCAACGCCACGACGTATCTAAATTTATCTACTGGCATTAGGATTTATTCGATTCATACTTATCTCATTCATTTATATAATGATCTCTGTTCTATTACCTTATACGATACTTTGTGGAGAAAACAAATCCTCAATATTTTAACGTCAAATAAAGTCAAAGAACGTATGTGACTTATATTAATAACTTTTTAACTGAATGGTCTGTGTGACGCTGGGTTCTGAAACTGCCACCACACATAATAGAAAGTAGAACGGCCCCAGAGTTTTCCTCTAAGAGCAAACCATGTGCTCTAACCACCCTCCTCTCTTCCTAAGATATTTTATTGGTCACCTTTTCTCAAAAACAAAGTAGGCTAAAGTAAAATTAGAAAAATCGTAGATCATACACAATTACACTTGATGCGGTCTGTTCCATGTTTTCCCTTGTCCCTCAGTCCGAAAATTCATAACTCCGCCGGAATTTGTCTCCCTCGAAAATTCAAAACCCGTCAAAATATGCCCATTTCAAAAATTTTAATGGGGCAACTTGCACCATGAAACTCCCTTGTGGGCACCCCTGCTATGAATGAGGTCACACAACTTTTCCATATGCCTGTAAAATGCTTAGTATCTGCTGATGATATTATGATTACTGTTTGAAGTAAATTCCTAGCTTTCACCAAGTGGAAAATTGAGATAAGAACGTATTCAAACTATCATCATCTAAAACAAAAGCTATGCGCTATAGAACCATCAAAAATTCCCAAACAGCTATTAGAAGATAAAAAAAACATTGAAGAAATTATGAATTTTTTTTTAAACTACTGGTATATACCAAAAATATATAAGAAATGTCAAAGAGCATAACGCCAATGACCCTATAAGCTAGAAAGAAGGACAAATAAATATTTGGAAAGTAGTTTCTAGGGTTACCTTATTTTATAATAGGATTAACTCTTTAAGGAAGATGGGGTAACATTTTATGATATAATGTAGAAAACTTTGAATAAAGTGGTAAATTTATATAACAGACAAGAGTTTGATGCATTGAGATTTTTCTTGTTATTGATATCTAGAAATGGTACTAAATTTGATTTAATAACTTTTTTTTTTTACATTCCTGAAGTGCTTCCAGGAAACAAAAAATTAAGGTTTGATACAGATTGTTTTTTAAGAGGATTAAGTATTTTTAGTATTTTTAAGAGGTCTTTTATTCAATATTGAATTGTACATAATTATTCTATTGTTTCAGGAATGAATTCCACCCGTGCCTAACCTGCTGGAGTAAAGTGCTCTGGTTTCGCCTGTGGAAAAGATCACTGCTCTATGCCATTATTGCCTTGGTCCTGTTTCTCAAACCACACAGGCTTTGGCTTTCAATAGCATCAGGTAAACCCCTACATAAGACTAAAAAAAAAATTGTTTTTTTCTTAAAGCATATTTAAACACTTACAACAGCCTATTCAGACATGATAAGTCATTATTTGAAGTATAACGCGAGCATTCATATAGAAATGGGTTTAATGATACTGCACAGCTCAGAAAAAATTCAATGCTAAAGCAATATAATAAATGAGGCAGGTCTACCAATGCTTTTGGGCTGAAACCCTCCTCCCCCTCTTCCCTCAAAAATGTTAAATTTAACAATGTCTTATGAAAAAAATATGAAGAAATTATCTAAGTATTATTGTTCGTCAATTAAGAGAACCACTTAAATACTATTTCATACAGTTGCTTAGTTTATTTATTTGTCTTCCAAAGTAATTATTGTTTGTATTTACATATATATATATATATATATATATATATATATATATATAAACCTGTATCACTACAACCCATGAAGGGTCTTGGGTGCAGTACTATATGAGGAAGTACTGTTTCAAGGCCAATGGTTGTGCAGGGAGGTGATGGCGCCGATATCACGCTCAACCACCAGGTTTTCCCCCTTAATTATTTTTTTTAATTAAGGGTACAAACTTTATAGAGGCTGGGTGTGCCCCAGGAGGGTCTTCCGACCCTAGGGTTGATCCACGGCTAATGAAAAATTACTAGTCATTAGCCGGAATCGAACCCAGGACCTTGAGCTCTGGAAGTCAGTGATCACCCACTGAGTTACCCCGCTCCTTATATATACAAACAATAATTACTTTGAACAATATATATGTAATAGTAGTAATGTAGTTTTTTTATTTGCCAAAGAAATGTCTGTACAAATAAATACATAGATATTATGAACAATATTACAATTTGAGTCTAGTTCTGTGTTCAAACACAGCATTTAATTATACTACTTAACAGTTTATTGAACATCCTTTTATGAAATAATATACTTGTTTTAATTTTTCGACACTGTCCATCTTCAATATATTTTCTATAATAATATATATACATAACATAACAAAAAAATTCTTTTGGGCTGAAACTCCCCCTCCTCCCTCCCAAAAAAAAATTAAATCCAAGATCTGTTAATACCATAAGGGGGTTGAATTTAGAAAAAATGTTCCTCAAATATAGATTGTTTTTAATTATTATTATTTATTTCTTTTCGTGCCATTGTTTTATTTTTGCCAGGTATTCAATTAGTAATACTCTCTTCTTTGTACCTGATGCTGACATACCGGTCGAGGAAGAAGACCAAGTTGATCCCATCACCACGACTTTTGAATCATAGCCAGTCTCCGAGTCAGGATGACAATGACAAGTAATAAAATACAATAAAACTCTTTTTATAGTTACAGTAATTTTTATTAATAAGACATAATTTTTCAAAAATATTTTACAGGTATGAAGATATCACAGACGTTCTGGACGATACTCTTCCCACCCCAATTTTAAGTGGTCATATGTCAGAACTTGAGCAAGATACTATGTTAGAAATATAACTTAATTATGATTTACCAGAAGGGAGCAAGATAGCAATATCATGAAATTTAACTTCTTTTTTTTTATCCTAAAGCAAACTGCTGGACAAAAGTATTTTATAAAACGGCTCTGTTTTTAAAAAAATATAAAAATGTATAAAATAACTACAGTATTAATTATTTTGCAAAACCTCTCCTTGCTTAAAAAATGGAATTATTTTGCTTTAATATGAAATCTATAATTAATAGCCTAGAATATAATAAAAAGTATCCCAATAATAAATGTTTATGACAGACTTTATTCCAGCAGTTTGTATTGAAACAGAGCACTACGTGTCAGAAAATTACTGTAAATTTTCACGAAATATTGCAATCACTTGTTTCAAGTATAGCTTAAATTATTCTTTATTTATTCTCTCCGATTTTTGTTTAATTTGCAATGTTTGTGTTCATAATTAGCTAAATGTAATACATTTTCAATGATAATAACTTTTAGATGTACTTATTATTTTAGTTTTAATATAGTAAAAAATGAGTCATTAAAATTTCAATTTCATATTAATGTAAAATGTCTAAGACGGCCTAGATCAACAAATACGGCTGGAAATCAGTCTTTACAAAGTTTTGTAAAAATGAATACAAATTGTGATATATTTTATATAATAATTGAAGTTATGTACATATAGGTTAAAACTTTATATTATGTGGTGTAATATAAAATTAATTATAATCATATTGAATATTGGTGTGAAATGATTCTCAATGATGTCTCATGATGCTAATTCTTCTATGGTATACATGAGGTATTCCATCTTGTAATTTTATTAAATCAAAACTTACTGTTTTTCAATAAATTTCTATATTCCTAATTCCTCCCATTTATTTTTCATTTAATGTTATTGAGATCAAAATAATCTACTTATAAATACAGATCACAATCAATGAAAAAATATTTGATTTGACAAGAAAAGTCTAATCAATTTCTACATTGCATAAACAAAAATAAGGCATAAAATAAACAAAATGAAATAGCTAACAAATAATGATGATATTTTCAAATGTTTACGGTTTCTCCTGAAATAAATAATTATTAGTTTCTACTCATCGCCTGATGAATGAATAATTATTTATACAATCAGAATTAATACATCGAATAATTTGAAAATAATGAATATAACAGAAAAACTGTCAGATCTACAGGAACGCTCGCCATTTGTTACAAATGAAAAAAAGTACAAAACGTATTTCATTTTTAGATGCAACAGGTAGAAATGATTAATTTATTTTCCAATTGCAGATAATCCTAAGGTTCTAAAATTCATGTCATGCAACATGCCAACGTCTGTAAATTACAGGGTCTATTTAAAATTCAAGTTACATTTTGTTTTAGAAAATTATTTTTACAACCCAGTGCTATGTCTTATCCCCAAAAAAGGGATGACATTAAAAATGTTATGTTTTTTGGGGTGTTTGAGTTTATTCGGGATGCCACTGGATAATTATTGATGATAATTACCCAGAATTGTTTAATAATAAAAAATTAGTAAAATTAATTTGGATCCATAATATATTGATTGGTCCAGAATGAATTAATTGGATTTCTTTTCTCAAAGGCTGGTTTGTGTTAATCGTGCTTTCTAATTACCTGATCATCATGATATATAAGGATGGCAGAATTAAAATAACTGTTACTAAACAACTTAATTTATTTCTATGCTTAATAAAGAATATATACAAATTATATTTACAAGAATTACAAATTATAGTTACAAGAATCAATGAATTCAATAATTAACTTGTGAAGGCATGATTTCAGATGGACTATTTGAGAATTATTTTCCCATGAAATATTATAACATTGGTAAATTTATTGTTGGGAATAAAACTTATCTATTGTATATGAAGTGGTGTAGTTGGTAGATGTCATCGCTGCATCTACTGATCCGAGGTCATCTGGTCAACAAGCTCCCCCAAGAAGTCCATCTATGTGGTCTGTGTAGAGCCAAGGCCTCAGTCCCCAAGCCGGAAGAAAACAGAAGACCTATCCTCAAGCCGGACATCAACATAAGACCTCTCCTCAGGGACGGATCTCCACATAAGACCTCTCCTCCAGGCCGGGCAGCGACATAAGACCTAATTTTCTTCCTTCTCAGTAGATTTTATAGAAATATTCAGGGTGGGGCAAGAATGGTTCTCATTGGTTCTTAACTTTACAATAACTGGTACCACCCTAAAAGGAACCAGTTACTTAGCTCGTTACTAGTTTTTACTCTGAGCCTTCCCTCGAGCCAGGTATAGGGTCGGTCCTTAATTTACCTGCTTTATACCTTTGACACCGTTTCTGATGTCAGAAGTCGATTTCGTTCACCTTTATTTTCTAAACTAAATAATAAATTTAAAACCTTATTGGCTACGTTCAATATATAGCATCAGTAAACTATACTGAATGAAGAGACAGAATAGGCAGATAATTAATAATAATAACTTTACCTATAATAGAAAAAAAAATAGATATAAAATATGTAGGAGGAATAAAAAGCAAAACTTTAAATATTTTTTGGTAAAATTTTAATTATAATTTACTTTACAATACTGACGTTCAATACATGGTAAAAGAATATTCTTTATAAAGGTGTATGTAATATATTTCAAAGAAGCAGAGCAAAATTAACATGAGAAAATTAATTGATTACAATTATATAAATAATTGATAACAAGAATATTTTAAACACTACACCATTATTTTACCATGGAGGATATACTCATTAAAATTACCTAACATCTCTAGAACTACTAACCTTTAAAGAAAAACAGTTACAATAAATTCACAATAGGAAAAACATATTACAAGAAATCTTCCCTAGAAGAAAGATGATATATACACGATGACCATGAAGAGGCATTTGATAAGCTGTCTATAAGACCAGATAAACTATACAGAAACAAGAATTAGCATTTATTGCTTTAGGTTTATTTTTAATATTCTAAGATTACTACACTTCGACCTGTAGTATATATTTACATTTTTAATCTAGACACTCCAGGAATAAGGCAGTGGGGATTCTAATCACAATCTACTTCTGTCTATTGCTTCATAATGATAACGATGGATTGACACAATTCATGATTAACAAGAAACAAATTTAAAATCCCTTAGTTCAGTCTTCTCAAACATTAACAATAAATTATTTTATGAATATTTCAGTGCCAGATAAAATAAGTTATCTTTAAAAGACCTGAAGTGCCCAGTATCAAATATAAGTAAAAAATCTCAATTAATTTAATGATATCACAATTTACTTTATTAGCATTTATGGCAGCATATAATTTTATCGCATAATGATGAATATCCATAAAATAAGAGAAAATTTTCAAACAGTTGCCGATGTCCCATCATAATAATAAAAAAAATTGTAAAGATGATGTTTCCATCAGCAAACCAATTCAATGCTTCTTGCAAATTTTGCTAAAGAAATCAAGTTATTAAGGAGGGATAAAAAAATATTGTGTCATGGCTAGAATATTCTGCTATAAAACAATTTCATTCCATTCATTAATAGTATTACAAATAATGACAATCTAACTTCTTTTTATTTCGAAATTCTATCATAAAATCAAAATAGTTGTAATTCCGAAAATACGCACACACACATATATATATATATATATATATATATATATATATATATACATATATATATATATATATACATATATATATATATATATATATATATATATATATATATATATATATATATATATATATATTAAAAATAACCTGTAATTGTAATATCAAATAAAATTTAGGTAGAAACTGAAAAAGAGGCCAATATTGTTATTAACAGATTTTACTGAGAACTTTAACAGAATAGAATCTCTTCAACTACACAGTTCAAAAGTGATATTAATCACTCGGTGTTGACTTAAACTTCAAAAAAGGGAACGAGAAAAACATATGCAACCTCAATAGACTTTTAAATTGAACAGAACGAATACCATAGTTGGTGAAGAAAAGCCATTTATGTATGGCTCTCTAGATGAATGCCTAGAAATACTTATTTATGTCTTATCAGTTTTTTTTTTTAAATACAATAGCTATTATTTAGTCTTAAAAAATCCTTTTTTATGCATTTATTATTGTTATAAACCACTGGTAAAGGAAGCAGTGTGATATGTTTTTCTCATGGTAAATGTCTTGATAATACCATGAGATTAATGCAAGTTGATTGCGGTCTAAAATTTTTAAACATGAATACAAAAACAATAAATGTTCAAATGAATCAGATTTTTTTAAATAAACAAAATAAATATAAAAATAAATGACCAATGAAATATTTTTTTAAAAATAACAACCAACAAATAAAAAATAACAAACTATTAAATAACAAGCTGTATCACAGCCAAACTAAAAACAACTGTTAAGGTCCTTTTGCAGTTTCTGGCTAAATTTTTATCTTTTTATATGTATTTGTATTGCTAATCATATATAACTTCTTAAAAATCATTTGTTTATTCTCTAAAATATTACAAACAGTAGCAGCCTCATATCAGGCTGCTAGTACAAAATATCCTGAAGATTACATTTCTAACCAGGGGATAAATTAACATAAATTTAATTGAGGATTCATGACTTATGTATATTTCTTAAAGCTAACAACTCAGAACACAAGTTTCTTTTAAACACTTATTGTAAAACAACTGTCCACTACATAAAATAATAATAACTGCAATGCTTACGTTTTTTTTTTTTTTTTATGGAATAAAACAAATCAGAAATAGTATATAAATCAAGGAATTAATGAAAAATTAAATAAAACGAATATTATATACAACCCATCATTTTGAATTTACTACAAAAAATAATATATTGAATATATTTCATTATATGAGCAATTTTTTTTTCATTATTGATTTTTTTCAGCAAAAGTTTTAAAGTATATATTGAATAGTTTAAAATAAATATTAAAAAGGAGTGAGGAATCCTACCATACTATATAAGCATCTTAATAACGACCAAACAATAGACAATCCCTTTTCAGCATGGTCAGGACCACTAAAAAATATAACAGAACTTTTTATACTACAGAACTTTTTAAAAATCGTTTCACATTTCGCTACCATAAAATCTCATGAAGCTACAATCAATCGATAGATCTTTTTAAAACAAATATACATTTTAGCACTATATTCTAAACCTAATAATCCATAAATTATCTATTATAATTAAATCTAAAAATCACAAAGCCTGTTCACAAATAAACTTAAGGAAGAAGAACCAACCGATCAAAGAAAAAACAACAGCAATACAGTCTGAATATACATGATTAAATTTTAAAAAGTACTTTTCGGAGATGACACTTGAAAAAAAAATATTCACACCTAATCGCTGTTTGTATTTGACTCACGCCTCTGTTGCCTCCCTCTACCACCTATGACAAAAAATCATATTCAAAAGATTAAGGATCTATGTTTAAAAAATTATATTTCCAAACCATGCAAATCAGTAGCATGCAATGATGAACCAGTTAAATTGTGTTTTTGACAACCTGCTGAAATAAACTTTCACAACCAAAATTGAAATAATTATAATAGAAAGTTGTAAATTAATTATAATAATAAAAATAGAAAAAAAAAAAAAACAAGGATAAGGAAGCTAAGCATTTTATTGATATTTACAGTTTGAAGCAGTTGGACATCAGAGACAATAAAAGAGTAAGGATGGAATTGATAAAAGTGTTGCTAAAATACAAACCACTGACCTCTTCTGATTTGATTGAGGCAGGCCAACATTCTGATCATAAAGGAAGCGGGGACGGTGATCGTGTCTTTAGTCTCCTCGAGCATCACCGCATTTCTCTTCATTAGCTAAGACCATTAAATGAGAATATCATCAACTAATCTTATTTAATTCTCTCTCATAATAAAAATTAAAACCATCCTCAAAACTCACTATCAACAAATGATTGTTATGCACTTGAATACTGGCTCAAACAGCCCAAACTGTAGTTTAGCTAATGATTAGCTGAATCAGTTGTTTATCAGCTACCATCCTTCTTTCAAACTCATCATCACCATTATCAAAAGATGGTGAAAAAAAAAAACTATAAGTCCATGTCAATAAAATGACAATCTGAGTTATTATAAATAGTTATAAAATAATACAATATAATCTTTTCTTTTTTTTAAATTTGTTTCTGACAAATTTTGTAGTTGGCAACTAAATGGTCAATTTCTCGTAAAACAAAATTTAATTTTGCATTACCTAACAGATTAGTAATTTATTTAACTTAACCTATATTGACATGAACTGGCACATTGTTTCACTAAGCACAGAGGAGATCTAACAGGAATAGACTAAATTTATGAGATATGGCAATAAAATTATTATTGCCATATTTTATTTATACAGAAATAAAAACTTTTAGATTTGATAAATACTAAACACATCAGGAATAATCATAGAGTTACAGAGAATGTCATGTTATGATATTTCGAACCCGTTCTGATTCCCAGACTAATAAATCTACATAAAACTAAACTCTCTAGACAGTAATAATGGTTGTGTTGCTGATAGTCAAACAAACATTTCTTTAAAAACCAAAGAAAAACCCAACTTTAAATTTAGTTCTGCTGCTGAAAAATCTAGTATTTAGAGATACTAAAAACTTTGATGTTATTAAATGTTAAAAAAAGAGAAAAAAAAAGATATAAATATATTAAATTAGGTTGAAAATACTGAAAATATATAATTTGAAAGCTCGACAACTTTTAAGTTAACAAAATTAAGAAATGACCAATAATTTAACAATAATAAATTTAAAGCATTTGTTTCTTTATAAAAGCCATCATTTAGATAAGCTATATTCTGTGAAAGTATAATTAAAAAAATATTTCCCTCTAATAGTCATAGGGATATCTTTAGGGAACAGTATAGATGATATAAGTACATAAGTTGTTTAAATAGTTAAAACAGAGCAAAAAACAATAGCTCCAAAAATTCCTTAACCATATATAACTAGAACCTCTCAACCCCAATTAGAAATTGGGTCCTTCGACTGACCTCCTCAGCCATTTCCTGGTCGAAGGTTGGCTCGCTGTGTATCGGAGCCCATAGCTTGACATCATAATCAATTCCAGAGGTGGCGAGAAGGGGAAGGTAGGGATGAGGTTGAACACAGTTGACCACATGCTGATCCGCTTGGAGCAGCATCTCCAGGCGTCCTTCTTGCCTCTCCCACATGAACACATGCCCACAGTCACTTCCTGAAATGACGTAGTCTTCACCCCAGAACGTTGCTTCTTTAATCATTGTTCTACAAAACAAAGATAAAAAAAATAATTAAAACACATTATTAATTAATTCAATATAGAGAAAGTATTTTTCTTTAATAAACAACTTTTCAAATAAACCTCACAGACATTTTTAAGATATTAAATATTCTATGGATCATTATAGGCATCACAGACCAACAGCGAGTTGAAAATAACATTTTAAATTCAAAATACCTGGCATTCCTATGTCCAACATATTTTTGCTTAAAGTATGATTTTCTAGTTTTTGTAGGTTCATCTTTCTCTTCTAAACTTTCATTCCTCGCATTCTTAATTGCATCATCCATATGTTTTTCAATTGGATGAACAAGTCGACTGTAAATAATAATCACATAAGATTAAACAATATGTAAATATTTTTATAACACCTATCAAAAAATGAATCCAGAATACCATTCAGCAGCTAAGACTGGGCTCAAATCATCATCGGAATCACTAAAGCTAACGTTTCCCCTGACAGAATGTATTCGTGGTAAGCTTGGATCATCATCTGAAATAAAATTAAAATTAATATACACAATATACATCACAAATTGAGTAATAAACAGCAATGTAGTATATAAATGTTTGTTAATGTTTTCAAAATAATAAAGTAAATTTATGATTCAAATTTTTTTTGCCAGAAATAATTTTTACTTTCTTATACATTGTGTTATAATAAACAAACATAGTCCTCTTAGGATCATGTTTCTCACTAATTATAAACGTATCATGAAAATTAACATAATGATTAAAATTACCTTGTGATGGGGTAAAATTATTATCGCCAGAAGTACTTTCACTAACTGCAGGTGGTTCTGAACTAGGAGGAGCTGCCTCTGCTAAAATAAAAAATGACAACACTATTTACAAAACATGAATATTTAAATAATAAAAATTAATACAGTAAATACAAATTAATAATAATCCGCAAAGTGAGAAATGGGATAAAAGTGAAGACATTTATAGAGGCTTAAGTAGATCAAGGATGGGTCCGTTAATCTTGTTCAAATAACCCTTAAAATACAATGCAACACCTATAATTTGAATTTCTGTAGTCTGAGCATTCTAATTATCTGGACAGGCATACTTATAAAAAAAAAAAAAAAACTGTACCCATGAAGTGTCTTAGGTTCAGCGGCACTTAGTAACGAAGTACTGTTTCTTGGTCAATGATTGTACAATGAGGGGATTTGACCAAGATCATGCTCGGCCACCAGGTTTTCTCCCTTAATCAATTACTTAATTAAGGATACCCACTTTACAGAGGCTGTAAGTGAATTTCCTGACCCCCCATTCAAGAAAACAGAATAAATAATTTATCTGACATTAGCCGGACTTGAACCTGGGGCCTTGAGCATTGGAAGACAGCGCCATACCACTCCCAAAAAAAAATGTGTGTGTATATATATAAATGAGGACTTTAAGCCAGAAACAAATGTCTAAAGAAACATGCACATCTGTTGAACACAAAAATCACACATGAAATTATTAAAAACTTATTTTCTTCTTTGACCTCTTTTCAAGTTATTTTGTCAATTGAAACCTCCAATGTTTTCATATTAACTTTTTATCACCAATCAAACTTATATTTATAATCAATTTTTCGTATATTATTATTTAAGCATCTTAATCTTAAATTAGGGACTAAGCATATGATATAATCAGACTTACGCTGCTCTTCAGATGTTTTACACTGCTCCTCAGGTGTTTGTCGAGACATCTCCTTTCCGACAAAAACAGATATGCATGATGCTGTTGAGCCCACGTCAGAATACATAAGATTAACCATTGGTTCTACACCGTGTCTAGAACAGAGGGGAATAAAACAAACAATAATAGAATATTATTATTCAAGAAAATGGACACCAATTGTCAGAATGATATTATTTTATACTTGAAGAAAAAAAAGCTTTAATATATTTTTTTCTGATTTAATTTCTTAAAAATATTAAAAATTCTTAACTAAATACATTTTTTTATTTTTATATAAAATAGGCCAATTATCACAAAAAATTTTATTGATACGCTATTTAATTGGATGTTTCAACCATACTAAGGGTCATTTTCAAGTCTTGATGAGTCCTCAGTTATATATTCATCATTAATGTCGCAAATAATATGTTCAGTGAACATTAAATTGTCATGGTCTATAGGGGTTTCACCTACATCATTTCTGGAGGGACTGATGTAGGTGAAGGGACTGAAGTCCCTCCAGAAATGATGTAGGTGAAACCCCTATAGACCATGACAATTTAATGTTCACTGAACATATTATTTGCGACATTAATGATGAATATATAACTGAGGACTCATCAAGACTTGAAAATGACCCTTAGTATGGTCGAAACATCGAATTAAATAGCGTATCAATAAAATTGTTTGTGATAATTGGACTATTTTATATAAAAATAAAACCTCAAGACACCAAAATTAGGATAAATGAACAGAAGTAAATACATTTTTTATTATAATAACAATCACTGAGATGTGATGAGTATTAGGGGACAACAAAATTTGTTTAAAATAAGGTTTTGGACTAATGGTGCAAATCATATTAGATCTTGAGAACATAATTTGATAAAAAGTTAAATAACTATCAACAGAACTAATATAATGCGAGATAATACATTACAATAGAGCAAGCCCTAGAAAAAAAACATGAAAGTCGACTTTTAGCGAGATGATAAAATGGACTACTGTAATAAAATTAATTACTTTTCCACAAAGCCGTGGTACATGGTAGAAAGTTCATTGAGATGAGAAATATTAGAATCCTGAGCATTACTCGTGGAAGCTTTCTCTACTGGAGCAGAAGAAGTGGAAGGTGAAGGAGTTTCTTCTTTGTTTTCCTGCTGTGCTTCATCCTCTCGACTGGCCTGTAAAATGCAGAATACTCTAAGATAAATGAAAATTTAAAAAATGGTACAATGTGAGCATTATAAGGGTGACTACCAGATAGTTAAAGTAAAATTCTCAGACATTTCTCTATTTAATGATAGTTTTTCCTTTCCAATGTCTGGAGAAACAAATATTAAAATTGTATCAATGTGTAACATGTATAATGTGTAAATTTATTTATTATACATAAAAGACATGTATAATAAATAATGACAAAATCGGTTGCCCTGAATATTCCGCTATCAGGGTTAAGGCAGATTTTACTCAAAAAGACTAACGAGTATTTACAATCTATTCGCGATCTATTTGATGAAGCTGAAACTAATATTTTGTGAGGATGGATACAAAGATTCTGCTTCAGATACAACACTTTTTAAAAATATTATCAGTAAAACTGCCATACCTTCAGTTAACCAACGAATGGAATTCTAAGGTTTAGCCAACAGTTCATAAGAATTATCATGACGCTGACATATTTAACACGGTGAAACGTAATTTTTTAAAAAGTTAATACTTGATCGGACTCAACATTTAAGATTGAAAAATGTTCTAATGGATATTTATCTATAGACAGAATTACTGTTAAGAAATTCATTACTTTATTTTAAAAAATAAATATGTCCATAGATGTATATATTACAAATAGTAAATAGTACTGGTATGTTTTTCTTTTCAAAAAAGCACTTTTTTTAAGTCCATTTGGCTTAAATTGTATTCATTACCCTTGCTTGATTTCAATATAACGACCAGCACAGTTATGGACAGTCAAAGATAGATAGCGACCATGGTCATTTATAACGAAGAAGTTTACCCGTTCAAGGCTATCATAAACGATATCCGTTGTATATTTATATCTGATTTGAAAAAATATTTATGTACTAAAAAAATTCTCTGACTTCTTCCTGTTTTGAAAATTCCCCGACTTTTTCCAATTTTCCAGGTCAGTCGCAACCCTGATTACATAATTAACTTTCACTTATCAACTAAATTTAAGTAGAAATAGTTATTATCACGTATAGGGAAGTGAAAGTAAAAATTATAGATGGTATAACAGATTCATTTAAAACAATTTAACCACATATTTTCTCACCCTCCTAATCTGTTAATGAATTCTCCTAATCTGTATTTGATTTAGCTTTATGAAGGTCTAATGACCCGAACTGGTAACAGAAGAATACAAAATATACAGGAAGACAATATATATTTTTTTTTAAACACCATAACTATCATTTATGAATAGTGCAATTATACTATTGGAACCAACGAGCTCCTCGTTTATAACATCGGATATTATGCACATTTGGAAGCAATCATAAACTATTCGATTATTCTTGAGCATTCTTGATGCTTTTGTTGGTTCTTGTTATACTAAATCTTTATTTTAATGACCATGGTCACTTACTCATCTTATGTACAAAACAGGTATGTGCAGTTCAAATTTCACAAAGGTGGAGCAGCAGAGCATCTCTAGTTAAAGATAAATACTTTATGTTCCTAAAATTTGTCTATAAAAAAATAAAAACTAGCATAAGTTAAAAAAAAAAAAAAAAGGTATGAACTAAGATAATACCACAACATGTTCTTCGATTTCCATCGTTTCAACTTGTACCTCCTGCTGAGGCTGACTGAAGGAAGAACTGAAGGAAGGCAACGGAAGATCAAGAGGATGGGGATTACTGACTTCTTCTATCACTTCACCCGTAGCAACATCTTCCTCCCCTTCATCACCTTCACTCCCAGCTAAAATATAATTAATAGCTAATAATTTAACCAAGAAATTGAAAAAATATATATATAAAAAAACCATTAACAATCATATTAATATAAGTAAATATTTTATATGCTATTAAATGTAATCTGTCATTTTTTAATAGATAGTTCTTGATAAACCCAACATCCAGACAAATTCCTGACAGTGTAAGGGGCTAACACACGAAAAATAGGGCATATTACTGGATGGAATCCAAAATTAAAAACAATAAAATGAGTAAATATAGTATAACTTTTCTTTTTAAAAAATCTAATGAAATACCGAAGAGGCAAGAATTATGCAAACATAATTATAAAAAGAAGAAACAGAGGTCACACGAAGACAAAAAAGAAAAAATTATTAGGCTATAAATTTTATTTAAAACAGTAGAGAAATTTCCATGAAAAATCCATCCTTTTGAGTAAAATTTTAGATTTTGTTAATTTGAAGTGGCTATTTAAAGACATATTATTCTGTGATTATTCAGTTATCAGGTTTCAGGTCTGCACCACAAATCAGCTTCAGAATTTATTTTCTTACAATTAGATGGAAATTAAACAGATGTAAAAGTATAAATAATTCAATTACATAATTTCAATCAGTTTGCTTAGTTTCAAGTTATCCATATTAATTTTTGTGTAAGTGAGAAAATAAATTAAAATTATATTTTGTTTAGTAATATTTTTCTTCTGTTGCCATGGATGAATGGTATTATTTATTCAATTTAAAATTAATAATATCTCTCTTCAAAACAACACAAAAATATCACCAAAACGTTTAAGAAACTTTGAATTTTTTTTCTTATTTTTTTTTATACAAATCTTATAAATTATGATTTTATTATATAAAAAATATTAGGATTATTTGACTGAACAAGATACCATGGGCAGGTGGTTCACTATGTGATGACTGGTCAGACTCAGGAAAAGCTTCTCCGCCATGGCTGAGAGCAGCTCGTGTCGCAGGATCATTCAGCATGCGAGATAAGACGTCGGTCATACGTTGCATTAGAGTCCCATGAAGAGTAGGCCTAGCTTGGCTCGCTCCACCTCCACCTAATAAGTAATAAGAATCCTTCTACAAAATTTTAATGAATAGAAATTTAATGCCAAAATCAAATAGAATTATATATCTGTGGTTTTACAAAGTAAAATAATAAAATTATTTTATAAAACCAGGAATAATAATATTTTTAGAAGATATTACCAATGATTATTAAATAGAACAAATTTAAAACTCAATAATCGATTAATACTTTTGAAAAATCTATTAAGTGTAAACAGAAAATATAAAAAAATAATTTCAAACAAAAACTTTCTATAGTTTTTATTTTATTTTTATTTTTTTTCCATCGGAATTAAAGACCATGTAGAACTTTTGCTGCCTTCTCTATCTTTGCATGTCTTGGGCTATTTCTTTAGATATCTGCATGTAGTTGATTCTATCTATTGCATCTTTGTTGATTCTATCTATTGCATCTTTGTTGATTCTATCTATTGCATCTTTGTTGATTCTATCTATCTATCTTTCAATCTTTCAATCTTGGCCTTCCATGTGGTCTTTTGCTTTCTATTGAGGCATTCATTGTTGTATAGTTTTCAAATGGATTGCTCTGAGCCACATGCCCCGCCCATCTTAACCTCCTTGCCTTCATATTATATGATACTCATTGACCAGTTTCTGTAAGCAGCTCTTTATTGGTCATTCTCCTTTATGCATTAGTATTCTGATCTCAGATCGCTCCGATTATTGTGTGGAGGATTTTTCTCTCAAATCTTTCAATACTTCTTAATAGGGTGCTTGTTAGAGTCAAGGTCTCGCAGTAATATATGAAAACTGGCTTAACATTGTATACCCTTAATCTAAGATTTCTTGAAATTTTTGAAGATTTCAATACCTTTGAAAGAGAGAAAACTATCTATCTTATTTTGAATCTATATATAATCATCTCCTAGCTTAACAGATAGTATTGTTTTGTTTTTTTCACAGGTGAGAATAAAATAGATCAAGATACTAAAAAAAAAAAAAAAAGAATACAAATATAAATTTTCACCTGGAGGAAGATAATTTTGGGGACGGGCATCTGGGCCGGTGTCTGACCAATCTCCTCGGAGCCTCAGCCTCCTCACGGGAGCGATTGGTGAATCAGCATCGACGCTCATCGGTTCCTCCACCAAACTCTCAGTCTCAAGTGTCATAGTTTCCCCATGCTAAAAAATTAGAAGACAGCAAAACACTATATTTGATAATAATGAAATGTTATGTACCTAATAAAGTCATCACATGATAATATCAGAACTATGAAATAAATGAAAAAAAAAAATTCTATTTACACTTTTTCTTTCTGAACTACTTAAGGAGAGAAAGAGTCAAATAATCAACCTGTACTAGCTATAGTTTTTCCTCTACATTACATTTCACTTGATTTGAAATCATTGAAATACTAAATGACCATAAATCAACTTGATTTTCCAATCCTTTGATATTGTTATTTCCCTTATTTTATTAAATAATTGTGTAATGATCCAAGAAACTTTAGTGGCTAAGCTTTTATTTCATTATGATATACATTCTTCAGAATGAAAAAGTCGATTTTCTCAAACATTGTAAAAAGCAATCAAAGTGGACCTGTTCTAATAAACAATTCTTGAACAATAATGAGTAACCGTTGCAATTTTAATTTTCATTTTTTTCCAAAAAGAAATTTCCATAGCAATTATAAGTTTAATTGTAGGAGGACAAATTTTATTTATTTTTTTACAAAATCTTTCCATGATCATTTTGGGTGTATTAATTGTTTTGTTTTTTCTAAATGTAATACAAATAATAATATTTAACCAATTACCTGGACTCCAAATAAATATAAATGTTCAGAAGAATAGCTGACTAGAATATCTTCACCACGAGGTGAGAAACTTAATGATGTTATCCGAAACGATCTGCCTTCCATTCCTGGTGCTATGTAAGTCATCAAAGGTTTAGCATTTTCACCTCCTATAATAAATAAAATATAAAGACATCATATTCTATAGTTATATTATTCTTAATTTGAATAATTATTTATAGAATTAAAAGAATCAGTATAAAAGTGTCATGTCTCTCAACTGTATTGAATAGTTAATTCGCACAGCATATTCATCCGTCCAATAAATAATATTCAAGAAAACGTACAAGAGTTGGATGCAACTAGGCAAAACTAAATACATGCTAAGAATTTTTCTTTCTTTTTTCTTATTTTCTTCTAATCTTTTCTGTTCATAGAGTAGACAAAGACCAATACAAATGGTAATGAAGGATTCCCAATTCGTCCAAAACAATGTTTTCCACTGTATTCTGAAGCAAAGTTCTTTTAAACACTGCGCCACCAAAAAATTATCTATTGCAAGAGAAATGTTTCTACTTCCAAACAAAAGCCTTTCAACAATACATTTTCTCATACTGAATTCCTCTGCAAACTTTTCTTCCTAGTACTATTTTTCTGTCTGCATCATGAAGTCCTGATCCTGATTGTTTGTTTTGAATCTTATTCTGGAATTTACAATTAGTACCTCCTTTTCAATTCCACTAAATGCTAAAATGTCAATGAACTTTAAATAATTAAAATGTTAATAGAGATGGACCAACTTCATCAATGGTGCTGTCACCAGTGAATATATTATTGAAGTAAAGACATATGGTCTGGCTTTAAGAGACTCAAATGAACTTGAATAATCGTAATTACAAATTATAATAATCAATAGTGATATTATCAGTCATTAATCCTGTATACTAGCATAGAACACTAAATTTTACAATTACCTGATCCTCCCAACATTCTTCGATCATATATACGAACTGTGCTATCAGAACAACCAATGGCAAGCTGGTAGGAAAAGGCTGAATTGACTGTAAGTGCAGTAACAGCTCTCTGGCACGATATAATAACATCCTAAAAAATATAAACATATATGTATTATTAAAAGAATACATATACGGAGCAACAATAATTACAGAAAAATTAATTTTACCATCTTACCGTATTACAAATTTCCATACATCTGGCTTTAATGCACTTCTCTTTAGTTCTTAAATCAAAACATCTCACAGTATAATCCTCTCCACAACTTAGAAAAGTATATGGATCATTAGGGATCGTTGCTACTTCATAAGTAGTGCCAACATGACAATTGAAAACATTGTTATGGGTTTCATTGAGGCGTAACAGATCTAATGAAAACAGAAGTTTTAAAACGCAGAAATGATATAATTAGAGGTACTACTTTACAAGTAACACTTCACTTTGATAGATGGCCAAAAGATCTCATGATCACACTATGAATGGAATTTTGATAATAGCCAAGTATTAACATGCTCATTGGGTGGAATGACCGAACGAGCTAACGTGTGTGCACAGCACTGCCGTTGCCTGGCAACCTGACAATTGATAACTAGATAAAAATAGTCACGAGTTCGTGTCTCGGTGACGGGGGTCTTTTAAATCCCCGCCCATCCCCCCTGACATGGGAAAACTCAGTGTGGCCTTACTTAAAGGCGACGAAGGGGAGGACAAAAAAAAAATTGACATGTCCATGGGTATAAACTACCTTCACTTAGTTCCTGATTTATGACATAGCAAACTCCTAACTGGTCCTTGTCAGTTTAAATCAGGGCATTAATTAGCTTTAATTACATCACTGGTTTTGACTTCTGCTCACTGAGCTCGATTGAAAGGGATAAACAAACCAACGGATCCTTTACAGTTGAAGTTGGGGCTTTACTAGATGGTTATGTTACCTCTGTCTAGTTTCGGACACACTTGGCCATTCTTGTCATTCCACATCCTCCAGTGGGTCAAGATTCCTTTTTCGCAACATAAGTGGGATAGCGGGAATAGTCAAGGTTTGGAGTGTTCACAGTATATTCTCCCTTACTTCACAACCTCGGCAAACTTTTTATTGGTATGGAACAGTTATTGCAATGGTTCAGTTAACACTTAAACGACCACAGCAGGCTTACGGCCCACTCACTGATTTACCCAAGGGACCACAGTGGGCGCATATACATTGAGTTCCACAAACAACTTGTTTGAATTTCCAGAAATAATCGAAATATGATTATATGCAACAAATAACTCTCAAGGGTAAAAACAGGAAAATAAAAATCAACAAAAAACAACTGTAATATTCCTATGGATAATAGCGGGCATATAAGCCCATTCCGTTGGTTATTAAATTATTGCAATTAAATTACTTTTAAAACTAAAAAAATGCATGATACTTTTTTTAACAATATACTACAATTTTTGAGAGAAAATAAATTTGGACCAAGGAGAAAGTTTAACTCGAATGGCTTGGTCATTACTGTTAATATCAGGGCATTAATTGGTCATAAGTTACATCACTGCTTTCGACTCCTGCTGGCTACGCTCACTCTAAAGGGATAAGCAAACCCCCAACGGGTCCTTTTCAGTAGAGGTCAGGGCCTTACCCAGAAGGTTCAGTTACTTCCGTCTACTTGCCTATATAGTCAGCCAATCTTGGGATTCCATTTATGGTGTGATCATAAGATCTTCTGCCACTGATGATAGTGGAATGACATTTGTACAGTAGTACCGCAAGAACCTTTAACTGAATTTGAAAAAATTCATACCTGAATACAGTATCATTCCATCTCCGGAACATGATACTATCCCTGTATCATTTGTACAAGGCAAAAATTTAGCACTGAATATATTAGCTTTGTGGCTACTACGGTAATTAGTCAAAACCTAAAAATTTATCAAGGAACAGTGAAAAATTACATTACTTAAAATTTAACAACATACTTTATTTTATTTTCATCTTTCCTTGCCTCTTGGCAATAGATTTTTGGTAGAAGTAGTTGACACTATTTAACAACATACTATAGATTATAAATATAATACCAACCTTATAATTGTAAGGATTAGAAACAACCAAATGTTGGTCATCTGAACCTGAGAGAAGCCTATCTCCTTTTTCATTCCAACAAATACAATTTACACATCCATTATGAACAGGTAAGTTTCTTAACAATCCAAGACGTTGAACCCAGTCTTTACTCCCTGAAATTATTGACTGATTATCACTTGATTTTTCTTAAAGGTTCCTCAATATCTTATCATAATGCAGGAAAATGTCCAAACAGATCAATCTTTTTAAAAAAGCCTTGATTCACAGTTCTTAGTATTCACTATGAACATAAAGCAAGCTATATCAGATTAAGTAAACTGAGGAGGGTGATCACTGTAAGCTGAGAAAATTTTGTTATGATCTAAGAACTATACACCAGTTATCTTGGGATAAAACTTAAAACTCTTTGTTACTAGTGTCAAATAATTATTATTTTGATGTAAGACAAACCAAAAAATGTTATTCATTGATTACCTTTAACACTTCTATAGAGTTTGTACTTGACTGATTCATCATATTGTTGTTCAATAATATTTCTGAAAACGCTGTTCTTGGGCCTTCTTACTCGACCCATGACTAAAATATACTTAGTCACGAAACAAAAATAATTTCGGAAGTGTCATGTATGCCAGTGGTTGAAAACACCAGCAATCAAATATCAACTAGATAGGTCCTGCTTCAGCTGTGTTTATAGTTGCAACAGCTGAGAGCGAAACGACTTCCACCACCAATCCCATACTAAAACTTCTATAAGCGCCAAATTTAAACTTGTCGAGCGAAACCCCGAAATTTATAAAAAGAAAAAATAAATTGAATGATAACTATAAAACTTATTCTGGTGATCGCTTATGAATTTTTCAACTTCAATTAACGAAGTTTTAGACGAATTTTCAATTCATTAACCAAACAGTTGGAGCCAATTATTTACCTGGTTGTACCACATGAAATAATAACAAACACACTTTTTTATTAGGGGTATATTTGAATTCCTTGTTGTAGCGAAAAATAAACAAGTCACGAACTTTATAAAGAACTATAGAATGTGCTAAGCTTTAATTATTAAAAAAATTCTGGAGAGAGATCAATTCAGATAATTTGAACAATCGGATCAGTGTCAAATATTTAATATTTAGAAAAGTTACTAATGAGTTCCGGTTCAATTATACAATTAGATATTTTTACAGTAAGTGTTCCGTCTATAGCGTACGTATATATAGAAATTGTACCTAACTTCGTAATAGTGGACCAGATCAAACATATAGATTCTTCCTTCCCTGTCCAGAGCTTTGAGAAAAACAGGTATTAAATGTTTGTCTTGTTTAGTAATCTGGGCGAGCTTTCTTTTAGGACCAATTGGATGCAGAAACGTAAAGGCTTATTCATGAAGTATTTTGCACCAGGCTGTTTTTTCATTCTTTGTAAAGCAAGTTCGTCAAAATAATAAATTAATAGAAGTAATGCGAAACTTTCGTTTAACGAGTAGGTTGATTTTCTTTATCCATCAGCTTGTCATTTGTGTAGTACAATTTTGAAATTTACCTTTAAAATTATATTCATGATAAAGGTATGCATCCCAAATATCCTTTTATTCCCTCAAGTTTAGAAACAAAACATATATTTATTTTTAATATTTCTTGGTTTAACTTAAAAAATAAGTCTTTTCATTACATGAGGCACAAAGAAGGGGAAGAGAGAGCAGTTCTGAGTGGCAGAAAGTGATAATCTCTACAACTTTAAAATTCTTTGTCAATGGAATCCTTGGATTATTAGACTTGACCTTTACTTATTACCTGATCTGGGCAGAATTTTTGGTGGGGGAAGGGACTTTTAAAAAAAATAAATGTAACAGTAATCACTGCAACAATAATGCTTTTAGGGATATATTTGTTATATCTAGAATATAGTACATATTGTGATTGTTTAAGTATTTAATCCACATCATTCAATCGAAGTTTCCATTTTTTTTTTTTTTTTAGTAGTAGGAGGGGCAAGGACAAACATAAAATAATCTATTCATTTTCTTCTTAATCAAATTTTTTTTTTGTTTAATGACAAACATTCTTATTTACTCAAAAATAAATATTTGATATTTCAACATTTTAAGATGGTACATTATGAAAACAGGATTTTTTAAAAATAATTGGTTAGTTATTGCAATTCATGACAAAAAAAATTCTCATTTATCTAAAATTAACATACATACTTTATATATATATACATATATTCAAGCGACAAAATACAAAGTTTTTCCTGGGCCTGAGGAGAGGAGGAGGGATTACTGATACTGTTAGATGTTCCTCTGGCACCAGGATTTAAACTCAAAATCTTTGTTTTGTTAGGTTGCAGGGCAATAAATACATATATATTTTTGATAAAAAAAATTCTCTTTTTATATTATTATTCGGTTCCCTCTAATATATATCTACCCAAGATGTAATGTGTACCACATTTACTAAGAGTATCTTTGGCATAAGGAATGTAAAATTTAAATATTTCATTATGATTTTTATTGTTCTTACAAATCTCGTTGAAAGGAGGATCCTTCACATGGTTTAGGAAATGAGATCTAAAAACTTACAATCAAATTTTTATTTAGGCATATTCATATAAAATGTTTGGGCTATGCTGTGATTCATCAATAAGAGGATCATTTATTAAGGAATTAAAGAAATGATTTATAAACACCCTTCTAATAATGTCGACTTCTCAATTTAGTTGTGTACTTTCATTAAACTAGGTAGGAAGATTCTAGGAAATCACAATGTCCATATCAAATAGTGAGATCTTCTTAAGTGATATGTTAAAATCATTTAGAAAAACAAACTAACTTAATAACTAGAAGTGTATCTAATTTTTTATATCCGAAAATATATTAATTGCTTTTAAGCAATTATTTTTCATACAGGGGACCAAAGAACATAAATTTAACGACGGCTAGAAAAAAGCCGTTGGAAGATGCTGAAGCAAACTAAGATATAATCCAGCCACATTAGTGAAAAGAAACATAAGGTTATCAAAAACATGTCGGTATTATTCTTCATCAAATGCTGATGTAAATTCAGAAATTGAACTTTTCTAATCAAAGTCAATTCTCAAATTTTTTTCATTTGTTATAGGGCATAAAAATTGATTAGGCAATACTTCAACTTCATACATTAAAAAAATATAAATAATTTAAATTGCTTCAAAATATTACAAATAGTAGTTTAATGGAAACCAACACTTTCTTATTTTTTTTACAGTGGTAGTGTTAATTTTTACATAATTCCTGATGATTTGCAAAATGGATAATTATTTGTTTTAAAATAAATTTATATAAAAAAAGTATACAAATTTTATTTAGAAAAAATAATAAGAAAAAACTTGTATAAGATAAATCTAACCCACAGGTATTAATAACTTCTAATGACATGCTAAACAATTTTATAGCAAAACAAAAAAATAAAGATAAAATATTATTAAAATCATCAAAGAATTGACATCAGCATTATAAATACAATTCCAAATATAAATGTTGATTTAATAATACAATACTATTTTTTAGTTTATTGTTGTTGTGTTTAGATTAAATAAACTATGCGATTATGTTTTTATACATATATATATATTTAAAAATATATACATCTTCCTTTGAAAATCAAAAAGGAACAAATATAGTAATTCATACAAATATACAAAATAATTACAATATACATTGCATAGCAATAAATAATCTGATTCATTGTGAATCACTAGAAGAACTGCTGCTTGAATCACTTGACATAACTTCAACATCTTCATTATCTTTTGTGTGATTCCTAGTATCCATTGGGACAGTTCCTTGACCAACAGACATGTGTATTTCGCCAGATGGATGCCAGGCAAACTGATTTTGCTGTGAGGCAGGAGGTTCTGTAATCAAAAAGAAAGATGAAATGAATGAGTTATAGTGGCTCATTTGCTGATTATATTTGTTATGTGACTTCAGGAACAAATTCCCCATGATAAACTATAAAATAACTAAAAAATAACAAATTTCACAAGACAAATTTGTTGGTAACAATTATTTCCAAATAAAGATATTAGCTACCAAATTAAACAGAGTTATTAATTACAAGTTAGTTTATTATAGAAGAAAATAGTTAGTTATATTTTGGTTGTTGCATAAATAATGCAATTAATTATTATTTTTTATTAATCTAAATAAAGGCTAGAGAAGTAATTTAAAACTGTAAGTAAGAAATCAATGTAGAATGATATCACAAATTATCCTAGTATCACAATAATGACTAAGGACTAATTTTAAAGACATTAGTGTGACTAATATAAAACAAACCATTGAAAAATAATCACTCTTTTTAGTCTCTTAAAACTAAAAATTTACTTATTACTCATTATCAATAGTTTAATTGTGTTTGTCGTGAACGACTAAAATTTATAATAAAGCTTTTTGAAATAAGTAAAAATTAAATTAAAGCAATTTGTGATTTGTCTGATTATTTAAAGAAGACAGCAGTGAATCAGTCATTCACAATGGACAATTAATATGAGGGCTTAGCTTAAAAGGATATATATATATATATCCTTTTAATATATACATATATATATATATATATATATATATATATATATATATATATATATATATATATATTAAAAGGAATTCATTCAACTGAATTAATTAAATTCCTTAAAAAAATTAAAGGAATTAAATTAATAATATACCAGGATGATGGCCAGTTCGATGCATATCCCCTAATGAATTAGGCTGCTGGAGCATATGACCATTCAGTGGCATATCACTCAGTCGTCCAAGAAATCCAACCCTCATATCGATATCTGAAAAATTAAACAATTTCAATATTATTTATAGTTTGGTGAATTCAAAATTATCTTTTAGTAAAAGCAAATAAAAATAAATTGTATCCTAATAAAATAAAAATAAAGTTATTATTTATATATTATATATATATATATATATATATATATATATTCTATTATTTGGGTTTTCCCACATTAATGGAGTCATACTCCTAACACTCAAAAGCCACTGCTCCCTGTCCATCCAATCTTCTTCACGGAGCCCTCTGGCTGCCATCCATTCCTCCACATCCTCTATCCATTTCTTCTTTGGCCTTCCATGCTTCCTTCTTTCAGGTGGCATATATCTATAAATTTTCTTTGGCCAGCGGTTCTCATCCATCCACATTAAGTGATCATACCACTTTAACCTTTGGTCCCGATCAGGTGAAGGATGTTCTTTTGACATCCGATCCTGTCTCTAATTGCTGCGTTTGGGATCCGCTTGATTCTAGATATGCCACAGCTTCTTTTCCATAAATCCATTTCCATGGAAAGCAACCTATTTTCCGCCTTTTTTGTAATTGTCCAAACTTCTGATCTGTAGGTGGCTACACTTTCTACAAAGGAATGGTAGATCTTTTTAGTTTCGAATGATATTTCCTTACTCCATAGGATTGAATTGATTGAAATTATTATTCTTTTCCCATTGTTTATTTTATGTTTTGTTTTTTAATATTTAATAATCAAATTAAGTAAAAGTTTAATACCTAACAGAAAAATATAAGTAACTAAACAAACTATTAAGCATGGGTTTTTTTGAACTCCACTGGTTTATTTTGCTTATAAAATGAACTATATCTAATAGTCTAATCATCTATTTAGGAAAAGAAAGGCGGGTTTATTCTAGGCAGATAGGTCATCAACCTCTTTGAATCATAGTATGAAGCCTAATACAATGAAGCTTTAAAATAATAATTTGTAGTAAACAACAGACAAATTGATTTCAAGAACTTAATTATTAAGAATGTTTCTTTATAGTTTAGATAAGATAATTCCATAATTTGAAAGCTTGTTAGTTTTATGGATGGTCTAGAAAATAAGACTCATAAATATGTTTCTATTGTAGAAAAAAATATTTAATTCAAGTGGATAAATCCAATTTAAATAAAAACTATTTTGCCGCATCTAGAAGCCTCAGTGCTTTAACTTAGTGGACCAATTTTTAAAAAATGGAACTGGATTTTTTTCATGAGGTAACCAATGAAAAATTAATTCAACACACCGAACACAAAAATCTTGAAATCATAATGCAACATTGATTCAAGGTTCAAAAAAATAATTATCTTTTTACCTTCAACCAGGAAGGTCAATATTCACTCCGCGGATTCCCCACGACATAAATTTCAACCTGTCCAGATCAAATCTGAACTGGCCCAACCAGACACAAGGAGCTGTGACACCTTAACACTCTCGACCATCAAGATCTCATGGTTTTCCAGTTGCAGCACAATTTTTCTTTTGATTACTAGAGAGAGTTCTAACGAAGTTTCACAGTACTTATTTGCCAATAAATAAAAAAAAATCTCTTAGACAAGAATTGAACTAACATCCTTTTCTGGGATGCTCATACCTGCCTGAACCAATGTTATCACAACAAATAAAATGACACTCTTACAATATTTTTTTTAGTTTATCTAAAAAGAAAACATTAAAACAAACCTGTAGGATATGGTCTCCTTGGGTCACCTGGTTGCCACGTTAAAGGAGCAGACACAGCATTTGAGGAACTTATTCTATGAGCAAATTTAATCAAGTCTTCTGAGGAAACAGGTCTTTTGTTTGCTCGATTAATAGACTGAAGTTTCTGCTTAGCTTGATAAATGGCAGTTGCCTGAAAAATATAAAAAAATATTACTTGAAACGACTAAAATACTGTTACTTTAATTATATCTGTTTAAAGAAATAAGATATTGAATATGCTAACACATATCGAAAACTCATCAAGGATTAAATAACTGATAAACTCAAGCATTAAGATACAAAAAAAAAAAAAAAAAGAATGTCTTTAGACAGACAGAAAATGTTCCTCAAAGAAAATATTGAAAGAACGATTTTATCCATTTTTCTGTTTACATGTTTCATAATCATGTTTTAGCAACAGTGGGAATCCACAGAATAGCTTCCTAACCTTTTAGAATAATTTCCTTAGTCTAGAAAATAGACATAATTTCATCACTAATTTTGGTCCAGGATTCAGAGCATTATTCAACAAAAATAATAAGCAGTGTCAACAAAATGCAAATTTTTTTTACACCATGTCCTAATTGAATTGATGATATCTGGAGCAATTTTGGATGAACCTTTTGTACAGTTACTTTTTTTTTGTGGAATAGTGTCTGTTTTAACCTGTTGTATGAAAAAGTAACGAGGAAAAAATTTTCAAACTAAGAGTTACGTGATTTCAATTTCTTTGTTTGAGAACTTACCGAGTCAAAACAAATGTCAAAAATCATATCAAAGATTGCTCTAGCCATCAAATCAATTAAAGATATTGACATATTTCATAAGATAAACAGGTGATTAAATTTAAATTGCATTATAAATAAACGATAAAAACATTTCATTTCTTAAATTCTATTATTTCAACAAAACAAAAAAAAATTTACATTTTAAATGACAAAATTTTTTTTTTAATATTTTACAAATAAAAATACTAATTGGTAAATATTATATTATTCAGAGATTTTTGATAAAATTAAAATAAATGTCTTTAATATAGATAGACTCAATATTAGTTTAAAATTATATATACCAAAATTTGTTCTGCTTCCTTTAGTTGCCGCTGTAAATTCTGAATATCTTGATCCAGTTTATCAACTTCAGCTCTCAACAGATCCATTTTTTGATTGATTTCAGCTTGTTCTGCTGCTAATTTAAGAGTTTCCTTGAGTTCATTGTCTTTTAATACTAATAACTCAGTCAGAAGTACTTGTTCAGCTCCTAGTAATTTTTGGTGCTTCATGGCAATTGTGTTTTCAATTATTTCTCTAAAAAAAAAAATCATATAATTATAAAAAATTGTTTTATATAATATGCAACTCCATAAAAGATTACATAAATATCATAGAACAAATAAAATAGCTTCTTGATTTGAATATTTATAAAACAGCATTTTCAATGTTTAATTTTAATATTCTAATATCTTTGTAAACCATGTAACGTAATTCATCTTTTAAGATTTAAAATAATGTAAACCTAATTCATCTTTTAAGATTTAAAAAGAATCTCAAATATTTAATAAGAAAGAAGAAATATCTATAAAATTAGACAATTATATCAGAAGCTGTGATCCATATTTCAAGTAAAATTTTATATTTTGAAGTTCGAACGACTCCCATAAAAACAGGCATTTCTATAAGGTCATACAAGTTGCTAAAGATCAATTGGTCAAAAAGAGTTTATTTGCAGAATTAAAGGTAGTAAATATATCCTGGATATACAATCTTGTTTATGAATGCATTGAAAACCGAGGCTGAAGTTGGCTGAGCAATAGTTTTCCTTAAGTTCAACTTGTTCCCATAAACAGTATCTTCACAGGAAAACTCTCCGCTATATACCAGACCTTGCAGTTAATTATAATCAAAGAACATAAGGCATGTCCTTCTAGCTACAAACTCTTTTTTAGTTTATATAAGGCCACTCCTGAAGGAATCTCTAGAAATGTTATTGCCATAGAAATCAACAACTGCCCTGGAATCGCTGCATGAAGTTACAGCACTAGCTATTAGAGTACCCTCATGTTGTAGTATATTTGGAAATGAAGAAGCAGATAGAATAGCAAATCTCACCAGAAGAAAAATTAATGAGATCACAATGATAGATCTAACCACTATTGCTTGCATGTAATATTTATGAAAAAAACTACCAAGAATGATGGCAAGAAAGTGAAATCAAACAACACATGGATTACACAGAATCAAGCATTACACATTCCCATGGACAACCTCTTTCAGAAATTCCAGATCTGAACAAATAATCTTGACAAGATTGAGTCACTTGACATGGAACGTTCAGCCATTATTACTTAATGAGAGCCTTGGGATCACCACTTTGTAAACAATCTACACGATGTAATACATTTACTGAAACAAACCGTGACTTCATGTAAACTATATGCTGACACAGATGACATCTTACATGACTGAAGCACTATCAATAATGAAGTAAAAATTTAAAATGTATTTAAATTACTATGTCATAGAAATTAACCATTTAATTTCATCAAATTGGAAAAACATATACTATATACATAACACATAAACTCATCATTGTAAAAAATCATGTTTTAATCATTATGTCATTAACGACCCACTTAGATAGATGTGGAATGCTGTAATATAAAGTTAGAGTTAATATTGACTAATGCACAAACTCAAAATGTTTAAACAGTCATTTAATAAAATAAAGGTTTTGCCAAAATGTTTTTTTTTTTTAAGGAACAGTGAAATGAATTCAAATTAAATTAATAAACTAAATAAAAAAAGTCATTGATAATTTTCAACAGAGATTCTATAAATTGAATAAATAAATAAGGTAAACATATAATTCAATAAAGAATACCTCCATTCTGTAGAATATGTGAAACACTGACTTGAAATGATTAACAAATTAGGCAGATTAAAATGAAGTATAAATCTTTTTAGATTGAATTTGACAAATAACCTATTATGAACAGGAAGTTCCAAGCAGAATACCATTTCAGGCATTTAAAAAATCCCTATTTAAGACTAGAAAATGATATTTTATCAGTTTGTAGTGATTAAGTTGTCCATTACTTACTTGGATATAAGAGAAATATCCTCAATAATGGCCAATAATTTTTCTCCGGTACTCATATTGCTTGCAGCTCTTGTCATTCCTATATAATTACAAATAAAAGCATAAATAGGGAAAAAACGACATTATGAAATTATATTCAACGCCGACCATCAAGGCTTGTTTACAATTCGTGGTCATTGGCAGGTTACAATTAGGTTATTTTGTGTTTTTTTTCACTACTGAATTTTTCACTACTGGAGAATTTTTTTTAAACTGTGAAACGTGTTCTAGGTGAACATAAATACCTTTGCTTTTATTTTAAATTATGTCAAAAGTTTAAAAGAAACTCTGATAACTTGTTAGTACAGACATTTAAAAATGTATGCATATTTTACCCATACATTGATTTAAAAAAGATAACAATTTTTTTATAAATTTTCAGTAGCTTTTTTATTTAATATGACTAATTTTATTAGGAAATAAAAAGTAATCATGTAAGAACAGTAGAAACTACATCTATCAATACAGCCATGATAAATAAAAGAAATATCTACAAGCTTGCTGTTCCAAAGACCAGTATTTTTCCGGTTCCCTGAGTAGTCGGTAGACAGCAGTCAATTATTTTAGTCAGCTTGTTTACTCGCCTGCGTTTACGTAAAATCTATCTGAATAACTCATTTTAAGCAGCAGTTTTGACCTCGTAAGTTAATCTTAATAACATTAGTATGTTATAGTTTATGTACTGTCTCTAGACTAAATTATTTATTTATCATATTAATACTAGTGATTATTGTTCTGTCTCGGTTAAGTCGATGGATAAATCCTAACAACAAAATGAGATATTAACCCATCTTGTTTAGTTAGTTTTTAAAATTGTATGTCGTTTGATCACTATTCGAATTTCAATCGGCTATAATTTTATAGTTACTCAATATATATTAATTTATTATTATTCATTATTCATTATCATAAATATATGTTTGTAAAAGTGTATCTTGGTTAAAGTACATTATTTTTAAGTAATATTTTAGAGAATTAAATCACCGAAGTCTATGATTATTTTTTTCTGTGTGAAATCAAAATTTTGTACACTTATTAATATTTTTACATATAATGTGGTTTATGTCATTTTAATGTACCTAATATTTTTTTTATAAACTATGATAAAAATTAATAAATACATTAAAGTTCGTTCCATCAAAAATGTACTTAGTGATTGTTTTCAATAAACCGACGATATGATATCTATTTGAAAATTCTTAAAAATTAATCTTATCAATACTAGGTTTTACCAACTTTTGGATTTCGAGTAGTTAAAATCATACTCTCTTTATTAGTTGTCTGGCTTGTTTATTTGTTATTCAGGAGCATACAATAAGAGGATGTGGTTTAATAAATGGGCGTGTCGTGCTCAGGTACCGGCAATTCAAAATAACTTCCTCCTTTTTTTGTTAAATGGTTTCATCAAAACCGTTTTATTTAGAGAAGTACTCAGAAATTTATTGCATGGCACAAGTTGCGCCATCCAAATTTTGAAGTGAGAGCACATATTTACGTGGTTGTATATTTTGGAGGAAAACATATTTTTAACCAAAAAAACAATAAAAAAAATAGAATTTCGTTAAAACCAGTAGGAAAGCAATAAATCTTCTTGTGAAGGAGTAATGGTCACCCCCTTGTTTATTTATACTTATAAAATCATTTATGATTTCGAGTATTATCAAGCTGTTTTTATAAGGATGAGTGTAATGTTATCAATATAATATTCGCCTGACCTTTGCGTAATATTTTAAATTAAGGATCGTTTAAGCCTATTAGTTGAAGGACACTCTCCCTGTTTTGTTGACCCTTTATTTAGCTGAGAACCTGGTTTCTTCAAGTATATTATCCCTCCACGGGAATATGTATTAAGCATGTATAATCGAAATAAGATCGATGTTCGCATTCAAAAGATAAAATATTATACAATCTATCTGAGAAAAGAATGATTGGGAAATTTCGTTTGTAATATCGACAGCTTCTATTTTTACTTATTGCCCTCTTTATTTTATCCATCCATCATGGGTCTGTTAGATCCACCCTTTCCCATTATCTTCGTACCTGCTTGTACTTAATTTGCTTCAATCTATTGTATATGTTATTAATCATGTAGTGTATCGCTGAGGGAATCATTACTCTAGTTTAATAGCCGATTTGGGGCCGTTGACTAGGTTAACTAATGAGTTATTTTTCTTTAGAAGTTAAATATATTAGTATTGAATTCTTGTCTCTTACAAAAGAGTAATACCTTTTTTGGGGGTGAAGAAATATGAGTCCTATGTGATATATGTGTTGGAATTCAAATTTTAAAAGAAAATTACTGATTTCAATTATTTTAACTGGATTAAAAAGTTAAATATATATGTATATTTAAAAAAAAAAGTAAACGTCTCTCTTCCTTCATCACCTATTTCCCAAAAATAGAAGAAAGTATCTATCAGATTTCGCGAGGGAGAAAAAAAGATCTATATTCGCGATTTAATAACTCAAATATACAGTTGGTAGCTCAGTGAGTAAGAATTGACTTCCAGATTTCAAGGTCTCCGCATCGAATCCGACTAATGACAAGTATTTTTTCAACAGTCATGGATCGAGCTAAAGGGCCGGGTGCGCCTTTGGGCGGAGTTCTCTATTAAGTGGGAAAACGTTGCAATTGAGCATGATCTAGGCTTGATCACCTCCCTGTACAACCGTTGGCCTTAAAACAATACTTCCTTACGAAATACTGAGGAAAGAGAGTCATAACTATTATTTTATATAATATATATATAATATATATATATATTTATAAATATTATATATATATATATTTTAAACTGGATAAAAAATAAATTTATGTGGGGTGAAATCACTAACGGATCCTCCAAGATTTATTTTGGGGGGCTTCAGCATGAAAAATTTTGGTTTATTATTTTCAATAATGAAACATTATGATCGACCAAAAAATTCAGAAACATAACCCCCCTCTCAAAATTTGAGGTTTCACGTTTCAAGACGCGTAGAATTCGAAAAACGAATAATTTTTTTTTTTGTCCGTCCTCCGTCCCCGTATTTAATCCGAAAATACTGGACCGATTTTTTTCAAATTTTGATATAAAATCAGAGGTCACCCGAGGATGATCCTCCTTCATCGACATTATTCTCCGCCTTTAACTTTCAAAATGGTGGCCGAAAATCCTGCGTTGCTATAGACGGTAGCTCCTAAACGAATGTACAGATTTCAATGAAACTTCGCTACAGTCATTTTTTCGACACCCTTTAAATTTACCTATATAACATACTTCAACGAAAAGAAGCTGGAAAGAAAGTTACGAGGGATGGTAAAATTAAATTCCGAATAACTCGAAAAGTTTTTACTTTTTTTGTTGATATTGTGTATAGTTTTTTTAAAGTTTACAAAATTTCCTTAAAAAAATCGTTAAAATCGGACAATTAGGAGCAAAGATATGGTCTCCGGTTTTTTTAATTTGTTTTACTCCAAATGTTATATCCTTGGTTTGGTTTTTAAATTTTAAATGTGTTACTGAAATAATGCTTCTTTTTTTTTAGCATATTACTAATGATTAAAGAAAAACAGTTTAGTCCAATAATTGGAATCACCTTTTGTTTTTTTATTCTTTGTAACTCGGAAGGTAATGTTTGCAGCGTTTTTTTTAATATAATATGATTCGAAAGAAAGAAGCTAACTACCTATATGAAATGGTGTTTAAGTGATTCTTTAAATCCTATTAAATTTAATTAGAGGAATAATACATTTTTTCATAAAACGTTTTAATTTACCATTTGGAGGGGGGGGAGGCTTAAGCACGAACTTACTCTCCCCCCCGTAGATCCGCAGGTGGGTGGAGTTCGTAGACAAGTGAGAATGGAAGTATTGGAACCTTGATAAACTTTTTCTTGAATCATTTTGTGTTTGTTTTTTGATGATTTTTTTACGACTAGATATGTTTGAATAATCATTATTTTTTAAAAGATTTTTAATTATTAAGCACTACCTTTTCATCAGAAATCTACTTAAGCATTCCCCATTGAACTCGGTGCATCGTGAATGTTCTATTTTAGTCGCGATGAGCCTGGTAGGCGTTTCAAGGTCGACCCGGTGGAAATTCCTTTCGCTCAGGACCTACAGCTTCTTAACATTCATTAGTACCTACACGTCAGATGACGTGTTTTTGTTTCATTCAGGCTCAACAGCGTGTGTTATATTATTATAGTATTAATAAAATTATTTTCTAGTCTAAATTGAAATACGTATTTTTATTCGAGGCAGGGTGAGATAAATGAAAGCTGTGAGATGAGCGCACAGCACCAGATGTTTTTGTTAATCGCTGATTTGGAGTGTTAAAAAAAAAAAACCTTGAGAGCACCAATGACAAAACAAAACATGCCTTGATGACAATTAAGGAACAATCACTTCAAACTCAGTTTTCATTGTCAAATAAAATGCCTTTGTGTATTGCACCATGTTACTTAACTTTATTTTTATGTTCTTAATGCTTTATTCTTAAGTTATTTCATATTTACATGTAATAGTTTTCTTTAGTACACTTTTGACAAATATCGTATTAATTTTTACTTTCACTTACCTATATATGAAATGTATAGTAAAGTAAAGTATTGCGGTCGTGAAAATTTTCTAATCTCAGGTTTCAACTAAGTCTTACAAAATGGCCTGTGTGTGTTTGTTTTCAGTCCAAAAACGAAAAATCGTACGAAAGTGAAATTATCCTTACAATTAGTGTGACAACTTCTGACCTACATACGACAGGCAATGCAAACCTAATTCCATTACAGTAAATGTTGCAATAGAATATAACAGTTTAATTACTAATATTTGTACAATCCATAATCAACCTTTTAGCTTGGTTAAAGATGCCCTTTAAAAATTTTATAATAGCCCAACATTATCAGAAAATAATTTTTATTCCAAGTAGATAGATAAGTGAAAGTTGTGTGTTGCACGCACCTGATTTTTACTTTTAAATTGAAGAGCTGAAAATTGTATTTGTAGTTTTACCTGAAATTATGCCTAATTGAAGTTGTGAGAGTTGCGCGACTATTGAAACGGGTTTGAATAGATTTGCGTACTTGTTTTGTTGGATAATGATTGATAAGGAAGTTAATCAGAAGTGAATCTACAGAATAACACTTAAGGGGGGGACCCTTATACGTTCAATATTATTGAATGTCTCACACCTTTCAAAAGGCCCTTTTCCCATTTTATTTATTTTTACTTTCACTTACCTATATATGTAATATATAGTGAGGGTAAGTATTGCGATCGTGAAAAAGAGCTTTCAACGGAAATACACGTTTTGAGGTCCTCTGAGTCCAAATAACCAAGTCCCGAAAATGGTCTGTGTATGTGTTAAAGTCTAGCTCAAAAAGGAAAAGTTGTACGGAATTGAAATCACATATTTAAGGTTTTTATATACTAGGGATGTTACAGCAACTTTTTCATCAAAATCGGCTTGCCGGAAGTGGCACTTTATATATTGGACTAAACACATTTTTACGATTATCTCGGAAACCGGTCTAACGATTTTGATTAAATTCATCATATCATTGTAAAATTAAGCAGTTTTAAATAAAATGTTGTTAATATTCTGATTTATGTACTCTAACAGGGCTTAAATTGCTAATTCTCAATATTAGCTTCCTCTAAAGTACCTTTAATTTGTTTTATTTGAAAGAATTTGATAATTAACTAAATGAGAAATAAGAGATCATAACGGAGAATAATTGTAATTGAGAACCCCCCTCTCCCCGAGACGAGCGTACCCAAGCTCGCCCGATAGATTAGAATACGCTTCCATACCTATCCATCTTTTAATTTTGTTCTACTTTGTTATTCTCAAGGGACTGTGTCCCAGAATAAAGTTATTTTCTATCTCTCTATCTATCTATCGTGAGATTAATATAGTACGGACTCCGACAATATAATATAAATATACATATGTGGCTTTCATAAATGCTATTGTTGGTATTATTTGATATTTAATTGTACGTATAGATCAAAGCGATATAAATATTAAAATTTGTATATATGAGGGTACTTATGCAAATAAAAATACCCACAATGAAATATAAATAAATATAGAATCTATAATTTTTACTTTCGCTTCGCTTTGTCTGAGAATACTTATTTCTGCTAAGAAGAGGGAGGTAAGTGAAAGTTGTGTGATGCGCGCACAACAAGCATGAATCTCCGGAAATACTAGTCAGAACTAGTATTTCCGGAGATTCATTTTCGACCTGAATAAGCATTTTTATTTTATACTTTCACTTGCGTGTATATGTAATATATTGTAAGGGTAAGAATTGCGATTGTGAAAATTTTTGAATCTGAGTTTTCAACGGGAATACGCGTTTTGGTGTACCCTGAGTCCAAATAACCAAGTCCCTCAAAAATGGTCTGTGTGTGTATGTTAGCAGTCTAGCTCAAAAATGAAAAGTCGTAAGAAACTGATATTACGTATTTAAGATAGGTACATGCATTAGATGTCCTAGCAACTTTTTCCTTAAAATCTGCTAACCGGAAGTTTATATCAACGCAGAAACACATTTTTAAAATTTTCTCAAAAATGGCTTTAATGATTTTGATTAAACTCGGCGCTTTATTGTATAATTAAGTGGTCTTTAATATCAATAAGGTCTTATCCCTATTGATGTCACTTTGCAGGGTTTAAATGCCCAATGTACATATACCTCTTTCTCTAAAGTACCTTTAATAGGATTTATTTTAAATAAATAATCATCTCAAATTATTAAAAGTTACGAAAAAAATGCTAAATATAACTTATGAAAGAATTTCATAATTGAATAAAAAATAAAAATGCTTATTCAGGTCGAAAATGAATCTCCGGAAATACTAGTCAGAAGGTATACGCATAATATATCGTTGGAAATCGGAGAATTTTAGAAAAAAACAAAAACATTATCTAATATAGAAAGTTGTAGAAGGTAACGGAGAGTGGCAAAAAATTACAAATAATAATTTTTGAAAACTAATAATATTTAACGTAAATCACATGTTTTGAAGGAAATTAAATAAAATTTACTAACTAAATGTAAACTTTTAAAATATTTTTAAGTTTGAAAAAAATATTAAAATCCCTGTAATCAAGGCAATAACATTTTTTGAAAAAATATTTCATTATACTTGTGTGAAAGAAGAAGTAAAATATAAAATCATTTCATGGATGTATAAAGCATATGTTTATAACCTTAAATACATTTACTGTAGTTTGATAATTCTAGATCTAATATTATATTTAAATAATTAGGTATCAACGTCCGTTTATTTCGAAATATTGTTATGCAACTTTTTAGAAAATTAACCTAATAGAATCTGCCTTTGAGAAATTGGTAGAATATGTTAATGATTAATTTAGTTAAGTTTGTTTAACTCTTCTTTTGATGATAATAATAATCGTTACTTTTCGATGATCCTGAAGACTGATATGTGGGGAACAAAATGTCTTTTCAATTTTATTAATTATTATTTTATTATTCAATTTTATTATTATTATCAAAATGTCTTTTCAATTTTAAAAATAATTAATAATGATACTCAAACTTCAAGGGTTTCGATTAGATAATTAATTCGTTATAAGGAGAAATGTATATTGGTGTTGATTAAATTAAGCCTACGAAATTAATTGGCGCTCTATGAATGATGTGTGGTCTAAAAGTCATCATGACAAACACTTAAGATTAGCCGAGTAAAGATAAGTGAAATTCATTATTCACGATGTTATATATATATAGATAAAAATTATCTAAGGATACATTACTACTACCGTTGCAATCATATTAGGCATACGTACACGTTGTGAGTATATCTTTGTCAAGAATTACATACTATTTATGAAGGTGTGCAGTCCTTATTTTATCTGTTGAAACACGAATGAAAAGTGATCTAATCCTTTCATTAATGCTTATCTGAGGGAATTGAATAGAATTTTAAAATCGATTGATGAACTGCTGAATTTCTTTCCCCGCTTTGGGCAATTATCTAAATCCGACACTGAGCTAATTGATGGCATCGAATATCTATCAGACCGTTCCTAACTCATCGATGTAATTCAGTACGTTCCTTTATTCAGTTGTTGAATAAGCGTTCGATGTTTGGTGCCGATGGGTTCGCTGGATGTAACCTAAGTTATGTCTCAATATACTTATTATATTTATATTCAGTTCACTCTCTGTCAATAGGGGATCGAGCGGATTAGCTCAGTGAGTTGGGCCGCTAAGCTCTAGGTCCCGGGTTCGAATCCGGCTGATGCTGAGTAATTTTTCATCATCCGTGGATCGACCCTGAGGTCGAGTGAACCTCCTAGAACACGCCCAGCCTCTATAAAGATTGTTTATCTGTTTACTAGGTCGAAAAATATTAGACCCATGTCCGAGAGTTCTTGCCAATGATCCCTAGGAGCCGAGAAAAAAATATTTTATAAAATTTTATTATTTTTTTATGTTACTGTTTTCTGTGTTTGCTCTGAATACATTTATAAGTCGTTATATATCAATCGATTTGTTTTTTTGTATAAAATGAGAGAAACATATTGCTTATTGTATTAAACAAATTCTTATATTTAATAAATTACAAAAACCCATTGACGCTTCCAGTAAAATAGGCCAGGTAAATTTTTGTCCTGAAAAAACTATTCAGTTTCGTTTTTATTGTACTAAAACTCTAAAAAACGAGTTTGTTTCGAAATAAAAAAATATAAATTTTTGGACGTCATTTTATGGAAGCATTTTTGTTCATACCGTTTACTAAAATATTTCTCTCAATATTCTCTGCCTTATATTATCCCTTGTGAGATCCATCTTTATAGCTTATAATGTTAATAGCTTTATGTAGATGTTACAACAAAAAATACATTATTTTTCGATTGCAAAGAAAATTTTATTGATTGATCACACAAGTGTTATTAATATAAGGTATAATATCGAGCTAAAAATTTAAATTTTTCTATTGCAACGAAAATGCTTATTTGTGGGCTTTTAGGAGTGCGAAAAATGGATATCATATTTTTTTTTATCCCAAAAAAATATATTTCATGGTGTAATATATGTATAATATGTACAATAAATGCTTTTTCCTTGAATCTCGACAAAATAATAGAATTTGTGCATATGATCTTACATTTGGTTTAAAAAATATATATATCTGGCATACAACTATAGTATGTGTTCAATATTGAAACAAATAGTACTGATCTAAGGAATAAAGTAGATTCAAATATTTTTGTTTAAGGAGCAATAAAGTACTAATCATACTAATCGAAAATAGAAATTTTTTGCTCAAATGTTCCGCCTAGGCTGCAGCCTAGCCTTAAATTTTTTTTCGAAAATCACGAAATTTGTTATAACTTCGACATGGCCTCACTTATCCACAGGAAAATTAGCATGAATTGGGAGGCCTACAATTTACACAAAATGGCGAAAACCATAATCCCGCGATTAAATTAGGCTTGGAGATAAAAACTTTTGGGAAGCGTGAAATATCAAAGTTATCGCTATAGTTTTGAAGAGCAATAATTTAGCTTTCCAACGGTTGTAGTAACGTCGACTTAGAAGAAAATCCCGATATGTTGAGAATATTTTAGTAAACGGCACTAGCGGATCCAGGATTTAATTTTGGGGAGGCTTCAGCCCGAAAGATTTTTTTTCGTCATATACATATAACAATAATTAATTTATATGAAATGGTGTTTAAGTGGTTCCTGAAGTCCTATTAAATGTAATTACACGAACAAGAATACTTTAAGAGATAGTTTTTAATATTATTTTCTGTAAAACATGGTTATATTTTACCATTTAGGGGGAGGGACTTCAGCCCGAAAGCCCCCCCCCCTCCGCTCGTAGATCCGCCTGTGGTAAACGGCATGAAAAAAAAAACCTCACATAAAATGACGTCCAAAAATTTATATTTTTTGATTTCAAAACAAACTCGTATTTAAAAGTTTTAGTGTGCCCTAAAAACGAATCTGAATAGTTTTTTCATGACAAACATTTACTTAACTAGAAGCGTCTAAAGGTTTTTGAAATTTATTAAATATAAGAATTCGTTTAATACAATAAGCAATATGTTTATCTTATTTTATACAAAAAAACAAATCGATTGATATACAACTTATAAATTCATTCAGAGCAAAGTCAGAAAACACTAACATAAAAAAATAATAAAATTTTATATTATTTTTTATTCTCTGCTCCTAGGGCGCATGGGTCTAATATTTTTCGATCTAGTATCACCAAAAAAAGTTTCATTGTTTGGGTTGAAACTTCGGTACCAATAAAAACTTATAATGACTGCGCCCTGAATATTTATCACCCATGATATTTATGTTTTGAAATTCAACAATTCAGTTGATAGGCATTTCATTTGATAAATGACGAGTTGATTACTTTCGTATTGAAGACCCGAAGACTCTTGGATACATTGCTGGTATATTATTTTCAGAGAAAATACGATACGAATTGTTATGCCAGTGAAATATATCGCTAGAAAGCAATAATAAGGATCTACGAACGATTTCAATATCGTCAAAGCTTATCGATTACATTTTTATGTTTGACATTCCATTACGTTAATGTTAACGTTAGATTATTCCGCTTCTTATCAATATTTGTTCAACAGGTGTGGATAAGTCATTAAAAATTTGATGGGGCGTGCATCACACAACATTTATTTACGAACCAATTATAGTTCCGCTCAAATAGAGCTAGCTAATAGTTAATTATTTAAATCTGTTGTCTTGGCTTATGTTATTATAATTAAGTTACTATAAGCTTACTGAAATTAAGAAAGCAACATTTGATCACCGGTAAACACATCTTGAAATGTATGCACTTCTCTTACAAAAGTATGATGAATTAATTTTTAAACAATTCCAGAACGATAATTCGTTGCAATATAATTTTTGGCTTGTTGAGCTTAAAAGTGATTTTAAAAGTTTCCTTTTGGTGTTTAGAAGTATAATTTAGTATCCATGGAAACATTTCGTTTCCTTTAAATAATATTATTTTTCAGAAGTTATTATTTATATTTTTTCTAAAATCCTTAGTTTCCCAACGATATAACCAATAAATAAATAAATGAAACCAGTAGCCAGGTTTACATAATGGGGAAAAAAAAATTAAAAATTTAGGCACTATTTGCGCATCCGTTTTGGATATATTCATCGATCGAATCGTTACGTTTTAGCAGCCATTCAATGCAGAATTTAATTAATAGAACATATATATATTTTTTTTTAATTGGGTGGTTATTTTAAAAATACTTAAATCTCGTAAAAAAAAAATCTCAAAAGCTTAGTTCATTATTGTTTAAACTAGAATGTATAAATTAATGTATGTATGTATTAATTAAAATAAAGGGCCTAATAACTTCCTTAACTCAGCGCTGAATTTAGGAACTTACCCGATTTTCAGCTCTAACTGAATTACTTTCTAGCCCTGGCCATTTTTGATATAATAAGGTACAAGAATAAATATTTAAGAATATAAGTTACAATTGAATTTCTGAAATTATTGGTAATGATAAAAAAGTTTTCTATTTGTGTCAATTATTGACTCATCTTGAAAAATATAAATTATCCAAAAATAATGTGATAAGTGTGTAGTTGCCTTATCACCTCTTCTGGATTCTTTATCTTAGAACCGGTTCCTTCCTGATAGCCTCTCAGTATTTTTTTTTATTTATATAACTTGAATTGTAAATGCCTAACTAAATATTTTTTTTAAATATTCTCATTATCTATCCCAAGATAAGGAAAATATAGTCATTGGTCATAAACAGCTTTTCGATATCTCAGGGATTATTAATTTTAAGATTATAATTGATATTTTCAAAACTTTTAATAACCAAACTGTTCCCACATATGGCTGCAGAGTTTTTATTAGTCAAAATTCATTTCTTAAATAGCACTACTTTTAAATTTTCTTTCTCTCTCTCTTATCATTCTAAGAATGCAGACTTTTTTTTTAATATGAAATATATTAGGTTTCTTTGGTAGTTTACCATCTCAAATTCTAATATATTTGATAGGTTTATCTCATATTTGAGTTACTCTTATACACCGGTTTATTTAGTTTTTGCCAGTTATGTAGTTTTATCTTATCAAGAAGTGACAGCACTAACGGATCCAGGATTTAATTTTGGGGGCTTTAGCCGGAAAGCTTCCTTTTTTTTTTAAATATATAACAATTATTACTTTGGAAGAAGATGAAAGAAACTAGCTACCTTTATGAAATGGTGTTAAGGAGGCCCGAGTGGGCTAATGCGTGTGCACAGCACTGATAACCGAAGTCGGAGATGGAAAAATAATTACGTGTTCAAATCCTGGTGCCCGGTGGGATTTTTAACTCAGCTTAATTCCCACGGCCTGGGAAAATCCTTGTGTAGCCTAAAAGGCAAGGAAAGGAGGGGGGAAAAAAATGTTTTTAAAATAATTCTTCAAGTCCTATTAAATGAATTACATGAACAATAATACTTTTAGAGATAAATATTTTATCGCAACACATGGTTATATTTTACAATTTTGGGAGGAGAGAGGGGAGGTACTTCCGCCTGAAAGCTAAATCAGCCCTTAAAACCTGCTAGAGTACATAAATGAGAATAAGACCTATATTATATTTAAAATAGCATAATTTACATTTACATAATGCATTTAATCAAAATCGCTAGAGTCCTTTCCGAAAAAATTTAAAAGATGTGTAAAATAGATTATAAAAAGTGGCACTTTTGGATATCGCAGGCATGTACAAACCTTAAATACCGTACGATTCTTCATTTTTGAACTAACTGTTCATATACAAACAGGCACAATACATAAATAATAAACAGGGGATCTCAAAACATGTATTTCTATTGAAAACTCAGATTCGAAAATTTTCATGATCACAATACTTCCCCTTTCTGTATATTACATATATTGAAAATAAAAAAGGGAATTCTCTGGTCACCAATAATAGTATATGAACTAATCACACTGTTTCAGTTTAATCAGACTTATTAAATGAAGTAAGAGTATAATATTTTATATATTTATAATCCAACTAATTAGCCATTAAATTCAACATTAATCAAAATTCCAAAATGTTTCGGTTTGGCAGCACCCTGACGCTTTGTACAAATTACCCAATTGGTTTCATTTCCCCTATACGATGGCTTGGAGAGGCGCCTTCGACACTCCTGAACAAATCCGGTTAGTCTTTCAGAAGAAAACGAAAAAATTATCAGAAGTTCAGAGGTATTCAATTTTGCATAACTTCTTTTAGGAAATCGTTAACATTGATTTCTTTATTCAGGGAATTGACCCAAAAACCTATCTTTTAACTCTCCTCTCATGGGGTATTGCTGATCTTGTTAATTGAATCCAAATTAGGTTGACAAGCCCTCCTTGGCCCTAAAACAAAGTAGGAGTATTTCTCAACGCCGTCGAGAAATAAATACTAACTAACACAGATAGGAATTGAATCATAAACGTTCTGAACAGCACTCTATGACACTCCATCAACATACTTATCCATCACATTCTCAATTGTCTATATGGTGACTGTGAAATGTTTAAGGCAGAGAACATACCACCAAATGTAAGATTATATTTGTTTTTAAATTTAGTGATTTATTAGACTTATTTTATTGACATGTTCTGCTCATCAGTTTATTAATTTTTTTGTAGTGTACATATATTTATTTTGAAAATTTGCATATCCTGCAAACAAATAAAAAACATGAATTCACTCTTAATAGTTTATGTAGTACAGCTCTACAACTCTAAATTTTTATGTTATAGAGGAGAATCAATTTTCTAAAACATGTCGAAATAAACAATTAAACAGTTAATTTGTTTTTTCGTTTTTACTTGATAAAAATGGTGAAGTAGATGATATACTCATCTAGCTGGCAGATTTTTTTTTTACAATCCGCCCTCTAAACCGAACCCACGAAAAAATTGTCCAATGTGTTCTAGGCTTATCTTCAATTTTTCTCATTCTCAACTGCCTCAATATCGTGTTGGTAGATTTATAACTTTTATAGCTTTTTTTAAATTTATATCTAAAAATATAAAATTTAAAAGTATCACTTTAGAGCTCAAAACATCTTTGAAAATGGCATAATTTAAATTCTATATTAACAAATTGTATTTAGCTGGTCCGTGCTAATAATTCCTATAAAATATTAGTCAGAGAACAGCTGATAAAATAGTATGGAAATATGGATAATGCTAAACCAATAATCATTAAATTGAATTTAGTAATGAATTTTCTCATGCCCCCTTCCCATCTTTTCCCTGTAAGTTGGTGGTAGTGTAAAACGTTAATGTTTAATGTTTTCTATTTTATATTAATGTTCTAATATTTGGATCATACACAAGTTTGCCTTGTCTTTCACACAATTTTTTTTTCACTTCCTTATTTGACAAGTCATGGAATTTCATTTAAGGAAAAATCAGAAATAAGACTGACCAACTATTTCGAAAGATGCAGAGGTCGAACACTTGAAAAATTAGTTAGATAAAAAAGTCAGAATAAAATATTTTTTCTTAAGAATTGAAATTTATCGATTTAATCGCATACTAAGGCTGCTTATGAGATCATAATAATACAATTTATTCTCTACACATTTTTAAGTATATACAATCTTCTGTATGATGGTTGATTGTCATAGAAAAATCCAGAATGGAATTTAATTTGGGAATATTTATATTTGCATTCCGTAAATAAAACAAAAATAACCCTTCATGTCTGATATTTACATGTGTGTGTATTTATATATATATATGTTTTAATAAATTTGATTAAAATAATTTTTTATTTTTCAGAAAAATGCCTAGCTACAAGCTCACTTACTTTCCTGTAGCTGCACTTGGTGAACCCATCAGGTTTTTGTTGAGTTACCTGGGGGAAGACTTTGAAGATTACAGATTTAACAGCGAAGATTGGCCCACAATCAAACCAAGTAAATAAAAAACACCTATTAATTAAGGTTTTAGTTCAATTTTTACAAAGTTAATGTCATAATAAATAATCTATTATCTGATCAAAGAAAGATTGTTTTTATGATGCGCATTAGAATATTTACTATGCCTTTTTGTTACACAAATATGCCTCAATTTATGTGTAAACTTAAAAATTATATACATGTCTACTGCATAGTTTTAATATGAAATTATGGTTAAAAATTAATTGTTCATAGCACATTCTTATATGAGGAGGTTTACAGGGTACATGAATGGCTACATTATTTGTATAAGGGTGACTTGTGGTGAGTGGTCGTTCCCCCATTCATTCTGAAGCTTAATTGGGAAGTTTAATTACGCTGGCCTGTTGAAGGGATCAACATTGTTACCATTCCGTACACATTTCAACTTCATTCCGCATGAATATCTCCTGATTAACCACTGGATTTCTATATAACCACCTCACGTGATTTCTTCTTGTGGGAGTACCTCAATTCAAAACTGTACGTTGACAAACCACCCATTATTATATTTTTAAAAGAAGTTAAATGACATGTATTCACAGCAATGCCGGTCAAAATGTTGGAGGATGTAATGAGGAATTTTAACGGACATCTGAACATGGCACTGTGGAAGGACAGCATTTATCAGGCATTCTTTTTTATATTTAATTTTTCTTCTACATTAAAATTAAAACATCTGTTTATCAATCAGCTTTCAAATTGTGATTATTTCATTTCGAGAACTCTAAAATCAAAGCTATGTTATGAAATGGTTTCCATCTCTCTGTATAATGACATTAGAGTTGTTACTATATAATATATTACAAAAATCAAAACTCGTTTTCGTATATACAAAACTGATGTTCTTCTATCCTAGCTAATCCCTTCAAATACAGTCTGTTATAATTACACAGTTATACTTACCTATATATGAAATATATTGTAAAGGAAAGTATTGCAATTGTGAATATTTTCTAATCTTAGTTTTCAACGGAAATGCATGTTTTGAGGTTCCCCAAGTCCAAATAACCAAGTCCTGGAAAATAGTCTCTGTGTGTTAACAGTCTAGCTCAAAAATAAAAAGCCATAAAAAAATGAAATTGCATATTATGTTTACATATTATATTATGTTTGCATATTATGCAAGGGATGTTACAGCAACTTTTTCGTTAAAATCGGCTAACCGAAAGTGGCACTTTAGAATCGAGACGCTACAAATGAAGTCATAATTAATAAATTACTCGAAAAGGACACAATTTTTGGCCCATTATGCATATGAGTATTTGAAAGCTTACTAAATTCCTAACAAAACATAAAAAAAAAAAAAAAAAAAATCGAAATCGATAACAGTTGTATCTGGTAAAATATTTTCTTTTTTTTTTTACACTTATATTCGTTTTATATTACTCATGAGCTCTATTTTATCAAATTTATATTTGGTGTATTGTTTAGTATGAATAAAATGTTGAAATAGAACAGTTTCTACCGACCCAACGAGCAAAGTGGGTTCAAATATTTTTTTAACGACAAACCAAGTTGAGATATGTCTTTCGCATCTCAAAAAACCACCAAACACGAATTTTCATAGTAATAAAAAAATAACTCATTTTTCACTAAATCTGAGAGAAGGGGGACCCAGGACCCACCCATTTGAATAATTTTCGAAAAACAAAAAATGTTATAACTTCAATACGACTTTGGCTATCTATAAGAAATTTAGGGCCACATATACTACACATAATGACACCACCAGGAACTTCGCAAACAAACTACATATCAAGATAAAAAATAAAAATCTATAAGGACTATTTGTTTATTTATTCCTTATGTAGGCATTGAATCAAAAAACTATTCATACGGCTTTGAAGAGTAACAGTTCAGCTTTCCAACGGATATAGTAACAACCAATTTGGAGAACATCCTGACGAGTTATAAATGGTTAGCGGCAGAGGGAAAATTCCAACAGTGAAATAGTTTGTCACTATGGTGACGAGATTAGAATCTCTCCTAATAATTTTTGACATTGTGGTGCAAAGATATAGCGTCCTAAACATTTAGTATTAATTCTACTTTAAAGTTCTTTATATTTTGGATTACTCAAAAACTTTTAATCTATTGAAATAATAGTTATTTTTGTTTATTTTATTAGAATTTTATTTTTTCATTTAATCTTTAAATTTTTTTAAGGGTGTATATCAATAATTAAATTTATATCGAGGAAAACCTTTATTTTACCCTTATGTATGACAAAAGAAATATCTATCTTTTTTTTTTTTTTTTTTGATCTGCCAGGTTAAACCGTTCCTTCCAGAAAACTAAATCCAAAGTATTTAGCCTTTATCAGATATTTAAAGGAAATGTTTAGAAGCTTTTGTAAACTTAAGAAAATATAATATTATAATTATAAATTTAATTAAACTAGCAAGGATTAAACTATGGATGGGTATAGATCATAATATTTATAAACTGATAACTTACTAAATAAAAGTATTAAACCTTTGTCTAGACACATTACTAAAAGGAACTTTTGCTGAGCCCTTAATGTATTGAAATCTGATACAAATATAAGGTTTGTGCTAAGTATTCGCACGGGTCAGCTAGTCCTTTATACTACTTTTAAGCATTAAAACGTTAAAGTGTTGATATTAGTTAACATATTTAATTTGTTGCCTTGTTAAGGTGTCACCTTCTTGATTCAGAAGCAGTGCCAGTTTGAATAAGTTGAAATTTATTTTGTGGTGGATTCACTGAATAAATCTCACCCTGGCTAGATTAGGTTGGATAATGTATCCTTCCTGCCCTGGACATCGACCCCAAATAAACAAATATATTTAATTTTTTTTCTCCCTCTTTTCAGACATGCCTTTTGGTAAAGTACCAGTCCTAGAGGTCGATGGTAAAAAAGTCCATCAGTCGACTGCCATATCTCGTTATTTAGGAAAGCTAGCTAAGCTTGCTGGCAAGAATGACTGGGAAGCACTTCAGATTGATGTCGCTGTTGACACACTACATGACATGCGCCAAGGTAGTATATTATATTATATTTCATTAATTGATATTATTTGATTTGAAGAACCTTTTGTAATTATGCAGCTAATAAATATCAGTATGGGCCATCGAGATCTAAAAAAATATATATCTTTGTGTATTCTATTTTATTAAAGTAACAGATTTCTCCTCCCCCCCCTCGATTGTACCCTTTAAAATGTTTCTTTTAAGGTACTATTTAAAATATGATAATGATATTATTAATTTTAATTGTATATCAGATTGAAAATCAGTTTGTTTCAATTTTGTTGTATATTTCTTAACGTAATACCCCAAACTTCTATTAATTCAATAATAGAATATTTTTCTTTTCCCAGCCCCTCAAGAAAGTATATCTGTTTTTGTTTTATACATTAAAATTAAAGAAACTTTTGAGCAACTGTTTGTTATGTGTAGAAGTATGTTATTTTATGGAACAAACTTCTTTTTTGTTATTTCGTATCTACATTAAAATTTAGCCACCTCAAAATTTGCTACGGTAACATGTAGCGGTTAGGCACTCCTGTCCATACCAATTTATTCTATTTTACACCTACCATAGACAATTAACTGTCAGCTTGTATTTAAATTATTTTGAGTGTGTTTGATGAGTGATAAGTGACCGCAGTAAAAAAAAAAAAAAAAATACAGAATAACCCACAGATTCAAATAATTTTGTTTTCTTTTAACAAAATTTCGTTTCTATCAGATTACTACATTACTACTTTATTTCCTGTTTTAATACTACAATGATTTGATTTGCCAACTCCATAATACTGTAGTGCCAAAGCTCAGATTGTTAAGGTGACCCAATTAATCATATTTTCCATAGTAGCAGACTACAAAATCTGACCTTTAGCACAAAAAGAATAAATATGGAACATTTTTTCATATGACCTTTTGCAATAGCAGTAGCGATATTTAGAAGAAATCATATTACAAACAATAACTGTTCGTCTACGTTCTATTAACAATAGTAGCAATTTAACATTTTTTTGTCTATTGAAACGGACTTGTAAGAAATCAAGAAGACAGTTAGAGAGAGTTAATGATTAGTTTTATTTGCTGATATCTGCGTTTTTCCAAAGACTGGTCATTTATAGTCTCACCAGTTTATCGATTTCTTCAACTATCATTAGGTTCTTGAAAACTAAATTGACACTTATTAATTTCCATTTTATTGTTGTATGGTATTAATTATCGCTATCAATATTAATATGTATTAAGTTTTGATTTTTATGTTTTTATAGCTATTGCTAATTATTGGTATGATGACAATGAAGAAACCAAAGCTAAAAAGCTTGGACCACTTAAAAGTGAAATATTACCATTTTATTTGAGTAAATTTGATGAACTTGCTAAAGAAAATAATGGCTATCTGGCTAATGGTGAAGTAAGTCACTTGAATCAGATTAAGTCTTATGTTATACTTTAACTGTTTTAGAAAGATTTTTAATTTTTTTGTCTGTGTGTTTTAGTTATCTTGGGGAGATCTTTACTTTGTTGCCATATCTGAATACTTGATCAAAATGATTGGCTTTGACTTTTATGATAAGTATGAAAACCTGAAGCAATTAAGGGAGAATGTTCTGTCCCTTCCAAAGATCCAGGAATGGATCAAAAAGCGCCCCAAAACAGACTTTTAGAATTGAATTAATGTTCCTGTATTTTCTCTGCTCCATTGAAGCCGACATTCAATATACTTATATATGTCATGTTTTGTTTTTGCTTTTTTTTTTATTTAACTATTAATAAATTTAATAATTGAAAGATATTATATAATGTATTCTTTTCATTCCTCATTATTTTAAAATTAGTGTGGTGTATATTCATTTGATTGAATCATGCTAGTTGGTTTACTAAGAGTTTTAATTGTATCTTGGCATTTGAAACTGCAGTGTTGCCTGCTCCAATTACCAGGATGTTAAGGAAAGCGTTATAGATGTGGACTGCTAGTTATTTTAAAAAATATTTATCTTATAATTATTTATCCACAATCAATTTTGAAGATATTCCAATATGTTTTTATATCATTGTATTCAGAAGAAATTATGTTAACAAACAATAGCTGTTTGTCTAGTTGCTGTAACAATGGTAGTAATTTAACTTTTTTTTTCTATTGAAACAGACCTATAATAAATCATGTTACAAGGAATAACTGTTTGTTTACTTGCTGTTTACAATGCTAGTAATTTAGCATAATGTTTTTCTATTGAAACAAACCTGGGAATTTATTAATTAGTAATTATAGAACACAATTCTTCATCATAACTCATAATTATATCGAGATTGGTCTTGTGAAAACAGACAATCTTAAAAACTCCAGAAGTTTTTTTTTTTTTTACAACGCCATGAACTATATTTTTACCAGCCAAATATTTAAAACAGGTATTACAATAAAAACGGTCTTTTGTGTATATTTATTTTGAGAAAAAGTTTCCAACTCACTACTTTATTTGTTGTATATAAAAATATTTATTTATAAGTTCTCTGTTCATATAACTATATGCCACCTGAAAGAAGGAAGCGTGGAAGGCCAAAGAAAAAATGGACAGAGGACGTGGAAGAAAGCATGGCAGCCAGAGGTCTTCGTGAGGGAGATTGGATGGACAGGGAGCAGTGGCTTTTGGGTATTGGGGATATGACTCCTTAAGTTGTGCAAAACCCAAATAAAAAAAAAAAAAAAAAGTTCTCTGTTCAAAAGAATTGTTTAGACTTTGAGGAGTATACTTTGTTTAGTCTATATTATTTTATAAATTATTCCCAAAGGTTTTTATTTTGCAAGTTCAACTTATCTTCCTTAATACTTCATCAAACCCAATGATTGAGCCGCTATTAATTCCAAGATTACCTTCTCTGCCAGTGATGAAAAATAAGCTACACACCTTAGAAAAAGCTGAATGAAAGGTAATGAAGAAAAGAAAACTTGACTTGCAAATAAATCAAAAACTAAACAAGTTTTGGTTGGTTATAAACATCATTATTTTGAACGTTTCCGAATGGCCTAAAAAAATAAAATAAAAATCAGATTATTATTTTTAGAGACAATCTATATGAATTTATACACATGCTTTGGACTATTCTTTTCAGTAATGAAACATTGCCAACTAGAAAAAAAAAATCAAAATTTATTTAATTCACTTATTTCCGTGTTATTTCATCTTTTAATTAAATATCACTGACTAATAAAATATCTGAATTGTTAGCATGGGCCAGTCAGTTACATAATATTTCTCAGAGGCTTTGTTGATACTCCATATTTGCTTTAGTACTTCATCCAGACAAAGGATTGAGCCATTATTTTCAATATCATCTTCCCTAATGACAAGTAATCTAAAATTAATGTTAATTTTAGAATTCAACTTGACATGAAACTAACTACACTTGGATATGTTAATTCATTGTCTCATTATATTACAGTTCAATTAATACAATGACTTAAGTAAATTAACATAAATACTTTTCAATTATAAATCTGTGGGTAGAATCTATCATATTGATGTTTGTGTTAAACACAGCCTAAAAGTAAAAAATGAACATATAACTTCTAACTTTGTTTTCAAAGATGTCTAGTGCAATATAATATAATTGCAAAAATATTAAGAGGATTCAAGATGGGTGGGAGGTTACTGCAGGAAAGTGGATTAAGTATTGATATTAGACAAAAGTAATATTCGACTTGAATTTAAAATGACAATATTTAATTTTTTTAATGAATTGGTTGTAACTTTTATTAGCCTAACAAAAATTGTTCAATGCTATTGTTTCATCATTAATCTTAAAGTTGGTGGGGATATATTTACATTTAATCAAAAAGTTTGTCGGGAGTGCAGTAAAGAGAGAAAACTGGAAGTAAGTTTAATTTTTTTTTTTTTTTAATGGTTTCTAGAATTTAATATTTTGTGTCAACTGATAAACTTCTAAAAGACAATTTGAAAACTTCAGTAAGTTATGGATTATATATATTCAAAAATATTTTTTATAGGGATAAAGTTGCTTTGAAACACATTAAGCCCTATATTTTAAAGCTTTAAACAAAGGAAAATAGCCATGAGATACCTTGGGCATCTCCAATGATAAATACAAACTTTTTAATAATAAACATGTTTTAATTTTCTTTATTGTTCATATATCCCATTCATAATAAGTGAAAGTACACAAACCAAGGATTTTGTTCTTATTTATAGACTTTATTGGTCTCAGCAAATACAATATAATTATGGATGACTTGAGTTTTATTGCTTTAATGTAAAAGATAAAACCTGTACCACAACAATCCATGAAGGGTCTTGGGTTCAGTATTATATAAGAGAAACTACTGTTACAAGGCCACAGTTATGCTGGGAAGTGATAAAGCCGAGATCACACTCAACTGCCAGGTTTTCTCCTTAATTAATTATTTAATTAAGAGTACCCAATTTAAAGAGGCTGGGTGTGCCCCAGGAGGGCCTCCTGATCTCATGGTTGATCCACAGCTGATGAAATATTACAAGTCCTCAGCCGGATTGAAGCCTGGGACCTTGAGATCTGGAAGTCTGTGCTCAACCAGTGAGCCACCTGCTCCTCTCCTTCATTGTTAAACGAAAGATATATTTACTATTGATTAAAGATGGTTATATATTTAGTAAATTGTTAATAATATTATAATTTTCCTAGAAATAAACATGTTTTCCTAATATCATTTCTACTTAGAATATGTTAAGGATAAAAAGGATACATGTTTAATTTAATGTGAGAATTATCACATAGATCTACTAGTTTCATTTTATTAATACTGAAAGTTATTTAATTTTAGATATACTGAGTTATAAATAATAATAATAATAAGGCTTAGCGAACCCGAAGGTTCGATGCCGACACCACCAGTCGCTTGTTACACACCTCCCTCCACCGTTCGCCGTCCAAACCCAGTCCCTTCAGATCGGCTTTAATGCAATCTTCCCACCTTCGCTTCGGTCTACCCCTCGGACGCTTACCATTCGGCACAGCAAATATTAACCTTTTAGGAATTCTCTCGTTACTAAGCCCAACAACTTTACAAGCCCATTTGATTCGCCGCGATGAAATCACCTCAATTATATTACCCGGATACAGCTCACGCAATTCGGCGTTGTGTAACCGTCTGAACTCTCCGGTTAACTCATCCTTCTTCGGTCCGAATATTCTACGCAATACTTTATTTTCAAAAACCCTAAGACGCTGCTCATCCCTTAATGTAAGCGGCCAAGTTTCGCATCCATAGATATACTGAGTTATAAATAATAAAAAATTTCAAACAGATAAATGCATGATTTCTGCCAATAGCATTGCCTCCCCTGATCTTGAATTTTTAACTGTCATGGAGGATTTACTAGAATAGAATTATAGAATATTCACCAAAGTCTATTTCAAATGGGATCAGAGGCACTAATTACAATTCCTAAACAATCTTGACTACTTTTGAACTATAAACACAGATATTTATTTTTTTAAGTAAATAGGATTTAAAATGAAAATTGCGTTTTTTAATTAAGCTCTAATTTTGATCTAAATCATCTTTTTTACAAATAAATATAAAATAATTTAATGCAGCTAATTAAGTATTAACTATTATGTTGTTTATTTTATATTGATTTAATTATATATATATATATATATATATATATATATATATATATATATATTATATATATATTTTTTTTTTTTTTTTTTTAAATATTTATTCCATTAAAGTAATTGTTAAGTGATTAATTACAGTGGCAGTTAAAAGTAATTGTATAATCTAAAATTTGTCTTTAAATTCAGAGTAAAATGAAATTAGATTACAAATCTTAGTTTTATAAAGGCAGCTGGTATAAATAATTAGATACACTAAATCAATTTAAAAAATATATATTAGTACATATTTTATATTGTTTTCTTTCTCATTGGATTAGTGAATATAAGAGTAAGTGGAATCCTTAACAATTAATTATTGTTATGGAGTTTGTTCGTTCCTGCATTTCAGTATGGTATCAAAATGAGGTGAATTATATTTTGCAATAAAAAAAAATATGTTTCACTTTGAAACACAGGATAAACATTGGGAAATAAGTTATTCCTTAGGTCTATGATTCATTATATTATAAAAAATTACAAGAGAAAAAGTAACTGCAATGAAGTTGAAAAAGTTCCTGCATTTCAGTATGATATCAAAATGAGGAGAATTATATTTTGCAATGCAAGAAAAATATGTTTCACTTTGAAACATTGGGAAATAATTTATTCCTTAGGTCCATGATTCATTATATTATTATAAAAAGTTACTGCAATGATCTACGAAAGGTGCTGCCTAGGTTATTGATTTGAGAATATAATGAGTACACTTGTACTTTGTGAAAAGTATATTCAAATTTCAAAATGCAAGTTTTTCGAAAATGAAGGTTCAGTGAATTATGTCTAAGAATATGTCTTTAATAAGCCTGAACTCAAATGATTTTTCAAAAAATAAATTGTATCAATATTATTCATACTTTTGAAGCCTAATTTTTTCTCTTGTTTATTCATGGAGTGATTTATTTAATTTAATTTATTGTTTTTTGCTTAATGGATATTTAAAGATAAAAAAATAGTCTTATTACATTCCAATACGAATCAGCAGCAGGATCTAGAGGGAAAGCATTTATCATTTCAAAATGTTCTATAACAAAGAAATAGTTACAAAAGAAGTGGGACACAAAAAGTTCATCAGTTTTCAATTTTGTTTTGGGCCAACTAATTTTACTATGAGTTGAAAAAAAAAAACGATTTACTGTGTATATCTTAAAAACAAAAAGGGTTTTAATACGAATAATATTGTAAAAGGCTCTATAATTATTTAAATGAGAAAGTAGTTCTTAATCCTGCCAACAGAGGCCAGCACATACCGAGAATTAAAACCCAGAAGCAAGTTTGAGCTCCTTTAAATTCCTACTCTCTTAATACCAAGATACATTTTTCTCTGTTTTTGCTCCATGGAAACCGCTTCCCAGCCTGGGGGTTGAAAATCTTTCATTGTGTATATATATTAGGAGAGTAGGATGGTGAAGGAGCCCAATTTAAGACATTTATTTATTCTTCATGGATATGAACTTTGGTTAAAATGGAGGGTTTTTTTTTTGTCATAATTTAGAAGGTATCAATTTTTTTTTTTTTATATTGACTGTTTTTTTGTTGTCATAATTTCTAAAAATACATTCTGTATATTGTTGAATAAACATTATGTAAGTTTTGTTCATCTAAATCTATAATCTTGTTATTTAAAATCATTATAGAAAATTGGTTGCAGGTAAAATGATCAGATATCTCTTGACAAACCTGATTTCTATAATGTCCTGAGTAAATATTACTGCTTAGTTTTGTATTAATGGCAGACTAAGCTAGGCCTATAAAATAGTTCTGTTATTCTTTAAATGTTAGTATAGTTTTTCTTTGTTAAAATCATTTAAAGGGGGTGTTTAATCAGTTGCTCTAAGTTCTGTTAATATTTAAATAATTGATTGATTATTCACTATTTCTTATTTTATTTTTTTATGAATCCAACTTGACTATAGTTGCCTTACTTTTAGAAAAACTTCCTAGTTTAATAAGCTTTAAGCATATATTATTCAAGCTAAAGTTTCTTATGGAAAGAGTTGAGGTTCACCACTATTTATGTAAAAAAACTACTTCATTAGATATTTTTTGATACCTAAGTAATAGTTTGTTTTTTACAAAATTAACTTTTCAAAAGCATTAATTTCTTTTTTTCTAAGACCTGAGATTTCTTGAACACAAAAATACACTTTTTTAAAAATAAAATTACAAAAAAATTATTTTGCAAAAGTTTAAGTCATAATTCACAAGTGTTTTTACCCATACCTTTATGATATTTATTGTGTTAAGTGACTGACTAAATGTTCTTAATCCTAATAATTACGTTTTCATAATAATAATTCAAACAATTGTTGGATTTCCTTTTTTTAGTATAGTCAGATAATAACAAGTTATTACTTTAAATTGGTATTGATGTGTCCTATTCCTTCTACTGAGATTTTCATTTGCCTAATTAAGGCTATTTCAGAAATAAAATTGCATCTTTTGTAAATTTGCATCTTTAGGAAAAATATTTTACTCTACAGTAGTTGGGTTTTCTTCCTTGATTTTCCAAATGATTCAATTTTGCTTCTGAATACAGCTATCATTATCGACTGGATGTCAGTTCAACAAAACTTGAATTTTCTACTTATCTTCATAAAATTGGAACACTCCTTCAAATATTTCTCTTTACTTACAAGACACCGCATATACACATACAGTGATGTGAAAAATCTTTAAACAAACCAAATTTTTATAAAAACGATAAATGTTTCAATTTAAATATGGTGTTATCTTCTTAATTGTAAACTGATTTAACCTTGCGAACATTGTGGATATATTTAAATTAACATTAATTTTAATTAAAAAGAAGTTAAGCGTTGACATTTTTCTATCCTCTGAATAATATTACATTATTTTTCAATTTTCATTACTTTGTTATCCTCTTCAGTCTTTACTCTTTGTTGCTGTGAGTATATTTTGCTCATCCAAAAATCATATTCTATAAATACCTTACCATAAGTCTAATCTACTTACAGCTCAATAAATAATATCAAACGCTAAACAATTTATGATAGTAAGATATTGATATGAAAACTCCATAAAATGAGATATTGATACTCTACAAGATAACATGCCTAATAATATTTGACCTAGTTCTGTTAATCTATACAGGTATGGTTTTATTTGAAAAATCAATAGTACAATTGCATCAGCTATAATTAGTAACACTCATCCTAATTTTTCATTATCGAAAAAGTATGACAGAAATCATTAAAAATAATTCAATCATCCATACCCTATATATCATTAGCTCTACTTGGCCAGAAAAAGCATTATTGTTATCAATTTGATGTAAAACATCCTTGAAAACGTTAAACAAGATAAATAAAAGGAAGTTGATATTCTTTAATACATTAATAAACAAACCCTATGAGGTGAATTACATAATTCCTTTTTAGTGGGTTTAATTGTTTCAAGGCACCCCTCAATTCAAAACAAGAACATATAATCCATACATATAAAATTAAATTTCTTAAACAATTGTTTTTCCTGCAATCTATGAAGAGTCTTAGCTATTCTAATCAATAAGGAGGAATTATTTCTTTATGAACAATTCTGAGTGCGAGGATGTGATATGGTGATATACTTTGTGTAATTACATTTAATAAGACTTTAATAACCACTTAAACACTATTTCATATAGGTATTTAATTTCTTTCTCTTTTTTTCAAACTAATTATCGTTATATGTATATGAAAAAAAAATCTTTTGGGCTGAAGCCCCCCCAAAATTAAATCCTGGATCCGCTAGTGCATACATGCACAATCCATTGAATGATCAGGTACCAATTACAGAGCGTCTATACTACCAAGGATAGTTGAAGCATAGCAGCCTGGTGGTGTTAGGCTCCAATATCTACACAATATATAATTTTTTGACCTGTGTATGTATATATTTGTTTTGGGTTCACAAGCTAAGAGAAAATGTGTTCATGGTATCTCAGGAGTATTTTACCAATACAATTGAATAATAAATAGTTTTAACAATTTCAATATTCCACACACGCATAGAGTAAATATTACAATAATGTTATTATTTTTTCATATCAATCGCAATAGTAATTTATATGAAAAAAGTTTATTTAAAATATAATGTTTATTACTATTTCCCGAATCAGTTTTGAAATATATCGCATTTTATGGGTTTATTATTAATTGTTATTGCTTCCAATATTTTTCTTCTGAGTATATTTTTTTCTTTGCAGATGATTTCTACAGATCTACAGAAAAAGGATATATATATATTTTTCAACTGAAGGATGAAAATTTGATTCTGAAGTATTACATATGAAAAGTTGTTAATAATTTAATTTTAATGTATTGCCATTCATTATTAGAATTTTAATAATTATTTGAGTAAAAGAATAATTAAGACAAAAGAAAAAATATTATTAATCTTTTATTGTTAGTTGAGAAATTATTGACAACATTGAAAATTAAGGTTAACAAAGTTTATTAATGAATTTGATATAATTAAATATAGTAAGAATTTAATTGTTGGGCATGACTGTACCATTTTTTTTTTTTATGTAAATCTTTCCCCATACTTAGGTTGCACATTTGATACCATTGCACAATTAAATAGATCCTCTATGTAACATGTAGATGTAACCTTGTCCTATCTTATTTTAACTTTTTCAAGCCTAGTTTATTAAGCTTTTATAGAATCATTAAATATCTACATAGTATTTTTTATGTTGCTTGTTACACAGAAGTAGCCTTTATATCTTATCTCTTATCAATCGTGATTCAATTTTCTCTCAGCAGAGTGCAGGTCGTTAATATGTTGAAATTAATACACGTGATATCGCTGTTACCATTGAAACCCGTTGTAGTTAGATCAAATTGTGTTGTAAATAATTTAGTTCAGACCTGTTCAGTCCCGAATATTAGGAAAATGAGTTTCAAAGCTGTAGAACGTGGAACAACAAATACTCAAGCCTATAGGATATTTTTTAGTAAGTATTAAAAATATTTTTTTTTTCCAATTCCTTCAATAGGTAATACATCCTGTTTGTTAATACTCCACGGTTTTTAAGCCATTTAAAAGCTGTTTAAATTATACATTCTCTTTCTTTACCTCTCTTATATAGTTAGAAAAATGTTAAAGTCTAACATAGTTGAGTATGATGTTTAAAATAATCTTTATTCAGACTTCATAACTTTATTTTTTTCCTTCTCTAGAAAATTCTGAAGGAACCCCAGTTTCTCCATTCCATGACATTCCTATGTATTCTGATGAATCTTCTCAATACCTCAATATGGTTGTTGAAATCCCGAGGTGGACCAATGCTAAAATGGAGGTAAATATTTTATTATGGACTGTTTCATCATTTAATGTCACCTTGATCCTTCCAAAAAAGTATCTTTCTTAAGAATGTAAGTTGAGCTCTGGGGCTTCACCAAACCTTCAAATTCCTCTCATATCCAATCCAAAATCCTTCGTAAAATTCTTACTGCTCCTTACTTTGCCACAAATAAAATCATTCATAATGACCTTGATGTTCCTTATGTTTCTGACCTGGTCCAATCCAGATACCTATCCTTCCATAACTAACTTCAGAAGCATCCAAACCCTCTTGTTTCTAACCTTGCTTCCTCTTCGATCACTGACAACCCTCCGAGGTCTCTGAAATGATGGCCTGGAGATCTCCTTTTGTAAATACATTTTTAGAGTGCTACCAATGGGTAGTTTCTCAACAAGTGGTTTCATATTATTTCATTCTTGTGTTCACGTTTACTGAATGTATTTTTATTTGTAATACAGTTGTAAATATCATAAATAAAATAATTTAAAAAAAAATGTAAGTTGCATTAAATTTTTTCTATTGTTGTTTCTGCTTAATTCTTTCATGATTCAGCACCATGTACTTATACAACCTATGAGGTTACTCATGTATTGCCATCCTGTTATTATTGATAAGTGAAATAGTTTTGTATTTTTGAAAAACATTCTTCAATTTTGGTTGTTGGTTAATATATCAAACGTAATTTAATTTTAATACGAAGATTTAAGTTATATAGTCATTCTTTAATCCCTTTTTCCTATTTTTCTAATACTGTTGTACTCAATTAATATAAAATCAAGTCTTGATTTATGTTATGAATTTTCAGATATCACGTACTGAGCCATTAAATCCTATTAAGCAAGATATTAAGAAAGGAAAACTTAGATATGTGGCCAACTGTTTTCCACATCATGGATATATTTGGAATTATGGTGCAATTCCGCAGGTATCCATCACACAATATATTTAAAGTCATAATTCCATCTCAATAAGCTACTGTTGATAATTACTCTGATAGAGAATATAATGTATATACACTTTTATTTATTTAGATATTAATTTTTAAAACAAATTATCGAAAATGATGAGTTTCACTTTAGAATAGATTGCATGTTCAGGATCAGTAATGTTTTACTTGAAGTTATCTTTTTTGTTTGTTTTTAGACCTGGGAAAATCCTGAGGTGAAGGATGAGCACACAGGTTTTAATGGTGATAACGATCCTATTGATGTTCTTGAAATTGGTTCTCGGGTATGTTAATTTATAATTATTGTAATTATCTTGTTATTTGTATTAAAAATATATACATAGAATTAATACTATAATACTCATATCCTAAAAGAGTTACTATTCTTAACTTTTTTTTTTCATTCATCTAATTTCAATTAAAATGCTATGACTTTTTTAGTCGTTTGAACTAATACAATCTCTGTACACTTAGGTTTTGATAGAGTACCGAGAGAAAATTTGATAATTTGACTTTTTGCTTAAGATGACCACTGACCATTCCTTTAAGTGAAATAATGAAGTTGAGTGTTTTGAGTAACAACGATTATAGGGTCCCTCTGATGATCAGTCCACTGTTGCCCCATTTTTTAGTGACAGATAGTGATTTCATCTTCTACATACCATTTTCAAAACTATTTTGAACTCATAAATAGTAATATTCTACGCATTCATAAGAAACATCAACGGTGAATATTTAGAGAATAATGTTAAAAGTTAAAAATATGGAGTTAAGAACTTTGCAAAATTCGATACCTGATTGATTATTTATGTTGTACCTTTAAATATAATGAAAACAATTGATAAATATAGCTTAGCCTAAACACTGCAGTCCACCATTACATTTTAGCATAGATCGACTGAGTTAAGGACTTAAGCAATGCCAAGACATCTGCATATCTCTAAGGAATCCTGTATGGACTTCTTTTGGTTCATGTAACTTTTAACTTAACCTTTAATTCATTTTATTATAATGTATAATATTGTGTAATTTTCATTTTTCATCTTTTCATTCAATATTCATCGTTAGGATTTTAATTTTGATGTATTATTATGTTTTACTATCATATACAATACTAATATTTGTGTATATTTGGCTTATCATTACCATTTCCATACTGTTTTTTTTATTTTCATTGTCATACTGTTTTCCTTATTCTTTCATATTGGTCAACTTGTTTTTACTTCGACACATAATAAATAAGTTTTCTAATTTGTATATTATTTCATTAATGGCCACAATCTTCTTTCTCTGCCCCTTTCACAAATTACTTCTAAAAACTATAAATGTTAATTAAGAGGAGATAAACATTTTTAGTGGATTTATGATGAGAATTTGCTTACAATTTCCACTATTTATGTATTTCATGATTAATATTGTATTATAAGTCTATAAAGGATTATATAGTTTGTCAGTAAATAAAGTAAAGTTAAAATTTATGATATTGGTGCTGACTGTAATTATAAATTATGTGTTACAACTTTTCCATTTTATTGAAGAAATGTGTGACAGAAAGGTACATAATACATACAGAAAGGTACATAATACATTATCATAAAGGTACTTATAATAATATTAAAAAATAAAGTTGCTTATTCCACCATAATTATTATTAATTTAGTTTTCATAATATAATGTTTCTGGTCCCATGCCTCGAATCATAGTATTCAAAATAGCTTAGAATATGGCCTTTAGAAGTGTAAATTATTACCTGCTGGTAAGAAATAAAACAATCTATTGGAGTTGAGATCATTTAAGTTATCTTTCACTCCAGTCGCACTAATTTATTGTTGCATTAATATCGGTCTCCTTTACAATAAATTATTTCTTTTAGTAAAGTGCTGAGTGTTTTTACTGGAGAAAATCCTGCTTCCAAGATTGAGGGTTTCATCGAAAAATAAAACTTGTTAGTTCCAGTGAATTGGTGTAATTTTTGTAATATCTCTTTCTACTGGAAAAAAAAATTATTAATACAATAATGGGATGGAGGAAAAAACAGCTATTAATCTTAACGGAAAAACTAATTTCCCTCCTATCTTGTTTATTTATCTGCTCGAATATGGCAAGACAAATCTCTATCAATTATATTTGTATCAAATTTATGAATCATACTGGTATCATAATTTAAATCTTTTAATGATCTTTATTACAAGATAAACAATCATTAATCAAATTCTTCTACACATCAACTTTCAAAATTATTTTATTTGCTTATTGTTATTGTTCTTAGTTTAATTTCTAGCGTTGATTTCCTGGTAAGGTTTTTACTTTTCTAATATGCTCGTTATTCATTATTAATTTTTAATGTATTTATTATTTTTTTTACCATAGAATTTTTTCAATGCGCATTGTTGTAATTTTTAATGCAAATTTATTTTAGATTGCCAAGAGAGGAGAAGTTCTTCAAGTGAAGGTTTTAGGTGTCGTTGCTTTGATTGATGAAGGTAAAGTTTTTCTGGATTCTACTCATTAATTCTGTTTAATTAACAATTCAAATCTTTAATACTATTTAAATACCTTTCATGCACAATTAATGATTATACAATTTCAATACTTGAATTCTATCTGTAAATTGTACTCTTTGCTCAATAGTTGTTGACCCATATTTTGAGAACATTGAGCTTTCTGATATATTTAGATAACTTAACATATATTTTACAGATAAGAATATATATATATATTGTTGGTAGCTATTCTTATTTAAAGTGAATTAATTTTTTTAATGTTGCAATCTGGAAATAATTTATTTAAAAACCTATTTAGTAAAAAAAGTAATTAGTAAATTTTCAATCCACTGTTAGATATATAACCTTCTTTCCAATATTTTTACTTGCCTAGGTTATATTTCAACTTATCATTAAATGTCATGGTTTATGGGCTATGAGTTATATAATGCTTGATGAAGATTTCATTCTTTAACTGAAGTTTCTTTTTAATGTTAAATTTACTCTTTTAAGATTAATTTTAAAATTATCTTTTTTTTTTTTTAGGCGAGACAGACTGGAAAGTAGTAACAATAAATAGGAATGATCCTGTTGCTGATTCATTAAATGGTAAGATTTTTGTGTAGTATAGCTTTTAACAGTGATATTTTAGTTGGAAATTTTATTTATGGGTTGTAATTCATTTCTATTTTACTTTTAATGTAGTAGTATTGAAAAGGAGTTGGATGAGAGATCTCTTTAATTAACACCGGGGTTTTCTCCTCCTGAAGGACATCACACCCTTTCTCCCAGTTTTGTATGTTGTAATCTCATTCACTAGTTGTCAATGAAGATATCATTTGCTCTATTTAAAGTAAACAAAATTATAAAACATAGTAGATTTGATTGTATGTTTGCAATTATTTTTCATTATTTTATCAATTTTTTTATAGTTCTGCTGTTTTTGTAAAGATAAAAAAAAAACCTTAGACTTTAGACCAAACGATAATATATAAGTTAAAACAACGTACACCAACAAGGCGAGATTAATAATATGAAATATAAATTATGAATAATAGTCCATTACAGAGAGAATGAAATGCTGTTATCATTTGGTTTTTGACACCATTTTATCCTTTTTCAGGATTAAGATACAATTTTGAATAATCTCCCATTACAGAGAGGATGAAATGCTGAACAATTCCCTTGCCTATAGTACGCAGGTCCAATTTTTAGTTTCTGAGATATTTTAATCCATATCTTCAATAAAACTCATTATTGGTTGGGTTTTCGACACAATTTTTCCCTTTTCATCTCTCTAACACGGCGTCGGGTCAAGATATAATTTGGGATAATAGCTCTTTACAAAGAGGGTGAAATGATGAACATTTCTCTTATTTACAATATGGAGGTTCGATTTTTAGTTTTTCATATATTTTAATCCATTTGCAAAAACACTTCAATTAGTCAACTCCAGCTGACTTTATCTGAGTGTTACACATCGGAGATCTGACGGCTCAATCTAATTCACTCTCCATATAAAAAGTGCAAAACGGGCCTACAGAAGTTTTCACTTTGAAAAAATTGTGCATGAATAATATAATGATATAATTTAATAACTTCATTGCAAAAATGAAGACATTTTTTTAATCTTCAGGAAGTGTTATTAGTTATTGTTTTGATTTTTTTCTAAATAACAACTTCATTGTAAAGCAAATTAGATCAATTAAATTAGTAAATGATACGGGTTATTGCTTTTTTTAAGTATCCACACACATATTGAAAAATAATTAAATAAAGTAATCAATGTTTTGCTTACTTAAAGTATCTTCAGGTTTAAAATTAATAATTGATTTATATTCACGAATTAAAGCATGAAGCATTTTAAATTTTTATTTACAAGCACTTGTAGAAAATATATTATATAGTTTTTTTTTTCTTATTCTTTGTTTCAGATATTGGGGATGTTGACAAATATTTCCCTGGTCTCCTGAAAGCAACTGTAGAATGGTTAAGAATTTATAAAATTCCCGATGGTAAACCTGAGAACCAGTTTGCTTTTAATGCCGAGTTTAAAGACAAGGCATTTGCCAATAAAATCATTCTTGAAACACATCAACATTGGAAAAGCTTGATGTGCAAGCCTGAAGATATTGATATATCAAGGCAAGCTTTTCCAAATTTGTTTATTTTTTTTGCTCATATTTTATTACTAGGCCATGAAAAATGTATAATAATTACTATTATTATAGGATAAATACTGGTGTGAGCGATAGCAAGGATAAAATTAGCTCTAAAGATGGCGAAGAGATTGTTAATAAAAGCCCGGCGTTTGCACAGGGAGGTCCTGATGATGATTCAGGTAATTACTCTTGCATAATATATGCTTAGTCATTTTCTCATCTAATTTTCTTTGTATTTATGCTTGGTATAACTTATGTTAATTGTTTTATATTCCCATATTGATATTCACTCTGATGTACACCGAAATATTGGTCAAGAGAAAAAGTTGACAAAGATAATCAAATAAAAAAAGCAATGGAAAAAATATTTCTTAGCCATAAATATCGAAGTTTATCTTAAGCAGTTGATTATTTTATCTTATAGAGTAGCTGTAATTCGAATCATACAGAGTATTCATTATTTTTAAATCATTTATTGAAATGCTGATATTTCATTCTAACTATTCATTTAAAACCACATCACTGAAAAAACCCATCGGAAAAAATATTTGTTGTTTTAAATTTTACAGCATCATTTCTCTCCCTCTCTTCAAATTTTATTGCAAAGTATTTGCTATTTTTATAATGAAGTAATATTTTACAATTTTATTTTCTGAACAAGTATTATTTAGATTATTATAATCTAACTATCCGGGTCTTGCTGTACGCATCAAAATCTTCAAGATCCAATTTGTCCCTTATCGATCTACAGACCTACCACCGTTCAGGTATTGAAGCCTAGCAAAATGTTTGTATAACTCAATAAATAAGTTGAAAAGTTAGATCAAAGAATCTTATCTGTCCCAGTTTATAAATTGAACATATAGAAGCTAGGATATTGATTTAAGTACAAAATATCTATGAATTAAAAAAAAAAAAAGTCAGATTAAAAACAAAAACATGTTATATAATCATCCATGGGCAATGGCTGAAGAGTAAAAAATTAATTCTCTACTAAATTAAAAATGTGGTAATTAATATGATTAATAAATTATTTTTTTGAGCAGAATTTTTAACAATAAAAAATTGAATTATTGTAATTGTTTAATAACTGTATTTTGTATTGCTACTGTTAGTGCAAAAGGTCATATGTAAAAATTATTTTTTTTCAAAAGAGCATAAAATTTCCTTATGATTTATTGATATAATTTCATACTCTGTTTCCCTATACTATTGTTCATAGTAGCAGACTATTTATTGCAATTGCTGACTACAAAGCGTTACTCTAGCACAAACAGAATTAACATAAAAAATTGTTACATCCAACCTTTTGCACTGGCAGTAGTGGTATATTTTCTGATGAGTGAAAATGATTCCTTGTCAGCTGAACTAGGGTTGATTGAACTTGATGATACAGGTTAATGGAAATATTGTAAAATCGAATCGGGCAGAATGTTAAACTCTGTGAAAAAGTGAAAAGTTATACTGAATGGATGGTAAAAGAAAATTCGCTCTTTTTAATTCATGAGCAATGGATAAAAACAATGAAATAGATTAACTAGGGTGAGCGCACCAGTTATGGTCAGAGGACCCATTGATGGATATTTTGGCCTTCAAATGTAAATAATAAGCTTCCTAGTTGGTTTATAGCTTCAAGTCCTTATCCATGATGAAGGAAAATGCTTTCCGTTGACAACTAAAAGAAAAAATCTCCAAAATTAGATTTAAGAAAAAATATCAGTTTTGTTTCTAAACTAATCTCGAGATCTGTGTTTGATAAATTCCTACTAACCAAATTGACAAGGATTAGTTCTACTTTTATGTTTATAGCTCGAGTTAAATTATTAATACTAGTAGGCCCGTGCGAAAAATTCGCACAGCATATATTGTTATCAAATGCGAAATTAATAATAAAATAAAATAATGCAACGTATCAAAAGATAAAGAAATCAAATGTTACTTTAATAAATATAATTGACAAAGAAAACAAAAATGATCAAACATTTTTGTTTGGAACCAGCATGTTTACAAATTTTAGTAAGCTGTATCTTTGCTAATAATTGTCCGATTTCAATAATTTTTTTTTCCTTTTGTAGAAAATTTAGTAATCTATTATATAATCACAGGCATAATCAAGGGAAAAATGTGTAATTTTTTAGTTATTTGCAAATAAAGTTTGTTTTCTTTCATAACTTGTTTGCCTGAATTTTCGGGGTGATTAGACTATTTTGCCCACCTGAAGGAGAAGGAACCCTTCGAAATTGGTGGCTCAATCTTAAGATTTGGTGAAAAATTGACGATGATATGGCTTGCCGATCAAAAACACCATCGATAAATAATATAAACTCCTCGTCTCTCGATCATCGATCTCAAGTCGACGAAATGAGACATGTATTCAATGACGGTTTTACAATTAATGTAAGGTTGTGTGGATGAGAAGCCTATGCCTTGCGTTACCTCGAAAATAGTATGTTTTGGGGCTTAAAACCGCAGGATCTGATAGTTCCGGAGGAACTATCCGGTCTTGCTGTATGCATCAAAATCTTCAACATCCAATTTGTCCCGTATCGATCTACATACCTACCACCGTTCAGGTATTGAAGCCTAGCGAAATATTTGTATCGACTTTATTTATTTTAGAAAGAAAAACAAAAGTGGAGAATACGATTCGCTAACCCCCCGTGAAATTCTGAATCCAACGGTACTTCATTCATGGTATTTGAGCATGACAGGAGCTTATATTTGGTACAAAACCGATTTCGAGCCTTACTGTAATAATATATGTACGGATTATATTAAACAAAATGCTTTAGAGTTATAGAAATCTGAGGGTTCTAATCCATTAATTTGTTATGTCATTAAATTGTACTTATAATAAAAAAGCTTTGATCTGCATTTTCAACCTTCATTGAGAGCTGTTTGGGTTTTATATGACCCCAATAATGGTTAGTTCATCATTTAAGGGGCAACAATTAGTGTGTAGCTTGATTTCATAAAATATAGAAATTTTAATTCTAATTTTTATTTAGTTACTTAAAAATAAATATCTAACCTACAATCGCTTTTCTGATTTTTTGTTTCAGTTGGAAAATGGCACTTTCTACATTTAATGTGAAGAGGCTTTGGAATGGTCTTTCATAGGAGCATCGATAGTAGGACTGGAAAAAAAGAAAAAGAAAAAAAAATACTCGGTTTATTGGAATCACTACTTAATTTTCCAATATTTATATATTTGTTTTAATTTGGTTTCCGTTGTTTCACGGAATATATTATTTATTTTTATAGTTTTTTTTTTTATATTTGTAATTTTTCAATGGAAAATTATTTGTTATATCTATTTTATTTCTAAAATAAAAAGAAGTGTAATGCATTTATTTTATTTTTGTATTTATTCACCCACCTTATCCAATTATTATATAATTTTTGTTCTATTTATATAATTATTCATTTAATTATAATTTTTTTAAGTGAATCGGTTATTTAAAAAACAGCACATGTATAATGTTTTACTGGTTTCAAGTTTAGATCTGTTCTCTGGATACCTTGTTTATATACACATCTTTAACGCAAGAGAACACGTTTTCAAATTTTTTGCAGTGTTTACAGAATTGTAAAAATGTTATGTCTTGTTTCATAAATAACTGATTCAATTATATTTTGTAATTATGTGTTTGAATACTTACATGTTGATCCAATGAGTAATTTTGATAGTTTTTATATTATCATATTGGTTCAATTTAAATATCTTCAATTAATGCTGCTTTTCATTGATAGAGACAAGCAATTTATTTTTATAGAACTTTAAATAAAAATGTCTACGATAATAATATCAAAGAGTCCATAGCATTTTGAAGCAATCTGGTAACTGCTTTTTTTTTTAATGAAGAATCAATATTTTAACCTTATTTAATAAAGATATAATGCTTTTATTTAAACTCAGTAAAAGAGTGACCTCATATCAAATACAGACATCTGTCTTTTTCAGAAAGCGGAGAAAAAGTCAATTTTTTGTTAAAAGGTCATTCTGTTTTTGATTATTTTATTTAAGTATGTCGAAGTTAAATCATAGAAAAAAAAAAATCATTAGAATTGGTTTAAATTTAAGCTATTATGTTACACAAATTGTTTTTTTTCTCAACTTTTTAAAAATGGACACTTATCTACGACAATTGAATTATCATTACAACATTTTAAACAAACTGGTAATTATGACTGCAAAGTTAAATTAGGTAGAATAGAAAAAAAAGTTTTTTGTATATATTTCATATTGTTGTAGATGCAAACACCATTTGAAAACACTTGACTCTTAATCTATTTTAATAATTTTCAATTGAAAACCTAATGGTGAGCAACAAGCCTGGCATGTGAGGCCCACTGTAAAACATAGAAGTCGAAGTATTCTAGTTTGGAGGTACACGTCGAGGAATGATACAAGCAATTTTACCTTTATTAACTATGTAAATATGTTGTAACATATTGCAGAAAAATATGTTGGCATTTTGAAAAGCTGGAGTATATTTATTTTAACAAAACAATGGTGCCAAGCACAGAGTAAATAGAAGAAAAGAATTTATGGCATACAACGTTCCCATTCAATTGAAAACATCTCCACAGTTTTCGGAAATAAATTCAATAGAACACCTGTGCTATATGTTAAACCTGAATGCAAGAAAAAAAAAATGAAATTTCTTCAAAAACTGTGTTAAAAGAAACTTAGTCTGAGGGATAGTGTAAAATTGGATAAGAAATGGCTCAAAATATTGTTTCACTAAGGACAATAGGCTGTTATAGATGCACATAGTACAATAACAAAATATTAAAAGTATTCAGTTCATAAATAACTCAATTTATAAATATACATTAAACACAAATAAATAAAAGTGTGCCAATACGGTTTTGACTGCGTAAAAGTGATTTTTTTTTTTACTTGAGCGTTTTCTTAATAAATTTTTAATATTTCTCCTTTAATTGTATATTTTTCTGAATCCTCTATGAAATGAAAGTGTTTAAAATATAAAGTTTTTTTTTTCAAAATGAAACAAATAAAAAGATATGTGCCAATATTTTTTTTTATCCTACATATACTCTAATATGAATTCGGTTAAATTATTTGAAAATCATCATATTTTATTAATTTTTAATCAGCTTATATATAAATTGTTGTATTGTACATAAAAAAGCGAAATGCACTGTCAATTAATTTAAATATATAAACTAAAGGCGAAACCCGATTTAGTTTTTAGATTATTTTTTTTTATTATTAAAACACTTTATTCAGAAATATTACAATTTGTCACAGTTATGGACACTTATAATAGAGTTTAGATTATTATGAAACAAAACTGACAAATTGATTATTCAAAATAATAGTTAAAATAAATTCAATATTCAAAAACTAATGAAACATTTCTTCCTTATAATAAACAACAATTCAAGCATATTATTTTCTGGTACAGTAAACTTGGTTCAAATTTCCTTGCTATCAAATTGCTTTTCTAACTTATTCATTTCCGACCTTTGATCAAATAATAAATTGATTATGTACCTTACCTTTTTTTTATATATATCAATATCCTTATTAGTAAACCAGATAATTTCTGATTTGCCCCAAAAAATAAGTTTAAATCTTTATTTACCTTCATCGGCATATTCTTTTTGTAGTTTGTCATGTCCAGAAGTCACTTAAAAACAGCATAAAAGCCTTAACCTATTACTTAATGTAAATTGCTTTTAAATTTCCACAATAAAACTTACAACATAGTAGTTTGAACAGTAATTAAAATCATATTTTATTTGAAATTTCTAATAGTTCATAGAATATAACACTCATTATCATGTACAGCTGAAATTATTTTATCCTAGTATAAGTAAATAATAACATATTTTAAATGATTAAAATTTATGTTTTTTACAATTGTTTTCACATTTCTCTATTACACATTTTATCTCCTCCATTTATTATTAACTCTATGAGTACTTGAAAGAATATACAATGAATTGAGTATTCTTGTTATTAAATAATTAATCACGCACATAAATATAATGATGGTTCAAAATAGTAATGTACACAAACTAATATAATATTTCTTATTTATAGTAAACATCAAGTCAAACATATTATTTCCTAATAAAGAGAACTTGGTTCAAATTTCCCTGCTGTCGAATAGTTTGTCGAGCTTATTCATTTCAGAACTTTTATCAGATAATAAATTATTTTTGTAACTTACCTCTGTTTTTTTTTTTTTCATATCAACACCTTACTTTGTAAACCAGATAATTTCTGATTTGTCCACAAAAAATAAGTTTATATCTTTATTTACCTTCTTCCTCATGTTATTTTTGTTGTTTTTTATGTCCAAAAGTCATTCTTAAGCAGCTTAAAAGCAGCCTTCATCTATTAATTTATGAAAATTTCTTTCAAATTTTCACAATAAAACTTATTACAACATAATAGTCTTAATTGCACTTAAAATCATATTTTATTTTAAATTCCTAATAGTTCCTTTCATAGAATATAACACTCATTATCATGGAAAGGTGTAATTATTTTATTCCAGAATAAGTAAATAATAATACATTTCAAATGATTAAACATATTTATTATAATTTCTCTATTATACATTTCATCTCCTCAATTTATTATTAACTCTATGAATACTTGAAAGAATATACAATGAATCGAGTATTCCCGTAATTAAATAATCAATCACGCATATAAATAATGATGGTTCAAAATAATTTTAACACTGGTCAATAAAACCAAAAAGAATATTGATATATTGAATATTTACAATAGTAGTTGAAATAAAGGTCAAAAGATAGCAGCACCAATCAAGGAACCTTTAAAATTATAGTTCTATTTAGCCCCTATAGAGGCCAGCACCATCCAGACATGCATTCCGAAGTCAAATTCCTACGGAATATTTTTCAATTTGTATTAGGATAGTGGGAGGTCAAAGGAGCTCACTCGGTAGAGCTCATACCTTGGCCCGACAGTGCTGCCGTCTTGTGGCAGTCTTTAGAACTACAAGTACATGTGCACTTTAGCTGACCTACTAGTTGAGCTCCTTTGACCTCCCACCATCCTAATACAAATTGAAAAATATTCTGTAGCGATTCGACTTTGGAATTCATGTCTGGATGGTGCTGGCCTCTATAGGGGCTAAATAGAACTATAATTTTAAAAGTTCTTTGATTGGTGCTGCTATCTTTTGACCTTTATTTCAACTACTATTGTAAATAATCAATATATCGGTATTCTTTTTGGTTTTATTGATCGGTGTTAAAATTATTTGAACCATCATTATTTATGTGCGTTATTGATTATTTAATTACGGGAATACTCGATTCATCGTATATTCTTTCAAGTAATCATAGAATTAACAATAAATTGAGGAGATGAAACGTATAATAGAGAAATGTAAAAAAAAAAATATAATAAATATGTTTAATCATTTGAAATGTATTATTATTTACTTATTCTGGAATCAAATAATTTCACCTGTCCATGATAATGAGTGTTCTATTCTATGAAATGAACTATTAGAAATTTAAAATAAAATATGATTTTAAGTGCAATTTAAACTACTATGTTGTAATAAGTTCTGTTGTGAAAATTTGAAAGAAATTTTCATAAATTAATAGATGAAGGATTTTAAGCTATTTCTGAATGACTTGGACATAGAAAAACAACAAAAATAACATAACAATGAAGGTAAATAAAGATATAAACTTATTTTTTGTGGGCAAATCAGAAATTATCTGGTTTACGAATTAAGGTGTTGATATGGAAAAAAAAAACAGAGGTAAGTTGCAAAACTAATTTATTATCTGATCAAAGTTCTGAAATGAATAAGCTCGACAAGCAATTCGACAGCATGTAAATTTGAACCAAATTCTCCTTATTAGGAAATAATATATGTTTGACTTGATGTTTACTATAAGTAAGAAATATTATATTAGTTTGTGTACATTGCTCATTAATTTGCATTGTACATTAATCACTTAAAATGAGTTATTATTTACTTATTAGTACAAAATAACTTTATCTTTCCACAAGAATTAGTGATCTATTCAATCATAGGATATATTTGAAATTTAACATAAAATATATTTTTAATTATTATTTAAACTACTATGTTCTAAATAGGTTTTATAGAGAATGTTTGAAAACAATTTACACAAATTAGGTTCAGGCTTTTAAGTTATTTTTAAATGACATTAGGAGCTAGAAAATAATATAGATGAAGATAAATAAATATATAAACATATTTTTTGTGGCTAATTAGAAATTATCTGGAAATTAAGGTGTTATGAAAAAAGAAGGTAAGTTACAAAACCAATTTATTATCTGATTATCATATTTAAGATCTGAAATGAATAAGCTAGAGCAACAATTCGACAGCATGGAAATTTGAACCAAGTTCTCTTTATTAGGAAATAATACATGTTTGACTTGATGTTTACTATAAGTAAGAAATATTATATTAGTTTGTGAACATTCCAATTTACTGATTTATTAAAATTGTCATTCCCACCTCTTAAATTATAGTAGTTTTCATTTTTTTTTTTTTTTTTTAAAGCTGTATTTAAATTATTAACCGTTATGTTCTAGTTACATACAGTAAAAACAAATAGTTTAGAACATTTTATAATATAAAATCTGTATAATTATGGAGTTCTAAAGTTGGATTTTGTATCTCTGATGGAGTTCTTTAAAGTAATGCCTACTTTTATTTATCTTAATCTATGATAATTCAAGGCTATCAGATAAGATATAATGAACTTATTGCTAAAAGCCTACATCCTTGAATAAAGACAACTTCTGCTCTATTAATTCCACTACATGTTACTACACCTAAACCAATTTAATCAACACATCCATTGATTTAGAATATAAAAAGAATTTCAATTTGATGTAAAAACTAGTAACAGCGTTACTAACAATCAATCTTTACCCTAAGTATAAATACTAGCAACTTTAACACAACTAGAATCCCTTTTGGTTTTGTTTATTTGTTAATTCTGAGTGTTACAGTAATATTTTGGAGAAGTGCCCCTTTCTCCAGGAATATTTCTATGTAATTAGGTACTTTATTTTATAGCAATATAATCTTCAAACAACTTTTTGACGGAACTGAGTTGGTATAATTGGTTACTGAATTTTAGAAGTATGTATAACTCACTAAACTTCATGATGTCTGCATTTACTTAATTCAGTTTACATGACACTTTGGAATTGGTTGTCCATTTACCAAAATCTAGACTTATGTAGGTACATATTCAAATATTACATAATGAATATAATACATATGATATAATATATTATTGAATATAATTAAAATATTTTATTCATTTATTTACAATGTACAGATTTTCTTATCAATATTATGTATTATTATTAACTATTTAAAAACTATAACAATTTATATCAAAGTCCTTAATTTCTAACACAATATGAGAGAATAAAAAAAAAACTTGATTGACTTATCTGATACAATTAATTCAAACATAGTATAAACAATATAAACTTAGGAAAAAATTCAATTGTAATTGTACAAGAAAAGTGGAAAAATGTCAGAAAATACAATAGTTTCAGTGTGTTGCTATAGCAAATTTAAAAAAAAAACATAATAATGACATTATTATGCATAAAACATGCAGTAATGACATTACTGCATAAAACATTCACTTTTTAAAAAACACTTTTCAATTTTAAGAATATATCTGAATTGATAAATATTTACCAAGTGAATATTGGCCAAGGACAGAGTTTTTGAAAAGCTCATACTTTTAGCGACTTTATACTTTGTCAACAACCATAATTTGTACATTTGGCTCTATTTTATCCAAAAATTCTCTTTCTCTTAGTTCAGAATCAGTAATTCTACCACCCTGAACCATAAAAATTATGAGAAAAAGATAAATGAAATTGGGTTAATATGATGTTGGGAGGTCTTGTAAGTCTATAGTTCGAAAAATCCAAACTGGAGATTGAGTTTGATAAGACAGGTGAATTAAACTATTAGTGCATATATCTGATATAGAGCATAAGATATATCTACTATGTTAAATTGTATATCGCCAACATAATTTGTTTCTCTTTATTGCCCGGTTTAACTATTATAACTATAAAAAAATCATCGGAGTTAGAGTTTTGGAGATGCTAATTCACTGAATTTTGATGTTATTAAACTGTGTAATACAATAGTTTTGACCTAGTGCTATTAATCTGCATTTTCAACTTTCATATACCGACAGTTATGGTGTCGACCCAATAGTGATTAAGTGAAAATTTAAAGGGGCCTATAATTAGTGTGGAGTCTGGTTTTATAAAATTTAAACATTTTATTATTAGGTTTTAGTCATATAATAAATAATAAACCTTTACTGTTTTTCTGATTGTTGTTTTCAGTTGGAAAATGGCACTTTCATTTGAATAGGCTTTGAAATAAATTGAGATTGTTATATGATGTTCACTAATGGAATTGGAAAAATAAAAATATTACTCAGTTTATTGAAATTACTACTCAATTTTCCAATAGTTGGTTTTAATTTGCTTTTGGTGGTTTCTCAAAATATATTATTTATTTGTATATACCATGAAATATATGAATACTATTTTACAAGAAGAGAAAAGATTTACCCATCTCTTCAGCTGCCATCATTTCCTAAAAAAAATGTATAAACACAAACTCAACTGTTTTAAAGGTATTACAGAACTGCAAGTCTGGCACATTGATAACCAAAACAAAACTTTTTGAGTCAATCTCAGAAAGTAGCCAAGTATCCTTTTATATATGTCTGGCATATGGAGACTGGAATACTTAATTAAGACTGCCATACTTAAAACACATTTTGCATGTACCGATAAATAACTCAAGCAGTCATGTCAGGTTGGAAACAGGAAAAACTTGCATGAAGCATAAAATACTTAAACGAATGCTTAATTGGTGGCAGTGCCTATTTTGGAAAAGCCATCTGCAGACCTAACGAAATTGTGCTACCTTTGACTCAAAAATCTCCAGCACCATTCAGCTAGACAGCAGTATTCAAAAATTATTTAATAATATTAGGATCAGAACATATATGGCTAAAAAGGCATTGACTAGAGATGATTATATTAATCTCATGAAAAAATTCCAAAACTCCATGCATTGTATGGGTATTGAAAATGCCCTATACAGTACATCTAACACCCTTTATGGACACATAAGATTCCTGGAAAGTGGTGAAAAATATCTCAATTCAAAAATCTGCATAGACAAAATCAGACTAATGGCTCAATTATGATTAAGTGGTAACCAAAGCACACGATTCTATATTCAAAAGTGTACTATAAAATTTAAGTTTTCTTTGTGCCTTCTATGCTACAAAGGAGAAGAATCAATATCTCACTTTATTCTATCATGCCCAATACTGCAACATTACAGCCCAAAATTCATTGGCCTAGTTATTCACAACTTTGATTTAATTATATAATAAATAAATAATTAATTACATAATAGACAAATTAACATACATTCTTACATAAGATAAAGATGAAGAAATCAACAAGCTCTTTCACTTCGCCTTGTGTAGACTAAAAATCAGAAAACTTCTGTCAAATGCATAAGACCAAAGACAACCTTTCTGTATTTCATTAATAGTTTCTACCTAAAGTTTTATCATCAGTATTATTGTCATTTCTACTTTATTTCGACCACACACATGATGGAAATGTAAAGTATTTTGTTTATTTATTATTATTTTGTGAATATTTATGTATATATTGTATTCATTCTATAAGAAGGATCTTAATATTATTTTTAAATAATTACTATTGAATTGTTAAACAACCAACTCTTTGCTGCGAGTTGTTCTTCATAGGCAATAATTCATTGATTCATTTTTAAACATTTTTTTAATTCACAATTTTTCAATAGAAAATTATTTGTATTATTTTATTTCTAAAATAAAAATATGTGTAACGCGTTTGTTAATTTTTTCATACTCATTATCTAACTATTGCCTTCTTTTTGTTTTATATAAACATTTGTTCATTTAAGTACTATATCTTAAATTGTGGTTGATGTGTTTGAATACTTAGAAGTAATAATGCATTGTTTACTTTTGGTAGTTTTTAAGATTATCATATTAGTTTCGCTATGAAATCTTAGACTGATGTTGCTTGATATCCAATAAGAACAAGGACATTAAATAAAATAAATAAAAAAATAGTTAGCTTGTTACAAAAGTTTTTTTTTTTTTTAATGGAAAAATCATTGTATTTAAAAATAAAAGCAAAAACAAAAAAATACTTGATTCTTTTGCTTATTTAAGTTATTTATCATTGACTAATCTATTATATAATGATAACCCTTTTTATTACTCTAAAAAGAATAAAAAAAGATGATTATTATTTTAAATAAACTAAACATCGACAGTAATTTGGTTGCAACTAATTAATTGCTTTATAAATAAATGGTTTATGGATTTAAAAAAGATAAATTTTAATAATACTGCAGTATCCCTTTAAACTGGTGGGCTTATTGCTATTTATAATCCCTGGAAACCACATGAAAAATTTGAGAATTTTTGAAGATGGTTCACTCACCCGCTCGAAATTCTTACTCTAGAAATTAATAATCCTGGAAGCTTCCAGGATATATGATGTAGTAGTTGTATATTTGTGATATATCTTGGCAAATCTACAGAGATAACATAATGTGATGCCATTATTTGGACATGAAATCAAATCTCACAATTTCTTGGAGTATTAAGATCCATCGAGATGTTCCTGCAATATTAATTTTTATTTTACAATACTTTTGACTTAAAAAAAAAATTCTGCATGTTAATTTTTTATTGTTATTAATTTTAATTCTTGAAAACAAATTCATAATACGATTGTAGATCATTGCATCATAATTTTCATATTCTGTCTTTATTGGAGTACATAATCGTTCAAGAAATAGTCTTTTAAACAATGTTATTGCCTTGATCTGGTGGATTTTAAATACTTTTTCAAACTTAAAATTTTTTAAAAGTTTACATTTAGTTAGTAAATCTTATTTAATTTCCTTAAAAACATGTGATTTAGATTAAATATTATTAGTATTCATTAGTTATTATTTATAATTTTTCGTCACTTTCCATTACTTACTACGACTTTCTCTATTAGATGTTGTTTTTTCTAAAATTCTCTGCTTTCCAACAATATATTATATGTACCCTTCTGACTAGTATTTCAGGATATTCATTTTTGATCTAAATAAATATTTTCCCTTTTTTCTTCATTTTTCAATTATCAAATTCTTTCAAAAGTTATATTTAGCATTTTTTTGTAACTCTTAATAATGCAAGATAGTTGATTATTTAAAATGAACCAAATTGAAGGTACTTTAGAAGAAGACATGTTAAGCATTTAAGCTCTGTAAAGTGACATCAATGGGGATAAGACCTCAATGTTATTAAAGACCACTTAATTATATAATGATACACCACGTTTAATCAAAATCGTTAAGAGCCGTTTTTGAGAAAATTGTAAAAATGTGTATCAACGTTGATATAAAGTGGCATTTCTAGTTAGCCAATTGTGAAAAAAAAGGCATATACAAACCTGAAATATACAATTTCACTTTCATACGACTTTTCGTATTTGAGCTATACTAATAATATACACAGGCTATTTTGCGGGACTTGGTTATTGGCACTCAGGGGACCTCAAAACGTGTTGTTGATTCCGTCGAAAACTCATATTCGAAAATTTTTATGATCGCAATACTCCCCCTTACTATAATATTACATATATACGTAAGTGAAAGTAAAAAGGAAGGTAAATCATGTTTATAATTACTGTAGCTTATCATAATTATCCCTATTTTTAACAGCTCCCATGATATTTGCTAAAACAAAATACAAAAATGATCATTTCTCGTGTTTTTTAAAAAAAATATATATTGATACTTGAAAGAAAGTATTTGCAACAGAGCACTATGAGGGAAAAAGATTAATTTTGAGTTTTACCTGCCAGAGTGATGCCCACTCCCAATTTCAACAATGTTTCTTGGCATCTATTGTTTGTTGAATAAAAAAAATCATCTTCTAATAATGCAATTTTTACCTATTTAGTTCACGTTTTTCAATGAGTGTCATTTTGAAATGTTCCTGCTTTGGTCGACTAGTGCAAATTTAATAGTGTGGGTGGACATTATAATGAAGTATGACTAAAAGTTTTCTTCAAATAAGTCACAAAAGTACAGATCGACTCTTGGATTATAAAAATGTCGAAGAAATTAAATAAAAAGTAAATTAGTTAGTAAATCACTGCCCCAAAATGATGTGAGGTGAGAAAGACCAAAATAAAACAACAGGTAAATAAAAAAGATATTTAATTCTGAAATGCTTTAACATTTTAAAATAAACACAATAATAACTTAATTATTTTATCATAGACAATAAATAAAACAAAACAAAAAAAAAAAAAAAACAGTTAAAAGTACCTGTACAATGTAGACGGTTGTTAAACACAATGTTCACTAGATATATTAAATTCAGTGATATTGTTTTTCACAATCATAAGTCTTTGAAATGGACACTCACTTGAGTTGTCTTTGGTTAAATAATTTTAAAAACAGATAAAAATAAAATCCTGCATCGACTTCCGGCAGACCATTATTTAGAAGTCGGTAACCCCAGGAGAGGTCTGGTTGAATTTAACAGGCCTGTAATATGACATGCTTTTCTGCCAGCCGCGAGGTGCTGTGTTGAAGTTGTTCAAGCCAGAATAATTTAAATGTGTCACTTGCGATGTGGAAGAATAAGCTGCCGGCTGATACGAAGCAGTCTGCACTATAGGAGCACTTTCTTCACCTAGAATGGTAAAAATCGTCAATAGGTATTAAAATGAAAATATTACAAAATACATTGTATAGAGTTGTCAATATCATGAAGGGGAATATATATATATCCCTAACAAGTTACAAGTATATTGTACACTGCAAAAGTAGTCAACATATAAAAAAAAAAATTGAAATGATGTAATGGTAAAATTCCAAATTAAAGTAGAGTTTGTTCATGATTATAATGTTTGCCATTAGTAATATTTTTCCTGCATTAAGATTCCTGCATAGACATTTCCCTGATAATTTATTTCTGTACGATATTTAAAGTATGAAAAGTAAGTGAGTTTGAATAAACATTTCATTATAATAGAATAACAATTATTAATAAAAGCTATGAGGGTAATGCCAATATTGTGTTTCAGTTAGGTTCACTTTTCTGTAATTTTTTTTTATTAAAAATTTTTATTTTTATAAATAACGTTTATTTTATCATAATTTAAAATTCCATTGATGAAACTCGTATCATAATTTGAACTTTATTAGATAGAGATATTTTTAAAATAAATGTCTTAAAACCATCAATACATTGCCATTGTAGCAATGTCATAATTCGAAAATCATGATTTTTTAATTGATTCCACATATGATTAGAACTTTTATCGAGAAGGTATAATATTTGAGCTTTTGAGACAAATTGCAATATTTATTGCTTCAAATACTTTTACTGAAAAGTTTTGTATTTATTTATTAGTGATTTTCGAGTTATGAAGTAGCAGAAAATAAATAATGTGCTATTCTATAATTTTATCATGCTGTTCATGTACAAATAAAAATTACATACTTCAACTGGAAAGGAAGTAAATAAACAAGAAAAGGGTTTATATACTCATGCTTTCAAAACACAAGTAAATAGATTCAATTGTAAATTAATTATCCATTGGATATCTGCCAATATGCTGATAACTAGTGTATATTAAAGATTGTACGGCCGAGTATGTTAAAGCATAAACTTTAACATTCTCGAATCTAGCGACACTGATTCAAGCCTGGGCAGGTTGAAATTTATTTACGCTCATAAAAGAAATGGATTGCTTAGATTTCTTAATTATTAAAAACGTAATCAAAGCATATTACCATTAATTGGTTTGTTTTCTTATTGAGAGTTAAAATGAATATTATTCCTTAGATATTTATGGATCTGTTTAAATAGAGTAAAAATAATAATAAACTAAAGTACAAAAACTTGTCTTCTATTTACATAATTCAATGAACAGACATATAAGATCCCTTCAAAATTTCAGGGAAGGAGACAAATAATATTTAAAGAGTCAGAATAAAAGAATAATAAAATTTAATTTTTTTTAAATATAATTGAAAACTTTTTTTTTATAGATATTAATGTTATTCTATTTAATTATATTTGGTTGATAATTATAATATATACCTCCTTTTAGCCTTTTATTATTATTATTACTTCAAGATGTCTAATATTTATTATTTATATAAATATTGTTCGAGATATGTCTCTCTATTTGTAGATTTTAAGTAAAATTACTAATTAAGCAGTATCTCAAATGTAGTATTTGATTAAGTGCAATAAAGCTAGAAATGAAAGAGCATTTAATAAATTACTTTTCTGAATTTTAAATTTTTTAATGAAGGACTAGTATTTTAAAAAAAGGTATTTAATTTTACATAATGTTAATATTTTTAATATTCATAAGAGTGGCTTATGGTAGTTCTGAAATTCAACTGCTCAAAAATTATAATAATAATTTGTGCCATGCAAAACCTTACAATAACACATAAATAAAAAAACAGAAGGGAATAAACAAACTTATGAGGTAACCATTAAAATGCGACATCCACTATGATAGATCACGATTCCACAATCCAATCCTTGACGTTCTCAAACAAATGAAAAACCTACAGGTAAATGCAACAGTTTAACAAACACATGGTGAACTAATGCCAGGATAACATAATTTAGATATGGACAACTTGCAAAACGAGTCTATATTCATAGATTTGTAGTTAGTAACAAAAAAAAAAAGTAAATAACCAAACATTTATCATTCTGAAAGACTCACTCCTAGGCATTAAACTGTTTTGGTCTTCTCTGTAAGTTCCTTTATTAAAATTTTGTTGTTCATAAGCCGGAAGCTTTGAAACATAAGTCTCTTTTTCATGAAATTTATTTGTACTTTTCTCCACACTTTCTTTCACTTGAACCTTGGTAGACCTCAATTTTTTCATTTCTTCTTTGTATTTTTGCATTTGTTGATCATAAATCTCCTTTTTATGTTTTTGAAGCTCATAGTGTTGTTGAATTCGCTGAATTTCTTCTTCATCCATATTGTCAATTTTATCTTTCACAGTATCTCTTGAAAATTCCAGGTTTGTTCTTGAAGAAGAATCATACGATAAATTTTCTGTTAAGGAAGAAAAACTGACTTCTTCTTTTTTAACTTTTTCTTCAAATTCTACTTTCTGTTCATTGTGTACTTCTTTATAAAGGAATTTATTTGGTGAAACGGCATCGGGTATTTTATCCTGCATTTGTTTATATCTCATTTGGGGCCTTGTGCTTTGTTCAAACGTATTAATTAAACTTTTCACTGGTATTTTTTCATAAGGTTTATCAGGTCCATCTGATTCATTTATTGAAACATGAATATCCCCAATAGCACTCCCAAACAAGGGTTTGGCACCAGGAACAAGGGATCCAGGTTTTCTAAACGACTTTTTCTCAACGTGAACGGCAGGTTCTGGCTTGTTTATTCCACTGAAATCGACACCAGCAAATATTGGAACTGCCCCAGGTACTTGTGCAGCAGGTTTCTTAACTTCATACTTTTGTACTTTTTCATATTCTAAGCTCAGTTCATTAAACTCTCTTTCACACAGATCTTCAACTTCTTCATCTGCAGATTTACTCTCTTGCTCAAATTGTAAATGACTGAAACAATCTGTTTTTTGTGATACTTGGCTCTCTTGAGAGAAGTGTGTGTTACTACTTACAGCAGTCGAGGATGTACTATCAGAGATGTAACTAGATACCAATGGCAATCCAGCTGTTTCAGAAGGTTTAATTTCTTCTGCAAAACTGTGATTTTTAATAATATTGTGTACCTCTTGTGATTTGCTTAATAAATTATCGTCACTTTCAGGTTCATCACTTTTTGAAGATCGCCTCTGTTCTGGTAAACCAACATAAGGCAAATTTTGTGCAGGAACCGAGTGCTGCTCTTCATAGATCTCTTCTGAATTCGTATCAATAGAAGATGTTTCAATTTCTTCATTTAAACGAAATGTTACTTTTTTTTCTATTGTTTGTGAGGCTTTTTTTCTTTTGCTTTCATCAAACATTTTACTTTCATCATGCAGTATTTTGCTTTCATCATGCAGCACTTTGCTTTCATCATGTAATATTTTGCTTTCATCATGCAGCATTTTGCTTTCATCATGTAATATTTTGCTTTCATCGTGCAGTATTTTGCTTTCATCATGCACTATTTTGCTTTCATCATGAAGTATTTTGCTGTCTTCTTTCTGTAACGATGTGATATTATTACTTTGCACAATAGCACGATCCTCTTTTTTTGTATTAGAAGCTTCCATGGTTTTAGAAACGATTGGCTCATATATGAGAAATTCATGGGGTTTCCTGGTTTTTGGTGCCTGAAGGATTGATTCATCAAAAACTTCATATCCTGATAGTTCAGTTGCAATAGGAGGTATGTTTTCAACAATCACAGGCTCAGTACATATTCTGTTTGTTTCTGGATCATAGGCCAAACTGATTGGAGATCTTGGGGATCCAGCAAAGATTTTTTCCAGCTTCACGGAACCTAAGTAAAGTTAATAACACTAAATTTAATTAGAAACATATGGATTTGTATAAAACCATAGAAAAATATTGTTCTTGCAAGATGTCCTATTTAACACAATCTAACATCAAATTATTTTAAATTATTTAAAAAAGAAACAGATTATCTTTTTTATTTAATTTAGATTCTATATTAAAAGTATTTTTTTGTATTACTTTGATCAGTTATTAAATCTTAAGGACAAATGAACTATAATCCTTAAATTAACTATTTACAATTCATTTTAATTTAAACAGAATGTAATAAGACAGAGTCATATTCTCCATTATATTATTTTGTGAGAAATGTCAAAACATGAGATCAATATGCAACTTGAATCCTGCTAAAATAAATAAAAAATTGAAAATTTCTTCTAATCTCTTATTTCATTATTACAATGGATTGGCATTTTAAATGGGAAACTTCATATCATCTTAGATTCACAGTAAAATCACTAAGTGGGAATGGAATAAAAAAAAAAAAATAATATTTTTTTTTGTACTTCAAAACCAACATTATAAATTTTTGGAAATGTTTTGTTCACTGTAAAATCACTTTGAGTGAATGGAATAAAAATTGATATACCTATTTTTAAATGTAAATTAAACCAAACTATTCTTTCAAGAAGGAAATTATAATAACAATTAGTCACGAGACCGCTTCAATACTTATTTTTTTCTTAAGTCAAAAAATATAAGTTCTTAGAGTTGTAAGAAATGAGATACTCCAAAAAGCTATGTCCATGAATTTAGTAAATATATAATATTATTTTAATTTTTAGTTTATTCATTTTCTTATATTTACCATAGTTATAGGCATGTTAATAATACTCTATGTAATACTAATTTAGAGACGAAAGCAATTTGTGACTAAATGTAATTAATTAATAATCTAGTTTGTACAGCAAGAGAATTAATGACAGTGAGCAGTTAGTAATCCTGTTATATTACAACATTGGGATAGTTTCTTCAGATCAATATTAATTTGAGAGTATCAAATGAAAATTAGAGTTTTTTTAGGATAAATGCACCAGTAGCTGACACGCTTAAAGAAATTTCTTTGAACTTTTACGTGTAAAAACTTAAATATAAATGTTATTATATTTTACTTGGATTCATCTTATAGAACTATTTCTCATATTACCAAGATATATTTCAAATCCATGTAACATCCATCTAAATTAATAAAAATTATAAATTTATAAAATAGTTTTGTTTCACCAGTTGCTGAAACTGTTTGATTTGGAATGTTCTTATAGCTGAGGATGTAATTATGCGAAATAAAGTATTGAAATTTTATATTTTTCATTTTAAAATGGATATTAACAAAATTATCTTTAACATATTATAAAACTAATTTAATTTCGTTCCCCAGCTTAAATAAATGCAATAAATGCAAGCCACTGTCAAGAACCTCTTTTCGGTAAAAGGAAAAACTATTTTTGCTTTATATTTAATCCAAATCATTATTTTTTTTTTTTTAATGAGAGAGTAATAAATGGACCCATTTTTAAGACCTGTTTTATTCAGTACATTTCTTCGAATTCATGAGAATCCAGGTTTGTCAGATACTGAAAAAAGGCTCAGTAGCTGACATCCATTAAATTTCCAATTTTTTCATCAAGATAAATTAAAAACATAAAATATAATCTAAAAACACTCCAAGAAACAACAAAACAAAAATATTGGAATAAATCTAAATAGTTAAAGAGAAAAAGGCAAACCACTTAAGGTATGGTATACTGATAGATGTTTGTTCCTGGGACGGTAAGTTGACCATGAGGGACCTTCCTAATTTTCCACCCATTATTTCAGTTACGATTTCCGACAAGACTAATGCAAAGCAGACAAATATACAAGGAGAAAATATAGATACCAAAAATATATGAAATAGAGGTCTAGGAGGTCCTGAAATTTTATTATTCTCATTTGTTGAGGACGTCAGTTATCAGTTGGTACACCGTCATCTACTGGTGCTTTTAAACTAATCTTTTTTTTAAGTACTGCAGGGTAAAAGCACGAATAGCTGACAGAGTACTAATACTTGACATCCTCCACGAAAAATGGGAATAAGAAATTTCAGGATCTCCTATAAGTCTATTTCATATATTTTCTCCTTGTATATTTGTCTGCTATGCTTTAGTCTTATCGCAAAATCGCAACTGAAATAATAAGTGGCAAATTAGGAAGGTCCCTCACGGTACACTTAATGTCCCAGGAACAACCATCTGTCAGTAAGAGCACCATACGTAAGGTTTGTCTTTTGCTATTTAACTACTATGATTTATCCCAAAATGTTTGTTTGATTTTTTTTTTTGTAGTGTTTTTTTAATTACGATTTATCTATTTTTAACTTATCTTGATGAACAAATTAGAAATTTAATGGGTGTCAGCTACTGGAGCCTTTTGCTAGTAGTTGACAGGCCTGTACTCTCATAAATTCAAAGAGATATACTGAGCATAATGGGTTTTAAAAATAAGAGACCATTTACTGTTGTCTCATTAAAAAAAAAATGCTAATGATTTGGATTAAATTTAAAGCAAAACTAGGTTTTCCTATTGCCTAAAACAGGTTCTTGACAGTGACCAGCATTTATTGATAAATTTAAGTCGGGAAACACAAAAGCTAGTTTTATAATAAGTTAAAGGTAATTTTTGTTAATCCTCAAATGAAGAATATAAAATTTCACTTAATTATATCCTCAAAGTGTCAACTACTGGTGCAACAAAACTATTCTCTTAATTATTAATTTTCTTTAAATTTAAATGAATGTTTCATGGATTTGAAATATTCCTTAGTAAGGTGATAAATAGTTCTATAAGATGAATTCATGATAAATATAATATCAATATTTAAGCTTTTACATGTAAAAGAAATTTCCTTAAGCATGCCAGTTCCTGGTGCATTTACCCTAATTCAAACCAAAATTAGGAAGCTACACAAGCATTATTTAGCCAAACAATAACTTAAGCTTACTCTTCAGAGGAGTAAGTTCGTTTCATTTATTAAATTCAAATAAATATATTTTGCAGAAAATTTAACACAACTTTGGTACAGCAGGCTGCATTTAAAAGCTATTTGTAAAAAATAATGATTGAGATTTGTTTGTTATAATATTTTTTAATTGCCTTGTCTCACTTCAAAAAAATATTCAGCACAGAAAACATCTCAGACAATTATTATACTCACTGAAACTTTTGCACGGGCCCTGTGGATTCCAAGCTTTCGGAGTTTTGGGTTTGTACAATTCATCTTTAATGATCGGCGGTGACGGTGGTGGTGGTGTAGTGAGACGTTTCAGTGTTGTCGGTGTCGGAGCCATCAGGATCCCACGGGGAGACTGCCTCACTTCTTGGAAAGCTGATTCTACACTACCTTCAAGCGCTGCTTCCCAAGGAGATTTGATCAATTTCAGCCTCGGTTGTGAAAATTTTTCCTAAAACGTTAAGATTGAAATATAAAATTCAATTTGAGAGAACAATTCCACACATTTCGATATTAAAAAATAGAATTATAATTGAAAATGAAAAAATAGATTGAATTATTCTTATTTTGAATCTTCTAATAATAGAAAGTGTATCCTGCTAAAACAAACCTTACTGTAATAATAAACAAAATACAGTAGAATCCCTTTAATCCTAACCTCAATTGTTAATCTGTGCAGAATTAAAATATATATATATATATATATATATATATATATATGTTTTAAATTTAGTAAATTAATAATTCAATCTGTATATATGGTATGTTTGTGTTTCATACATGATAAATACTCAGTGCCCTTAATTGAGGCAAAATGTATTTTTTTTCTCAATAAAATATTATAATTAGGAATAATTCAATCAAGTGAGGGAAAAGTTTGAAAACTATTTTAAGAAAGGCTATAACTGTCAGTGGCTGCATTAAATAAAAGAAACTCAAATGATTTGATATAAATAGATGAAATTTTGTCTGCACATATACAAAATTGTGAGATTACGCAAGAGATAAATCATTCGCAATATTTGATACCTGAATTTGATTCATTTTCTGAACATTTTCCGCTCTCTGAGCTGAGCCTTGCAGATAAGATGGCGGTGGGAGTTTGCTCAGAGGCGGTTGCATCATTGTTGCTTCAGGAGTCTTCACGTTGTTCTCATCTATGATCCAATTTTCTGACTTCTTACGTCGCTTTGCAAATAGTTCTGCACCTAAAATACAATACGATACAAATTTAATGCAAAACCCGTAAACCGAGTAAATTAAGTACAATTCATTCTTTTTCTAATTCATTGTATTACTTAATTCTATTCTGTAATTACTTTTTACAGTAAATAAAACTTGGAAAATTAATTTTGTAACTTTCTATTGATTTACCTTATTTATTTAAAATAACTATATGATAATGTTTTTTTACTAGTCTTCTGATATCAGTTTTATGTTTTAATCTTTCTTTATTACAAAATTATCAAATATATCAATAAGTCAGCAGAAGTTTCAATTTAGAAATAAAAAGAAAAATGTTGAATGTTATAGAGTGAGGATTGCATTCAACTAAAAATTTAATCTTTAAAACATTGTTCTGGCTATCGGTGTAATTTTATTTCATAGTTGGAAGAAAAAAAAAACACCATAATTCTGAGTTATTTATCTCTATTTTCATTTCTTAAAAAAATAATATAAAGATCTGGATGGATTCAGCTGAATACAAATAGCTAGACTGAATCTCTAATAATTGTTCTAGATTGTTATCTGAAATAATTGTGCATAAAATCTTATTAAATTTATAAGAGTAAGGATTTATATTAACTATTATAGTTATTAATGTATTTATATTAAATATTATAGCATTACAATACTATCTCTACTTCATTTTTATGTTCTTATAAAAGTATATTTAAAAATTAAAATATCTCTATTTTAGTTATCATTTGTATGCATATACTGTGTGAATGTTTAATGTAGCCCTAATATTAATGCCCTCCAATGTGGCAGAATGTATTAATTTTCAAATAAAAATTTAAAAAATTAAAATAATAATAATAATCACCTTTTCCTCGCGGTGCATTGAGATCTCGAACCAAATCGAAACATACATCTGGGCTCATCGGAGCCAAAGGATCGACAACAAATCCCTGTTTCTTAAGCATCGAGAAATCTTGTACTTGACCTCTAGGATTCATTACCAATTTTAAAGGCGGTTTAGATTCCTGAAAATTTTATAAGTAATAGAATTAATTAATTTACAAAATATTTTCAAAATGAAATAATAACGAGAAAACAACAAAAAAACAATCTTTTAGTCCAGCATACAATGTTTGTAAGGATGAAAGTTAATTTAAAAAAACAAACTAATTTATTTATAAACCAACCTTTTTTAATGAAGGATTAATATTTTCAATTTCTGGTTCTGGTATAAGTCCTTCACCTAGTAAAATAAAATTAATTAAAAAACAATGTATTCAGATAGAAAATACACAAATAAATTATCTATCTATATTAGTGAAGGAAGTTTATCGACTGATCTACATATCATGGGTGATAAATATTCAGGAAACAGTCATTATAAAGTTTTATCAGTGCCGACGTTTCAACCCAAACATGTGGGTCATCGTCAGGGCGTGTTTCGAGCACTGAAGGTGTTCAAGTACTCCAGTACTTGAAATCACTCAAATCTACATTAGTATTACATTTTTTACTGTATGGACTTCAATCAAGACAAGAAAAGTTATGCAATTGGTTTGCCTCTTCTAGCCAAAATAGAAAGAACTAAATTTATCCTATGGATTTATAAAAGTCAATATAAAAGTCATTGACTGGGATTGAATGAGTATCCACTCCTGGCTTAAGCACGATCACACTTGGCCACCTTAGCATGAATAACAGAATTTATTAATCATAATTTTTTCAATCAAAAGCATATATTCAGAATAAAATATGGAAATTTCCCACCATATATGTAGGATTTAATTCAGGATTATTTTTATCAATCAGAGACATAGCTTGGAAGTCTAGTCGGAACTAAACAAGCTTTAACGACTATTAATCTCTAAGGTGGAATTATTTACTGATAATTAACTTTGATAAATTTCTTGTATATAAATTTAACCTCATTGTTTACAGAAATGTTCAGTCATAATTTATAGATACATAAACCATAAAAAGTATAATATGTATTACTTTGAGAGAAGGGGGAGAGCTTTCCAACTGAAGAAAATATAAAAACTTATCTATAAAAGTATTATTGTTTGTGTAATTACATTTAATAGGACTTCAAGAATCACTTAAACATCATTTCATATAGGTAATAAGTTTTTTTTATTCAATCCTTCAATTTTAGGTTAGAAAAGAGTATAACTTCCTAGAGATGGGTACTTCATTTCTGCCAGTATTCGTTTGACTCTTAAAATAATATTATGATGACGAAGGAAAGAATATACAGTAGACATAGATTATTTATTCACAACTTATTACTGGAAACCGCTTCTGTTGTTGGAGTATTGGAACTTAATTTTTGAATTGTGCTAGTTCTAAAGTAATCATCATTGTATATATCTAAAAAAAAAATTTTCGGGTTGAAGTATAGCCAAAATTAAATCCTGGATCCGCTAGTGATATACAATGAGCTTATAAATCTTTAGTATTGTCCAGAAACTATAAAATAGATGAAATTCAGGCTGTTTTTGTACAAAATATATATAAAGAAAACACTAAAAAGTTTTTGTTCATTGTTTGAAATTCAACAAAACTTAAGTCTTTTAAAAAACATAATGTAATGAAATTGATCAATTCTGTGGCTCAGTAGATAGCACCATTGCCAATGAGCAAAGGAAACTTTTGTTTGATTCATAACATCCCTCTAGACAAATGAGTACCAATTTGACTAAGTAGTATCCTGATGGTCCAACAAGAGAAAATTATTGTAATAAGCTAATATTCATGGATGGCGACTGTATACTACAACAGACCAATGAATATCAAGAGGACTAAGAATAATTAGATCTTGTCTTTTTCAAGAAGTATCGAACATTATTTTTCATCAAAGTCAAAAATTTCATTAAGGAAAAAGGGATTGTAAACTTTAAAAAATATTATAATATTAGTGTGATCTTACCTGCGTGTACCCACTTTACTGATCTCTTCTTTCTATTAACATACATAGACTGCCCTTTGCTTTCTCGATTGCTGATATCGCTCAAAGAATGAGAGATTCTTCGAGCCAGTTCAACTTGTTCCTCCATTGTTGGGTGGTGCGGAGAATAGAAACTTGAAGATGCATAGACTTTTCCTGCACAGAAAGAAATATTTGAGTAAAGACGGATTAAGTAACTTCAATTAATTGTATCAACTTGTCAACTTCTTTTCTAAATATCTCAATTATACTAATCATGCCAACACCAGATTATATTTATAAATTGCCAATCAAAGTATATATTTTTGGCTTAAATTAAAAATTTCTCAAAAAGGAATTGTAGATAGGTAGATTGATTAAATGTTTCAAATATGCCCTTAATTTTTAAAACATTTTTTTATGCCCATCAAACTAATTTTATTTTCAGTTAATATTAATTTTACTTTATTAACATTTATTTTCAACTGATTTTTGTATTTTTGATGTTTATATAATAATTTTAAACACATAATTATATTAAAAAAAGTGACATTTTTCATTAAATGAGATTGCACAAACGACTGAATTTATTTTCAGTTAAACTATTTTAATTACTTACTACTCCTAGAAGGTGTAATTTCTCCTGAGTCTGATGCTGGGGTGAACAATTTTTCAAGATCAATTGCTTTGCTGTGGAGTCCATCTTCGATATTAACTCTGTGTCCACTAGCTTCCTGCAAAAATAATCATTTGATAACAATTTAATACACACAATTTTAGGCTTAAGACTGTTAAATAATTAAAAAGTGTACAAAACAGTGTATAGACGTACAGCATTGTAATTTTAATAAAAAAAAAAAAAAAAAAAAACCTTCAAGATAGTTACATATTTTAAGTTTGATATTAATATCAGTAAAAAGATCTGTCAAAGAATTTCGGGGGTAGATACTCCTTGTGATTTGACTTATTCACATTTCAGCCCTTTGTATCACTTACCTGATCATCTTAAAAGGCACAAATATTTTTTTAATAGCAATGGGACATATTTCTTGTCTCTGTGCATAATTTTCTATATCTCTGTTAAGAATAGTGAAAATATATGAATTGATAATGCTCTATGATTGTTGAAATCCCCGAGAGGAAAGAAATACCTGAAGAAATTACTCAATCACGTATCCATCTTCTCTCCCAGTATTAAAATATTTAATGTTTAAAAAAAACTCTTTCTTTCAGTATTTTTAAAATTCACAACTGTAAAATTAGATAAAATTAATAAGAGAAGATATTTTCTTTTATCAATATATAAAAAGAAATTCATTAAACAACATTGTGTATAATTGAACATTCATTATTTTAAAGATAAAAGGGAGAACATTTAAGCACATCTATATCTGGGTTTAATCAGAAATGATTTGTTTTGAAAAACAACCAGCTATTAATCTTGTTCAACAGATGTGAAGAATCTTCTGTTTTGAGTTAGTTTTATAGGATAAACATCGCAGGAATACTAAGGCTGAAAATGACTTTTTATTTATAACTAAAATAGAACACAGAAGAAAAAAAAATTGAAAACTCAGGATCCATTTTGAAACAGCCATCACGACGGAACAATGGAAATTTACTAAAACAGATTATATAAAACATTCTTTAACTGAAAATAATTCAGGGTAAAAAACATAACAATTTCGCTAGTGGTCTACTTTATCAAAATGAAGAAGTAATAATTTTATTTTTAAAATTATAAATCAATATTTTATGATATTATTTATGTCACTTTTTTTATTTTTCAACTTCAAAACTGATAGCCAAATATTTTAGAATGAATAGTACGTGCTGAAGTATTTTTAGCATAATATATTTGTGTTCATTTTATTATATAAACACAAATCATAAAGTGCAGGAAGCTTAGATACTCCAAAATAGAGAACATTATTATTTAAATTCAAATGGATTCAACATACTATAAAATGCCAAAATATAACACAATGCTATACTATTGACTTAGCAATGTTAATCCGGAAATATGTAATCTATCAATGAAGAGCTATGATAAAATAGCAGATCTTGTATCCTCATATGCATTAAGCACAAAATCTCACAAACCAACACTTAATAATGGTACAATTTTTTCTTTTTATGTAACATTAGTTTCCAAAGTCCAAAATAAGGAATTGAGAAGCTCCAAATACATTTCAGTTGCCAACATATCAGATATTTTTTTTATCAAAAATTTTCCAGTTCTTTAGAAATCTAATGTAAACTAGCCTACTGCTAAAAATTCGTTGAAAATGGTACACTGTTTAATACAAATATTAATTAAAAGAAGAGAAGAAAGACACACAAAAAAAAAAATTAAATTACAAGCACTCTATGGATTTTTGATGCTTTTCTGGCTCTCATAAGCGATGATTTTTTACAAATAAGTATCAAACAAAATGGAATTTCGTGTAGAAGTGGCGAAATACAACGCTGTTCCTTAAATTCGTACAAATTTAATAAAAAACTTTGAAACATTCGGAAGGTTTCAAAAGCATCAACATCCTGTGTTTTAAAGTCTAAAAATGTTCCCTTTTGAGACTAATCGCAATTCTTGCTGAATGCCTCATAGTTACTATGGTTACCATTGGATACTTATCACATTTTGTTTAAATTTTAAAAATTAAACTATTGCGATTTATGATAGCCTTTGACGAACTATAAATCAATTGAAAGCTCTATGATCAATTGGGCACTTCGGATAGTACAGAACGAAGCTTTTGGATTATTTTATTAATAAAAGAAAAAAATATCCGGGTATAACTTCTATGCTAACAATAATAGACTTTGATACTTTTGGTAAGTGAAGGAACTATCAATCAAAACTATTTTTTACGAAGCAATTTGGTCTACAATGGATTAGAATAAGTTTAGGAATAGCTGTGTCTTATTGCTTAATTATTAACAAGATGGATGTTTTCAAATGGGACAAGCTAATCAGTTATTAAGTAAATTGATACTATAACAGTTGTGAAGTATGAAGCTTCAACAATTGTGTGCTGAATAGACTATCTCGAATAAATTTATTTCGCTGATCTCGCTTTTATGTCGAATGCATTAAGAAGAAGGATGGCTATCTAGTATCAAGGTGCGTTTAGACATTTCACAATCAAAGGGAAAAACAAGTATATAAATGGTTATTTCACTATGCTCACAGGGGATTCTAGGGGGAGGGACTTTGGGGCTGAAGCCCCCTTCTCCCCCGCCCTCCAAAATGGTAAAATGTAACCATGTTTCATGGTAAAAAAGTATCTCTTGAAATATTATTGTTCGTATAATTACATTTAATAGGACTTCAAGAATCACTTGAACGCCAATTCATGTATGTAGTTAGTATCTTTTTTTTCCGAAGTAATTATCGTTATATATATCTGAAAAAAAAGCTTTCGGGCTGAAGCCCTCCTCTTCCCCTCCCCCTCCCCAAAAAAAAAAAATAAAATAAAATCCTAGATCCACTAGCGACTATGCTTGTATTTTGTTTCTTGTTTTTGACATTTTCCATCTGCTGTCAGTATCATGAGAAATAAATTAAATAGTTTGGTTTAGCAATAATGTTAGTTAATTGTGTTTCACATAGTTTTTGAAACGTCACAACTTATCATTATGTGTTATAATAACACATACATACAGCTTACCTTGCCGTAGACAGACGTGACATATCTGACAGATGCAGTGTAGTAAGAACTAGCCCGAGAGACCATCTGCTCCTTCTGATCCTAGGATGGCTAAATCGGTCTAAATATACTTGAAGAGTTTCCGCGATAGATCCACATGTTCGCCTATTGGCCGGTCGGCAATCGACGTTGTTTGTTCCTAATCTCTTCTTAGCCCCTTGCCAAAATTCCCTCCCATCAATTTCCCGAATTACGGCCAATGGTACTTCAAAGCCTATACCGGGTTCAAAGATCGTATAATGGAATGCGGAATTCACGAACTATGAATAACACATCCATTCACAAAAAGACCCAACATCATTGCTAGTTTGAAAATCATTTCAAAATTAGTTAGATAGAAAAGAAACTATATAATGAGACTTGGTCTCTGAAGAGTAACTAATTTGTTCATTTGAAAAAATAATCAATACAAAAAATCAAACCAAAATATTTTATAAAAAAAAATAATCGTTTTATTATTTCGAGGAATATCTTTAAAAACCTTTCTTTACTTCACAATAACTTTATTTCATTTTCATTTTTGCAATGGACAACGTTTCGACCAAATTCGTCTATTTCCAAGTCAACAATGACATCAATTGTTGTTTTATCATAAACAAATATTTCCTGATTTTAAATATTATGTTTCAAAATCAAAAAGTTTCTTCAAAGTTAATCGCTCGAAACGTAGACAAATACAAACATGGAAAATGAAATAAAATGTTTGTGAAGTAAAAAAGGGATTTTAAAGATATTCCTCGAAATAATAAAACTTGATTAAATTTTTTAAATTTCGCATTTCTTAAATACGTAATTTTGGTTTTGCACGACTTGTCTTATTTGATCCCGACTGATCATACACACACACAGACCACTTTTCGAGACTTAATATAAATAAAACAGGGCTTGAAACGGAGACCGAAAAAAAACCGAAATTTTCTGTCAATAGTTTTTCAGTTCTTTTGGAATTAGTAATTTCCCCCCTGCAACTTTTCAAGTAAAGGTTTTACAGAACTTTTATTTAAAAGTTTTGTTGATTTCGCTAAAAAGTGGATCTGAAAAAATGACTCTTATTCATAGTGTCTCAAACAAACGGCAAATTAGAATCACGTCTAATTCATTTAAGACAAATTATAACCTTAATATAAGCCCAATTAATGTTATTTTCAATTAATCGAACTTTTTCCAAGAACTTGATTAAATACACGTTAAACTTTTACCACAAACGTGGAACTTTATTACAAAAAAGTTCTTTAAAACTTTTATTTTAAATTATTTTTCCTAAAAAGTTTCACAGAAACTGTTAAATTGGAACTTAACAATGGAACAAAAGTTCAATAACAACTTCAATTCCTGAAATAAAATATAATTAAAATATAATTGTTATCGAGAAGGAATTAGTCGAGGGTGCGGTCAAAAAAAAAAAAAATAAATAAAAAAAATTAAAATATATAAATAATTTTAATTTTTGCCTTGTATATATTTTAATTTTTTTTATTTATTTATTTTTTTGACCGCACCCTCGACTAATTCCTTCTCATATCATATCAACGGACAACCATCTCTACATCATTATAATTGGTATCAGTTGAACTCAAAACGTGTAATTATGTTGAAAACTGGGATTCGAACTTATTCAAAATCTCAAAACCTTCTTTTCATTAACAATACTTTTTACATCCACATATGTATGTCTACCTTTCCGCACAACAGGCATGTACGCATATCGTATTAAAATATGTCTTAATTTTATTTACTTGTTAGACAATATCTTGCATTATGTCAAATTATAATAGTTCCATACACCATTAACTTTTCTTTAATTTTTCTGTTTTAAGGGAAACAAATAAAAAAAATGATAATTTTTTATCCTGATATTTATAAATCGGATCACAATGTAAAACATTTTAAAATGAATTATATGTAAAACCGTAATTTTACATTTTTTTTAATTTTAAAGTTATGTCCTTACTACCCGAAGAACATGTAGCTATACAATATTATATTCCTTTATATTGGTATTACGCAGGTATAGAAAATTTTTTAGCACAGAGCAAGTTAATAAATTCAGCGCTGAGCTCTCCCATGGCATCGAAAATACATTAAACTGTTCCTAATCTTAATGAAGGAAACAATCGATGGACTTTAACACGTTTCCTTATTCATCGATTAAATCACCGATAATTCAGTGGGACGATGGGACAGTTTCCGGATCGGCTTTTAGAGTAGAATGATGCTCTGTATGTAACCTCAATGTTGTTATTCTCAATTTACTTCACTGATTTATATTGTTTACTTTCTATTTCTATTTATTCTTGTTTTGAAATTTAACACTTCAGTAGGTAGATATTTCCTTCTATAATTTTTATGTGTTTTGTAACCTTCCACTGGAATCCAGCAGGTTGTTCCTAAATCCAGCATAAATCGCTATCCATAGGAACAGTATTTATTCCTTTAAAGGGATTTTCTCGGGCCAGGGGGTGAGGGCGGGGATCAATGACAGAGTTAAAAGACTCCGGCACCCCGCCCACAATGCGATTGATGGATACCATCGATGAAATTAGCCCACACTGACACACGTCGGCGTCAGCATTGAGGGGAGAGGGTAATATACTTCTTGGAAACGCCCTTTTACCTCTTATTCGAGAATTTAATTGGAGTTTCCACAGATATGTGTACGAAATGATATTTCAATTCATCATTTGGAGTTAAATCAAAACAGGATTCCCGCGATATTTATTCGGGAAATCCTAGTTCATTTTGTCATAATTTAGGAGGAGTAAGTATTGAAAGAGTTTATCTATATATACTTCTGGATAATAGCGGTAACTATAGTTAACTAAAAAATGTACAACAAAGTATTTTGAATTATTGGTTTACAAACAGCAGGCATAAGATTGAAACTAATTTATTAATGTTGGCGGAGTAACGACTCAACACTAAACTTGGCACTCGTCCTTCCACCTTTTATTTTCTTCCCTTGTGATAAATTATACGCATGACAAATGATTATTCGTTTAGATCTTCCTTATGGTCCATTGCTTCCTTTTATAATATATATATATATATATATATATATATTTATTTATATCTTGTAAATACAAATGTTATATTAAATATATATGTTATTGTAAGAAGATGTCATTAACTGACCGGATATAAGCTAGAGGTATTGAACTACCTACTGTATTGAACTATCTGGAGATCGGCAAATTTAGTCTATTTAATTAGATAATAAAAACTCGTAAATACCCATTTGCTTTCCACTTGGATTGTAAGATAATTTTATCACAAAATCGAGAAAATATTTAAAATAAAATATAAAAAGATGGTCTACAAAAATATTGTGCTATTTGCCCTAAATAATCTCGTCATTTTGATATGTTGGATGTGTAGGTCACGCCAAACGGTCCAGTGTTTTTTGAGGCAACCTTTTTTCTCTATTTTGGGCTTAAATTATCTTAAGATTCAAGTGGAGAGCAAATGGTTATTTACGAGTTTTTAGTACCTAATTAAATAGACAAAGTTTGTCGATCTCCAGATTGAAAACGTCCCAATTCCGAGATCTTTCGCAAATGACATACGTTGTAGGTTACGATGAGACGAAGATATTTACGAAGTTTCAGGTGGATGTTAATAATTTGATATAAAGGTATTTGTATCTGTATTACGGACTAAAAGTTTTTCCTACTTAAGGTGGAGGAAGAAAACAAGATGTGTCGCAAAGGCGTCTATATATACCATTCCGCATAACAAACTTGGATGGCCAAGTAAATGAGGATATTTCTTGAATTTCATAAATAATATAATATAATTATATTATATTAGCTTAGATTGAGATTATTTAATTCTAATTAGATTATTATAAAATAGTGTTCACCATTTTAATTATTATTTTTTTTTTTTTATGAGTGACACGACACCTCGGATCGTCTCATTCTCAATAATAACATTTTTTTGATATTTATTTATTCGGAGCTAAGAGGCTCAGATTCTAAGGCACTGACTTCCCTATACTCAAGGCTCTGGGTTCGAATCCCGCTGATGGAAGGTAATTATTTATTCTGTTCAATAAGCTATGGATCGATCCTGGAACCATACGGCACACTCAACCTCTATAAAATGGGGACTCTTAATTAAATAATTTATTATAAGGAAAAATTTGATAATTGAGCATGGTCTTGTCCCAATAACCTTAATCCATAACCGTTACTCTTTAAACAGTATTTCCTGACAAAGTAATGAACCAAAGAATCATGGGTTGTAGTAATACAGTTTTTTTTTTTTAATTTATTCACTAGCTGTTACCCAAGACTTCATGTTGTTTTCATATTAATGTGATATTTAGTATGAGTATGCATAATTTCTTATAATGCCAAAGAAGGAGGGCAATTCCTTTGGTGGCATTTATCAAAGTGCTTTGGAATGAATAAATTTGTTGGTTAAAATGTCGAAATTTATTGTTAGCTTTTAAAATATTAATTTTTGATACAACCCTGTTGGGTTTAATGGAACCTATAGAGAAAGCTTGAAAACATAGTAAAAAATTGTATAAGCCGTAAGCCAAAAAACAATACAACTTAATCAAGTTCATTGGTGCTAGTGTACAGTTTTTAAAATATTTTTCATAAATAAATATATATATTTTTAAATAGTATAATTTAACTATTACAATTGTAAATCATAATACTATAGCAGTTCCGGATCGGGCGTTACATATATATCGATTAGGAACATGGCCGATGAGAATGGATCTAGAAAGTTGAAACTTTTGGATGAGAGCCAATGAAACTAATGTACTCCTTACGATTCCTGTTGGCAAACAGCTCGGTATTTAACTTTAGCTTTTTATATTTATAATATTGATTAATGTACTCTACTGAATATTACAAGTTCGCATTCCTTCGTCGTCTATTATGTCCTCAAACATAACCACAATCATCAATTCATCTTTTATTTTTAAGTTACGAACCATCGTCTTTCAAATGTGACTGTAAATACGTAAATATAGGCGCACATGAAATATAATTTCATGGGTAAATAAAAGAGTAACAAAGCATTACATTGTAGCAAAAAAGTTCAATCTTTCACTCCTTGAATTTAATTGGATGTAATATTTTCCTCTATTATATAACAACCATTTTAGTGGCTGTCATATTTTATTCTACATATAAAAACCGTTTTTTTTTTCTTACCACCCAGAAAATTTTATTTATAAACAAAAACAGCATACAACTAATATGATACAATAATAATAAAATGTATGTAAGTGTATATCCGGGATCTATAGGCCTTTTATTACCCGAAGGTATAATAAAAAAATAAATAAATACACCGTTTTTTTTTTTTTTTTTTTTTCCCGATCCCTCTGAAACAAAACAAATCATGATATCAGTGTCATATCGGACCAGTGCACTAGCGGAACGATACTTTGAATTACCTTGACCTTTTTCTACCTGTGGTATTTGAAGGTGCGTTGAATGATTTTTGTTGGTTATCTCTTCCTGTCCACTCAAGGCCTTAAGTGGACAGGAAGAGATAACCAACAAAAATCATTCAACGCACCTTCAAATACCACAGGTAGAAATTTACTTATTTCTATTAATTTAAAACGGACCGTCAAGAAGACACCACAGCGGGACGGACCGTAACGAAGACGCTTCTTATTCCCAGAATTATTATCATAGTTACGATTTGGTAGTAAGAATAATAATAATTAATTAACAATATAATTGACAATAAGACTCGATTAATAATACAGATTTTTAAAGAAATTAAAAAAAATTCCGAACTGTGGTCTCGTTACGTTTATTTCATGTTCATAAATAATAATAATAATAAATCTGGACTAGTGAATACTAGTAAATTACAGTTATAAAATTTGAGCGACGAGTAGTACAATTAAATGAACGAACAGCTATTTAATTCTTGAAATGGGGATTACCCACATTTTAAATTAATATTTGATAAAAATGAAGGGACAATAAAAATACAAACAAAATAATTAGTTAATGGCGTATTACTTATTTTAAAAAAAATGATATTTGAACGGACTAATTTACTAACAAGCATTTATAAACTTGCTTTTTATTTATTTAAGTAAATAATAATTTTGAAACCCACTTTGTTATTAAAGGCTCTTTAAAGCATAATCCTTTCAATTTCAAGATAACATTTGCAGACTGACAGAAACGACTTACATTAGAATATAGAATATATCATATATATATATATATATATATATATATAAGATAAAGACCGGAGACTGGCGATATCAGCCTTAATACCATCTTGTAATGTAAATAAACATAGCAATTGTATATAAGGCAGATTATTGGACGAATAAAGCAGTGTTTATTCAGAAGTCGTGAGTATTGTTTCTCGTTCCTCTTTCCTTCTTTTTTTTTAAAAGTTTTTGAACTTTTACGTGTAAAAACTTTAATATTGATATTATTATATGTTTCATGGATTCATCTTATAGAACTATTTGTCCCCTTGCCAAGACATGTTTCAAATCTATGAAAAATTTATCTACATTTAAAAAAAAAATTAAAATTAAGAGAATAGTTTTTTTGTACCTTTAACTGACACTATTTGATTTGATATGTTTCTATAGCAGACAGAGATGAGAAAAGGGTGTAATTTAGGGAAATTTCATATTCTTCATTTTAAAATTAATAAAAATAATCTTTAAATTATTATAAAAATTAGTTATTGAGTTTTTCGGCTTAAATTTTTCTATAAATGCTATTCACTGTCAAGGACCTGATTTTGGCTATAGAGAAACCTATTTTTGCTTTATATTTAATCCAAATCATTCGCATTTTTTTTCACGACAGTTGTGGTTGGTCCCAATTTTATGATCCGTTATATTGAGTATAACTTTTATATCTCTTTGAATTTATGAGAATACAGACGTGTCAACTAATGGCAAAAGTCCCCATTATAAGGCTCCAGTAGCTGATACCCATTAAATATCCAATCCCTTCATCAAGATAACAGATAAAACGTAATTTAAAAACACTCCAAAAACAATCAAACAAAAATTTTGGAATAAACATGAGTAGTTAAATAGAAAATGGCAAACCTAAGGTATGGTGCTCTTACGAACAGATGTTTGTTCCTGGGACACGTTGGACGGTAAGAGACTTTCCTAATTTGCCACTCATTATTTCGGTTACGATTTCCGGTAAGGCTAAATCAAAGCAGACAATTATACAAGGAGAAACCATAGAAACTAAAAATATATGAATTAGAGGTCTAGGATGTCCTGAAATTTTATTATTTCCATTTTCGAGGAGGATGTCAGGTTTTACCATATATAGGTTCCAAAGTTTTGGTATTAGCTTATGTTTTCCGATAGTAGGATCTTTCCTACTATCGGAAAACTAAACTCTATATTTTAAGGTAAATTAATCTTTTTAATATGTTATAAGAGAACAAAATCTAAAAACAGTGGATCCATCTCCATCGATAAATCTCTAAAATGGGTCAGTGTGATCAGTAAGCTAGCTGACACAACCAACGCAAGTATTTTGAGAACACTGAAGCAGGATGTGCCTATTTTTACGATACGCTAACATAAAAATCGAAAAGAATTAGGTCACATTACTCTTTCAAAGATGTATAAATAAGGATGTTACTCAATTTTATCGAGCTTGCGTTCCTAAAGTAAAAGAGAGAGTTCATCGACGTTAGCCCGAAATGTAAAGTGCAAGGCTATCTTAAAATATACACAAGAAGAATTATAACGTCAATATTTGTAAAGACTGTGTGTAAACGGTTCATCCAGATAAATATTTATACGGGAAAGTCATCGATTTAGTAATATATATAAACTTGTAGTTCCTTAGAAAGTGCTCTGAGATCGGAATCTACTTATTTTATTGTAATATACATTCTCTGATTCTCATAATTACGTGATACATCAGTCTCGATTATTATTATTCACTTAGTGTATATTTAGATAGTAATTAAATTAGTTGGGTAGAGGATTCGATGACAAATGGACAGAGCGACCTTCATTCCAAAACTATTTGGCAAGCAGCAGACCCTGGATAATGAGATTATATATATCTCAAAGGTCAGAAGCTCTTTACACTCCATTAAGGCTTAATGGGGTATATTTTAAACGAATTATAGATTATAGGACTGTCATAGATATACTAAGTATATACGCGCCTGAGGGCGGATTTCACGAAACCCCGAAGTTTCGGCTCAAGTTTTGCTGAGATAGATTGATAGATAGATAGATAAGGCTGAGGAAAAACAAGATAACAACCAAAAATTATTTAACAGCTATTGCGAAAATGATATAAGAATAAAATATATGTCATATATTAATAAATACCTTCTAAGAAGTGAATGAAAAATATTTTTATTGAAATTTACAACTGTAAACATATATAAAACCAATAAATCTGCTATAGGAATATATTACATGAAGGTACTTGTGAAGAAGCTACCCATTGGTAACACTTCAAAGATAAATTAATTTAGGAGGTCCCTTGGCCATCTTCTTTTCAGACGCCTCGGAGGGTTGTCAGGAATTGTGTTGGATGAAAGGTTACAAACTAGAGGATTGGGGTGACCAAAGAGTTTGGAATGAAAAAAGGTATATCTAGCTCGGGTCAAGTCTTCCACAAGAGAAATGTTGAGGTCTTTATGGATAATTTTATTTGTTACATAATAAGGAGCATTTAGGATTTTACGGAGGGTTTTGGATGGTAAGGATTGGATACGGGAAGAATTTGATGTTTTTGTAGAGCCCCAAAGCTCAATACCGTATGTCTAAATGAGCCTGATGATGGTAGTGTAAATGAGTTTTTTTTTGTAGAATATTGGAAGTTTAGAGCGTTTGTCAAGTAAGTGTTGTAGTAGTCGGAATCTGTTGGCAGTTTCTTTTCTTTTAAGTCAAGTATGAGGATTCCAGGTAAGGCGTTTGTCAATAAGGCGTTTGGCAGTGGTATAGGTCATACTACGGAAAATTCAGGACAGATTTCCACTCCACCATATCTTTCTATTACATGTTTAAATTAAATTTTTAATTTATTTGAGTTTTTTAAATAAGCATCTTAATTCTTTAAATGAAAATGTCTTTAGTCACGCTTTGCACTTTTTTGTGAAGAGTGAATTACATTGAGCCGTCAGATCTCGGATGTGTAACGCTCGGGTAAAGTTGGATGGAGTGGACTAATCGAAGTGTTTTTGCATGCGGATTAAAATATCTCAGAAACTAAAAATCGGACCTGTATATTGTTAGCGAATGAAATGTTCATCATTTTGTAACGAGCTATTATTCAAAACTGTATCTTAACGCGAGGCCGTGTTAAGAGAGGCGAAAGGAGAAAAGATAGTGTCGAAAATCAAATTATAACGAGTTTTATTGAATACATGGAACAAAATATCTCAGAAAATAAAAATCGGACCAGCGTACTGTAAGCGAGTGAAATGTTCAGCATTTCATCATGTTTATAATGGACTATTATTTATAATTTATATTTAATATTATTAATCCCGCTTTGTTGATGTTTTCACTTCTATCGTGTGGTCGAAAGCCCAAACCTAAGTTGTTTATCTTTTTTTTCTTTTTTAAACGGTCCTTTAGCAACCTTTTTTTTTTTTTTAATGATGTAGAGATGGTTGACCGTTGATATAATATGAGAAAGAGTTAATTGGGGGTGCGGTCAAATAAATACTAAATTAAAATGTAGTAATTATTTAATTTTTGCCGACGTTTCGACCCACTTTGCAGGTCATCTTCAGGGTTACAAAAGATACAAAACATGTTGAAAATAAAAAATAAATATAAATAGATATAAAATAAGAAGACGTTGTCGGATACAGAAATAAAAAGATGATATCAGAGATATAGTGGGTGACAATGTAGTTAAACTATTAAGTATTATATATGTAGAAGATACAAATTGAAAGTAAGTATGAATAAAAAATAAAAATAAAGGAGAATATAGCATGTAAGTTAACAGTAAACAGATTTCGATAAAAGATAAGGAATAAGTGTATAACAAACTAATAGAGATTACATTAGATAACTGTGGGTTAACAGATAAAGAAAATGAATGTTAACGAATAAATAGATAGAAAATTGAATAAGTATTGTTATAGTAAAGTTATAATAAGAATAAGAAAATCTATTTTATACTAATATTTATACTTAATAATCTATCCTAACGATATTACACTGATGTTACCCTATTAATCTTTCAATTTATTTACTTCTTAACCTTTAGTCCCGTTATCTGTAATCAAATGTAACCTCCACTAGCTTGTTATCCACTGATATCTTATTATTATTTTATCTTATTCTTATTTTAACTTTACTATAACAATACTTATTCAATTTTCTATCTATTTATTCGTTAACATTCATTTTCTTTATCTGTTAACCCACAGTTATCTAATGTAATCTCTATTAGTTTGTTATACACTTATTCCTTATCTTTTATCGAAATCTGTTTACTTTTAACTTGCATGCTATATTCTCCTTTATTTTTATTTTTATTAATACTTATTTTCAATTTGTTTGCATCTTCTACATATATAATACTTAATATTTTAACTACATTGCCACCCACTATATCTCTGATACCATCTTTTTATTTCTTTATCTGACAACTTCTTCTTATTTTATATCTATTTATATTTATTTTTTATTTTCAACATGTTTTGTATCTTTTGCAGCCCTGAAGACGACCTGCAAAGTGGGTCGAAACGTCGGCAAAAATTAAATAATTATTATATTTCAATTTAATATTTATTTGACCGCACCCCCCAATTAACTAATTAACTCCTTATTTTTTTTTTAAATTTAAACCAGTATACCAGCAATTTAATAAGAGACATGGCTACAGACGGCATACACTTAAATATGGTGAGGAAATTAAAAAGGCGTTGGTTGGGAGATCTTTCTAAAACAATCGAAATAATTGAATAAGCCAGGAAAGAGTTCCTAGTAGGTACAGTCCTTCCCTATTTGCTTGTATTTTAAGAACAACGTTGAATCATAAGACTAATTATATTCCAAGAACTATTATTGATTAGTTAAATACGTAACACTAATCGGATAGGAATTTTTTTTAAGGTCAGTACGAGATTGGTAAATTTATATCTGAGATGAAAGAAACAAACAAGTGTGGGGGTGCTAGAGTCCTTGGCAGGACGAGGTGGAACTGAGCCAATGATATACGGCACTAGTGGATCCAGGATTTAATTTTGGGGGAGGGCTTCAGCCCGGAAGCTTTTTTTTTCATAAAAATAACAATATTTACTTTGGAAAAACAGAAAGAAACTAACTACCCATATGAAATGGTGTTTAAGTCCTTTTAAATGTAATTAAACCACCAATAATACTTTAAGAGGTATTTTTTTCCCATAAAACGTGGTTATGTTTTACCATTTTGGGAGGGGGGCTTCAGCCCGAAAGCCCTCCCCCCCCGTAGATCCGCCCGTGATATACGGAGATGTTCCTCGAGGGGGTGTATTAAAGTTGGATCAACAATGATTGGATATGAGAAGGGTTCCTCAATGTATACATCGTCTTCTAAGTGGAGTACCTCCCATAAACAGCATCGGTGAACAGAATATATATATATTATGCAAGGTGTGTAACTCTCAAAGCGGGAAATCAGAAGGCAGAAGCAAGCGGGCAAAATACTTCATTAAAAGTACAGTAGATTCCCGTTTATCCGTCCATGTCGGGACCGAGACATCGCCGATTATGCGAGAGAGCTGGTTAATACGGAAGGTATAAAATAAATAAAACTCCAATATTATTTCAACTTCTATACTGTGGAAAAATCCAAATACAAGACACAACTTAATCAATAAAGGTTATATTCATATTAATTCAGGAATTTGTTGGCCAATTCAATTTAACGATTTACAAAAATGTCTACTGACGATCTTGTCAGTTCTTAACAAAATTAGTAATTTTTTTTTTTTGTTTTACCGAACTTCTTCTCAAGTCTTCTCAGCAGTACAGCGCCGGCAAATACGCAGTCTTTCTTTATTTTTATATGAAACAAATGAAGGATAAGGATTTTGTTTCAAGAATCAATTTTACTTCGAATAGATTTGTTTTATAGAGGTTCCGTCAATTTTCAAAAAATAATAAACAAAAGCCTTGTCTACATTTCAATCTAATTAAAATCTATCGAATCGCAACACAACAAAAAATTAATTTATAATCAATGGTTAAGAATCTCACGAGTCAGAAGTGCTTTTAAGGATGTTAATTTTTTTTTCTTTTACGGTTAATCCGGAGAACCGATTAAGTGGGTATATAGAATAGAAATAGCTTATAGAATAGAAAATAAATATTTAAATTTAACTGTTGTATGTATTGATATGCATATGTATTGACTGCCTGTAATTTTGTATTGAGCCCCTAACGACTAATAAAAAAAACCTACAACACTACAGCCCATGAAGGGTCTTGGTTTCAGTACTTTGCTGTTTCTTGGTCAACGATTGTGCAAGGAGATGATTGGGCCGAGATCACTCTTAAACTCCGGTTTAATTAATTAGTAATTTAATTAAGAGTACCTAAGTTATTTAATTATTTATTTAAGTAAGAGCCTTAATAGCTTATAGAATAGAAAATAAATATTTAAATTTAGCTGTTGTATGTATTGATATGCACATGTATTGACTAACTCTAATTGTGCATTGACCCCCTGACGACTAATAAAAAAAAACCTACAACACTACAGCCCATGAAGAGTCGTGGTTTCAGTAATTTGCTGTTGGTTAACGATTATGCAAGGAGATGATTGGGCCGAGATCACTCTTAAACTCCAGTTTCATTAATTAATTATTTAATTAAGTGTACCTACTTATAGAGGCTGAGTTTGTCCCAGAATGGTCTATTGATTCCAGGATCAATCTGCGCAGAGGTAACGGAATAAATTATTACCTGTAACAGCCGGACTAAAACCCGAGACCGTCAGCATAAGAAGGCAGTGCCTTACCCAATAAATAAATACTTAATAATTATAATAATATCCATGATCTAATTAATAATTTGATAATATTCATTGAGAAGAAATAAGTATGAACCGCCTGCAAAGGGTTGAACAGGTATCAAAAAGGGTCTCATAGGTTGTTCTGTTCATGCAGAGGAGGAGGAAGAAGTTCTTAAAACGAGACAAAAAGACTTGGAGACACTTAGTAAACAGGCAATGACTGAAGTACATCACATCAAATTTCTATTAAATTTTAGCATTTAAAAAAAAATTAATATTCTTCAAGATAACAACGAATATTGAGCAAAATAAATGAAATGTAAAAAATATCACGTGAATTTTTATAATTAAATTTATTTACAGCAATAAAAAAATTGTAAAATTGTGGCGACAGTAATTTGTACAGTAATTGTAAAATTGTAATTTTAGTACTATACGTGTACTTTCTAGATATTTATTTTTTATCCCAAATTTAAAACAAAAGGAAAAGGAGCAGAAAATATTTTTACAGATTTTAGTTTAAAAAAATTAAATTTGAAGTATAACAAGGGAATAAAGTCGAAAAAACAATGAGTCGGAACCCGAAGGCAATATGTTGTTTTCGACGGACAGTAAAAATTCTAAAATAAGACTTGAGAATTAGCAAACACCCAAGCATCTATATCTGGAGCATTACCACTGCCTTCTGCATCAAATCCTCAAACATCGAACGACAAGAACAATAAATAAATCAGATGTAACTATAATTATAGTTCATGGATAGTGCGTCTGAACCGTTGATCCATGTAATAAATGCTTAAAAAAACTAATATCGGACTAATAATAATAATTTTTTTTTGTGTACTTTATGTAACTATTTACATTTCAGAGCACAGTAACTAAATTATAGTATAATTCATTCTATTCATACAATTTCAACCAATCCACGATTGTTTCATTAAATAATAATTTTTAAGTTACCGTTTAATTAATTATTATATATCTATATTTTTTTATTTTATTTAAACTTTACTCATTTTATTATTACTTTTTCACATATATTAGTCATATTTATTTCAATCAGTTGGCAGACAAAATTGGCATGGTCGTATAGAAGTGTTCAAGCCAAAACATGATGCATAGCCTTATTCCAACAAAAAACTATTGTTTTATTATTTACTTATTTTTCCTACTTACTTATTTACTAATTTCTTATTGTTTTACTGATTACTTATTTACTTTTACTCTTAAAAGAACGCATACGTAACCAGCTACCAATCCATTTAGAGGTAAAATGGAAATGGGTATGTCACTCTTTGAGAAAAAAATATGAAGATATAGAAACAAAATTTTTGAATATTCATACGATATATAGGGTGTCCAGTAAGTAGAGGGAAATTTTTTTAGGAACAGAATTCAAGAGGTACAAAAAAGTTCATATAAATAATGGGCCTATTTTCAATAGAAAAATAGAAAATCCAAGTTTTGTATTTTTTTAAGTTAGTCATTTTTTTTTGTTGAATACGGAGCGATAACTCCATAAATATTTAATATATATAATTAACAATAGCTTCACTGTAAAGTCGAAAAATTTTTTTAAAAGTTTAAAAAATTCACTTAAAATGAGAATAGAGTTTGTTATGGTTAAAACCATATTTAAAGAGAGTTTTAAGAGGCTAAACTAAGTTAAATTCTGTTTTTATAAAAAATAATAAATTATTCATAATTTTTTTTTACCATCATCCAACTATACTACCGGTACCCAACATTTAGAAAAACTTTCTCGTTTAATAAGCTTTAAGTCCTTATTAATTTTGTTGAAGTTAATTAGACAAAATATTGAGATTCACCTGTCATCATGGTCATGAGATCATGCTGTCATCTTAAAGTACCCATGTTTTCAGCAAAAATAATTTTAATTAACTATATCAAAGCTTTTATTTATTGGTTTTCCATGATCTGAGATGTATTATAATAAACATCATTGCCTAAATACACTTTTTATTAATTTAAAAAAATAAATAGTTTTTCATGTAAAGTGATTATGAAACTGGGGTTTTCTCGTAGATCTCTGTTACAGGAATCGATCCGTATTTATAACAAACTTAATATTCCTGATCCAAATATTTAAGTTTTCTTGAAAATAATTAATGTAATCAGAAGATTTCTTTATTTTTAACATAAATATCAGGATCAGGATAATCCAGTTTGTCAATTATAGATATGGATCGGTCTCTATAACAAAGATCTGAGACAACAACATAGTTTCATGACCAGTTTACATAAAAAATATTTGAAAAATCAATAGTTAATTACACGGGATAATGGTAAAAAAAAGAAATTGGGAATATTTCATGATGATAATTTATGATTAAAAAAAAAATATAATTTAGCTTAGTTTAGCCCCTTAAATAAAACTCCCCTTTAAATGGTTTTTACCATGACAAACTCTATTTTCATTTTAAGTAAATTTTGTCTACTTTACAAGCAATTGCTTATTACAGAAATTAAATATTTCTTTAGTTGTCGTTTCTTATTCAACAAAAAGCATGACTTACTTAAAAGAACACAAAACTTGGATTTCCTATTTATCTGCTCAAAATAGGTTCATTGTTTATAAGATCTTTTTTGAAACTCTTGAGTTCTGATATCACTCCTTAAAAAAATTCCCTCTACTTACGGGACACCCTGTATATTAGAAAAAATGAGAGTCTGCCAGTCAGATAAAGTCTACATGAAATAATGGCTGCTGATTTAATGAATATTGAGCCAGTAACTTAAGGATCGAACCGGGAGATTAATTGCGTTAATATACTATTATAAATTAAATACTACTATAAATGATACTAATAAAATAAATAATATTATAATTGTCCTTAATTGTAATATCTCTTAATAAATTTGTTTAAAAAGAAAATTGCGAAAAATGTGGGAAAAGTTTTTCTTTTTATTAACTTTTATATATGGTTTAAACATGTATAAGACAAAATTATTAACAAGAGCCATTAAGGAAAATCTTTTCACAGCAAAAAAAGCTACTTTTTTTTTGTTTTCACTTATATTTTTGCTTTTTAACATACATTTTTTGACACAACTTTTCTCAAAATATTTCGCAGCTGATAGGTGGAGAAGAGTTCAATACTGCATATAGCAGACTTTAAAAAACAAAAACGCTCGCACGTTTAGACATTTCACAAACTATGGAACAAACAAATATATAAATGGTTATTTCACTATGCTAATTGGATTCGAAAATATTCACAAGCTCAATACTTTCTTTTATTTTATATTTCATTTTATTTCGTATTATTACAGTAGAGTAAGTTCATTTTTCTTCTTTGTAGAGAGTGAATATTTTGTAAATATACAATCAACTACAAGTACAAAACATAATAAAACTTAAATTTTTAAAGCAACTGTTGGTTGGCCATGAAATACCCGAAACTACATAGTCCGCCTCGAGACACGAAGAGAAATATTAAGCATGAAAGTGATAAAAAAGATGATAAATCTATGGACCAAGCTTGAGTTCATGCCAGAAGAAAGACTCCTCACAAACGGACTTCTTCGATAAAAATACATTCTGGAAAAGGTACACAACCATTATTTCTCAGCCGACATACAAAGAACTTTAAACTCAACTAACTACCCTTTATACAGGTTTGCAGTTACAATGCTCCCGATCCCGAAACGTACCTTACATTCAAAGTCCATATAAAGAAATTGAGATGTGTCAGTCAATTAAGAGTTTCAAACCCAGAACATATCAGAATCTATGCAAAAAACACAACTTTTTCGACTGAGTCTCAAGAAACTTGTATATCATGCAGTCAATTTATCTACAATAGTCTGCAACACATTATTCTTCGCTACCCAACATACAATGACTATAGACAAAAATTCCTTTAGAACTTCATCTCAGAATCTTCTGATAACCACAACATCAAAACCATATTGAATATCGATTGTATAGATAAATTAAATAAAGTTTACTATTATATAATGGGAGTACACAAAATTGTTGATCATAGCCCATGTTCTATCAAGTGTTTGTTTTTAGTTTATCTTGAAAGTAATAATTTGTTTATATATATAAATATTTTTGTTTTTTATTGTTTTATCATAATAACAGGTTCATATAACTATTATTATGCAGTAAATGAGTTTTATGTTTTTAATTTTTATTGTTTTATTATAAACGTATATTGTAACGTAATTATAATCCATTATAAACGTAAAATATTGTAAAGTTTATTTATATTTAAATGATATGTATGTAGTTTGAAAAACAACATATTATCCCACAATAGCCAGGCTAGGCTCTATTTGTAGGGAGAACCCCACAAAAACAAAAAAAATTTATATCTATCTATCAACATTTACAAAACATTCAATTTTGGCTAAGAAGTAAAATTGACTTACACTTCTATTATTCTCCTTTCGCATAGGTATGCAAAAGTAAAAATACTTCAACTAAATTAAAGTGTCTGATAATTTTTCCACACAAATCTCTTTTGGATTGAGGATTTTTTTTAACTAATGGGCCACGCTAAATTCTTGCAGGAGGTAGGCGGATAAGTTCTCATGAGAGCTGTTAACACCTGCCTAGAGTAAGCAAGAGTGATTTGCCAACTGGTCCCTAGCCAAAGACTACAATGGGCTGGAGAAGAGAAACCGTATCTGAGGGACTTACATTAATTGGCCAACATTAAGAGCAAATTATATAACAAGTCGTGGAGGTCATTAAAAGATTCACTTAGCCTTTTGGATAATTTTGCACATCTATTTTAGAATATACAGCATCTTCAGGATGGAGAATGTAATTTACAAAGAAATAATGAGCGTTGGAAAGTGCGAAAAATCGATGATATGCAAGCTTTGTTCGTACGGACTATGAGCTATCGACTATTTCATTTAACGGAATAACTTCTAGTAACTATTTTAAATTCTAGATAAAGCTCATCTGAACACTCAACTTCGGCAAGTCGGTTGAAAGCTGTTGCTTTCTATACGAAAATTTAAATTAAAGAGGCAAAATTTGAAGATTGAAATTTGAGAATTTCCGTTAATAAAAAAGTTAGGATAAGGTGAAGCTATTCACAAAGTTTTAGACGGCTGTTAATAATTTGATAAAAAGTGATAAGATTTCTGGATCCATTATATTAATTAATTAAGTCTAATATATAAATTAATTATAATATTCATTTAATTAATTATATGTGATCATATTAAGTTATGTTTATGATGATTAAATTATCATATTATTGCATGGGTCAGTTGAGTATTATAACTTTTATTTGTATTGTCTTCAAGAATACCTTCCTCCCTATATTAACATATGCAAGCGAGTCTTGGACCCTCACTTCCAAGCACAAAAGCCAAATCCAAGCTATGGAAATGTGATATTTAAGGAAAATAGAGAGGAAAAGAAGAAGAGATCGCGTTAGGAATGTGACCATACGAGCTAATCTGGACCTGAGGCCTGCAGAGGAAATAATCCAAGAAAACCAACTTAGGTGGTTTGGACATGTCTCGCGAATGGCTGAAAACAGAGTTGCCAGGGCTACCTACGAGGTCAAAGTAGAGGGAAGGAGGCCACAGGAAAGACCAAGAAAAAGATGGGAAGAAGGAATTATAGAAGCCTTTGACAGGAGAGGAATGGGCTGGAGTATGAGAAGACAGCTGGCCCAGGATAGAGATTCTTGGATCAAGCTCTCTAAGAAGGAACCTCACACTGCTCAGCGGTAACAGAGGACTTGATTAAGTAAGTAAGTAACTTTTGTTTGTGCGATTTAAGGTGTTTTAAAACGCTCTAAGCTTTCAATCAATTTCAAACGACTCGTATATATGACAATAATAAGACCTATTTGGACTTATGGAATTGAGCTTTGGGGATCCATTAAACAAGCGAATTCCTCTCGTATCCAATCCTTACAATCCAAAATCCTCAACGCTCCTTACTTTGTCACAAATAAAATCATCCATAAAGTCCTTAATGTTTACCTTAGTGTCCCAATCCAGAAACCTATCCTTTCATAACGAACTCCAGAACCATCCGAACCCTCTCGTTTCTAACCTTGCTTCTTCCTCCCTGATAACTCTCCGAGGCGTCTGAAAAGAAGGTGGCCTCGTGATCTTCTTGTGTAAATTTATTATTTGAGTGCTAGCAGTGGGTAGTTTCTCAACGAGCGATTTCATGTTATTATATTCCTGAGTGCACATTTACTAGTTGTATTTTTTTTTATAATACAGTTGTAAATATCAATGAATATAAAAAAAATAAAAAAGAAAAAAGGTTTCTTTTTTCTAACAAAAATGTTTAAACAACTAACTCTGTTAAAAATTAAAAATGTATCCATATATGCTTGTTTTAGGTGAAAATTTTCTAATATTATAAAATAAGGCTCTTTTTATTTTTTCACCATATTTATTTTAATTTTCATAGCTACGTTTCGGCCGGTAAGCTATCTTCAAGCCTAACTGAGTGAATTAGACTTTGGACTACATGCAAAAAGCATGGTTGGATAAAATGGCTTGAAGATGGCTTACCGGCCGAAACGTAGCTATGAAAATTAAAATAAATATGGTGGAAAAATAAACAGAGCCTTATTTTATAATATTAAAAATTGATAATAAAATTTTTAAAAAATAGTTAATTAAGATAGTTGCTTGACAAAACTGTTTTTTACAATTAATTATTTATAGCTCGTTAAGTGACAGAATTCTCGAAAGAGTTATAGTTTAATAGTTCACTTACCATCATCATGGCAACCCCGGTGCCACTGGTACTTGGCAGAGGGATATTCAAGTAAAAATACATTTATTTTTGACACGGAGTCAAATTCATCAAGGTTTCCGACTAACAGCGTTGACACTAGGCCGGGTTGTAGTTTTACTTGTTAAAATATTAGATGATCAACAACGGTTCTTACTTTAGTCGTAGGCGATTTCAACATCGAGCGGCCTCCAGAGGGTTGAGTCACGATGCTAAAGTCGGACATTTATTAAACAGGAGTTGTGTTTTCGCGTTTCAATCCAGACCCCAACACCCGACCCAAACCACTTAACATCAACCACTAACTGAGCTCGGAGAGATTTTTTTTTCGGACCATCGTCAGTTCCTTCGCTAATTACTCGTTCTTTTACGATGTTTGGCTCATTTCTGGATCAGAAGATTAAACGCCAAGTTTTATCGGTTAAATTTAGTTGAGGCTGAAATCCACGATAACGAACCCTTTAGAACAGAGGGTTCCTTTAAGACTAGATTAATATTCAGTTAATAATGAAGGAAATAAAAATACTTCAGGGACAGAGGTTACGATGACCTCCGCTGATGAATGCCAAAACAAAACATAAAAATAGCTATGAATCATTTTTAAAAAAATCAAGTTACCAATATTAAGCAGTTTACCTGCCAAACCAATCCAGTCGATAAAGTATTATAGCAATTACAAATTTTTAGAAATAAGAACGAAGCGTAGAATGGAGCTTATCAAAATTGAAGGTTACAATGGCGAATGTTTTCGGTTCTGTACAAAGTTTACGTATTCTGAAAAAAAAAAAACGATTATTTAGCCCTTGGATGATTCACACAAGTGATGTTAGTGTGATTTTAAAAAGTGTCCCTCTTGTCATCAAATTATTTAAATGGCTTATTTATAATATGACTTGTTTACAAGAATTTTTATTTTATTTCATTAACAATATTCAGCCAACATACCTAAAGAATGTTTAGATAAATTTACAATTAATGATTGTTTTGATTTTTAACTTGTGGAAGTACAAGTAGTTATAAAGGTATGAACTTGCCCATACGCATATACGAACTATAGTTTACATAATTCATATGTTTAACATAGTGTAGTTCACTCAACAGTTGCGGACAATGGCACCCATTGTACCAAGGTACAGATATATAATTTAATGCAATTATGTTTGTTCATAGAAAATTCGCAGGTCAGACTAGTAATAAAAAGTGGCCTAGTGCTCTCAACTATATATCTTGAATCAACGAAAAGAGATGGATGGAGTGGCAGAATAAATGGTTCAACATGATTGTCAGTTAACTAGGATGAAAAAACAATACGTAAACCGTCCCAAGAAAAATCTAAAGTTGACACGGAGATAAGAGGTGATTCTTTTACCCATCTCAGGATAGGCCATAGTTTATTTAATAAAAAGAAGAACTTCCAACATGTCCGTACCATGTAATTGAGCAGCACTACACGTACTTTAAGAGTACGTTAGCTCATGACTAATACTGATTCTCTTTAGACCCAGAGTGGACTTTGAAACTATTACAAGTCTTATTCAGTTTTTAAACACCAATAAAATTTACCAAAAAAATATAGTGAACCAAAAGAGTCTATATTCTAAAGGACTCTACTGGTCGAAAAACTTGAAAAACAAATAAAATGTTTGTCTGCATTAGAATCCAAAACTGCTCAAACGATTGTATAGTATACAAAACGATTTTATACATCTGTGAAGTAAGTTTGTAATCCACCAAGTCGTTTGATTACTGTAGAAGTGGGATAGAAATAAAGTTAATTAATGTATAGTACAGCTTTTCGTAAAAAAAACTACAAAACAAGTACGAACTTTTAAGCATATCGGAGTCGACTTATGACAAGACTTATTTGCCACATTTGTTATTCTCACTATCAAGTACAGGTTGCCTTACTTGATCAGGTTGCGGATAAAATCATATGATACTTATACGGATTAGCTTAAGGATTTACCATCCATAACCAATTTTAAAAGGTTTAAAACCCGAAATTCAGATATTATTTAGTTAACCAGATGCTCTTGATATACTCTTCCTTCGCATGAAATAGGCATGCATAATCTCAATTTAATGTGGATGAAACCATGGGGTCATAACTAGTGCTTTAAAAGACACATTACCGGAGATAAAGTCTTAATTCTATAAATTCTTCTTTCTCAACGACGTAAAGAAGAAAAAATATTTTCTTTTGATGCCACACAGCGTTTTATGTTGAACTATCATAAACATAAAAGAAAAAATGTAAATAAATGTCTAGCTTTTAATTTACGGACTTCACTTACCGAAAGTAATTGTATTTATCTTTTTTTAATTCATTTTAATAAAACGTGTATATTTTCTTTTTTTTTTTTATTTTTTACCTTTAGTTTATAAAAAAATTAATATTTTCGTTTATGGAAAGCACATTCATATTTTATTATATATCTCCTCCCCTTCAAATATATATATATATATATATTATATATATATATATATATATGCTATATTCATATATACTAACCACTTCTGTATATTTATATACAGTTTTATTTATTGCCCAACGGATTAACTAGTATGCTGTGTGCCAATATAATTGAGCAGCAAGCTTTTATATTTTATATGAAAATAAAGTATTTCTCTATCTTGATCCAATAAGAAACGTTCAGTGTTTTTTTAAAAACGATCATTAAGTAACAAAACTTAGACCACGTAACATTCCTAATTTGTATTAGTTGAATGACAAACTTGGAACTAAGGTATTGGTCAAATTTTTTTTTTTTTTTAAACTTTTATTATGATATTTACAACTGTATTAGTATGAATACATCAAGTAAATTTGTACAGAGAAATATTATTACATGAAACACGCTTGTTGAGAAACTACCCACTGGTAGCACTCTAATAATTTGTCTATATGAGAAGATCACGAGGCCATCTTCTTTTCAGACGCCTCGGAGGGTTATCAGGAATTGAAGAGGAAGCAAGGTTAGAAACAAGAGGATTCGGATGGTTATGGTCAAATTTAATCGAATAAAGATTTAATCATTGAAAAAAAGCTCTATTCATTGAAGAAAACTGAAAGACAAATATTAGATATATTTATTTTTTTATTTTGTCCATGTGGCGTGACCTCCACTACTAAAATGTCAAACTAACGAGGTTATATAGCCTAAACGGCCCAATATTTTTGAAGGCCACCTTTTTCTTTTTCGATTTTGTGATTATATTATTTTACAATTTAAGTGGAAACAAAATGGCTATTCATGAGTTTTTAGTATCTAATTAAATAGATAAAGTTTCCCGATCTTCTGATTGAAAACGCTCCACTTCCGAGAATTTCTGTAAATAAAATATTTATAGGTTGCGATGAGATGAAGCTATTCACGAAGGTTTAGGTGCCATTTAATAATTTGATAAAAAGAGGTCTGTACCACGAAATAAAAAAGAAAATAATTGAAATTTTTAATTTAATTTTTTTTAATGAACAATGAAAACAGAACAATCGATTTTTAGCAAAAGTAATATCTCATTTTTATACTCGTAAAACTTCTTTTTGAGGGATTCCTTTTAAATAATTGAACCATTAAAATTCTTTTGCATTATTTTATTTAATAGTGTTTGATTCATTATCAATTCTCAGAACATCTATTTTTCATTTATGTCTAGTATTTTTTATCACAATTAGTTAAATTATTATTATTATTATTACTTTCTTTTTGATTTAGCTATTCAAAATTATAGAAGTTAATTTTAATCATTTTAAAAACAAAAATTAAATTTTTCACACTATCATATTTTGTATTTATGTCGTCTAGTTTTTCATTCTATGGTACATTGCAACATTCAAAGAAAGATCATTCAACTAATAATTTAACTAGGTCATAGTTTTTGTTTATTTCAAAGTACGATGACTACAGTAAGTACCTTGTTATTTGTTAATGCCATACCACGAGAATTCTTTATAGGAAAAAATTCCCCCCATTGCTGTGAAAATTGTTTCATGATAATTATGTATTTTTATTTTTATTATAGTTATTATATCCTGTGTATTATATTTGAGGCGTATTAATATATCAACCACCTTCCATCCCCTACTATCGTGGGAGAAGTGGGTTCTCCAATAGACTGTCAAGTAATGAAACATTACAGTTGTATAGAAGGAAGAATAAATGTCAATAATAATTTGAAAAAAGAAGGATCTAATGGACCAAAAAGAATATTGATATTGTGTTACCTTGTTATTGTTTATATATTGCAATTACCACCATATCGGAATGTTACGATGATACTTGTAACCCAAGTACTCGAAGGCAAAAGAGGACAGAATGCCCGAGGTGTAATTAAAGCCGATCATATGATATTTATTTATAGGATGGAATTCTATTATCCCCGAGTACTAGGGCTGCCAGAGAGGTCAAAGCTACCCGGAGTCGACTTACCAGAGATCGGCCCCAGATCTTCTGCGAGAGGTCTGTCAGAAACTTGGTCTTGCTCGGGTTCTTGGTGTCGCTGGGCTTGAAGCCCCTGCTGATGACCACTTCGCTTCGGCTCCTCTGGATCCCGCTGGAGGAGATCCAGCCCTGGCTGATGGTGGTCGAACTCTTGCTGGGCGCCAGAAAGGACATCCTCTAACCCGCGGCCCCCTCGGGGGATCACTGCCGCAGGAGTTGGCCCTCGACCAAGAGTCCGCCCAGAATAGCCCGCCTCCCCCCTCCCGTTCTGTCTAGCCTCGCTGGCCTATTGTTCTTGCTAATGGTCTCTGTCGGCTCATCTCTGCTAGTTAGTGGTGTCCTACCGTGACAGCTCCTCCATTGGGTATTTAATGGTAGATATATCGGGGCTATCAATATGCGGCAACGCCGATATTTACTAAACCATACGTATAAAATTCCTTTGAAGGGTGGATCTTTGAAGCCAGCTGTAACTCCAAACAATAAACCTTTAATTCTAGAATAATGTTTTCCAGAATCATATTCTCACCTCCATTCTGCTGTCGAGGACATTTTCATGCATATTATCCATCCGCTCATTCTTCTTTCGATGTTTAGTTTTCAAGAAGCAATTTTATTAAAAATACAATAGTTATATATATATATATATATATATAGAGCCGGAATTTTCATGCAGCAAAAATATTCAAATATACAATAAGGCATATAACATATTCAAATATACCAAATTTCCTTTAAAAAAAAGTATTGACCTATGAAATTGGATGGAGAATTAAAAATCAATGAAAATGATTTCAATTTTTTTGTTTTATTTTTTTACTAATCAAAATAAATAAAACATACTCTGACAAATAAAATGAAAAATATGTATGTATTAATAGTAATAAAAAACGAATAACAAATATGAAAGTAATAAAAGCATACAACATGAACAAAATAAATGAAAAGAAAATTGTCACGTTGGCGACATATTGTCGATTAACTTTTTATATTTTATACTTCTATAAAATGTTTATTTTTATACTATATAAAATTAATGCATTTCTGAATAATGTATTGACATAATCAGAAAAAAATTACATGAACTTAAAATTATCCTCTTCTTCTTTTCACTATAAATTTTATTATTAAATTTTATTTGAAAAAAAAATATTCATGAGTTTTAAAGTTGTTTTTTCTCATGAGTATTGTAAGCGGAGATTCAATATTTAACTTTCGAAGAAAACGAAACTAATAATTTTGGCTTATAAAAAAAAAATATCACTTATATTCCCCTTTATTGAAGGGGATACGACCTGGAGTTGTAACTGAGCGTGGTATTTAAACATTTAACAGGGATAAGAAGGTATTCTAAGGGATAATCGATATTCCAGGTCAATAAGTAAAGATAGTTTTATTGTGTTTATTGAAAATAAACCTACGATTGTAATTTGGAAATTCGTCTTGAATGTTGCCTTTTGATTTTTGTTTTTTTAATATATTGAAAAATCCAAATATACAATTATATATATTTATCTTCAAATATGCAATTACATGCACATATCATCTAATATGTATTTTTTTCTTTTGTAACTGTTCATTGTTGTTATTCTAAGGAGACATCGTCCCAGAATAAAGTTTATGTTCTAAAAAAAAATATACAATATTTGACTAGTTGCATCTGATTGCACAGATTCCTAAAGATATTTGATCTAAAGTTTAAAAACTGTATACAAATAAAATATATAATTATATTTAAATCCGAGCTCGGGGTTATTTATTTTTCAGTCATGTACATTATAATAATTTTATTATTTTATTTAAATATTTGTGTAATCTAAAACATGATATTGGTATTAGGGACAGCAAAAATGAAATAAAATATATAATTTATGTTGAATTATCTCTAAAAATATTTTTTTGGGTGAGGACTGACTGAAATAAATAGCTACGAATTGGGTTTGATAAGCCAATATTTTTCATTAACGTTCTCTTCCACCGACTTGCTAGCTTTATTTTATTGAAAAAGTAAACAAGCGTATGTCTCAAGCGATTTTGGAGGTCAAATTTTTTACTTTAAACTACTAATTTTTTCATTGGGTATGATTCTCAAGTCCATTTCGCAGACGAAAATTGATCATACAACAGTGTTGTATGGTATATAACCACTTCTTCGGCAATTGGAATAAATAAATTCATATAAAATTACTTAGACGAATTATTGAAAGAAAAAGAAATGTTATCACAATTGAAGAACAAAACGCCTAAATCAGAGGTAAACATTTTTTTAACATAGGAACCGATTTCTTTTTTTTTTTTTTTTTTTTTAATAATATTTCAGAGTCAATTTCTCATTTTATTAATAAAAATGAAGTAGTGTTTTCTTTAATTTTAAAATAACATTTCCTGTTATAGCCAGAGATAATAATTACATATAATTCCTGGTATTTATTTTCTATTGACTAAGAATACATCAAATATGAACTATAATTTCGTTTTATTTGTCTCTACAGTATTTTTTAGGAAACAGACATTTGTCAAGCAGTTCACAATAATCAAGGGGTCGAATACCCTACTGAAATACACACAAGTATTGCAATTATCAAATTCCCAAATGTTTTTTATTGGCAAAAATGGATGTTTCTTTTTCCCAAAAAACAACAGTACGCCATTTTGTGCTGGGATAAATTTAAATCTGACTATGGATTCGTATTTTAAGTGTAATCACCCATTATCAAACGATGTGAAACATACAAAATGTAAATGATGGAATAAAAATTTTATATCATATTTTACTAAACTGTTTTATTTAGAAAAAACGTAATCCATGTTTTTTTTAAAAATTTAATTTCATAATTTCTTATGGACATAGTTTAACGTTCAGAACAACTTATACTTTTAGAGATAATTCTTTAATATTTTGTTCTTTCCACATGCTCACATTTGAGAACTGCATCTGATTTATAATTCCAAAAGAAAACATAAGAACTCAGATTGCTCACAGAAAGAAATATAGACCAATAAAAAAAAAAATCTATTTGGAGATTTATACTTCAGGCATAATTATTATTTTACCCTTTATTGATTTTATTTTTCCACCATTTAGATAATCTATGTTAAAGATCGTTTTCCAATAGAAAAATGAACGTATCCGTGTTCTGGTATAAGTTTATCTCTGCAGAAAAATGATGCATCGTTGTTCTTATTTAAAAAAAAAAGTTATTATTGAATAAAATTTAAAAATATCTATTTATCCAAGACAAAAACATTTTGAGAATTTTTAATTACGATTTTTTTTGTCCACTTGAGTTGTTCATTCGAACTTTGGTACTATTTTAACAGTTTCTGTGAAACATTTTACGAAAAAAAATATCCGTTTTAACAGTCTGTTTGAATATTTTAGGAAAAGCGTTTCATTTTAACAGTTCCAGAAAACTTTTTTAAGAAAAAAGTTCTTAAAATATAAGTTCTGAGGATCATTATTGTAATAAAGTTCTAGGTTTATGGTAAAAGTTTATCTTTTATTTATTCAAGTTCTTAAAAACAGTTCCGTGAAATGAAAACTAAACAGTAATTGGGCTTAGATTAGAGTTATAATTTATCTTGAATGAATTATAGATGATTCGCATGCGTCGTTTGTTTGAGTAGCTATGAATAAAAGTAATTTTTTAGATCGACTTTTTAAGGAAATCGAAAGAACATTCAGATAACAAATTTAAAAAAAAAATAAAACCTCTGTAATAACTTTACGTGAAAATTTGCAAGGAAAAGAAATTCTAGTTACAAAAGAACTGAAAAACTATCGACAGTAAAAGTTCCAGTGATAACGAAACGTTTTTAAAATAAAAGTTTTTTTTCCCGTTTCAAGCAGTGTTTACAGTACAAATTTAAACACTTCCTTATTAATTTAATATAACAAGTTCATTAAAAAAAACCTAGTAAATCTACCAAGAGCACTATTAGCGCAATTTTTTTAAAATTTTTATATAATTCAGTCAGAAATACTACGAGAATATACATTTTAAAATAATAAAAAATTATAAATTAGAATAAACAACAGTTAACTGATATGTTATAACAAGAGTAATGTTATTCGTTCTAACTGGAAACAAGCCATACACGGTTGGCATGTCAAATTAGTATTTTAAAGGGATCCTAAAATCCAAGCGTGTTGCGCTGCCATGGGAAGACGCATCTTGTATTCCATAGAAGTACTTGGCTTTTAACAACGACCTCTTTGGCACAAAGTGACTCCATTTTGTTAACCGGAACTGTCCCTCAAACCGAATTCTGTACTCGACTTGTGCTTTGCTAAGTAGTTTTATATAGAAAGGAGCATGATCTTTTAGCGCTATTCTTTTAAGAAAATTGAGACAATATTTAAATTCATAACAAAAAAAAAACAAAAAAACAAAACAAGAAACAATTAGATTCTGTCCTAAAAAAGGAACAACTAAGCAACGCATGCATTCGTAATTATAATGAAATTCAAGAATAATATATATTTAAAAAAGAGTATTCGAGTTAACAACAGTTATCTAATAAAATGTAATAGCTATATTGTGAGTTCACACAGATTTAAAAACATATAATGAGGCTGTAGCCTAACTTTCTAAAAACCATTTAAATTACAGTTTTGTAAGATTAGGTCCCAGTCCCAAAAAAAGATAGCCCTGTAAACATAAAAAAAAAACAGTACCTGTGGCAATTGCATTCTATATATACATAAAAGTACAACTGAAAGCAATCTATGATAACTAAAAGAATAAGTCAACTAAAATCATATATTGTTAATGTTAAAATTAAAAAATAAAGAAAAACTATTTGTTCTTTATTTTTTATTTGCCCATTCCATTTCGATTGAATCTTAACACCAGGTGAAGGAAAATATTGAAATGAGGAAGAGAAGTGGAATGGTGTATAAAGATCGGAGAAGAATTCCATAACTTGGAAATATACGGAAGAATCATTTAAAAGTTGTATGGAAAGGAGTTGTCTCATTGATTTTAAGTGTGGCCGCATACCATCACTCCAAATGGAACAATAGAATAATAAAGTGGAGTGTTTGAGTGAAGCACCCCAATGAGGATAACTCCACTTCTTCATTCTATCTTTTACTGACAGGTATTCGAGTAATATATTCACACACCAACAGGCCCTTTTCAAAACTGATTCAAACTCTTAAGTATATATATACTATCAATGGTCAGAAAGGTAGAATCGACACTCTTTTTTTTTTAAGTTAAATTATTAGCGCTTCATTGATACATTTTTTTTACATCTTTTCCATTCAAATGAAAAAACAATTGGAAAAATGTATTTAATATTTACAGTCTAGAAATATTTCAATGTACAGATTGAAAAAACTCTTAATTTAATCAGATAGTATAATATTAATAATACAAAAATAATGACATTTTTCAGCACACTGTATATAAATTATAAATCCACCATTAATGTTTATTTCCTTTTGATCAACATTTATACTTTTTAACATAAGGAACAGTAAAAAAAAAAGTAATTATATTATAAGTTATTATACCAATATTTAAAATTTCAACTTTATTAACTGATCAATAATAATAATTATCATTATAGTAATTATAGCATGACCTAAAAACAGATCCATCATTCCACTTTTATGGTGTGTTGGAGTTGATGGATTTTCATTAGATGTAATGGAGTTTAGGACAGGTGGAATTTTGGCCTCTCCAGAGTTTTGAAAAATCCAAACAGGATACCACACTCACATATGCACCATTGGGTGATTTGATGTGGAAAGGAGTGACTGTATGGGCCATCTTTAGGAGAAATCACTGATGAATGTCGGTTTAAGAATTCAATAACGTAGGAAGGAGACTGAGGAGGATATAATTGAAGCAAGAGGCTTTTATTTGTTTACTATGACAAATCAATAGTAAGCTTAAAGCCAATTTATCAATAAAGATTTAAGCATCTTTGTTGTAAAATGTTGGTATATATCCAAAAGAGAAATATGATGTAATTCCTCAATACAATGCTAAGATACTCTCAGACCAAGGGCGAGACTATACATAAGTCAGCTCTAATCCAGTTAGTCTTTACACATGCAATGCTGTGATTCTAGATTGTGTAAATCTTAGATGATATAAATTATACATAGATGATAAACACATATGATGCAATTCATCATCAATTTGCTTTTTGTTAGTTCAAACATAAATAATATTTAACTAACTCTCTTGCAACCTAGAATTTCAATGAAGTGAGATCTTCGAAATATACCCAAATAATAAATAAGGTGGTTAGGACTTTACTTATGTAAACAATAAGTAAAATTATTTCTTCATCCGCTTAACAAATATAACTGATATAACATCAACTAATATCATTTTATTAGATGATATATGGTCCAGGAATCCCTACACCGAAAGTTATTAAAGAAGAAGAAGAAAAAGAAGATATATGGTCCAATTCCTATTTCTGAGAATAAATATCTTTCTACAGTAAACTACTTGATTTATTTTAGTAAGTTGGTTAAATTGCTTGCATGGTAAGATAATTTTTTTCAATATATATATTCTATTCTATTTTAACAATATTTCTATTTATTTAAGCAAAGTAATTTTAAAGTACCTACTGTCAATGAATATATATTTATGTTTTTAAAAACATAAGCAGAAGAAACCAAATAACAGAAGAGTGTCATGTTACAGCCAGCATTAATTATAAATTAATAATTGTATTTAATTTGATTTATAACGTACACAATTCATCAAAGGAAATAAATATAATAAAGTAAATGTTAATACAAAATATTTATTATTTATTTTATTTTTTTTGAGCTTTTCTCATGACCGATCTTAATATTTTTAAAAAAGCTGAGAGCTTTAACAATAAGCCTTGAACCTCATTTATATTTCAAATATATTGTCATTTTATAATTAAATGTACGGTGAAAATTATGATTACCTGACAAAATTATTTTAATAAAATTTATTACGTGGGTCCACCACGAAATAACTTTTAACCCACTCGGGCCATATTTGAACTGGCAGCACTAGATTCGATCGTTCTAAATCAGGCAATACTGCAACATAGCCTCTGGAGAAGAAATATAGCCTTACTAACCTTTCTGAACCTCTGGAGAGAATAGACTAACCACAAATATACAATTTCCTTGAAAAATCAAAACTACTCAATTCCCTATAATTTGTTTTTTGATCTGGCTTCTTATAGTATAATTTGTAAAATTACAGATTACCTACATATTTTGGGAGGAGAGAATTTTTTTGGATTAGAGGAAAAAAAAGAGGTTATTACTGGAAATTAATGCTTTTAGAGAAAATTTCTTCATATGCTTAAATTTAGTTGCTGTGTATGTATTCTCGTCTCTCCTGTACATATACTCTCGCCTATAGATTGCCTCTTCTTGGTGCCTCCTGGTAACAGTATTATATTCTGGGTAAACGATCTGTTAATGTGGTGACCTGAAAGGGTCATGCCATCTGACCGTCTCAAGAAGTAGGAGTTCAACATCCTTTTAGAATGTTGTGAATTTTAAGCCACATAAGTTAGGTGAAGCTGCTTGAAGGAAGCATTCCCTTCATGGCGCTACCAAACTGAGGGCTAATCTCTCATTTCTCCGAAATTAAGTGATTAAAAGAAAGATCTCTACACTGGAAAGTAGAAGAAAAAATTGAATAAGATGGAGAAGATATTCATTCTTACTTAAAAAGAGAAAATAATTTAGCTATTCCTACTTCAGTTCTAAATGATGACCTTATCATTTTTAGATTCTCAAATAAAAACTTGGGTGTTACTATGGACCAAAACTTATCCTAAATACCTCATATCGCCTTTTAAATCACTTAAATCGATGATAATGTAATTTTTTAAATTTCAGATGAAGGAATTATTAATTTTCAGGGTCAAGACTATGGGTTTACGCCTTTTCTCCTAGAAAGGCCAAATATAAGCATTCATGTTCATAACAATACTCAGGAAAATAGTCTTTTTTCGTAGTTTTGCACTTAATCTAATTTCTTTTTAAAAAATGTAATTTTGTTAATTAAGGGCTGAACACGTCTTTAGTTCAAATAATATAGTTTTAATAAAAAAAAAAAAAGAAACACTTTTTTGTACATCATTAAAAACTCGTACCTTATCAGAATTAAAAAAGACAATGCCATGAGATAATCAGTGTATATAAATAACAATTCATCCTTGCTAAGGTTATTTTAGCCGAGTAAAGGACAAGGGTCAGACGTATCAAATGTCAGTCGCAACTCCAGCCATATTAAAAGAGACACCTTGATCTTTAAGATAAATTTAGACTGTACTTATTCTATGAATTTATTCAGCACATTAAACTTGTATATACTATTATTAAATATAGCTTTATTAATATTTTAAAATTTCTTTCTGTGAATCAGTCATTGAACCTTCTATGGGTGATGTAACACCTATTTGGTTAATTTTTTGAACTGGTATCACTAATCTACACCAATATGACTTTTTATTTTCCCAACAATTATAGTTTGGATATAGAAAAAATCTAGAGTATGAATAATGGACAAATCTTTCTAAGAAGTGAAAAATATTTTTTAAAGTAATTTTAATGGTTTTCAATCATTAATTTTTTCAATAATAATCATTACTATTATCACATAAATCGAAAATAAAACTTGATACAACTGCTAATTTCAAATGTATTTATTTTCCATGTGTAGAGAGAAATGGTTATTTCCAATGACTAAAAAAACACAATAATTAAATAAGGAAATTAAGACATGGTTAAAGAAAAATTATTCTTGTTCTTTTTAAATAGCAAAGTTACTCAATTCGGGATAAGTAATTCAAAAACTTGAAAGCCAGACTTTAAAAGACTATCACTCTTACTATTGTAAAAATATGACTGCTTACTTTGAAGGGATAATAACTTTAGCATTTTAAAAATAAATTGCTTAGAACGTTCAACACAAAGATAGATAAACCAATTGAGAGGTATGGATAGTAATGAAATACAGAATTTAAGAGTATAAATAATAAGATAGCTGGTATTATGATTATATGAAGTATTATGATTTCGACAATTGAAATGACAGTGTAAAGTAGTTGGGCTTGATAACGAATAAATTTCTAAACAGGTTATCAGTACTAAACCGATGGGTAAACATACAAAGTATATATAATAATAAATGTAATAACAATAAATTAAATAATAAATTTGTCGATTTAAAGGAAAGCCAAATTCTACCATTGGTAATTTCATGTAATGGGTTAATATAAGAAGAATCTCAATCTCCTTTGTGCGAGCTGGACTTGCCGTTTATGACAATGGCAGTATTATTAGGAATAGCAAGTATTGTTCAGAAATTTACAAATATAAAATAATCTTGAAAATATATTAATGTAATATTTGGTTGACCAATTTGGTCCCCAACTATTAGAAACAACCAGGTACTGCGTAAAACAAATAAATAAAATATAATAATAACTATAAATCAACACTCATATACAATGATGATGAACACTCACTGTGTTTACTGCCTCGCTGTCGTCACCATTCAAAGCTTGATTTGCAGCAGCGAGTGATTGATTTAGCTCGTTTGCAATCTGAAAACAAATTCATAAAAATATCAAAAATGTTAATAGCCAATAATTTTTTCTGAGTAGCACACTATTGTAAGATCTTATCAGATACTTATTACACAATAGAAATTTAATTTTAATTACACTTGATTCTTAGTAACTTCCCAGTTATTTTAAAAACTTTCTTGAAGTTAATCACTGCAAGTGAAAATTAAGTGAATTGAAATATATTAAATTGAACTATTGGCTTACTAAAATAACTGAATTTTAAAATTCTTTTCTTCTTTTATTAATGTATTCTATAATTATGATCAAAGTATATTTTCCATTGTTATTTCTTAATTTGGCATGTGCTATATTAAGCAGTAGTGAAGTAATTAATTTATAAGAAACATGTAAATCGGATCCGATTACTTACTAAGTTGTCGACAAACGCTGAAGTACTGATAAGATCTAAGAGTGAATTGGATTACCTTTAGGCTCTGCCAAAGATGCGCGAGGTTGGCTGGTAAGGAATGTGGTCTCTTGCCAACATCTCCTCTGCTGAGGAGACCGAGCAGAGATGCAGCAGATGAATCTCTCTGGAATAAAATAAAATACATTTATGTATTTTTTAAATACAATAATGTAATGGACAAAGTAAATTTTTGTTTCAATTTTATTTCCTCCACTTTTAGTATGAATCAATTGCATAAAAAAAATGTTCATATTACTAAGTGCACCTATTTTTTTAAATAAAAAACCTATTCATATCATAATTTATTATTCTAATTAATATCCTAGCCAATAAAATTATTAAATATATCATCCTAATTTCTTTACCTTAATTATTTATGGCAGTCATATATATATAAAAAAAAATGCACAAAAGTCACTTAAAATTTTATATTGTACTAAAGAATGTATGATCGATAAATGAGGCAGTAAGTTTCAAAACCGACTCAATAGACTTTTTCCAATGTTTGTTCTATATCACCTAGTATCATAACCATATTGACCAAAAGCTTCTCAATTTAGTATAAAAATGTATCCGAAGTCTAAGTTGCATTGGTCTAATAAAGCGCAATTATATGTTTTGATATTTTCTGAAAAATATATTTAAATGGATCAAGCAGGTTTTAAAATAACCCACTTTAAATATTAATAATTATCAATAATAATTTGTTTTAGACAATGGCTGAGGACATACATGATCTAGCAAACCAGGGTCACTAATTATCTTGACAGAATTAATTTAAATATGTATACAGAGTTTTCTATTTTCTAAAGAAGTATTTGAGGAAAAATAGAATTCTTAACTACTAGACTCAGATTTTGAGGTTGACTATGACAGTAAATTTATACTTTGATGTATCAGCCTAAGCTCACCTAGTCTCTATTAAGAGGGTGCTAGATCCTCCAATAGATTGCAAAAGAACCTGGTGGTTGAGCATGATACTAGCCGGATCACCTTTAATAATACCAACTGTCAAGAATCTTCATAGGTTGTAGATGAACAGATCTTTTCTTTTTTGTAATTGCTTGGAAGGTTGCATTTGAAACAATAATAGGTTAATCTTTTTTAGTCAAACAAGGCCATTAAAAAACTCCTGAATGTTAAGCAATTATGAAAACTTTTTAAAATCAAACTAAAAATGTTAATAAAATAGTGTTTTAGCAGACCAGGAATTTCACTTATAGTACGACCTAAGAGCACCGACTGTTCCTATATTTTACCTGCCAATTAATGTTCACAAGATCAAAATTTATTAAGTTTTAATATTTATTTTTAAGAACTTACTTCAGAAGCTAACTAAAATTTATGAAATTAAATTGTATTTTTTTTTTAGAACCACTTTAGATTTGTATTTACGGGTCAAACAGAAGATAAAAGTTCAATCATAAATTAAAAACATAATTTAAAAAAAAAATTGTAAGCTATCTTAATTGAAAGTTTTATTCTTTTGCCTTAACAATTAACAACATTTGGGGAATTATTTTCTCAGTTGTTTTCGAAAAAGATCAATCAGTTATTGAATTACAATAACTTTTAAATATTTTATTGGGAACCAACTTACTTGTTCGTCTTCTAAAGATGTTGTTGAAGTCTGCCGATCAACTTTGTAAAACATTTCTTTTTGAAATGAGGTTTCATTTTCCTCAGGAGTAGCCTAAATATATCAGATTTTATATATTACATGTTTTAAATTACATATACAGATTGCAAGTTTTACAGTAAATTAGCATAATTTATTAATTATCATTTAATACCTCAACAATTTCCTCCTGGTTTTCAAAGACAGGTAATACTTCTGTTGGATAAGTTTCACATTCTTCCTTTTCTTGTTCTTTGGAATATTCCTCTTTCCCTGGTATATTTTCTTCTATTTCAGAGATAATTTCCTGCAATGTTAATTTAAGCTCCTCTTGTTTGATTTCTCCGGGTCCTTCTGTTTCTTCTTTCATTTCAGTGTCTTTTACATCTAAAGACTGTCAAGAACATTAACAAATACAGTTTAACTAATTGAAAGTTAACTGGTTTTTTACAGTCTTAGTCACACAGAATGTAGTCTTTAATTTAAAATTAATATTAACTCCAAATTAACTCCCAAAATGAGAATTATTTATGAAGAAGAAACTATGAATACTATTAATCCCGTCATCAGTGGATGCTGTCCTAATTATTTTTTATAGATTATTTGGTAAAGTTACTGGTATAATTTTATTATTATTATTTATTTTTTATGAATAACTTAAAAACCTGTTAAATATATTGGTGCAATTATTGAAGGTGATTAAATAACAACCATTTATAGAATTCAACTTACAAAATAGATAAACATATTTGGAGTAACTATTTTTTTTTATTTCGTAATGGAAGAACATCTATGTGTTCCTTCGACACTAGACATACGATTCTAGATAAGTTTGGTAGAATTATTGATTGATAATGTCAATTACTAACAAAGGGTACTTTGTGAAGAAATCTTATTTTACTATATAGATATGTGGAAATAATAAATATTAATGGGTTTCTTTTTCGTTTCAATGAAAGCTCAAAGTAATCCTATTTTTATTATTATTACTATACTAATCTATCAACATAAATTTATTTAAACTATGAATTCATTGATAAATAAATGGATACCAATTTTTTGGGGACCAAAAAATATTAAACCAACTAAAAATATTATTTTTTTTTGTTAAAATAGAAAAATTTGACAGAAAAAGTTTCTTACAATACATACAAATCAATAAGTTATTACTTCATCATTTAATAATGTACAATATAAATCACTGTTGACTAAGCAAAGCTGTATTATCAAATATGGAATGAAACCATCCTATTATAACCAGTGGTGGGCTGCAGGCTGGTCATTTCTGCTTTAAACATTACAAACGATTTTTAAATTTAATCGTCAAAAACCATAATAAGGACCAACGTAAAAATTCATAAGGTTACTCAAAAGCCCGCCATCACATCAGCTGTGCCCAGGGCAAAATAAGTTAGTAGAATCCTTCTCCTTTATGTAATTTTTCCCCAATAATATTAATGTGTGGACTAAGATAGTATGAAAATTACATTAGAGCAACGGGAGTTGATACTTAATCCTGATAGTATAATTTAAAAATAATCAGTCAAGCAGGGCCGCAGAGAAAAACGAGCCCAACAATAGGGGGGAGGAGATGAAAGCTTTTCGGCATCTCCCGAGTCTGGGCTTTGAAGGTTGCCGTTCTTAACTAAAAGGTTTTATTTTGTAATTTCTAAATTCACGTCGGCGGGGTGGCCGAACGGGCTAACGTGTGTGCACAGCACCGCAATTGCCTGTCAACCTCATCTATGAGACAATGGATTTAAAATAGTCACGAGTTCGCGTCCCGGTGCCAGGGGAGTCTGTTAAATCCTCGCCCACACCTCCTGACCCGGGAAAACTCCGGATAGCCTTAAAGGCGAGAAAGGGGAGGACCCCCCCAAAAAAAATTCTAAATTTCACGTTAAAATAAGGAATAAATAACATTTCATGTGTGATATAATAATATAATAATTAAGTAATTTAGTCGTGATGACACCGTATTTAAACGTTAACATTAAAATCTCGCGTCGACCAACGCTGCACAATGAGACCAGTAAGGGAAAACTCGCGACAACTATTTGATTGTCTAAATCTATTTTTTTTTCCGAATCCAAAAACTAGATAAACTGTTTTATTGATACCTTGCACTAGCGGGTCCAGGATATAATTTTGGGGGGGGAGGGGCTTCAGCCCGAGAGGTTTTTGTTCATATACATATAACGATAATTAATTTGAAAAAAAAGAAAGAAATTAATTACTTATATGAAATGGTGTTTAAGTGGTTCTTGAAGTCCTATTAAATGTAATTAAACGAACAACAATACTTTAAGAGATAGTTTTTAACATTTTTTTCTGTAAAACGTGATTATATTTTACAGCCCGAAAGCCCCCCTCCCCCCCCCCCCCCGTAGATCCGCCTGTGATACCTTGTGTTGTTCGTGGAGTTTCCAAGAATACTTTCACTTGGCAAAATATATGTTTTTCACTGTTTTTATTGAATAGTTCAATTGGAAAAAAAAAAAAAATGATTTAGTCGATGTCACGAGTTTTACTTCCCTCGCCCCACTGTGCGCCGGTCCGGCCAGGGTGGGTTAAAGTGTATTTCATTGCAGACCGACCGATGGAATGAATCTCGCCCTTTCCACTCGGTTTAGAATAGGTTGGTTGTACATGATAGAGTTCTAATCCCAGACAAATATTACTTCATGATTCATAAAAAATATTCTTCTGGAACTAAATGTCCCAGAATAAAATTTCCTTTCCTTTATATATGTAATATTTTATTAAAAAATAAAACCTGGTCGACCAGACCGGGCTCAGTTTCTGTTCCTGAACCTGGAGCTACAGCCTGGTCTGCCCCCCTCTCCTCTCATGAGCCTGCACTCAGGCAAAGATTTTATTATAACACTACTAGGGCTTGATCTAGTTTTATTAGAACACTCTTCTTACCTTATCTTCTCCGAAAGTTTGAATAATTGAGTCAAAATTAGATGTTCTTGCTAATGTAAGTTCAACAAACAAGACTTTCTCTGCTCTTTAGAATATTAACAACATATTTATAAAATAGGATTCTGTGCCAAACCATGATAAAAGTCTTGTTATTATTTATCATAGAATGAAATGATTTATTCGTTTAAGTTTGTTCAACAAGCTATTTAATTATTTACATTTTTTAAAATCAACTTTCATTGGAAGTTCGGGCCTGGGAATTTTGAACTTGTGCCTTCTTAACAATATTTCTCCAATCCATCCAATCTGAGCATGCCTTATCCTATAATTGGATCTTTATGACAGAAATGGCCAAGCAACAAAAAGGGACACTGGTTTGTTAAATCTACTTTTGTATTGGATGTAATCAATAGTATAGATCCTGATGATTTATATTTAAAAAAGTAATGATGATTAGAATAGGTTGTAATCCTGAGATATAAAATATTTTTCCTGTGAGAGTATATAAGGAGTTTGTAAGGATGGTTTACCTAATAAACAAATGATCACTTCAACATACACTTCTCAGTTAATTATGATTTTCTTTTTTATTAATCTCCATCATATGAATCTAAATCACGTTAACAAAAAGGAAAAATACAAATTTCAAACCTATTCCTAAACAAGATTAAACAATTTTTCTTTTTTAAAATGACTGATTAATTTATAAAAAGTCCAATTTCATCGTCCTTTAATGACACAACCATTGGCACATACTTCAATCCCATCACAGTAGTTGTAAACATTTGGTGCTCTTAACTATGTCTGCTTGAGTAAGGATGAAAGAGATTTCTCAGTTCTTCTTCTTTTAAACCTTCGTCATTGGTCTATGTTTGTATTGCAGAAATTTCGCTTCAGATTAGAGTATTGTTTGATTTTGAAGAAGATCATTGGTGATTGGTCCTGGATCCAAGCAACCTTTTATGAACACTTAAATTTTTTAGCCATTTATCATCTCCCCTCAAATGAAATGAAAAATAATTTTATTCTGAGACTGAAGTCCCCTTCGAAGATCAGCAGAGCAAAAAAACATATATACACATCAGTTTGGCATGTAGATATAATAAAAATATATACAAAAAATACTATATACAAATAATTACTCATTTACTGGCAATTCTTTTTGGGGCAACCTTTGTCAATGGAAAATAGAAATATATTTTTGCATTTTCTTAAATTATGATGTTTAAGGGAATAAAGATACTATTGGTTGAATGTGTTAATTCTCCAAGTGAACTAGCCAGGCCTTTATTCTGCTAGTATTTCTGTTCATGCCAACTTACCTTCTTATCTTTCAATTTATTTTACCAAGGATAAATATATTAACAGAGGAGGAGAGGAACAGAGAGAAAGAGAGCAGATCTAGGTAACTCCCAAATTAATTTAGGAAATTAAAATTTGATCTTGAAATATAAATTAATTGTCCAGGTGGGATTAACTCCTTTTGAATAATAACTGAGTTTACTTCTTCTCAAAATCAAACTGAGAAGGAAAATATCTAAAATTGTATGATTATTAGCACCATCAAAAGCGAAATCATCCTTAGGGGGCCTCAGGATTAAGTATGTTTCATTATTTATTTCTCAAAATTCTTTTTTTAAAAAATAAACTGTAATTAGTTATTTCAGGAGTAAATCCTTAAGCTTAGAACAATTATTTTAAAATGTTTCATTAAAACTTCACCATCAACAACTGCAAAAGCAGAAGAAAATGTTGTTATTCTTACATAGCCATATTCAAAATATTGGTGCTAACACTATCCTCCAAGACCAAAATTGAAATTCTATTCGCCAAAATATCTTCCCATCTTTATCACTGATTGATTGTTATTATTTTGGTACAATTTCATTTAATAATGAATGTTGTTTGTTTTTATTCATTCTTCCTTTTATTTATTGTTTTTACATCATATGGTTTCACCTAGTAAAAACTGATAGTGATCTAGATGATGATAGTGAACTTAATTTTATATAGATTTATAGATGATATTTTAAATTAATTTGAGAATAGTTATTTGTTTTGTCATACTTAATCGACACTTATAGGTACTATTCGTTGGTACTGTCCACCGTGATGACTGCTAGCAGTTAAGCACTGCTTTAGTGGAATAGAAAAGTTACTAATTCGCTGGCACTGCCCACGGAAGCAATATAGGCTTCTTTCTATTCCAACTGCTAGAAATCGGCTCGGTGGGCAGTACAAGCGAAATAGTAAATATATGTAGTTTGTTAATTTCATAAAAAGCATTTAAAAAAATAATAATAAAAAATAATGAAGTGAAGACAAGGTAAAACAAGCTTCAAAATGTTTTAGTATATTAGTTATAATTTGAAAAAAAAAAAAAAATCAATCATTTTTATAAATAGGAATGCCTTTCAAAAACAGTTTGAAGCTTAATAAATAAAGGTACACAGTCACTTTTTAAATATGTTTATTCACATGTGGATGAAGTACATGCAAGAGTTTGAACATTCCTATGTATAAAAATGTTCCAACACTCCAAAACTTGATTAAGTATGGCACTCTGATATCATAATTAAGAAAGCACCTCCAAACGACAAATAAATTTTCAGATTATTTAATAATCAAAAGTAAACATTAAAATCAGTATCTAAAACTACATTTAATTTTTTATTTGGTTCACCAATAAATAATAAAAATTTTTAATTGACTTTACAGTTGCATTAGCACATACTAGGGACGAAACATACACTTAATACGCTTATTACAAAATAATTATGGTCCTTACATATTGGTCCTTCTTATGATTATTTTTTTAATACATTACCAATAATTATGTAACTACCTATCCTAAAGTTGTTACATTGCAGTATATGAATCAAAAAAACAAAATTTAAAACCATTTTAAAGCACTAAAGTAAAGATGGTAATGTAACAATGAAATAAAATTAACTATATCCTATAGTTTTATACTTAAAAAAAAATTAAATTTCTTATAAATTAAATACAAATGATATGTTTCCAAACGAAAGACAATCTTAAATACAATAACTTATTGTCTTTTTCAAAATATCAAAATTTTTTTAAGGAATATTATTATTTTTTTATTTCTAATGGGTTAGTATGCATGTAGAATTTTATTTTTTTAATTTAGTACAAAATTATTCATATAGAGTTAAAAAATTTGAACAATACTACTCTTTAATAAAAGTGAAAACAGCTTGATACAAGAAGCGTTCAAGACATGCATGTACAGAAAATTATTGCTTGACAATGTCAGATAAAGCAAAAAGAAATAATTTATTCAATAGAAAGGTTTGTTGAAGTAGATGACGAAAATGAATGGCTTGTAGAAGACTGTTTGACGACGCTACTTGTCACACGAGTAGAGGATACTTCACTCACCGACTGTGAAATCATCCTAGAGCATTCCTCTGCTTCCATACTGGATGACTTTTGAACTACATGAGCACTTCCTACATCTTTTTCAAACTGTAATCATATTGAAAACATAATGTTTTTAGTGTTATACTAATTTATTTTGAAAATCAGACATTCCTAGTTTTAAAAATAATCATAAAATAACCATAATCTATATAACTGCTAGCTATATCTATATCGCTTTGAGCAAATGCATACATGTCCTTGGAAGTATAAGTTATATTAAATGTTTATTTTTGCTTAAGGATACAATTTTACCCATTTAGCTTATAAAAAAAAAACCTGTACCACTACAAACCATGAAGAGTCTTTGGTTCAGCACTATTTAGGGAAAATAAGGATTCTTAGTCAACGGTTGTGCAAGGAGGTGATTTGGCTGAGATTACGCTGAACCGCCATGTTTTCCTCCATAATTAATTATATAATTAACGGTACCCACCTTATAGAGGCTGGGTGTGCCCCAGGAGAGCCTCCTGAACCCCGTGTCGCCCCTTGGCCAATGAAACAAAAATAAATAATTTATGTGCCATGAGCCGGAATTCAAACCTGGGACCTTGAGACCTTGTAAGCCCTACCACTGAGCTACCTCACTCCTTCATTTTGCTTATAAATTTGATGAAAAGAATTATAAAAACAAAAGAGGAAATACAAAGCCTGTAAGTTCATTTGTTTCAGACAAATATCCAATTTTAACAGAATTTATTGATGCAACTAACTATAACATGGCCATAGGCGATATGTAATACTTGAGCACTTCTAGTGGACAAGGAGTCTTGCAAAAAGGTTAATATTTTCAAGTATCTGGGATCTTATCTTGACGCTACAGGGTTTTTTGATCATGACGTCAGGAGGAAGGTGGAGCAAGCACGTAAGGCTACCCGAATCCTACATCCAGTTCTCTGGAACACACAACTGAGAACAAGTGTAGAATATTCACAGCAATAGTGGAAGCTATTCTTACATATGCCTCAGAAACATGGACCGTGATGATCCATTTCATAACTATTAATAACTTTTTTTTTTGTGATTTATGACAAAGAATAAAACAAACTTATTCAAAACATATTTTAATCATTGGTCAGAGGGATCCATCATTGTAAATTGTGGGTGATTCTATCTTTTCTCGATTAGCTAGCTTTAAATACAAATAAAACATATTTATAAAACACCTTGTGTAAAGTTATGGCCGGTTCATTATAATACTAACAAAGTATTTCTAATTTACCATGATCAAAATTCAAATTAATGAGTAAATTTACAATTCATCTGACTGTCTTCTGAATTTACATACTAGGTTTGTGAACATTACTACTACAGGAGATGGCAACAGAGATAAATAATTTTGTATTATAGTAGTGTACTCACACACCTAAAGACAGCTATAAAAACATGGCAGTAATATAAACTTGAAGTTAATTGTGGAAAACAGGAAAAAAAATGGTATCTCCAAGGCTATAGATCATTCATCCTAAACTTTTCCTAATAATAATTGCCATAACGTATTCCCTAAGAATACATTTATTCTATAGATTTCTACAAAATACCTGAATATATGTATATATATATATATTTTTTTTGTCCATTTTATATTTTAATGCAAAGTATTTTTTAATAAATGAATAGAGTGTTTTTTAGATAAATGGTGTTTTAAAGTAAACTAATCTTGTTGGGAGGTGAATAATGTTTTTGAAATTCTTCATGAATGCATTTAGTTTTTGATTGGTCATCAAAAATGAGAAAAAAGAACAAATAACGAACAAAAGAGCTCCTGTAAATTGTTAGTCTGTTTTTTAGAATCGAATTATATTATCTTTTGTATTTAGTGAGTTATTAAATTTTAAAAGAATGAAAAATGATCAGAGTGTATAGTAAAAAAATTATGTTTATTAAATTTGTGAACGTTTTGACCCTAATATTTGGGTCATCATCAGGACAATGGTTTGAAGGCCCTACAAGAACTTCTTATTCTTTGACCCAAAAGGTTGGTAAAGGAGTTCTCTTCCGACCTTCAAACTATTCTCCTGACGATGACCCACATGTTTGGGTTAAAACGTTGACAAATTTAATAAACATAATCTTTAACTGTACATTCTCACCATTTTTTATTCTTACAAATTCAACAGTCAACTATATATCCATCTCTAAAAAAATAAATAACTCCCTAAATACAAAAGATAATATATATTAGATTATAAAAAACAGAATAAAATTTAAAGGAACTATTTTATTCTAATCATTTTCCTGATAATGAGCCACATGGTTGGGCCGAATCGTTCGCACACACAACAAACATAATTATTTTATGCACACCCTGGATATTTTTCATCCTTATTACGTTTTTTAACGAATTTTTGGATTTTTTTAAAAAACACACTTTTAATTATTAACATTTGTTTAATCTCAAATAACTGGATGATTGATCTTTTATCAGAATGCTCAGAATTTTAATGGTATACTCACTAAAACCAAGTTATTTTAGAGACTTTACCCACTTTAATGAAAATAATATTTTAAAAAAAATCAGATCATAAACAAAAAAATAAATAACTATGATCCATATCTATTATACCATATTATATATATGTATGTATGTGTATATATATATATATATTTACATATATACAAAGTATATATACTAGTCGGAAAAGTCGTTTAGATAAAACATAATATAAACAAATAGCGAATTCGATCTGACTGGAAAGATTCAGTTTCACAGACTTCTTTCAGCTTGGCAAATGGTCAAGTAGTCTGTTATTCCTGATAGCTTATTTTCGTCCTAGACTTGCTTAATCTGAAGCGTCTCTTTAGTTTATTGTTTCAACAATGTGCGGAAGTCTTTCAACAAATAGTTCTTGTTCAATGACAATTCAACTAAAAAAAAATAATAAAGTAAATATTGGGACTTTTCAATTATTTGTATAATTAATTGTTCACGGTATCGAACTTGAAACTGAACGGTATTCAGGCACGATTCATTGGAAACCATTATAAATTTATAAATATTATTTAATTTTGAATTTCGATGTTTTAGACCGAACGAAATTAATTAATTTGATGCACCAACGGATCTATTAATTAATTTTAATTGATTAATTTCATAGGGAGGGACAAAGTTCACTTACCCCCGGTAGAATTTAGGGGTCGCCAATTTATGAAAGTATTTGTATAAAGTAGTTAAATAAAAAGTATTTGTCTGCTTTTTGATTTTTTTTTTAACCTTTATTCAGCCTTTACAATGAGTTTGTGTAACGAAGTTTAGATTTTTCTAATAAAATATATACTGTTTACTTTTATTATAAAGGAGGGAGAAGTAAAAAGGGGGCCCAAAGTCATAGTTCCTGCCCTAATTTTATATTCCAGATTTTTTGGTGGATGTGTAGATCCGATTTAGACAGATTACGGAGTCTGAGCCCCTTCCATTAGCTTAAACGTCCGCGGTATCTAGGAAAACAATTTTTAGTAGAAGTTTTTCGGAAAACACACGATTATGAGAAGAATTTCAGATAAATAGGATAAATATATATATTTTTTTTCTGCAACATTTCGTCATCTTCATCAGACTCAATTAGTTGGTTAAACCGGGTTATATGTTTGGTATAAGCAGACTATAAATGTGGCAAGTTCAAGCAATTTGTGATATTTTTCTAGGTAGTATTTTTCGCACCTGTACATCTCTCCAAATCAAGTAGAGGTTCGAAAAATTAGATTTAAATTGATTAGATGTTGTCTTCTTTTTTTGGGGGGAGGGGGCGGAAGGGATCTCAATTTATTTCACCAGCCTCTGCCATTTTGAAAGACTTTGCGCACCTCTATAGCTCCACAATACCCATCGAGTAAGAGGGTTGCAAGTTTGTTTGTTATTTGAGTTCTTGTTACAAGTATTTTGTTGTTTTTCCCTTTTGTTTTTGCAACCTCCGCCATTTCGATACATTATAAAATATAAAATGTTCATAAACAATACATGATATGGAAATTCGATAGTTCGTCTTATTTTGAAATGATTTCAATTCCCTCAGGTAACCATTATTTAAACAATCAAATCACTTTCCAAATGAGAATAAAATTGGACATTAATGAAGTAGCTCTGCTCACGCTTCATTTTTTCTTCTTTGACCCCACGACTTTTTTGATAAAACAGCATATATACTAGCCCTTAAGATATATGTTTATTATAAGGCATGAGGTTGCACGCATGTTGTCTAGATCTATGTCTAAACTCTTTACTAGGGGTCTCTGAGCTATTTGGCCCACGGGTCACATTGAGACCTCCATAAAGTCCCGTGTGCCGCACTGACACCTCTACTAAATCCCGTAGGCCTTGATGAATGGTACTTCAGGTGTGCAATGAGCTTTCTAAGAGAAATAACTCATACAATAAATGGTGCAGTAACCTCGTCTTTGAGTGATTTACTAAATTTAATGTTTGTTTTTTTTAATTTTACCATTTTCGTAAACCCATGACTTCCTGTCCTACAGTATCCTTTAATAACACCCCACTTATTGCCGTTGAACAAATACGATAAATTGGACTCCACCTGGACAAACGTCTTACTTGGAATCCTCATACAAGACTGAAACGACATGAAACTGCTTGACGTTTCCGCTTACTCCAACACTTACTAGACAAACGCTCTAAACTTTCAATTAATTACAAAAGACTAATATATATGACTATACTAAGACCTATTTGGATTTACGGAGTTATGGGGCTTCACTAAACCATCAAAGTCCTCTCATATCCAATCCTTACAATCCAAAATCCTTCGGAAAATCCTCAATGCTCCTTACTTTATAACAAATAAAATGATCCATAATGACCTTAATGTTCCATATTTTTCCGATTTGGCCCAATCCAGATACCTATCCTTCCATAATAAACTTTATAACCATCCGAATCCTCTCGTTTCTAACCTTACTTCCTCTTCGATTCCTGATAACCCTCCGAGGCGTCTGAAAAGAAGATGGCCTCGTGATCTGCTTACATAGACATATTATTAGAGTGCTACCTGTGGGTAGTTTCTCAACAAGTGATTATATTGTTGTGTAAACTTTTACTTGATTTATTTATATTGTAATATAGTTGTAAATATCTTGAAAAATAGCTAAAAAAAAAAATTACCATTTATTCTAAGAAACTTTCGCGGGCCAGATTCGAAGTACTTGCGGGTATCAGTTTGGAGATCCACTGCTCTATACTAATATAGAATGCTGAAGAGTTTTTTTTACTTGTACACACTAATTTCAGTAACCCTAAGTCAGAAATCAAAGGTCTGTTTTTGCGTCAAGTATACTTTTTATTACGGAAGCTTTAGCAAAGTAGTAAACAGCCATATACATCAATCAATGTCAAAAATGTTGGACGCCAGAACAATTTCCAGTAAATATCGTTTGCAGTCACTATAATTAAAGCGCAGTGACAAACTTTCAAGGAGAGATCCATCAGTAGAGTGAACCCTTCTCGCTAGTCGAATTGGGAAGACACGGTAATTTTGTTGAAGCCACCGCTGCACGTAGTAGACCTTCAGAGCAGCCTTCAGCAAAAGAAAAACCTTACCTCCACTCAGTCCTTGAGATGTGGAGAAATCCAATATGTACAAATACCTTGGTCAGAAAGAACTAAAAATATTGTTTACGCTTAAGTAGTTTTCAATTAAATTTAGGTTGAACGCATCTGTCATCGACAGGAGCCCATTGTTAGCTTTAAATGTAAATAATAAGCTTCCTTTTTGATTTAAAGGTTCCAGTTTTTCTAGATTGAAGAACAATGCTCTTTATTGATAACTGTAAGAATTAAGTTTCCAAAAGAAAATTTTAAAATTCCTATCATTGTTGTTTCTATAGTTCTCTTGAGATTAGTATGTTTCATACCTTCCTACTAATAGTTTTGCAAAGAATAAGTTGAACATTTATCTTATCTTATCTTTATAGTTAAATAAAGATTACGGAATTTTTCTGAGGTATGTCCATTACTGGTACCGACCCCCTGTCAATTACTAAAACAATTGAATTTCGGGGTGACCATCACTTGTGCAAAAAGGTGTCTTTTTTAAATGGAGGTTATACCTGCATAACTGAATATATTTTCAATTTGAAAGTGTTAAATAGAAAAAAGGGACCCTAGAGATTCTAAATGTCCAACGGAGAAGTTTATAACTATAATAATTACGGCGGCATAAACCAAAAAAAAAAGAAAACAATTCCTTAGCTATATCCATCACTTGTGCGCTTACCCTAAATAGTTTAAAACAAGCCGTGCTCGCAAAAAAAATTCTTGTTTCGCCTATCTGCACCTCCTTGCCTTCATGATATCGTAAATCCACCAGACCGTCACTAAACACGTGAAAATTCTAATGAATCACCGATGATCCATCGATTCCATCGGTTATGGGGACCGATGGTTCCGCTGAATCTACGTTTATGCTTTATAGATATACATAATAATGCTATCTATGAGGCTATTTTTCTAGGAACGAAACGATAAATGACAAATAATACCTTAAAGTTTTCAATAAATTAAATATAGCTTTCATTAATGGAATTGTGGAGATCAACATGGAATAGTCAAATAAGTGGATTTGAAGTGGTAAGAAACACCAAAATTGCTATCAAAAGAGGAAAACGTTTCTTGACTGTCAACTGTAAAATTATTAGTGACTCCACCAGTACTAGATACTGATGTAAAGAACCAAGATTGAAATAAAAAGAAATTTCTGAATAAACGATTAGGACTTTTTTCATGTTTCCTTTTGGGCGCAAATTACCCTGAACTAAGAAACCTATCGTTGCCAAAGAATTAGTGAAACCTTTGTGGTTTCCAGGGATCAAGATTAGTTATTCTGTCAAAACCGCAGGAATCCAGAGAATTCAATCCGTCCACTCAAAACATTGTGAGAAATATTTCAATTGTTATCGAATATTACCTCTGATGAAGATTGTGATAGTGATGAAGACACCTCTTTGATCACATTGCCATTATCTTCCAGTTTCGAAACCTCCATATTATTATTCCTGAAAATGAGAAAGAAACAAAAATTAGCTTAAACAACAATAAAACTATAAACTGAACAGTATAAATATAATCGAGTGTCACAACTCAACAGCTCATATTAAAATAATTGTATAAGGTATAATCAATAAAAAAATATATAATTATGAGTCAGGTATGAAGTGTCTCAAATTAGCGTGACGACTGTTAGTACTTATTTTAAATTTAAAAACAGTTCATAGTAATAATTGCAGGGTTTTATTTATTATTTCTAAAAAGTTTTTTTTTGCACTAAGCCTTATCTTCGTCAATTCTTCATTAAAAACAGCAATTGAGCCCTCATTTTGAAGATCTACTTCAGGTGAGAAAAATAGTCATATCCCCTCGAAATTTCAGGAAAAAGTTATGAAGGAGGTTTTCAAATAATTCAAAAAGCATACACTTTTTTCTTGATTTTACCCATGATTAATCGAAATATTACTAAATTTTCCTCAAAAATAAAAAAAAACAAACATCGGAATCGATTAGAAATTTGAAACAATTTCTACAGACTGAAGGAGCAAAGTGAGCTCAAATGTTTTTTTAAGGAGAAACAGAGTTGATACTTATATTTCGCACCTCGAAAACACTCAAATACGGATTTTCATAACAATCGAAATAAATTTTGTTTGCACCAAATCGAAAACAAGGTTCCTCCATTCACTCTCGGATTTTTATTTTTTTTTAATCTCAATATTATGCTAATTATTCCCACGGGTCAACTAATATAATTTTAATTTGTACTGAAGTTAGAGAAGTTCTGTATTTGTGGGAGAAGATAAAAAAAAAATATTTTTTTTCCTACGCCTGTTGATTTCGACTTTATAAGAGATGAGTCTTTATTATAGGCGATCATAAAAAAAAAAAAAATTGTTCGGAAATGAAAATTCTCACATCAAGGTAAAATTGTTTCATTATCTATTTGTCTTAAGTGAATCACATGTGATGGATATATCACCAAATACCATTAATCCGGCTTTGATTAAGTATCAAGAGATTGTTCGACCTGGTGGTATCTAAATGGTCTCGTATAAATTTCTGGGAATTTCTCAACCACAACTTCCTAGGAGGAAAATTGGGATTAGTGGAAAAATTAGTCAGTATCAATCTAATCAAATTCTATACTCTTCTTTCGCTTAGGGATTATTTAGCTTCATACTTATTACCTCATATTTAAGTTATTTTTCAGAAACGGCTCATTCTATTAGACCCAAAGCTGGAAGAATTTAGGGAGCAATATACCAATGGTCTGGTATCATTTGTATCAATTTGTTTTTACCAATTAAAATTAATGTAACTGTTAAGAATATAATGTCCATGAAATGTGGTAGACAGTAAACGTGTGACAGTGGAAGCTTATACAGGTTTTTAAAACTTTATGTAATTGATTATACCTGTTTTTCTTAGATTATTCTATTTTCTTAAAAATAAAATTATAATCTTAGCGAATTGTAGGCATATACGCGTATTTTCCTATGTACCTGATAAAAATTGTGAAAAAGTTATACTGATTTATTAGGCGTTAAAAAAAAAAATACTATTATTAGTGCATTTGCGTAATTTAATTCGATAATTAGTTAATATGTCAAAAGAAGTGTTATGATGGTAAAAAAAAAAAGATTTCCGGAAAACTACTAGTTTTATTTAATATAAAAAAATAATAATAATAATTCCAGGAAATACTAGTTTTAATTTTTTAACAATATTTTTCTAACATTAAAATAAAATCTTGATCGATTATTGATGATTATTGAAAATAATAAACGAAAAAATCTTACACAATATGACATCATCTTTGTTGGAAGATTAATATTGAAGCTAAGCATACATTCAGTTTACGCTTCGATTGTTATTTTAACAGCTGTATTTATTTTTTCCATACACCGTCATTTTCCTCAATCGTATGTATTCATCAATTCACACCTGCCACCTAACAGTAACGACAAATATTGGAAAAATCTGGTGCGGTGCACGCATCACACAACTTTCACTTACCATCCTCTTAGCAGAAATAAGTATTTTCAGACAAAGGGGAAGTGAAATGAAAAATTATAAACACTATATCGATTTATATTTCATTGTGGGCATTTTTATTTTTATAAGTACCCTTAGATATACAAATTTTAATATTTATATCGCTGTAATCTATACAATTAAATATTAAATAATACCAACAATAGCATATATGAAAACCTCATATGTATATTTACATAATATTGTCGGAGTCCTGATTACATTAAGCTCATGTTACGAATGGAAGATTGTTCTAATCTTTCGGGCGATCTCGGGTGCGCTCGTATTCCTTTGGTTCCTTAATTACAACTATTCTCCGTTACTATCTCTGATTTCTCTTTTAGTTAATTATAAAAATCTTTCATGTTTTCTTTTTAACTATATTTTATATTAGAGATGAATGTGAAATGGTCAATTGTTTCAAATAAAAAAAATTAAAGGCACTTTACTGAAAGCTAATATTGAAAATTAGCTATTTAAAACCTGTCAGAGAACATCAATCAGAATAAAACCTACATTTTATTTTAAAATGCTTAATTTTACACTGTTATAATGAATTTAATCAAAATTCAATGGTGGTATAAAAACATTAAATATGCAATTTCACTTTCGAACGACTTTTCGTTTTTGAGATAGACTGTTAATACACACTCAGACCATTTTGCGGGACTTTGTTATTTGAATTCAGGAGACCTCAAAACATGTCTTTCCGTTGAAAACTCAGACTCGAAAATTTTCACGAACGCAATACGCACCCTTGTTATAAGCGAAAGTAAAATAATGAAAATAGTGATTATACTAAATTTTCTGATGAAGAAGATCTCTCCGACAACTTCTTTTCTCTCTTAAGGCATTTTCAAGTACTTTTGTTATAATCATAGCACAATAATTCTAAATATGCCTAGATTTAGTAAATTAACAAAACTCTCTTATGTTTAATACAAATATAAAAGTTAAAAATCCGTTCAATCATGTTTGACTGTACTATTTCATAGGTTATTAAAAAAAAAATAACAACAAAATAAAAAGTGTAAATTCGATGTTTCACTGTTTCAAAAATTCATAGCTCTCAGCAGGGCAGTTTATAAAAAAAAATTGATAAATTTCTTTAAAACATCTTTTTTGTCAGTTTAAAATTACTACAAACATGATGCATAGTCATTTGGTGGCTAATATATAAAGATAAGTAAATCTCATGAACGACACGGTTCATTATTGAATGTAGCTTTTAAACACACCCACCTCCATGAAAAAGCATGTTTGACAGTTAAAGAAAAGGTCATATATTATTGAAGACTATATTTACATTGTATGAGCATGTTTTGCTCATTATGCTTCTAGTTTTTTGCAGATAAATGTAAGATATGTCGATCAGAAAAGAAGAGGACATAAAAGAAGAGGAAGAAGATGAATATATATTTTATTCTAGGACATTTAATCTCCTAAGAATAATAAAAATGAACAGAAGCAATTAAATTGAGATTTGTCTGGAAAATAATGGCAGATAGATAATAATTAAATTAGAAAGTTGTGTAACATTAAATGTAAATAAAGAGCTGGCCTAAGTAAGCATATGAAATAATAAAATTACAGTTTATTAGAGTCGGTAAGCAACATAAATATTAAATATGAAATAACGGTACAATAAGATTTGTCTTCGTTTCCTTACTCCTTTGTGCCACTCAGCGTGGAGGTAATAAGAATGGTGACATATTTAATTCTTCCATATATACGGAAGATTGATGACTGGGGCGATGGAAAAACAAATGGTGTTTAAATGAAGTTAAAGATGATGTTTTGAGTATGGAGGTGGGCCAGGAATTCAAAAGCAAGATAACACGCGTTATAAAGGATCATTCAAAATAAACAGTTCTATGTGAAAGAAAGTACAGATTTTGTGGGTTGGGTTATCGTGTTGAAGGAATGGACGTATGAACAAAGAGTGAGCAAATCAACAAAGAGTTTTTTTGTTGTAAAGATTCGGAAAAGGAATATACCTAAGAAATGTCGCCGTTGGGAAATTGGATATAGCCACTTCAACTCGGCGTACCTACTGGAGACGTGGAAACGGCTGGACAAGTATTGATCAAACATTACTTTCAACGTTTCTGATGGAAATGTGGAAGCTAATAGAAAGGGAAATAAGTTTGAGTAAATTACAATAAAGAATGGAATTAAGAAGATGCTTTAACCCAATGAGAATGGCTTTGGTATTCTCAACGTGCAGCCTCAATCATTGCTAGCTGTCCATGCGTTGATATTGTCTGTTTCTTCTTGAAGCCTTCGGGTCGCCTCAAGCATCTCGGTAGGACGAAAGGGTATCTCGTTAGGAAGATCTGGAGATCATCAGCATATAAGTGATATTGTGAATGGTGGATGGAATCAGAGAAGTCGTTGATATAGTTGAAGAAAAGGGTTGATGCAAGAGAAGATCCACGAGGAACATCACAAGTTAGTAAGAGGAGGAAAGAAGGAGATCTATTGGGAATGATGACTGGTTGAGATATATGAGATAAGAAAGAATGAAACCACTTTAAAACATTATTTGAGGAGAGATGTTCGAGTTTTGAATTTGGAAAGGAGAATTTTATGATTAACTGAATCGAAGGTTTTTGAGAAATCGTAGAGAACCAGGACAACTATTTTCTGTTATTGTATAGATATCCTCACGTCTGTTATCTCAATATTCCTTCAATTTGAAAAGAATTTCTATTTTAACCGCTAGGGTCAAGTGTTTATCTCCAGTTGGTGCTGGCCTTCTAAACTGAATGGTCGAATACCGTGATTTTTAAAACATAATAAGTTTTATCTTCTTACTTTCTTGATCTGTTTATTCCTTGCATCCTCTCTCCATTCTTTCAACCCTAGATTCCAGCCCAAAAACCTGTTTCTTCCTTCTCAAAGAACTGTTTCCTTTAAAAAATCCTTTCTCATATATACTACCTTGTTTTGGAATTCCCTACCTACTTCCGTAAGCAAATCCTCATCATTAACAGTTTATTTAATTACATTTATTTTTCCATCTCCTCAGCAATCAACCTTCCGAATATGTGTAAGAGTAATTTTTTTTTAGAGCTGTCATTTCATTTTACTGTCATCTTACAGATACCTATATATTCCCCATTGTTTATATGTAAACACACTCCTATATATCTACTGATAATTCAAATGTTAACTTGTGCCTTTCTTTATTTTAATTTAATGACTCAATAGCAATGTAATTTAATTAACAATATGAAAATGATTAACTTGTATGTCAGACAAATTTCACTAAATTGTTTATTAAAATTATTCTTAGGAGATGCAATGCCCTAGAATAAAATTCGAAGAAGAATAAGAAAAGTAACTCTTATGAGTTGCCGCGGTGTTTTAAAAATAAATTATCATCCTCTGTGGTATCTTGTCTAATTTTTAAATTAAGGATTAATTACTTTAGTTTCGTATGTTGTTTTTGTGTAAATATTGATCGATGCAATATTAATTGAAAAAAAATCATAACCTCTATTACTCATGAACGTCTCACAATTAGTAAAATTAAGTGTATATTTATATAGTGCAGGTTGAAAATAGCAAAAACTCATGAATACCCTTTATAATTTTTAGAGATGTCAGTTATACTATATCGATATCTTGCAGATATCCATGTATGTGTCATGTTGCTTATGTGTACAAATACGTGAACTCACCCGTACCCGTATGTAATCATCTTTAAATTCATATGTCTACTTCAAGATCATATGTTTACTACAGTTTCTTTATTTTTAATATTAAGAATTTTTAATATTATGAAAAATATACATGTTTCTTTATTTTAATATTAAGATTGGACAACTTTATAAATTAATTTATTTTTAATGTTCATTTAATTATTTACAATCGTCAGACAATTGTCATTTCTCTGTTCATTGTAGTTATTGTGAGGGGACTAAATGTCGCAGAATAAAATGTACTTTCTTTCTTTCTTAAGCAGACCCTACACGGTAATTCGTGAATGAACGTCACAAGAAGTGCCAAGATTGCCCGCTGTCGCTTTGATCATGAAGACCCTTACACGTTCAATCATTACTGATCATTACTTATGTGAAGTTTCCACTTTTTTTTCTCTCCAATTTATTGCCTACTTGACTATTTAAAGAAAAAAATAGTTGAAAATGGTTAATAATAATACAGACTAGGGATATAAACAACTATTTACTTTTATGAAATGATTTACTTAATAACGAGAACTAGGTAAACTAACCTATCTAGTAGTAAGATTAGTCTCATAGAAAATCGTTTTGACAAAAGTTAGTAAAATATAAGTCTACTACTTACAAAACTTAAGGAAAGGTATTGAGAAAATAATAAATTTGTTGAAGAAAATGGGAAAAGAACTGATAAATATACACAACGTTAAAGTTTTTTTTTTCCTAAAGTAAATTGTGAAGTTTCCTCATTTTTTTTTTATTTGTTGCCCACTTGACTTTTTAAGAGAATATTTGAAGATGGTTTAAAATTATAAACAAGGGATATGAAAAATTATTTAACTATTTACATATAATGAAAATCAGAAATTTATAATGGTTGTGAGGCCTAGGTTACCTAACCTATCCAGCAGTATGGTTAGTCTCCCCACTACTTTTACCTCAGTCCCCCCCTTCACTTCTCGTGAATGAACCTTTGATTTCCGGATGTTCGGAAATCCGCAGTCACCACCATCAGTACATAATTCACTAGCTTACACGACAATTCGGAACGTCATTAGTGCAATTCCGATTGACCATATAGGGTCCCCTTTATATAATCGATGTCTAGGATATAGAAGGCATTGCAATATTAAAAGCTTAATTTTTCAAACTGAACTTCAGCTTGAGAAACAATTAGTAAGTACCCAGTTGCTGAATTTTAAAAATGATCCTCATAGTCATTAAATTAATAAGGAATAGTGTACATAAATATTCGAGATTTCAATGAGAAAAACAAATTTCGGCCATGACCGTAAGTAATAGCGACAGGAGCTGTTAGGAAATGACGAGGAGGGTCCAAGAAGTGAATATTTTTATCCGCATCTCGACCTCCTCCCCCAGTTCTCCAGATGGGCTCTACAAACATAGCTCGCTGTATTTATAATAAACCATCTTAAACACTTAGAATTTAAAAAAAAAATAAAGGCCTTAAGGAATTCTTACTGTCCCTAATGTCTAAAAAATATGAAGATATCGTATTTTTCATAATGTTATAAGTTAGAGAGGAAATGAGACCACATACACACAAAACATTCCAAATGGCTGATCTAACTAACGCTGAAAATCATGAGGTCGGTTTATTTTCAGAAATATTGGTCACGAACTTTAGCGTTAATAATGTAGGTTCGAAAATAGATGAAATATCTGTCTGTTTTTTATTTTTTTAGATATCTCAATTAATTTTAACGTTTAAGGATCTACCGCTGAATTTTAGTAAATTTCGTTGTCTTCGTTTGTTATTTCTGAAGCCTGTACTACACTAGAGGAGCTTTTTACCGTGCGCTCAATGCTTGATAATCTTGCACTTGTAACAAATGGGTAATGAACATAGATAAATGTTCATATATGCATACACAGATAAATGGATCATATACCTTTGGACATCCATAAATGACCGATAAATCTCCAGCCACTTTGTAATATTTTAACAGCAGCAAGTGGAACTGAGGTTAGAGATTAGAGGTTAGAGGAAATTAACATAATAATTCTGCTAGGCAACTACAGTTCTGTATGTATAAACAATAAATGAATGAAGGAACGAATCAGAAAGTGGTAAGGGGAGAGAAATAACACTATTTTCATGAGTGTTATATATTTCTTATATTTTTGAAACTGATTCTTGGTGCCTCATTACTAGTATTGCCCGAAATCGGGGTGGGTAGTCTTCTCAGTTACTATAAGTGTTGCCCAAATGCGATACCGAGACGGGTAGTCTTGCGAACTCAGTCTTGATCATGGTCTTGGTCTTGCAAGAGTCTCGCAAGTCTTGTAGTTACTTATTAGCTTATTACTATAGATACACTACTGTAATTTTTTAAATAGGAGAAACCTAACTAAGACCGAATGAAAAATTAGAGGAGTTAAATGCAAAAGTATATTGGTTATATAAATTATTAACATATAGTAACTAAGATTGTCAAGTATTAGTAGCCATTTCGCCTTAATTTTTATTTAAAAAATCGATTTTTTTTACCATTCCTGGTCTTGGTCTTCCAACAGTTAGGTGGCCTTGCACTTTGCAAGACCAAGACCGATTTCGGGCAACACTAGTTACTATATATTAATAATTAGTATAATCAATATACTTTTGCATTTAACTCTTCTAATTTTGGGATTAGTAAGGTTTCTTCTATTAAAAAAAATACAGTAATATATCTATAGTAATAAGCTAATAAGTAACTGCAAGACTGTTGCGAGACTCTTGCGCAAGACCAAGACCATGACCAAAACTGAGTTTGCAAGACCAAGACTCGTCTCAGTATCGCATTTGGGTAACACTTATTACCGTAGCGTACTCGGGCGTCCTCCCATTCGCCCTAGCTTTCGATGGGCCCACTAGCGGATCCAGGATTTGATTTTGGGGGGGGGGCTTCAGCCCGAAAGCTTTTTTTTTCATAAAAATGACGATAATTACTTTGGAAAAAAAGAAAGAAACTAACTATCTATATGAAATGGTGTTTAAGTGATTCCTTAAATCCTTTTATATGTAATTACACGAACAATAAGACTTTAAGAGATAATTTTTTAATATTTTTTTCCATAAAACATGGTTATATTTTGCCATTTTGGGGGAGGCTTCAGCCCGAAAGCCCCCCCCTTCCCCCCGTAGATCCGCCCGTGGATGGGCCTGTATTTCAGCAATGGTCTCATTCTACTAAATAAGCGATAGTGACTTAATATATAAGCCTATGTATGAAGCAGTCGATGTTAATGGGTATCAGCCGGTGTGGATTTCATAATTACTGTCAGTCGTCTGAAGATATCTACAGCAAAATGCTCAATGACGTCTGTCGACAGGGTCAAAGCATTCATTAATAGTTATCCATCTTGTATTTATTTTGTCTTATTTTATTCTACTCTATCAGACCGAAGGCCTACCTTCCATTTGCATCCGCTTGTAGTGTTAGTATAAACGATATTTCTTCACTGAATAAATATTCTTGCCCACTAATCAGACATTTTCCGCTACTATTTGTTTTTTCCATAATGGACGATGATCGGAATTAAATATTTAATTCGACAAAATGGTTATTTTGAAGTTATCATTTCAAATTGAGACTATAGTTATATTTGCATGGGGATTGCTTTGTAAATTGATTCTGAAAGGATGAAATTAATTATTAACATTTTCTCGTCATTGAAGCAGTTTTTTTTTCCCCGAGATATATCTATAGTTTTTCCGCATCAAGAATATAAAATCACATAATTGATCACAATGGCTTATTGGCTTTTGGCTTTTTTACACCAACGTTTCAGCCCTAAGTTCATTTTCAAGGGAAGAAACCTTCAACAAATAAAACAATCACAGCCTAATTATATTTATTAATTTTTTTTTCAATTGATACTTTATTTTACATACCTATTTTAGTTAATTAAAAATCATTATGGACTGAATTCCCATTGTCAACATCATTTAATTAGTCAAACACTAAGATCTTCCTCTATAAGGTTGCGTTTAATTTATAACCTCATTACATAGTCAACAATCCCAAAATTAAAATTTGTATTATTAAAACTGTATTTTTTCATGTTTTTTTTTTTTTTACATGAAGTAAAAAAAACAATAAACTAGGACTATTGTGATCAAATATGTGGTATTATTATTACTATTAACCTACAGGTTTGAATACATATATTTAGTTATAACTTGTATTTATTATTTTGTCAGCACCCTAAGGAGATAACTGAATAAAAACTTTTAGCAACAATAATTAATAATAATTATTATAATACCTCGGTTCATTGTCACCTAAAGGAAAATGGAATAAACAGAGTCGATTATTCGAAAGGGACGTTCTGAATGCCACTGAAAAAATTATAGCCAGTTGCATGCTATTAACTTCGACTTTTTCGCTTCTTAATACTGTTATAATATAAAAAAACGCTGCAAATTATTTCACAATGGTTTATTATTTCCTAACGATTATACATCTAAAGTAATATTACCTTTCTAGTGACAAATAAAAAGAAATGAAAGGTGATTCCAATTAATGGACTAAACTTTTTTTTTTCATCATTAGTAATATACTAAAAATATTAGTATTACTTCAGTAACACATTTAAAATACAAAAACCAAAACAAAGGGTATTACCTTTGCAGTAGATCATATAAAAAAAAAAAACTAGAGATCATATCTTTGCTCCTAATTGTCCGATTTTAACGATTTCTTAATTTATTTTGAAGGAAATTCTGTAAACTTTTAAAAAACCATTACCAATATTGACAAAAAAGTATATACTTTTTGAGTTATTCGGAATTTAATTTTACCATCCCTCATAACTTTTTTTCCAGCTTCTTTTCATTGAAGTTTGTTATATAGATAAATTTAAAGGGCGTCGAGAAAATGACTTTAGCGAAGTTTTATTGAAATTGGTACATTCGTTTAGGAGCTACTGTCTATAGCGACGCAGGTTTTTCGGTCGCCATTTTGAATGTAAAAGGAGGATGGTAATGTCGATGAAGCAAGCGACCTCTGATTTTATGTCCAAATTTGAAAAAAAATTGGTCCTGTAGTTTCGGAGAAAATGCGCGGACGGCGGACGGACAAAAAAATTTTTGTTCGCTTTGAATTCTACGTATATTGAAACGTAAAACCTCAAATTTTGAGAGAGGGTTAAGTTTTTGAATTTTTTAGTCCATCAAAATGGTTCATTATTGAAAATAATAAACCAAAAAACTAAAACCTCATGAAATTACTTTTGTAGAAGTAAAACGGTACATCAGTTGTTTAGATGTGATGCATTATTAGATTTTTTTTTTTTTTAACTTTTATTATGATATTTACAACTGTATTAGTTGAATGAATACATCAAGTAAGTGTGTACATAGGAATATTATCACATGAAACACGCTTGTTGAGAAACTACCCATTGGTAGCACTCTAATAATTTGTCTACATGAGGAGATCACGAGGCCATCTTCTTTTCAGACGCCTCGGAGGGTTGTCAGGAATCGAAGAGGAAGCAAGGTTAGAAACAAGAGGATTCGGATGGTTATGAAGTTTATTATGGAAGGATAGGTATCTGGATTTGGCCAAATCGGAAACATATGGAACATTGAGGTCTTTATGGATTATATTATTTGTGACATAGTAAGGAGCATTGAGAATTTTACGAAGGATTTTGGATTGTAAAGATTGGATACGAGAGGAATTTGATGGTTTAGTGGAGCCCCATAGCTCAACTCCATAAGTCCAAATAGGTTTTATTATAGTCATGTATATGAGTCGTTTGTAATTCATTGGAAGTTTAGAGCGTTTGTCCAATTATTAGATTTAAACTAAACATTATGAATGAGCTTAATGAGGTTGGCATCTGAAAAATTTCACCACCTGCCTACTTGCACAGCCCACTGGAACGGAAGTACGTGGGGGTGAGAACCAGATGGTCTACACTCATTTGCAAAGTATTATAATTAGTTTCCTGTCTATGCATTGGCGCCAATGAGGTGTCGCCAGTATTTTGATCGAGTTTATTTCGTGGCGTATCTGGTCTCCAATTAGATAATTACAACATCTGCATTTCGTTGAGCTCCTCTATTTGCAACTATCTAAAGATTCATACCTTATGCGCCGAAATAAGCTAACTTCAAGAAGGATAATTCATTCCTTAGGGCAGGGGTCTCTAAACTTTTTGGCTTGCGGGCCACATTGAAACCTAAATGAAGTCCCGAGGTCAGCATAGAGACCTACACCCAAGTCTAGGTCATAGCCATTTGCTATGGCTTCTGATGAAAAAGAATCTTGTTCTATAAGTGACACTTCAGTTGTGAAATTAGCTTTCCAAGAGTAAAAACCTAAGCAATAATTGTTTTAGTAACCTCTTGTGTGAGTAATTTGGTAAATTTCATATTTTTTAAATTTTATCATGTAGTCAAAGAAACTTTGACGGGACGGATTGTAAGTGCTTGCGGGCCAAATAGTTTGGAGCCCCTTGCCTTATAATATAATCCTTAGCTTGTTTCTTTTCTTTCACAAGCGACCATGACAATCCTTGAAAGAGAAACCTAATTGAGGAAAAGCAATAAGAAACAAATATTGATTTTTTGGGTACAAAAATTATTACTATTATTTTGCTTGTTTTAAAGAGTTCGGTTATTGTTTTGAATTCTCGAGAAACATGCAGGCTGGTCCTTCCTTAAGGTGTAGGAAAATAATTTTTAACATCGTCATATCGGTTTGCGTCGCCTATCGAATATATCTAAAATACCTTATACGCAATGCCTACATACCATGCTTTACTATTACTTTTTAAAAAAAGAGAATATGGGATTTCCGAAAAATTACCAAATGCACGTATGTGCTGTTATAATAGGCAGACATCGAAGGAGCAAGACACTTTCAACCTCTCCTCCAATATTTTATGAAGGTGAGTCCACTCCTCCAACATACCACAGTCGTTTGGTTAAAAATAATTAACAAAAAGTTCAATAAACCATAAAAGGAAAAATTATTATACTGATTATTGAGATAATCCTTTATGTATGACGTTCTATCCCCCTTTTTTTTGACAAATTTGTATTATTGGAGTGTTGGGACTACCGGAGTTGATACTACTGAGGTTGCTATGTATATGTTGATAAAGATTTTAAAAAAATGTTTGTTTGGTTATTTTAAAATCTCAAAAAGTATCAGGCATACACCAACAAATGACATGACCGTTGAAGATTGGATACACGAAACTAAAGAAAAGCTATTAAATAATCGAGAAGCCCAATGAAAAATAAAACGACTCAAATTATCAGAAATAAAAACCTAGTGCAAAAAATGGCCACTAGCTCCAGAAAATCGAGAAGGGTAGAAATAATATTGTGCCAAATTGGACACTGTCTTTTCACACACGGATACCTTCTCAGAGGTCTAAAAGCGCTCACCTGCCAAAAGTGTCACAGCACGCCTCAAACAGTTTAACACGTATTACTAGAGTGTCCCCAATAAGAAAAATAAGAGAAAAAATTAAAGTTGTCCTCGATATTGAAGGAAATTTTGCGAGACAAGGAGGAAGATGTCGTCATTCCCTTCCAATATTTAATACAGCAAAGAAAATATTACAGCAGAATATTTTTTTAATTATTTCTTAATGATATTTACAACTGTATTAAATACATTTAGTAAATTTCAGCAAATGGACATAATGACATGAAAACACTTGTTGAGTAACTACACAGTGGTAGCATTCTGATACGTCTACATTAGGTGATCACGGGGCCATCTTCTTTTCAGACGCCTCGGAAGGCTATCAGGAATTGAAGAGGAAGCAAGGTTAGAAACGAGAGGGTTGGGATGATTATGAAGTTTATTATGGAAGAATAGGTATCTGAATTGGGGCAGATCTGAAACATAGGAAACATTAAGGTCATCATGGATGGTTTTATTTGTAAGAAAGTAGTGAACATTGAGGATTTTACGAAGTAATTCGGATTGTAAGCATTGGATACTAGAGGAATTCGATGGTTTAGTGGAGCCCCATATTTCAATTCTTTAAGTCCAAACAGGTCTTATTATAGTTATGTATATGAATCTTTTGTAATTAATTGAAAGTTTAGAGCGTTTGTCTAGTAAGTGCTGAAGTAATCGGAAACGTCGAGCTGTTTCTTGTCGTTTCAGTCTGGTATGAGGTCGGCAGGGTATAAAAATTAAGAATTACCGCTAATGACCCTTTAGCGTAGAGGACAATTAAAAAATTAATTTAAAAAACTCAAAAGTTGAGATGTTAGCGGGTATTATTTAGTTATATTTGCTCACTAAACTGTGACTCCAGCTTCAGCACACATATTTGTTCAAAGGGAATGGTGGAATGACGTCAAGGCTTCCTTGTTTGCTTGGGCACACATTTATAAGGTCATTCGAAATAAAATATTGGTAGATCACGAAGAAATAATGATCACGAATCGTTAAGGACTCCAACCGCATTGTTTTGTTCTTTTAATAGGAATGATAAAGGCAGCGTGATGTCACAGGAGGAGGAAACGGTGTCAACCAACTTCTGAGAATTGGCAACGAGCGGCTGAGCGCTGCCAAGGACTTGCTTAGCACGAATACTTCATGCCCTCTGCCATAACTCAATATAACCTGTTTGTATATATTTAACAAATATCGATACTGAGTATTACTAAAAAATAAAATAAAAAAGTCTGCCAAGTAGGGCCAGTTTAGCTTACTCAACATTTTTATTGGTCATATAATTATCTATATTTCAAAGTCTATGATTTGTCGTTTGGGAATAAAATCTGCAGAGGAAGCGTTTCCGATTTATAGTTGTATCAAGGAAAATCCCAGGCCTAAGAGAAAAAGTAGACAGAATTTGATAAAATTTCAAGTTGGATCATCTAGCTATCAACCTTCATAATCCCTAAAATTTTTATTAAATCGAATAAACGCCAGTAAGTGATATGGTTATCGTATGAATTCGACTACGGAAAGACAAAAAAATTATAATCATATATAAATAAAACATTCCTTAAGATGGGTTAACAATGGGAATGGGTAGGTAACTTTGGGACAATAAAATTTAGGTTATGGTGGTTCCGTGGTGGATACACTGTGTTGGTTCAGTCTGCAAAAAACTGCTTTGTGTAGGCATCTATTGCGCTACTACCTTGAGGTAGTTTGCAAAACCTAGTTCACTACACTCGATGTGCAATTTAGGTTTTATTTAATTCCATTGTTCTTTTCAAAATTCTTGTTTTCATGAAACTTTCGCTTGTGCCTCAAGAGTAGTGGGCCGCAAGATAGTAGCGCAGTACATGCCTAAACAAAGTAAGTTTTTGCAGACTGAACCGACACAGTGTATTCGCCACGGAATCACCACAAAGTTACCCCATCTTACGCCATCTCATTAAATATATCTACTTTCCATCTAATTCGACAGCTATTATATATATTCTTAACAGAAAAAATCTACTAAAATATAACAAGATCACATCATTTCATGAAATAAAAACAGAAGAATGGTTTAAAATATAATGTTATGGTAAATCTAGTTTTGACATGAAAGATTTGAGAGAAAAATCCTCCACACGAAAACTGGAACCCTCTGGAATCCGTGTAGTGTAGCATGGAGGAGAAAGATCAATAAAGAACTGCTTACAGAAACTGGTCAAGCAATAAATCATGATATGCAGGCAAGGATGTTAAGATGGGTGGGAGCAATTCATCAGGAAGCCTCTAAAAAACTACAATGAACGCATACATAATAGTGGTAAGATACCACGTGGGAGGCCAAAAAAACAGATGAATAGTTCAAATCAACAAAGATGCAATATCAATAACTGCAGGCAGATAGGTGAAAAGAATTAGCCCAAGATAGGCAGAGATTGGATGGATGACGTTGAGGCAGACCAGAAGATTTTAGGAGTACACCGCTGGAGAAGATAGGTTATGGACAGAGCCGAACGGAGCAAGCTGTTAAGGGAGGCCTAAGTCATAAATGGCCAATATGTGAGTGAGTAAGGCACATATCTAGGCAGATATAGAGAATGTTTGTCAAGGCGGGCAAAAGTGTATTACAAAGTCTGTAATACCAAAAAAAAAATAAGAATAAATAAAATAAAATAAAAAATAGATATTGGCAGTTTTAACGAAACTTTCGTTGTTCCATTAAATATTTCTCTTTTATTTACAGTTTTACAGAAAAAAATAAAACGAAACCCAAGGGCAGTGTAGAGACTTCTTTTGTTCGGGATATTCCGCTATTCGTTCGAGTATAAAAAATTAATAACCTTTCCAGGAATTCAATCGAGTATAGAAAAAAAAAATTTTTTTAACTGTTAGACATGACAAAGAAATGATTCTTCGCATTACTTTATAACAACTAACAAAGATTTTTAATAGATGATTTTCTTTCTATTAAATCAAATTCGTGACGGAACATAAATACGAAATATACAAAAGGAATTGATTCGTATTTCCTCGGAATCCTACTTCTTAAATTAAGTTACTATTCTAAATCATCGAATTCCTCTCGCATCCAATCCTTACAATCCAAAATCCTTCGTAAAATCCTCAATGCTCCTTACTTTGTCACTAATAAAATAATCCATAAAGACCTCAATGTTCCATGTGTTTCCGATTTGACCAAATCCAGATACCTATCCTTCCATAATAAACTTCATAACCATCCGAATCCTCTTGTTTCTAACCTTGCTTCCTCTTCGATTCCTGATAACCTTTCGAGGCGTCTGAAAAGAAGATGGCCTGGTGATCTTCTCATGTAGACAAATTATTAGAGTGCTACCAGTGGGCAGTTTCTCAACAAGCGTGTTTCATGTGATAGTATTTCTCTGTACACATTTACTTGATGTATTCATACTAATACAGTTGTAAATATCATAATAAAAGTTTTAAAAAAAGTTACTATTATTTTATCTTCACGAAGTTAGATAAAATAAAAATATTTCCTGAGATACCGTCTGATGAAAATTTTGTCGCCCCGGGAATTTGATTTTGACTAAACTTCTGAATCACGACCTACGCCATATCGTCACATATGTGAACTTGTTGAGGCAATATCTTATTACTAACATGCCAAATATTTATATTACCACACCAAAATACGCGTCATATATTTGATAATTTTTTCGAGTGTTGACATATCTCAACGAAGATGAATCGGTTTGGGGGAACATACAAATAGCCGCTTCGTACCGTCTCATCTCCAAATATAATTTTATTTGTCATTTCTAACAAACAAAATACCTCTTACATCATTTAGAAAAAAAATGCCCGCCTTTTCATATTTAAATGTCTAATAAAATAAAATAAATTGTATTAAAAACGTAATTAAAAAATAAATAAATATTTGCTTATTTTATTTGGATTTAAAATATAAATAAATTAATCAAAATTGATTGAGTAGTTATCCAATTTCGCAACGCTGTAAACTTTAATGTTTTATTACTTTATTATTACTTTTAATCAAAAGAATTTTTAATTTACAATATTTCCACTATTTACAATTTAAAAAAAACAGGATGCATGCATTCCCCAACTTTAATATAGCAGACACTTTCAGTTTAAATTAATAAAATTTAAGAATATTACTTTAATTTAATCATAGACTTAAAATTAAAGTAAAATAAACTTAAAATTATTAGAAAATAAAACAATTACTATACTTTATTCGCTTTTGTGTCCTTAGATTGTCGTATGGTAGGTAGTCAATTAACAATTCATTAGATAGATAGACAGATAAAAAAAATCTTTATTCTATGACTAAAGTTAATTTCTATCTATAATTCATCCATAATAAACTACACAAAATTTCCTTCAAATCCAAATTCTGGAAAAAATATTCATAACCTGTATAAATAAATTCCAGCTCCCAAATTTCATAATTTAAAAGTAGGATGGAAGACGAAAAGGAATCTTTCTCCTTGTGCTGTAATTAGGAACTGAAATTTGTCCTAGTCCAAAGAAATATGCAAGTATGCAAGTTCAGATTTACACTCAAGTTAAAACTAGGTTCTACTGAATAAGAAATCAGAGAATTCGGGAAAATATTGTACAAGAACCACTGTTCACTTACTTATGCGATCCAGAAATAATTTATAAAGAATGATCAATAGTTTTGGAATCGAAAACAGAAGGTACAAAATAAGAAGGATGACCGAGAAATAAGTGGCGGAGCTCTTAACAGATCTGGCAAGGGATATGGGATTCACACTAATGCATGTGAGATTAAGAGATTGTACAAGAGAGATGAAGCAAGTGCAATTAGTAATGTGCAAGTAATGAATCCAGAATTCTCCGACATGGATATATATTGGTCAGGAAGAAAAGAAAATGGTACCAATTCAGATCACAAGATTCTTCTAGACTCAGGGAATATGGTGGTATTCCTCTTAACCAGGAAGAATGGAATAAATATATTTCTTTCTTTTTTGTTTTTTAATATTTTAATGTTTACAGTATTTGTCAACGATATATGCATAATTATATATAATGTCTGTAGAAATTAACACAGAATTACTTCTAAGGATAAAATAAAAAATATGGTTGGTAGATCCGGTGATGATCAAAAAACGGGATACTTTTAAATATATTAGTTGGATAGTCTGAAACAGTTCATAAGTAAATTGGCTTTCAAACCTAAAGTTAAATTCAACAATAGTATCTTCCACTCACCATGCTAAAAAATTGAATTTATTATTTTTTTAGAAAAGCTAAAATATCAAAATATAAATAGCTGGTTAAAATATACTATAATATTATACTTAAAACATTGAAATAATTACCTTATTAAAAAAAAATGAAAAGAATTAACTTGAAAAAATATACCTTAAGCATTATTACTTAAGAAGAAGAATGGAGTATTTATATGGTGAGATTTTTACAAATCATTTTGTAAGTAATAAAAATAGATGAGACATAAACAAAACAGTCAGTAAACAAATGGTTAAGATAATATACGACTAATAAAATACAATATATTATGAGAATGAGGATTTTTTTTTCTTGTTCGCTGCCAATGTTTCATTATTGAAAATAATGAGCAGAAAGATATAAACAAATTTCAGTAAGCTATATCTTTGCGAATAATCGTCCGATTTCGATAATTCTTTTTTTTTTCTTTTTGCTTAAAATATAAAGAAACATTTAAACTATGATGGCCATAATCCCTAAAGGTATACTTTTCTAGTTATGCGAATATAAAATTTTTATTCTTTGATAACTTTTTTCTTGCTATTTCTGGGGGATGTGCTTATTTTTCGGCAATGAAGGAGAAGACAATCTTCAGACCTTTGAGAAATAATATATAAAGATATTCTTATTATTTTATTTATTTTTTATCACAACTAGCTATTTAGTATAATTTTTTTGATTTATACAATTTTAATTATACTACACCCTATTTTTTTTTTTTAAAGAAAGTATTAAAAACAACAAATATTTGCTGTTTACTCTAGATTCCACGAGTTACTATATTTAAAGACACTTCACTGAAAATATTTCAAATTAAAATATGGAATGTACAGACCCTGGCCCAGAAAGTCGACTTGGCAAGACGGTACTGAAAACCAGCCGTTGGATTCTTTAACTACAAAGACAGCACCACAAATAATTTGCGCAGGCACTACACCGTAAATTATCTGCCAACAAACAGCAAGAACTGTAGGGTCGTTATTAAATGGAGTACAGGGGAAAAGGAATATTTCAAGATAATTTTCAACACGTAGCATCCTGATGTACCAACTGTTCAAAAAGATGGCTGGCTACACACAAACGTGTAATGCTAAACAGTACACAAGAACGTTCCTTACTAGCAATTAAAATAGACATTTTCTACACATACAATTCAAATTAATAAATGATTTTGTTATGATCAACAATTTTTTTTTTTTTAATAATGGATAAATAATTGGCTGTCGTAGATATATCGAAGAGAAGTTCGGTGGAGTATTTAGTTAACAAATTACAAAGAAAACAAGTAATAATATTTATTTTTGCCTAAAACAAAATTTAAATTTAATAAATCCTCATGCCAGTCTGAAACGACGAGAAACCGCTCGAAATTTCCGATTAATTCATCACTTACTAGAAAAACGTTATAAACTTCCAATTAATTACAAAAGACTCATATACACGACTATAATAAGGCCTGTTTGGACTTATGGAGTTCTGCTATGGGGCTCCACTAAACCATCGAATTCCTCTCGTACAATCCAAAATCCTTATTAAAATCCTCAATCCTCCCTACTTTGTTACAAATAAAACCATCCATAATGACCTTAATGTTTCTTATGTTTCAGATCTGGCCCGGTTCAGATACATATCCTGCCATAATAAACTTCAGAATCATCCCAAACCTCTCGTTTCTAAACTTGTTTCCTCTTCAATTCTTGATAACCCTCCGAGGCGTCTGAAAAGAAGGTGGCCCCGTGATCTCCTGATGTAGATATATCATTAGAGTGCTACCATCGGGTAGTTACTCAACAAGTGTTTTCACGTCATTATATCCATATGTTCAAATTTACTAAATGTATTTCTTTAATACAGTTGTAAATATCATTAAGAAATAATAAAGAAAAAAATTTAATAAATAAATTTCGCTCAGACAAAAATAAAAGTAAATATAATTTATTTATTTTTACTTTGTTACTTTTTTTTTAAATTTTACTAATACTTGATGGTCCAGGCCTACATCATAGAAAATTAAAAATATCCTAGAAGATCAATCGGAAATCTATAAATATGACTGTCAAGAAGGAAAATAACGAAGATGGTTATGAATATACCCTTATCGTGGAAAAAATTTTGGGATTTGAAATAAAAAATAGTACTTAAATGGAACAAAATTAAATATTAGTAAACAAAAAAAAATTATTATTGTATTATTTTTAATATTTATAGAAGTAAAAATAGTTAGAACTCATTGACCCTATTCTCTCCCACGCTAGTGATTTGGGTCAATATTTTTGTCCCTTTATGCTACAGGTATATTAGCTTTCGATTTTTTATAACCGATTATTAGTAATTGAATAAATACTTTCAAAAAAAGGAAAAAACAGACATACAGAATGAAGAATACAAAATATAATAATAAATAAAATTAAATACAAACTTCCAAATGTAACTAAGATTAATTAAACCGTTACTTCACATCAATTTATATTATAATTAAATATAACTATTTTACATTGGATTTACGTGTTTACACTGGCAAAAGCAACGGTTAACACTGCAATGTTTTTCATTTGTTTTTATGAAGTTAAATTTTAATGCATTAATAAAATTAAAAGTTTCGCTCTTAACTCGATAAGTACCATGTATTGCTGAAACTTTTTTGTACATTACATTCAAAATTAAACGAATCATTCAAAAAGTTGTTTTCAAAAATAAAAAAAAAAATAATTGTATTGTTTTTGTTTTTCCATGAAATAATAAACCCAATTAACAGAACACATTTGAAGAAAAGATGTCCCAAGAGGAAAATTTAATATGGCACTTAAGTAATCAATACATATTGACAAATATAACCGATGAGTAATATAAATTATTTACTTCATTACAGAATTAAAGTTGTTTAATTTAATAAACACAAAAACAAATTTAAGTACATAGCTTACAGGAGTAAATGAACACTGCTTGAAAAACATTTTATAATTAAATAGTATTACATTTTAATTGTTTATTTTGATTAAAACTGAAAAAATAATAAATTTTGGAGATTTCTTGTTTATTATTATTAATTCAAGAAACCTGTCCATAAGGAAAACTCAACTATCAACAGTTTGAACACATATCAATTTCATGAGATAAACGTTCTATAAATATAAAATAAACAAGTAAATTGCATGTAAATATAAAGTAAATAAGCTCAACAAAAAAAAATACTTACCTCTAACGTGTTCACGTGCTATAGGCCTCGCGCGGGAAGGATGTGCGAAATGCAGCTTGGATGAGCGGCAACCAGCCGAATGTGACCGAATATAGTCGGAAATAGCCGAACATAGATATTTCGAGACGCTCGGCCCAGACCAGCCGCCCCCCTCCACGATTTTAAATGATAACAATACATTGTTCGTCTAAAATCTATACTCTTACAACCGAAAACAAATTAATAATTACTGGCTAACTTTAAAGATTATGCAAATGATTGACATTGCATCAATAAAGAAACTTTCAGTTAAACATACTTATTACTACCAACCTTGCTTGTTATTCATTAATACTGGGAAATTAGATATTTATTTATATAGCTACTCAGTTATTCTTGCAGAGCTATTACAAAAAATATTAAGAACCAGTGGGTTGAAACTTGTATCATCTTAATTATCCTTCATAACAAGATGTGCGGAGTTTTGGAAACGAAACAAAAAGAAAAGAATATGAATACTTGACTGATGCAGAAAACTTTGGTAGAATTGTACGTGAACACAGAAAGAAAAGTACTATTTTAAGGATAAACAAATATAGTACAGATTAATTAGAATTTAAATATACTTCTTAGCAGTAAAATAATTTTATGTTATAATTATATGAGGATTATTTAAAAATATATGTATCTTTTGGCTTCCAAGTTAAAAGAGTAAAATTTACTATTATACTTCAGCCTTTTTAAGGAATTAATATAAAATAACAAATTGAATTCGGTGCAAATAGTTACTTATATACTATGTTTTTTTATAAACGCCAGTATTGGTAAATAATAAAAAATAAATGATTTATAACCTAAATAGAAAATTAACTGACCCAGGAATAAATATTGAGTGCCTTTGGTCTTGTGCCAACTGAATATCCATCACTATAGGTATTTAGATGTAGATTGCTAAAATGTCTTTCTAAATATAAACATTATTCAAAATGAAATTTATAAATGAATCATATTTAGTTTAGAAATCACAAAAATCAATTAGTACAAGGCACTGAATAATGTAATATTTACATAAGTAACAAAAAGGTGCGTTTAGACACTTCACAAACTATGGGAGACAATTATCGAGCTTTACTAACAGCGACATAATTGCTGAACCAAACTATTTATTAAATTTCTCTTGATACCTATAATTGGTCGTAGTTTGAAGTATTAGCGGATCCAAGATTTAATATATATATATATAACGATAATTAATTTTGGGAAAAAAAAAGAAAAACTAATTACCTATTTGAAATAGTGTTTAAGTGATTCTTGAAATTCTACTGAATGAATTACACAAACAATAATACTTTTAGAGATAATTTTTTATATAAAACATGGTTATATTTTATCATTTGGAGGAGCGGGGCTTCAGCCTGATACCTCCCTCTCCCCCTTAGAGCCGCCTGTGGTTTCAAGACCTTTGGCCTTAAGAAAGGCTCTGGTGTACGAGTCTTCTTGGATGAAAATGCGCTCAGAATTATGTTCAAATCTGATTTATAACCCGAAAACTCATTTCTATAAGGTATGAAGATCAAAGATACCTCAGTCTAAACGTAATTATAATCCTAAGAAAACTTTTGAATTTCTGAGTAAGCGTGTCACGCTTGGAGTAGAAGGTGATCCTTAAAAATGAGAAGCCAATCTTATAACAAAAAAAAATCATGTTCATTTTTAAATTGATTAAAAATTAAAACAATAAAACGAGATCCATAAATGACTATACAATAAGATTTCATATAAACGAACATTCCTGTATTTCACAAGCCATATAAGAGGTGCACTTAGACACCATGAACTATAGGAAACAAATACATAAATGGTTAAACAAGTATTTAAATGGAAACTAGTATGCTCATATTTTTGTTTCTTGTTTTTAATGTTTTCCAGCTGCTATCGGTAGCTCTAATATCGTTATTAGTTAAGTTAAATAATTGTGTTTCCCGCCACATACATGACAAAGTTTTATAGAAAAAGTTTAATTAGAAAAAAGTTTTTTTCAATTTATTTAATTACATATATTCATTTTATATTATTATAAATACTCTTTATGTTTGAACTTTAGCTTTATTAAATACATTTAAATTTTAACAGGTATTTATATATAATGAAGAAGTAATGACAAAATAATATAAGAATTGCTTTATTTTAACGATTTAATTTAAATCACTCCAAAAGTTATAAATGTGCCATGAAAAAGTCGTTATTTATTACCGTTATTAAATACATTACTTAATTTTACAATGTTGGTAGCATTGTCACTTGGCTCAGAACAGAAATTAAATTTTTCTTCACTGATTTGATTTTGAACATTGTACAGCAGTTAATTATCTCGTATTCAAGGAAATGGTATAATTAGATTTTTAAGTAGTACGAGCTTAATATCGTTATGGTTCTGTAAAGCAAGTGTTTGTGGTATAGTCTGCTACTTCTAGTCTGTGAAATGTTTTAGTCCATGAAAGGTATTAACAATTATCATAAAACAAATAATTTTTAACAATACTTTAGTACATATTGCTGTAAACTTAATGTGAAAGTTTTTAGATACATCTAATCATCATTTAGAAGTATTTAAATTTTACTTAGTTAAACTTAATTAAATTTATAATTATAAGCTCCTCTTAAAGGTCTTTCATGAAAATACTTCAGACAAATGATTCTTATAAATTCAGATTAGTAAATTTTATAAATAATAATTAACCCTTATTATATGGAACTTAAAAGATGTTTAATTGACAGTGAATATTGTCAAATATCTGTTTGTTGACCTTAATAGCTTCTTGGAAGAATGAATTTAACGAAAAAAATTAATATTTTCATAGTACATATGCATTAGTAGTTTATACTAACAGATTTCCGATTAAAGGAAGATTTCCGATTAAAGGAAGTTTTTCAGAATTGCAGAAATAACAGTTTTGATAAGTATTGCAAAAAATATTTCAAAATAGAGCTTGATTACCTGTTTCATATTCTCGAGCTACAGAAAACAAGCAAATGTTCAAGTTTTTATCTGTTCTGTGTAGCTTAATGTATAGTTGTCAGTGTGTTTTTTTATTTTTTGTTAAAAAACATTATTCTCTATAACATATAAAATATCATGTTATAAAAGGAAAAATCCATACAACAAAGCTATGAGTCTCCAACATATAAGTGAATAGTTAACAGAGGCAATTTAAGTATTCACTTGTATGTTGGAGACTCATGGCTTTGTTGTGTGGATTTTTCCTTTTATAATCACCTTATGTCTCTTTTTTATCTTTTCTAATTTTTATACTTATTTTAGTATAAAATATCATTTGTTTGGATCTCCAAAATAATTAGAAAACAGATAAATGACATTTTAATACAAAGTAGTTATGGTTGCGAAGTGAATAACCTTTATGAGCCTGCTCATGAAGTGCATATAGTTTTTAATTGATCAAATTATGAGCAAGTTCCTAAACTCTGTGCTGAGTTCATAGATGGCATCATTTTGTACAGTTTAGAGAAGGATCTGATGCCACCAATTAGCTCAGAGCTGAGTTTATCCTAATGTAATCCTAATGTAAAACATAAAACAGTTATTGAAGTAACCAGTTACTTAACATTTTAATTGCACTTTTCAGTGTCTATCATGAATTCTTATTTGTATTTAGAGATTCATTAAATTCTTCATCAAACATCGAATTTTATGGGATTTTTTTCCTTCCTTCTAAGTGTTGATATTTGTTTAATGTCACACTTCTAGTTGGTTATTTCATTTATCTAAATGCTCTAAAAATATTATTTATTGTAAGTTTGAATTTTTGTAAGTTGGGCTAATCGGCTTAATGAGGGATCATAACGTTTCCTGTAAATAGATGAAAGCTCATAAAAAAGTATATATTATGAAATATATATATATATATATATATATATATATATATATATATATATATATATATATGAAAAGTTCTTCATATATAACACTCTATCAAGTGTTAAACACTCAACTCCTGGTAAAAGTGTGATTATATATATACATATTTATTGTTTCAAATAAAAGGAAGTAGATTTATAGGGTGAAATTATTTCCAAACTTAGACATTCTATTGCTCCAGACAATGACATCATCTCCATCTCCCACCCTAAAAAAATTAAATTTATTTCTTAAGATATTTTATATCATGTAATATTGGAATTTAATTACATTCAATATTTCTCTAATACACACACACATATCTGTACCACTACAACCACTGAAGGATATTTGGGGGTTCAGTACTATTTGGGGAAAGCACTGTTTCTTGGTTTACAGTTGTACAAGGAGGGGATTTGACCAAGATCACGCTCAGCCGCCAGGTTTTCCCCTTAATTAATTATTATAATTAAGGGCACCCCACTACTCAGGGTCGCCCCATGGCCAATAAATCAAAATTAAATAAATTTTCTGCCATGAGCCGGGATTCGAACCTGGAACCTTAAGCATTGGAAGCTCATTATCCTACCTCTGAGCTACCCCACTCCTTTCTCTCTAATACAGTTGCTTTATTAATAGGCTAAAATTAATTATTTTATTATGTTTTGCATTTCTTTTTATTTCTAACAAGTGGCGAGCGCCCCTCATGATTGGCGCCTCTGACGGGCACCTCTCCAGCTCAGTACCCCTGAGTAATTGTCTGGGTTGCCCAGACCTATGGCCATGAAATTGAATAAATATTTGATTTCTGTAATTTTTCCAAATATTATCATCCATTTCTACTATGTTTAAAGGATATCATAACATGTTATCCTAAAAACAAATTTCTCTCTGCTCTATTTAATTAAGCATGTAAATTTTCTTTAAAGCAGTATGAAATTAATAAGAACTTATAGCAACTGTTTCCGTAAAAAAAAAAATATTAATTTTTGTGTAAAATAATATTATTCTTATGGGGTCTAAATTTAAAGTATGCTATACAGATATTTAGTAAGTAATCTGCAATATAATAAGATTTTTACTTATATATAATTAGGAAGAATTTAGGAAGATATTCAGTAGTAAGTTAGATTTATTCTTATGGTACTTGAATTCAAATTCAGTTGATTTGGAGCACCAGTAAATCAAGGATTTAATTTTTTTTTGGGGGGGGAGAGGGAGCTTCAGCCTGAAATCATTTTTTAAAATATATAACGATAATTACTTTGAAACAAAAATATCCTTAATTTACCTAACTACCTTTATGAAATGGTGTTTAAGAGATTCTTGAAGTCCTATTAAATGTAATTACATGAGCAATTGAACATTTAGATATCATTTTTTTCATAAGACATGGTTATATTTTACCATTTTGAAGGAGGAAGGGAGGGAGAGACTTAAGCCTGAAAGACAAAAATTACAATTCGGATCAGCATATTTTATTTCTTTGCGAGTTTGTCATGTAAATTATAATACTAATCAGAGTTTCTATTAAAATATTTGTAATATAATAAAATAATATAAATAAAATATTAAAAATATTTTAGAATTAGAGATAAAATAGAATAAAATATTAAAACTACTTTTTAGAAACTAGAACCAAGCTATTGAAGCAGTTCTGTATTCTAATAAAAAAATGTTGGTTCCTATGTTTTTCCTTCTGTTTTGAATAATTTTTTTTTTTTTAATTTTATTTACATGTTACAACATAATAAATCATAATAATGGTTACCTGCTCATATACAAATTTATTTAAAACATTGAGATAAACAGTCAAAATCATTTTTTGGATAAAAAAAGACAATGTTGACTGATCATTTTTGTATTTAATCTATCAATTTAATTTCGAAATTTTAATAATGAAGTTTATAAAATACTCTTTTGTGTCTACACAGAGCTGATCTCTTCAATTATTTTACAAGATCTTCGATTCATCTGTTAACTTTTCTTAGTAGCAGTGTAGTTCTGTCTTAATTCCAGGATCACTAAAACCACCTTGTTTGTTTACTTATTGAATAATACAAGATATTAGTTTTATTTTTTAAGGATCTAATAATTTATTTTCTGATTGAATTTATGGAAAAATATATAAATTTGATTTTTCAGTAGATGGCATAGTGCTTTTATCCTTTCTTTGGTTGGAATGAAAGCTTGAAGAGATTGTTGTAAGGATGAAGAATGACAGAATGAGGAATTGTCATTAGTGCAAACATTTATATCACTCATTGTAATACCGAAACGAATAAAGTAAGTGACTTGATACTATATACATATATGATTCTAAATTTTAATTTATTATTCATAACTTATTTGAATAAATAAATAGTGTTTTCGATTCGAATTGCATCACCATACAAATCAAATTTTACATAATCTATTGCTAATGTTAGTTAATTAAGTTTTATTGGAGTTCAAAGATATAGAATTCATAAAGAAGCCTAAATTTTACAAGCTCATGACTATGAAGAGATGATATGTACTAGATAGGTTGAACTAATTTTTAATATGTACAATGTTTCTAATCTCCAACAGTATTTAGATGGAAAATATTGAGAAACTGTTTAAATTATATTAAAGAAGTGACGTATGGTTTTAAGTCTCCTACGCACAGAATGCAATATGTTTCTTGGATTGGATATTCCTGTCAGTGGTGATATCTATTGCAGTCACACAGAGCATAAACTCCACAAAAAGCAAAGTACCATTTTCCCTAAAAATTTCGAGTTATTTCATATCACCTGCCCTACCAATAGGGTCCAGCAATATCATATCACCAATGGTTCCTAAAGATCCAGATCAACCAGTGATTACATGAAATCTTTTTTCATCGCTTTTGATGATGTAAAGAAAATAGAAGTGAGAGAAAAATAAATTTTTCACTGCAAAAATAAGAATTGAAGCACTGAACCTCTGACAAAACATGTATTTAAATATAAAAAATAACATAAATCAAATATATTTTCATGGAAAAGTAACTGTGTGAGGGAAATATAATTGTGAATGAAGAGACACTAACAATAGCAATAAAAATTAACTGAAGAACATTAAAACTGATTTTAATCAGGTTATCCTCAGTTTGATGGAAACCTCCTGCAGTTTGCTAACCATAAAAATAAATATATATACCTTAGAAAAGATTTGGCTGACCTTTGCATCGACTGGGAAGGAAATAGATCAAACCTATAGGATAGAGGATTTATCATTTTTTGTGTTAATAATTTTTTATAAAACTTAATAGCTCATATTACTAGAGTCTAATAGTTTTAATGTAAAACTTCAATAGTAACTTAATAATAGTGGAAATGGAAAAATTATTTGCTATCAAAGTTATCTACATGTGTTATGCTACACTCGAAGGAATTAGATTTTGAAGACGACAAAATTTTGGTTTTGACAATTTGAATGTAATTTCAAAAGTGGAAATGAATTGATTCCTTAGATAAAAATAATTAAATTCTAAGCTGAAAGTTTTTAGTTTTTAGTTCACGCTGATCTCAGTCGACATACAAGAAATTTCATATTGAAGTAACAATCTCCTAGGGATGCGATTTCCAATCAGTTGGGCTAATGACTTATATATTATATATTTAGTTATGTTTTACATTGTTTTGACATAACATTTGAAAATTACTTAATTTAATTTAATTGTTTTATTATAATGTTTTTTTTATTAAAGGGTTGAAGAACATATGGAGGAGCCTGATAGATGTTTGAACTACTCATAGATCTTTGGGACTCAGAAACAAATGGATTTTCAAGAAGAAAAAAGGTTAGAATTTTGTTTAAGCATCTGCTATAAGCACTTTAGCTAAGCATGTAATAATATTATGTAAACAATTGATTTAGATGTTCATCTTACAAGGCTCATCAGCTAAACATGATAAAGATAAAAAAGATGGTATTTTTAAGATATAAATAAAACAAAACTTATTATACAATATTTTAGCTTGCCGCTAGTCCATGCACAATATAGAGGATACATGCTCCTTTTTCTTGTGTTTGATGCATGTAGTTGGCAAAATTTGTCTTTAATTTCTTCTATAGCTTTCTGTCTTCTCACACTTTTCATTAGGTAGTTTATTTCTTTGTTTTTAATAACTTTCAAGGTTTTAATTTAAAAAACCAATTAATTATATCGAAATGTCAATTAATTTAGTTCTAAGTTCAGATCTTGAATCTTTTAGAATTTTGTAATATAATAGAAATAATATATTTGCTTTGAATAAATTTAAGAATTCAAAAGGATTATTAAATCAAAATTTAGTTGTTTTTATATCAAATTAAATATGAGAGGTGAAGGCATATTTCAGTATTTCCTGTTTACAGCAACAAATCTTGACTTAAACACGTTTTACACATAAATTGTCTTGTTGAAAAAAAAAATTTTGTATGTTAGTTCTAGATTAACATTTTTGGATTTCTTAAATTGAAATTATTGATTAAATTACTTCAATTCATAATTTTATAACATATAAGTATAATTTCAAATCTATTGCTTAATTAAAATTTAAGATTATTTGAAGATTAGATTACTTTCACTAATGAGGGTATTAAGCAATAAAAATAAGCTAATAGGGTGTATAAAAAAAATGACTGTTTTTCAACCAAATATTTGTATTATTATTTATTTGATATAAATTACAATTAATACTCAAGATATAGTCCATTGTTATCTACTGTCATTAGCCATCTGCTAGCCAATTGCTCGATCCCACGCTGATACCATTGTTTGGGATGGCTCTCAAAAAATTCTTGGACCGCAATTTCAACTTCCCCAAAATTATCAAATTTTTTTTCTTTTAAGAAAATTAGTGATGGATCCGAATAAGTAGAAATCTGATAGTGCAAGGTCTGGACTATATGGCAGATGAGGCATGAGTTTTTCAGGCAAGGGTTTTCAATAAATTTCTTTTACACAAATTTCTTAGCTTTTAACTAATTGCTGAGGAGTCTGTTTGTGAGGAACCAATCTACTGCTCTTTTTCACCTTCCTCATGAGAGTATATGGTGACTAACAATATCTTTCAACATACCACTCTCCCTGGCAAGTTCGCGAGTACTTGTCGACGTATTTAACTCAACAGCTTCCTGCAGAACCTCATCAATATCCATTAATGGTCGCCTGGAGCCCTTTTTCCTTTCCAACTTCGTATCTCCACATCTAAATTTTTTGAACCAGTGCCGTGCATTGATTGCACTGGTCAAGGACACCTTCCCCTTCATATTTAATAGTTTCATGAGTTACTTTAGCGGCTGTGAAATTTATTTTCCAGTAGTGCCTTAAAATTACAAGAGGTTTCTGGGACACTGTCATGTTTCTTCTTTGAAATGAATAACCGAGGCTTTTTTTGAAGAACTCGAATGGGATTAAACAAGCTTAGAGAATGCTCTAAAGGGGTTACTAAGTATTGCTAAGTATTACATAGGATTAAAATATTTACAGTCCTTGAAATCTTGAATTTTATAAAACAGTCATTTTATTTTCATAAACCTTATTACATATGAATGAAAAGCAGTGATGTGAACAATATTACATTTTTGAATAAATTTTATTTTTTCTTTCTGTTATGGGTGGCTGTTCATTCCGTATGGGAAAGTTATTAATATGTGTTAACAATATATAACAACAATTAACAATTAACAATATATAACAATATTGCCAGAAGTTGCTGCCTCCTCTCTTAAGTCATTAGATCACTGCTTTATATTTTAATTATAAAATATTAAATTAGGGATAAAATACGAAAGCTGAAATTGGGTTTCTAGCTGGGATAACTCAGTAGCAGTTTTAGTCATTTGATTGCAAATAAAATTGCAATTGCTGCCATGGCGATTGGGGTGAATCAACCTTCCATTCCTCTTAAGGCCATGTGACATGCTTTAAGGGTTAAGGGATGCTTTATTATGTATAGTATTATAAAGCATTTATATATAGTAAAATCCTACATCCACAAAAAATACATAACATTTCACTCTTCCTCTCAAAATCACCTCATTGTTTTATCAGTTTCACTAAAAACTTTATAAACAATAAATCAAAGCCATTATCAAGGAAAATTCAAAGAAAGTAAACATTTATTATAAAATTTGCTCAATTATAATAATGTGCAGTATTATAATTTCATACGTTGTGAGATCGGTTAATTTAACGCTTAACATTGATTTTTTTTAAATCTGGGTTAACCAGTAGATTGCTGTGCATAAAAATGCAAAAATGATTTTAATTTATTGGTATTTTAATTTAGGGCCTCCAAAAAATGTCTATCACCGACCCCAAACAATCTGTAGGTACACCACTGAATTGTTGTATTATAATCTAAACTAGTATTTCCTCAATTATGTTTAATTGAATATTATAAAATTATGATAATTATTTTGAAATATTTTAACTAAAGCTATACAGTAACATTTTTGTGTGATGTATCACACAATTTTCACTTACCACCCCACTTAATAAATGACTACATTAATCAAGCTTGCTATACTAAATATTGGTGTATTTAATCATAAATACAAACTTAATGCATTTAATATAAATTATGATGACGATGTTCTGTTGGCTTTGGTGGAAGAAAATCCTAGAACTGTTCAGGAACTTCCAGGGAAACTGAACCTTAGCAAATCGACTGTCAATGGTCATCTCAAGGCGTTTGGAAAGGTAAAAAAGCTTCAAAATAGGATTCTACACACATTAAACGACCGCCAAAAAAAACAAAACAAAAAAACAACAGCGTTATGAAGTTTGTGCTACCCTTCTTTGCCGAAACAAAAACGACGCTTTTCTTTCCAGAATTGTAACTTGTGATGAAAAATGGGTACTTTAGACGTCCAAGGGGATAACAGTAGACGTCCTGAACAGTGGCTCCACAAAGTTGAAGCAGCAGAACATTTTTCAAAGCCCCAACTCATCAAAAAACGTTATAGTTACTGTTTGGTGGACTTCATTTGGTTTGATACACTACAGCTTCTTAAATCCTGGAGAAACCGTCAATTTCGAATCGTATTGTAATCAAATTATTGCAATGCATCAGAAATTGGCAATAATGAAGCCATCTTTGGTCAATCCGAAGGATCGTCGTTTGTTGCATGAAAACGACCGGACACATATCTCACGTGTGACGTCACAAAAATTGTTAGTGCTTGGATATGAAACTGTCACATCCACCCTACTATTCGGGTCTCTCGTCTACGGATTAACATGTTATTCGGATAAAAGGTGTCATATTAAACACTATGTTTAATATGATACCTGGACCACTACTTACGGAACAAAAAATTTAATCGACAAAGGGAATTAGTATATGCGTTTTTGGAGTTTATCAATTCTAAAGATGAAAAACTCTATCCCGAGGGAATAAAAAAGTTGCCAACACGTTGGCAGTAATGTATTGATAGTAGTGGAAACTATTTTGGTTAAATAAAAGTAAATTTTTTTTATCTTTTTAAACTAAAATCCTGCATTTTTTTCGGACAATATAATTGATGTTCTCAGAAAATGAGCTTCACTGTTTTTTTATTTTGTTCTCCATTATGGAGAAACTTTTCAATCAAAATACATACCTCAAGGCCGTCTGCGTCCGTGTCCGGTATGCGGGAGACTTTAGCACTATTAAATTATTTAAAATTTGGTGGGATTTGTAAAATTGTTCTCGGTAGAAAAGTGCCCTCTAAGAGAAGTTTCACTATATGTTGTATTCTCCGCCTCGCAGTAATTGAGACATAATAACGCCTATGATTTCCTTTACTTTATATTTCATGTAGGGATAAGTGAAAATAAAAACACTGCGTGCGTACGTGTGTCTCTAATCGTTTATTGTCTTTTAATTATTGTTAAAACAATAAAAATAAAAACAGAAACGAATATTTTTTAATTACTGTTATTAACCTAAAAGTAAAATTGATCTTGAAATTTTCTCATTTCTTAACTAAGCCGCCTGTTGCAAGTGCTACCTTCGTGACCACGTATAATCCTGGACTTGGCTCATATTTCTTTTCGATCTGTAGTCCTCCGTCTGGTTTACATCAGCTCTTTGATCCTAAAATAGAGTCATCGGCCTCTGTTTCAATTAGATGTATCCTTTAAAAACATTCCGACCAATAAAGAAGAGCAATTGACCTAGTGAGGGAAGACACGCGATAGTAGGTGGCTTTGAAAGGCCGATTCTGATTGGCGGAGGAAAGGCCCCACCCCCTGGGATGGTATCAGTTAAACTGTTGACAGTTGCCGGCTCGCCTTCGTGAGGTGTGTGTGGATTTTCCGTTGGAGGATCTCGTTCTATAAAACTTCGTACTCAGGTAAGTGGGTCGCATATCCAATTAACTCTTTATGGCTTCCAAACCCGTTCCCCATGCTGCTCCTCGTATTTTATTTCGGATTATCAATTTTGTGATGGCTTGCGACAGGGTCTTTTGCATAGATATAGCGCTCGTTTGATTAGTCCACTCAGCTTGTAATAAAAAAAAACATTGTCTGATGTTTTCGATTTATCGATTATTTTTATTTCCATGCCTAACTAGACGAGATAACTATTTTTTAACCTTTTTTCTCTGTGCTATATTGAATTTTCACTTATGCGCTTAAAGGCAGTAAATACAATTCCATTTATTCGATCTTCATTTTTAAAAATTCAAAATCAAAACAAAAAATCAATGTAAAGTACTATAACTTAGAAGTTACATCCGCAATCACTCAATCCATTGCACAAAAACAATTTTTTTTAATGATATGAAGTTAATTCCAAACACAGATTTAAAACAATACAGTCTGACATAACCAAATAACGTCCACTACTAATTTTCGGTATTTTTTAACGTTTTTTAATAATTAAATTGTACTGTGTAATGATTTTCAACAATTGTATTTAATTCTACTTAATTCAATTTTTGGTAATTTTAGTTTGTTATAATTTTGTTGTTTGGAAAAATTCTACAGATTATTTTTCAGTTTTGAGCAGAAATATGAGATAATTAAAGTTTCGAAACGTCACTAAAATATATTTATTTATTTGTAAACCGTAAATCAAAATCTTCAGGAAAAAAAAAAATATATACTTTTATACACCATTATTATTATTATTATTATTACAAGCGTGTAGAAAAACGTAGTAAAAATCAAAAAGATATTTTTCAATAAATTCCTCTTTTTCTTAATTATTTTCTTTTAAAATATTAAATTACTTTCAGCCAACTTGTTGCCCTCTTTCAATTTCTCAAAAATGTGATATTTTTATTGTTGCTATTTTATATATTATTATTATTTTTTTTTTTTTTGGAGCAGGTAACGTTGCCCAACATATAATATATTCATATAAATATATATATTATAGTTGATTATTTTTGTACCAGAACATTAGTCAAGAACAATATTTGTCAAATACAAAATGTTATATTTTTCTATAATTATTTATTATAAAACCGTAATAGGTTGCTTCTTAATGATAATCAATATTTAGATATAATGAAAAAAAAATTTATGAATTTAGATACTTTTGGTATTTTAACATAATCACAAACATAATACCGATATTTTGATCAAGTTAAAATAAGTCAATGAAAATAATGAGGTGATTTTAAATTTCGTATGATCTGAAAAAAAAAATGAATTCTGATTTATATACGAATTATTAGAGATAGCAACAACATTTACGAATTCAAAAGTGGTCGTGGGTGTCTTTTTTAAAAAAAAAAAAACGTAATTTCAATTTTTGGAATAATTTTATATTACATACTCCATATTTTTTTTTTCGAAACAGAACAAGATTTATTATATAAATAAAGAGTATTTACTAGTTTGTTCTTGTGAATAATTGTCATAGTGTATTTGTCGGTAAATTAATAGCAATTTGATACGATAATAAGTAAATGGAGGAATTAATTTTTACTTAAAATAACAGACCATAATACATGTACAAATTACATTTGGCTGTAATTAATATAATATAATAAACAATAGAACTATAGAATTTAGATATAAATACTTGACAGAGATAAATGAGAAATGAGGGAAAAATTATATTTTAAAAAAGAGATTTAGTTTATGTACTTTATTAGAAGTTTCTAGTGAGTGGTGGGGGAAGCGGAAAGCGCGAACTCCCAACCAACCAGCTGCTTGTATTCTCTCTAATACAATTACACGGTCTCCACTATTCGCTGTAACGAAATCTATTTTTCTTTTCTTGATATTATTTGAGTCGGTTCGGTTTGATGCGATTTTATGAAGTTTGCTTGAAGATAGATTTAAACATTTGTAAAATGTTTCAATGTTTGTATTGTGCTCGAAGTTTTTTCCCGATTTCGTTTTCGAAATATCCCTGGTCTAATCAATTCGGTATTATCATACTCTGTTTTTTTATTGGAGGAAAAACAAAAATGGATATTAAACGGTAAGTTTAAAATATATTTGAAATTGTGTTTTTATGTTTTTTTTAATTTACTTATCTTTAGGTTACTCTATTTTTTATTGTACTTAGTTTTTTATATTATTATTTTACTTTTGTTAATTTTATATTTTCTGTATATATTGTGTGAATGTGTTCATATATCAATCACTATAATTATTGTCCACGTGACAGATTATTATATTTCTAAATTAATAAAAAAAGATAAACAGCTATAATTGTCTTTGATTAAAAGTAGTGGTATTAAAGATACCTCAAAATATGAAGTGTTGTACTTTGTAGTAATGCGAAGATAATACCTTATAAAATTATTTTAGTGTCTAAGATGGGTAGATCATATTCTAATATATTTTTATTTTATATTTATATTATCCGATATTATACATAGAAATTATTTTAAAGAATAATTTATGGAAAAGGAAATAGGAAATTTCGTTGTGTCATGTAGACAATTTTTTTTTTTTTTTTAAGGAAATTTCTTTATTGTTGACAATCTGTCACATTCAAGGACAATGGTAATAGTGATAAAGAGTAGCCCGTTCATACTATGCACAATGAATAAAAGTAATAAACAGCAATAAAATAATACTAAACTTAAATGTATATAAACTAAAAGATACTAAACTAAACAAAAATAAACTAATCTAACAAAATAAATACTTAAAAACGTACATTATTTTATACAGAGAGAGAGAGAGAGAGAGAGAAATACTTTATTAAAAGTAATGCTGCCCTACTACATAGGGTTGCTTCGTACACAGCATACCTATCAATCCACAAGGACATTAATTTTATATTTCATTTTTCTATTTTTTATACATATATATGTCATATCTTTCCTTTCTTTCTCTCTTTTTCCTCTTTCCTCTCATAACAATACACTTACAAGTTATCAACAATAAAACCATATTAAATAATATACATACATTAAATAATATAAACATTTTTCCAAGACAAAAAAAAAAAAAAACTATTTCCCTGTTTCTCTCTTTTAAATTTTCAAACGCCAGGAACTCATTACAACATCGCAAACATACATAACACAGCAGTTCCCAGAGTGCAGACAAAAAGACAGGACGACAACGGATCAATTCAAAATTTAATAAACAATTATTACCAGATGTCCTCAATCGGTATAAATATGATAGTGGATGATTCCCAGGGAGTCCAAAATAATATTTTCGGCCAATACCGCGAGCTCCCCAACATCAACACCTAGTTCTTCGAGAAAGCTCCTTGTTCTTTCCGGGATCGTTCCACGAGACCCAAACCAGAGGCCTCTCACGGTGAACTCTCTCTCTCCGAAGGTCTCGCGGAATTTCTCTTTTAGGAAAGGGATGCATTTTTCGTATATATTCCTCTTTTCCCTTTCCACTTCACCCGCCTGATCGAGGTCGTTGCTCTCAAAGCGGACAGTTGGATCCAAGATTAGCGCTGTCCTTCCTGTTCTGGGAAACGCGACAATATCCGCATATCTTGTAGAGCCTTCACTGTCTATGCAATAGACCTCGTCAAAGCAGGGGAATTCCTTTTCTCTAAGGAGCCTCATCACCTCGAACTTTACCCTATGGTGCCGGCGTGTTATGAGGAGGGAATTGTTGGGGCATTTTCCCAGCACATGGGCTGGTGTTTCCGACTCTCTGCCGCATTTACGACAGAGGGACCCAACTTCCTTCGACTGTCCACTCTCTCCTGGGACTCCGCGTAAAGGTGCGTAATTGATGTTTAGTTTTAATGCGTTGGACCATTCCGACCCCGAAAGCACTTTTTTCTGGCATATGTATTTATTGGCTTTCGGGGTCTCTTTAAAGTGTCGAACTCCAACGCCTTGCCACCTGCAGCTGGCCCACTCTTCAAAAGAATTTTCTCTCAGCGACTGTCGTAGAGCTCTCACGCTTCGGTGGCCCTGATCCACTCCCAGTCTTTCCGCACATTCCGCAATTTCCGCATTATAATCAAATGTGGACTGGAACAGGGAATCCGGCACATTAGACAGCCGCTGGGCAATGGACCAATGCTGCAAAGGAGCCTCCCATTGACAGCGGATCAGTCCCAATCCACGAAACCTCCTCGGTGCATAAAACATCGCCGTTGATGCATTAGCAGGGAGCCCGATAATGGCCTTGACACTCCTGCGGATATTTGTATCAATTCCTTCCAATATCGCAGGACGTATCTTTGTGAGGGGCGCCGTCTGAAGAGGGTAAGTAAGTCCCGGGAACACGTACTGGTTCACAACGTTGATCTTCTGCTCCGGCTTAAGAAGGCAAGAGCTAACCAATTTGTCCAAGTTGTTGTTTAATTTTGTCACCATTTCCTCATTTAATACCAGCTCTCCCGAGAACGCACATCCTAAATACTTTATAGTTTCACTTGGCTTTGTTGATGCTATAACTTCTCCGTTCTCTAGGGAGAGCTTTGTTTGTTGCAGCTCTCCTTTCTTTAAAGAACGGTTTTCCTTTTTTGTGTTCATTGTATTAATACAAGTGTTTGGAATTTTCAGTATTTGAAAATTTAAGGAATGAATCAAAAATATTTCCATTCACTTGTGGAAATAACATAGAATTGACATTTTTGAGAAAAATGAATTGTATATTTACTTATTTATTTTTTTAAATTATTTTGAGTTAAGGTATGCCTTAACTCCAAGAGTTTTCGTAAATAAAATTGTAGGTTACAATGAACCGAAGCTATTCACGAAGTTTCTGGCGGATGTTAAAATTTGATAAAAAGGGGTGTGTGTACCACGGATTAACATGCATCACTTGTGAATTCAGGATTTAATTTTTTGGGGGGGGCTTCAGCCCGAAAGCTTTTTTTTTTTACATATATAACGATGATTAATTTGAAAAAAAAAAGAAAGAAATTAACTTAATAGTGTTTAAGTGATTCTTGAAGTTCTATTAAATGTAATTACACGAACAATAATAATTTAAGCGATAGTTTTTAACATTTTTTCTATAAAACATGATTAAACTTTACCATTTTTTGGGGGGGCGCTTCAGCCCGAAAGCCTCTCCCCCCCCCCTTAGATTCGTCTGTGACATGCATTAAAAAAAATGTATACAAATTTATAATTAGGGTTCTAAGCTGTTTAATTTCTAAAGATTATTTTGTTTTTTTTAATAATTGTTTTTTATAGTTCATATACATAGTTTCAGGTAAACAGAAAATATATACTCATTGCGAAAAAAAGATAAAATAAATAAATTAAAAATACTAAACATTATTACTTATTTTACATCAAATTATTCTGCTTTAGATCTTGCTAATTATTTATACAATAGTTTATTATTTTTTCTGAACGATCCTCTCATAAAAATCTTCTAATTGATTGAGCGATCAATGATTCGGGGAATGCCGGTGAATCACGATCTCTTTCCTTCCCTTAAACCATTTTCCAATTTTTGACTTATTCTGGTTTTCCTAATGTTTTATTATGTACTTTGTTTTAAACCTCAAGGTAGGGTCTTGTTAAAGGATTGCAATCGATCTAAAAATCTAACAACGCAAAACTATCCTTAAATTCACTAAGATTTTTTTTCTCGAGTAGTGTCAGTTGTTCACAATATTTTATTTTAAGTTAAAATGTTTCTTCGCTTCTTTATATTCTTCAACTGAAGTTGTACTATTTAAAATTTTTAAAACCTAAAATTTCTGTTGTTACGGTTACACATTAAAAAGAATGTACCCCCCCATAATTATTTCCATTTAATATGATTTCATAAGATTAAACATGAAGTTATAGAAAAATATATAAACCATATCAATAGGGGAATGATGAGTTCAAGACACATACTATGTTAATAATTGGAACAACCTATACCTTGGAGGAATTTCAGCTAAACATTCAAATACATATAGATATTAAACTTCACTAAACAACTGTGCCTCTCATATCATCTGTTTCAATTTGCGCTGTGAAGATTTGTATCAAGTGTCCAATGAAATGCCCTCTTTGTTCGATTTGCTTGTTCGGAAAACACGACGTTACTCTGCAGATGTTTCGACTTCTTGGACCATCTGTTCAATTATCGTACAAGAAACCGTTCAATCCATGGAGATGTCATGATTCGAAAAATCTCAAGTTCTCCGACGTATAATGTTTTGGGAGTTGAGGCTGATTATTCTTTTGTAAAAGAGAGTATTCCCAACGTTTCCATCTTAAATTCATGGTGTTGAAACCAAATTATTGTCAAAAATCTCTAAAGTTCAACATACGTCATGAATTAATAGAGAAAATTTCTGAAGGAATAATTTTTTGAAGTATGATTCTACGATTTTTTTTTTCTGCATTGTAATTTTACTTGTAATTACTTTTTACTTTTATTTTACTTTTTTTATTGTAATTACTTGTAAATCGAAATATATTTATAAATGTAAATATTTATATTATTTAAATAAGTTTTAGAGCACTCATTTTTATTTACATAGTTTTATAATCCACGACCATTTTTACATCAAGCACGAATCTTCATTTTATTTTAAATAAAAATAATTTTTACGTAAAATAAATTTCGGTTTTATTTTCTCTGGTCGTTTCTGATTTATTTTTGTTACTTACAGGTAACAAGTGACCCGTAAAAAAACTGCTGTTGACTATAGAAAATTCACTTAAAATATTATGGCACCAAAGCTAATAAATATTACTGAAAAATGTATTTTTTTAAATATATTCTTACATTTATTTTCAAATAAAATCGTATTTTTTGGGAAAAAAATATGTTCAATAACAAAGTCAAATGAAATATCGATAATAAAATTTTGGATAATTTTATCTATATTACAGTATACTGAAAGTAATTGTTTAGATTTTCTTTAAAAATTTTTAATTAATTTTAATAGTTCGCTTAGTAATTTTATTTAATATGTTTTTGTCGTTGAATATATGTATTTATTTTCATAATATTCTTGCCTGTTATCATTAGCTGGTTTCATATTTTACTAAGCACTTTGATATGTACTTATAGTTTTTAACATTCAATATTATTTGTTGACGTTTCTGTATCAGAATACTTATAGAAACTGCCTAATTGCTGGCGTACGTTGATATGTTATTTTATTATTTATTGAGTTATATTACATTATGCCATAATAAAGGATATTTGTAACAGTAATAAAAGAGTTTATTCACATCATATCTACAATAAATATAAACAAATTAAACTGAATAACAGCGAAACAACAAAATGAAAATAAACATAAAAGAAAATTAAACTAATCAAAATAAGAACATAAATACAGACATATTTTTATAACATATTTACAAATATTCATTCAGGAGAACTCCGAGCAAATCCCCCTTCCACCACCTCTGAATGGAAAAGCAGAACTTAAGGAGATCCCAGCACTTCTCACTCAGCAGCGTAACTGGTATTAATTACTGAGAAAAGGCGCTATGACCACAGACATACATGGCTTGAGTGGAGAATCTAGCCATTGCGAGAACTGCAATACATGCTCATTTACAAAAGGTCTGGAGGCAACTGCACTTATACCTTCGGGGAGGGTTGTAGAGAAGGGTGAAGTTGTATAGTGGATTAGCGCAAGCGGATTTGGATGAGATGTAAGGTTCCGGTGAAATTGAAAGAATTTTTCAGGGACAGGTCTAGGACAAAGGGGATATTAAGGTCATTGTGTAGAGTTTCATTGGCAACATAGAACGGAGCATCCACTATTGTTTGAAGGATTATGAGTGAATGGATTAGATGCGTTTGATGTTAGGAAATTTTGCTGTCTCTCAAAGTTCTAATCCATAGTATTCGTATTACAGAAAATTCAAATATATATGTACAACTAAAGAAGTAAAAAAAAAAAAATTAATTAATTAACTTTATAAATCGATTGACATCACTTGAAGGTGTGGTTTGTCTTATTTAAACGGGATTGAGTTTTGAAAGTAGCAGAAACATTTTATGCATTGCCTCGTTAGGATGCAATTTAATTATGGTTCAACAGATTATAGGCTTGCAACAAACATAATTCCTAAATAATTTTAGACGTTAGGGTACGTGGAATGAAAGCCGTTCCCTGCATGTTATAAAATTTAAAACTGGTTTTCCAGTTTATCTCAAGATCTGCACCTAACAGGACGGTTGTCAAAGACTACATATTTGGTCAATGCTAACTGGGGAAATTTATTGTAAAGAGACATAAGAAATAAAACTATATTTCATGAGAGCCCAAGGAATAAATTTAAAACGTATCAAAATGGAAGCTATTGATTTAATATCAATACCATATAAAGAATTTAAATTGGCTCTCTCGATTTTTTCACGAAAAATTAGAGCCCATAAAAATATAACAATAAAAAAAATTTGTTTGATAGTGTTAAGGAGAAGGAATTTTTTTTTTTAACTACTTGTAGAGAAAAATAAATAAAATATCTGGTGTGATATTTTACGACTTTCCTAACTCTTTTAGAAAAGTTTGTATATCCTTACATATGTCCATCAAGAAAAAAAAAATTGAATTAGATTTATTTTCCTGAAAACTGATCAAAGAAAAGATTTGAATTGGATTTATTTGATAAACTAAAGCAATGTAAACCGGCCTAATGTAGACCAATGTAAAAATTTCAATACCCTCTTATATTGCTGATCGAACACTTTTTGCCACAGCCTAATTTTGTCAAACAATAATTTCTGTTAAAAGTACAGGTAATAGTGAAGCTTGTGTGATGCAGGCAACAGATTTTCTTACTTTCACTTAGTTATCTTTTTTCTCTCATTCACCCCTTTCTGACACCAGGATAAATAACAGCAGGATATAACCCGTAATCTTACATTTGAAATTGAATAGCTGTAACTTCGTTAATAATTGTATAATAGTTTTTTAGGGAATTTCACCACCTTCCAAAAACACAGGCTAAAATGTGTAGAAAATAGAATAAGTTGTATCATCGCTAATACTGGTTTGATTTTTTATTTTTTTATGTTGATAATTTAATTACCTTTCAAAAGTTTTCTTTATAAATTTTACCATAGAATATATACTTAGCGAGTTAGCCCCCAAAACATTTTTCTTTTCTTTTTAACTTTTTTGCTGAATTTTCTAGAGAATTTAGTCAAGGTATGGAAATTGGAAGAACAATTATTAGAGCATTATAGGAAAGTTTCATAAAATCGTTTGAGGCGTTTTTGCAGTGCAGTCTATAGAAAAACATGTTTTTCATTTATTGTGCAGCAGCTATCGCGCATGGAGCACCTAATTTCTCTCAGGCATCATTGTTCAAAATCCTACAAAACAAAATAAGAAGCAACAAAATCTGTTCTCTAGTTCTCGGGAAAATCTTGGCACAGACAGACAGACCAATTCAAGTTAAAAAAAAAAAAGCCTGATTTTCTGATGAATATTTTATTTAAATGTGGGTCTGATAGCATTCTTTATTAATACAAATATTAGAATTTTTTATTGCTCCCAGTTTTCAAGAAAATTAATGAAAGTTTTCACATTTTATTTGTAGTAGGTGACACATTTACTTTTGAATAAAAATAAAATCGATATTTTTTAATCGTGATCAATAGTAATAGTCCGTCGTACATACCCCATTTCATAGAATTATTAACGTCCGCCTGAAACTTCGTAAATAGATTAATCTCATCGTAACTTACAACTATTTTGTTTACGAAAACTCTTGGAATTGGGGCATTTTCAATCTGGAAGGGGACAAACTTTGTCTATTAAATTAGGTACTAAAAACTTGTACATATCCATTTGCTTTCTACTTGGATCGTAGGATAATTAGATAACAACATCGAGAAAAAAAGTAGCCTTTAAAGATATTGTCCTATATAATCTCGTAGCCAAACGGCTCAATATTTTTGAAGGCCACCTTTTTTCTCGATTTTGTTATCGAATTATCCTACGATCCAAGTAGAAAACAAACGGCTATGTACAAGTTTTTAGTACCTAATTAAATATACAAAGTTTGCCTCTCTTTTAATTGAAAATGCCCCAATTCCGAGAATTTTTGTAAATAAAATAGTTGTACATTATGATGAGATGAAACTATTTACAAAGTTTTAAACGGATGTTAATAATTCTTTATTTTACAGCGATCAAACAGCTTTTTTCGATTTGTATAATGCCCTTGATTTAAAAAGGTGAGAACCGAATTTTTCTTATTACTTTTTTCTTTCTTTACTACCCTCAAATAATAGTTAAATAAAATTATGTATAAGATAATTAATAAAAACGACTATTGAAGAATAAGGCTTAAAATATTGGGAACATTTTATAGTTTTTTTTAATAAATTACTTTTCGATCTAATACTCTTAAAGCAGGCAAATTAAAGCTTATCAGAAATCCGATAGTAAAAAATTGTATTCCTTCTACCATTTTCAATAAATTACTTCTAAAACTATAGCTTTTCACCAAGTATATTTTATAGAAGAAATAATGTAATATATTTCGTGGTTTCTAGAAAAGGTCTTCGACCGTTCGCTATAGAGGCTTATATTTATTGCACAGCCTTGTATCGATTTATTGTTTATCGATCCATCGTTTTGTGATGTCAATTTTATGAAAAATTCCTAACTTAGATAAAAGCTTTGTCATAGTCCGTACTAGTTTATTTAATATAAAATCTACAAAAAAAAAATTGTATGGGGGGCAGGAGGCCGTACTTTAATACTTTTGGGCGAATGAGCAATTTTGTCTGATGAAACTTGGATATCTGAAACATGATATGTGTTGGTTATTTTCGGAATTTTGGTGGGTGGCCTAGCGGACTAACGCACGTGCAATATATTCGTTGCCTAGCTACCTGATAAATCGAATATTACGAGTTCGAATCCTACTGCCAGGGGGCTTTTAACTCTGGCATTGATCCACCATCCTCTTCCCTGGCCCGGGAATAATTTCACATAGTCGAAAAGGTGGAAAAAAACGGATTGTGAGAGACTTTGGCTTTTAAAAGTATCAATATTTCCTGACAATTTATAGCTAATGAAACTAGACTTTTATAATTCATTGATGATCATTGATTAAACCACTCTTAAACCAATCTTCATCAGCATCGTCTAGTTATTGATCCGCTAAGAAAAATAATGATTTTTTTCTATCAGATACTTTTATAATATTTTTGTTTGATCCTGTATATCTTATATTCCACCAATTGATACAAAATCGTGTCCCAAGGAGATTATGGATTTAGTATAAGTTAACTGTAAACTGACTGACACCGGTTTGAACTAGAAACTTTCAAATTGGAGTTCAATCATTTTTATCTTTGGAATAAATTCGTTTTTACTGTTAAATTTAAATTCAAATCATCAAAATCTTCTCACATGTCTCACAACACGAATCGGCAACTTCGACGGTGAACAGGTTTTTGTTCAGTTATAGAAGTTACTTAATTTTACATTACAGCCATTAGATCCTCGTAACATGAACTATTAAGTTTTATGATAATTAATGGAACCAATTACCAACAGAAATAAAGTTAAATCCTCTGTCCAAACCTTTTCCGAGCTTTATATATTTATTTGTTATTGTTTACTAATTACAGGAGGTTCCAGTCAAAGTGAACATATTCTGATTTACATTTACTTTCAGTTTAAATGTTCTCCAGTTAATATTCATTACTATTTTTAGGGTCTCGCGATTCACAATTCTATTTCTCCCACACGGTTATTTTTTCATGAAGGTATATTTCATTCATGTTATCTTAAACGCTTAAATAGATTTTTCGTCAGGAATTCAGTACTTAAGATTTTTCTCTGTTTTAGTTTATTTTTTTTCAAAATTGAGGTTTTACGTTTCAGAATACGTAGAACCCGAAAATCGATTAAAAAAATTGTTTAATAATAATAAAAAAAAGTCAGAGGTCCCCCCAGAATGATCCACCTACCTCGACAGTACTATCCGCCCTTTCCTTTCAAGATGGCGGCTAAAAAAAACCTGTGTTGCTATAGACTGTATAAACGCATGTATCGAGTTAAATGAAACTTGGCTAAAATCTTCTCCTCGATGCCCTTTAAATATATGTATGGAACATAATACACCGAAAAGTACTTCCCTTTCAAGATGTAGGTCGAAAGACCTGTGTTGTAACGACTGTAGCGCCTGAACGAATGTACCGTTTACAATAATAATAATAAAAGGCTTAGCGAACCCGAAGGTTCGATGCCGACACCACCAATCGCTTATTACACACCTCCCTCCACCGTTCGCCGTCCAAACCCAGTCCCTTCAGATCGGCTTTAATGCAATCTTCCCACCTTCGCTTCGGTCTACCCCTCGGACGCTTACCATTCGGCACAGCAAATATTAATATTTTAGTAATTCTCTCGTTACTAAGCCCAACAACTTTACAAGCCCATTTGATTCGCCGCGACGAAATCACCTCAATTATATTACCCGGATACAGTTCACGCAACCGTCTGAACTCTCCGGTTAACTCATCCTTCTTCGGTCCGAATATTCTACGCAATACTTTATTTTCAAAAACCTTAAGACGCTGCTCATCCCTTAATGTAAGCGGCCAAGTTTCGCATCCATAAAGAACTGTAGGCAAGATAATGGTTTTATAGATTCTAATTTTTAAGTTCCGGGACAAGAGGCGCGAACTGAGTAGTTTTGTCACAGAAAAATAACAAGCATTTCCCGCCTTCAGTCTAACCTTAATTTCTTCTTCAATTTCGTTTTTTCTAGTTATCATAGAACCTAGATACCTAAATTTATCTACCTGTTTAAACATATTACCATCTATATCGATATCACCAGTAGTATCGCCATTTTTGCAGCTAATCATATATTTTGTTTTATCCACGTTTATTTCGAGTCCTAGTTTTTCACCGGCTTTCATTAACGTTGTCGTATTTAGTTTTATAGTTTCAACGTCTTCGCTTAACAGTACCAGATCATCAGCATAGTCCAGCACGGATGTTGTCCCACCCAGATCCAACCCTTTCTCGGTACGCATTACCTCCCTAATGGCATATTCTAATGCCAAATTGAACAGTACAGGCGAAAGGGAATCCCCCTGTTTTAAACCCGAGCGAACCTCAAATTTTTCCGACAGATTATTACCGATTCTAACTTTATTGAGTGTCTCCGTCAAGCACATCCTGACTAGATTTACTAGTTTTTTTTTTTTTTTTTACCGTTTACAATGAAACTAAGAAATAGTGTTATCCTTCGAAACCCTTAATGTTTATCTATATAATATAATTCAACGAAAAGAAGCTGAAGAAAAAGTTAAGAGAGGTCGTAAAATTATATTTGCGAACAACTCAAAAATTATACACTTTTTTTTATGTTGTTGGGTCATTTAGAAGTTTACGAAATTTCTTAAAAATATAATAAAAAAAAATTCATTGAAATCGACCAATTTGGTGCAAAGATATGCTTTTTAAATATTTTTCATATGTTCTACTGCAAAGCTTATATCCTTTGTTTTGGTTTTTAATATCCTCAAAGTGTTAACATCAAGTGAACCAATAGTTTTTTTTTTTTTATTTTATTTGAAAATTGGTTTTAATGAAATCTATAGTTATTTAGGAAAGCTATAAAAGGAATCACCTTTTATTTTATTTGTTTCTTGTGTTACAAGGAAAGTTATGTTACTTTTGATTCATTATTGTTTGGAAATAATAAACCATTGTGTAATAATTTGCTTATTTTTTTCAGATTTTGTTTAATATGTTAATATTAAACAATTAATTAAAATTTCTATTTCTCTCAGTTCTATTTCCTTCACATCATTAAATAGAATGCAAATATATTTCATGTAATCCGTCTCTGGATTTGTACCTTTAGAATCCATGGGCGTCACGATATTGCTAAACCATCTTGGAACGACGGATAATATGAAATAAACCGAAAAGTTTAAAGCAAAATGGTTGAATCTTATGCCTCTTAAATATAAAAATAATCATTAAGATATTATATTTACTACTTAAAACTTATAATTTTTAGCACAACCGTATGATCTCCTCGTCAGTGTTTACTTTGTAGTTTATAGTGAACCTATTCATAGGTTGGATTGAAGCATTTTTTCTTTTACTATGCAACTTAGAAACCGTCCGACGTTTTCGACTACTGCAGCACTTACTAGACAAACGCTCTAAGCTTTCAATCAATTACAAACGACTCATATATACGACAATAATAAGACCTATCTGGACTTAAGGAATTGAGCTTTGGGGGCTCCATTAAACCATCGAATTCCTCTCGTATCCAATCTTTACAATCCTAAATCCTTCGTAAAATCCTCAACGCTCCTTACTTTGTCACAAACGAAATTATCCATAAAAACCTTAATGTTCCATATGTTGGCCCAATCCAGATACCTACTCTTCCATAACAAACTTCAGTACCATCCGAACCCTCTTGTTTCAAACCTTGCTTCCTCCTCGATCCCTGATAACCCTCCGAGGCGCCTGAAAAGAAGATGGCCTCGGGATCTTCTAATATAGAACTTTACTTACCAACTTACCAAAACTTACAAATGGGTAGTTTCTCTTCATGTTGTACATGTCATGTTACCAATGTCACATTTACTTTACTCCCCAGATATATATATATATATATATATATATATATATATATATATAATATATATATATATATATATATTATTTTTTTTTCTTTTCAATTTGGTAATTTATATTTATTTTCCTTTCTTATGTACATATTGTGTGAATGAATACTGTAGCCCTAGTACCAATGCCCTTCAGCGTGGCACACTGTATTAATACGCAATAAAAAAGCAAATAAAAAAGCTTTATCTACTATTCTACTTTATCTGTCATTTACTATTTTTTCTTTTACTATCTGATTTGCATTTTATTTCCTTCATCTTATCTCCCATTCAACCATGATCAAGTGACATTATTTAAACTGATCTCTAAGAAGGAATTTTTAGCTATAGTCATTAGAATCCTATTTTGAAATCGATTGTGAAAAACAAAATAACGTTTGCATTTTGCACTTGTTTATATTAAATGTTTATTTGCAGCTGTCAACTTGTGTCGAAAAACAGCAAATGTGCTAGAAAACGAGAAATAATGACATATAAGGCATGGGGAAGGCATGGGGAATTTATTCATACTCCCCAGCAACTCTTTCCTGATTTGTTTCAATTATTTAGGTTGTCTAACGAAGGAGATTTCTCATCCATCGGCTTTTTAGTCTCCTCCTCATATCCAGGTATTGCCATGTCTCTTATTAATAGGTTGCAATGTCCGTTTAAATTTGTATAAATCGTTTGCAGTGGGTCATTATGTGTTGTTCGACTGTTGGAAGGTGGAGTTTAGTATGTCATGTACCAAGAGAAATTTGAAATTATAAAATAATACGAAATGGAAGAATGAATTTCTATTTTATAAAAATCATGAAATTCGATAGTGTCGGTATCATGAAGTCGATAGTTTGACATAAACATTCTATGACCTTCCTATAATAGTTTTCTGATCTCTGATCGGTGAATTACCGATTTGTTCTGCTTCAAGTACTTTTTTTTTTTCTTATAGCAATACTTCCTAATAAATCAAGGACAAGAGATCAGAACCGTGGCTTGATATTTTGCGAGTAACGTTATTCTATCATTAGCGAATTAGAATTTGAAAAGAGCGCGCTGAGACCAGCTCCACTTATTCATTCGCTAATTAGTGAAAAGAAAGGGGTCGTTGAGTCATAATGACCAACATTTCTCATTTAAACGTCATAATGAATGGACTTGTGATTCCAGATAGTTTTCATTCAGAATTTGTTAATAGGGTGTATATAAGAGATTTATTTTCTAAATATCATCCTAAACTACATTATATGCATTTTTGTATGTATAAAATTGTTTATTCGAATGAGGAGATTTTCTTACTAAAATATATAAATATAATATAATTATATTATATTACAATGTAATATAAAATATTATTTAATATTGAAATGTATTTATGTTTTTAATAACTAATCAATACTCAATTTTATATTATTTTTACTTTAATATTTCTATGCAATTTACACCTGAGCAACAGCGCATCTAGAATATTTCTTGTACTTTTATAAATATATATATATATTTATAAAAGTATATAATATATATATATATATATATATATATATATATATATATATATATATATATTTCTCTTTTTTTCTGTGTATTTATTGATTTTGTTATTATGGATAAAGATAGAAAATAAACTTAGTTCTGTGACGAGATCCCTTATGAATAACAGTTATGAACAAAAAAATAAAAACTAATCTGGCAAAAAAAATATATACAGTATCTTCAGTAAAAGTATATTAAAACAAATAAAAATAACTCCATTTAAAAAAAACAAAAAACAATCAGAAATCAGGTAAAAAATAAATAACAAAATAATTTAAGCATGGATTGATTTTTAAAATTAAAACCCTTGGATATTCTCTTGGCCATTTCTTTTTTAATCTGTGTCGTTCAGGTAACAGAGAGTAGGAAATAGAAAGAACCATAGAATTGGAGTGATTTTGAGTTGAAGAATGAAATGTTGTGTATTTGCCGTGGATACAGGATTTTACTGTTGGAGTATTTAAGTCGTGATGTATAATGTTATTTGAAATATACCAAGGTGCGTTAAAAAATTTTCGTAGAATTTTTTATTCTGCTGTTTGTATTTTGTTTATGTGTGTTTGTTTTGCCGAAGCCCGAAGTTCTGCTGCATAGGTCCATATTGGTCTCAGTAGAATGTTGTAGATCAGTCGCTTGTTTCTTAAGTTAAGTGAGGATCTGTAATCCTCTACTCAATTTAAACCCAAATTATGGCCTTATAATTTTCATTATTCATATTATTCAAAGTAATAAATTATTTTATTTTACACTAACTTTTAATTCAAATAATTATAAATGGAATTGTAACTAAATAATAAATGAATTGACAGTTATGACTATTATGAAAGGAATGTTTGTGATCGGGAGAAGTCAGCCCTATAGACCTCTACACACAGAAGGCGATGTGTCCCAGCGAAACGATACCCCTTGTCAGTATCGCTGTGGATTATCACCATGTGTGTGACTGTTATATTGCAATACATAGTAATACAACTATATCGTCATATCATCGCCGGCAGGAAGATCGTATCGTCGGGACATATCGCTGTCATTGCTCTGGGACCTTCAGTTAGTCAACTTGTGGTCTTCCGTTTGATACTTTTTAAAATGTTTATGTTATTCAATAATGTTGTAACTTATTAGAAATAAGTTCAATTTTTAACAAAAATGTATACTGTAAACCCCGATCTTTCTACCCACGTGACGGTCCTGTTTGTGATAATGTCATACATTTTTTTAAAAAATCACGATTTTTTCGGAGATACATCAGAGGTTTAACATTTTTTAATGATTTCAGCCAGTTGAAGAAGCACTAACACTGGGAAATTCTTTCAAAAGTTAATATCATGCTTTATTTTATCACTTCATTTTTAATATTTTTCACAAGCCGATATGCGGAAGGAGGAGAAGAAAGTTGAATAGGGATTTTCGGGGTGAAGTCCGTCCCGGAATGGAAAATTAATTTATTTAGTGAATATTATTTCATTATTAAGTGAATGTTTTTTCATTAGTCCATATTTTTTTATTTGAGTGATCTAAGAGAAATTCTTAAAGATGATATATACATTAATCCAAATATATTATCTTTTTAAATTATATGCATATTAAATGTGCGTATCAAGAAAGAATAAAATTGTTGTCTGAAAGCATTATCGTTGCTGTAATTAATTATCTTTTATTTTAAGTTAAAATTAACAGTCATTTCATAGGTAGTTTTATCTATAAGTAGATTTTTTTTTTTTTTTTTTAAGAAAATGTATATGGTATGCAATGTTTATGGCTTGATGTGGTATATTGTTGATGCTTTATAGGATTAGTGTTATGAAAAGGGAGAACAAAAAGAATGGAAAGATATATGTATATATATAAAAATTTAATATATAGTTATGTCCATATGGATTGATAAGTATGCTGTATATGAAGCAACCCTATCCAGTAGGGCAGCATTATATTATATATATATAGGGCAGCATTTGTATATGTGTATATATATATATATATTATCCAATATATATATATATATTATATATATATATATATATTATCCAATATATATATATATACATATACAAATGCTGCCCTATATATATATATATATATATATATATATATATATATATATATATATATATATATTTTATTATTATAAAAGGTATTACAATATATATATATTGTAATACCTGATGAATTGTTCTAATCGATGGTGAATGTTGATCGAACAGATAAAAGCGAACGAATAATTAGCTGGTTAAATGTAAATAAAAACAAAAAGTTTTTATTCATAACAGATAGTAGTGTTTGATAGTGATGATATAAGTATGTGACCCAGTTTTCAATTCGGCCTTGATAAACCTATCGGGTTCCGCTTTGATAAACCTGAGATTGTTTGAAACATCGTATTGTTAAATATTTTTATTTTTATTCATGTGAAATATTAACGGTCCAAAATCAAAACGAAATCTCTAAATTCTCGAGAAAAAAATAAAATAAAAAATAGGAAAAGTAATTTCCTTGGGCTTTCAAAAATCAAAGAAATCATATTCGTGGTATTTTAGTTTCTGAAATTATCTGTAGAGCTTCATGTTTTCACATTTATTGTTTCACCTTAAAAAAAAAATAGGATAGTTTTTCACACATGAACGCACTCATTTATGTTTTTTTTTTTTTTGTCTTCTGATTAATTTTTTGAAGAGAATTATTTTTTTTTATTTATTTACTGACATTAGTTATAATGAGGCAAGATCACATTCACACTTTATGTACAAACAAATATAAAATAAACAGAAGAAAAATGGCAAATAAATAATAGTCAAAAAGTATTTACAATAAATAAAGTAAAAATAAGGAAAAAAACAAGTACACGCCTATATACACTATTTACAATCAGGCGAAAAAGCTCCAAGGCAGGCTCGTCCCTCCAACTATGAGGGAAAATCGGGACTCCAGGAGATCCCTGAGCTACTCTTTCAACCGCACCACTGGTACTAAAGTCAGTGGAGATTGATCCAGAGCACTTACACAAAAGAGAAAATCTATAAAAAAGAATTATCTAAAGCCAACAGAAAAAATATTAGTGAGGAATTACTTGTCTATACTTTTTTAAACGAAGTTATTTTGCAACGAAGGCTTCTTTAATTAATTATACTGTTAACGAATGTTCTTATTTGCACAATCAAGTTCAGATAGTGTAGATTTATTCCAATATTTAATATGAAGAGGTACACCCGAAGTTATTGATATATTGTCATGGTTATTTACAAGTTGTTTTTTAAAGGATAAAATCATATTTAAAATCTGCTCTTTATTACTCATTAAAACTTTGTTAGAGCTAAGTGAAAGAAGATATGTGAGATTTTAGACAAAATTCTGATTTTTACTTGAAGTAGTATTTTAAATACTATTTTCTTCATAATATCTTGTGTAATTTTCTAAATCTTAAATTTTAACAGTTTTCGGAATTTGAGAAAAAAATAAATAGCGATTTAGTCCAAAGCAGGAATAAAAACATTTTCAAAATAATTACTATTTTAATTTTTTTTAAATTACTTTTAGTGAACATGTTTTTGACCAATTTCGATCGATATATTCTTTCCAATAATAGTGAAACTTTAAATATTTTTTTAAATTATAGTAGAATAATACAGTTTTGACTTTTCAATTTTTTTTATATATATTTATTTTTATTAATTCATTACACGTCCATAATGAATTTTGGGTACAATCGAAAAGCATGATTTCATGACGATCAACGAAAATAAAAAAATATATAATTGTGATAAACAACCTAATTATATTTATTTATTTTTCGAGGGATCTTGACATAATTATCAGATTTAATCAAAAAATGATTAATTAAATGTAAATGGCTTTAAGGGCGAAACGTTATGTAATATGGAAGAAATAAAATTTCTTGTCAAAATTAATTATTGATTTTTTATTAATGACATAAAAAAATCTGTGGGATTTTTGGAGCCTTTATATAAAACATTGATCTTTAATTCATTAAATTTTAGAAAGAAATGATATTTAAAATAATTTAACAAAAAAAAAAAAGAAAGAAAATGTAATATTAATAATCGTGTGAGCATTAATCTGATCCATTAAAAAGTTATTTAACAACACTGAGTTATCTTTTTTTAAATTATAGTAGAATATTAAATTTTGACTTTACAATTTTTATATATATATTTATTTTTATTAGTTCGTTACACGCCTATGATGAATTCTGGATACATGCATGATTCCACAACAATCAAGGAAAATATATAATTATGATAAACAACCTAATTTTATTTATTCCTTTTTTGTGGGATCTTCACATAATTATCAGATTTAATTAACAAATGATTAATTAAATGTAAATGGCTTTAAGGGCGAAACGTTATGTAATACAGACGAAATAAAATTTCTTGTCAAAATTAATTATTGATTCTTTATTAATGACATAAAAAAATCTGTGGGATTTTTGGAGCCTTTATATCAAAACATTGATCTTTAATTCATTAAATTTTAGAAAGAAATGATATTTATAATAATTTAACAAAAAAGAAAAAAAAAAAAAAGAAAAGAAAGGAAAGGCCATATTAATAATTGTGTGAAGATTTATCGGAACCATTATAAAGTTATTTAATATTTAACAACACTTAGTTATCTCTTTTTAAAATAAAACACTTATAAAACACACCAACCGCTACAAGCCAACTGGAACGTGAAATGATCGGATATGGGGCTCTTGAAATGCTCCAAAATATACTTCATTCCAAGCGGTTTAGTGGGTCCACTCAATCATTCCATTATTTCATTTGGAGTGATAGTCATCGTTCTCCTTTAGTCTTATTGTATTTATTTTGAATTTGTTCTATGGAGACTTATTTTTATACGTTTCACACAGTTCATTCCAAATATCTTAGAGAATGAAGAGTGAAGGTTCTGCCTCAGTTTCGAATATACAGGCAGCACTAATGATGTCGATTGCTTATCTATACGTGAGATAGGAGCAGTGGATAGACATGTGGTCAGGACTGGAGCACTCGAGAGAAGAAGGCTGTGAAGTGTCTTAAGACAACTCTGACCGCTATCCTTGAACAACAGACCCAAGAACGACTCCTAAGACCTCGCTAAATGGTCCTTTCATTCATGAATTTTTTACGGCTCGCATGCTAAGGACGTCCCGCCTGGATCGTATATTGTCATTCAGAACGCAAACCCTTATCGATCTCTCCCAAACTCGTATGCGGGATTATTTTTGTAACAGTTGGTAGTCTTCATTGTTAGTCTAAAAGATTTGTAATATCTGTAATGCCAACAGAAAAAAAAAATATATCGAAAATATATCTTCGGAAATACTAGTTAGAAAGTATACTTATAATATATCGTTGGAAAGCGAAGAATTTTAGAAGAATTTAATATTCTGTCACAGGGACAGAATATCATATGTCTCAGGGATCCCTGATAACCCTCCGAGGCGTCTGAAAAGAAGATGACCTCGGGATCTTCTAATGTAGAACTTTACTCACCAACTTACCAAAACTTACCAATGAGTAGTTTCTCTTCATGTTGTACATGTCATATTACCAATGTCACATTTACTTGTTGTATTTTCTATGTAATACAGTTGTAAATTACATTAAAAAATTTTTTTTATTTATTTAGACGTATAATATTCTGTCACAGGGACAATAATTATATTGATAAATGGACACATTCACACCGTATATACACAAAAATAAAATAATTTCTAAAAACTAACATTGTCTAACGTAAATCACATGTTTTCAAGAAAATTAAATGAAATTCGCAAACTAAATGTTAACTTTTAGAATAATTTTTAGGTTTGAAAAAGTATTTAAAAATCTACCTAAACAAGGCAACGGCATTGTTTAAAAAACTATTTCATTGTACCTGTGTTAATGAGGAAGTGAAATATAAAAATATTTCATGGATGTATAATATATATATTTATAACCTTAAATACATTTAATGTAGATTAATAATTCTAGATCTGATATAATATTTAAATAATTAAGTATTCCGTAATTAAGTACGTCCGTTTATTCGAAAAATCGTCATTTAACCTTTTAGAAAATTAAATTAGTGAAATTAAATTATTAGCAGTCCTTTCTCCCCTTTCACCGTAAATTAAAAAAAAAAAGAAAACAAGAAATATAAATAATTTCTGAGTAAATTTATCACTGCAACAGGTTGATGTGGGCGTGATGGCCGAGAGAGCTAAAGCGTTTACAATACATTCGTTGTCTGGCAACCTGATAACCTGCATTTAATTCTAGAATTAATCCCGCGTCCTCTCCCCCGAAGTGAGAAAAGTCCCTTATAGCAGAAAAGCAGAGGTACAGAAGAAAAAAAATCTGGTGTGTCCACTCACACGAATTTCATACCTATTTCAGAAAATTTAATCTTTCTGGAAATTGATCAAAGAAAAGATTTGAATGCGATTTATTTGATAAACTAAAGCAATGTAAACAATCTTAAGGTAGATCAGTGTAAAAATTTCAGTATATTTTAACATTATTGACCAAAAACTTTTTGCCAAAGCCTAATTTTGTCAAAAGATAATTTCTGTTAAAAGTAGAGGAAATCGTGAAGCTTGTGTGATGTAGGCAACAGATTTTCTTACTTTCACTAAGTTATTTTTTTTTCCACCATTCATCCCTTTCTGACACCAGGATATGTACCCGTAATCTTACATTGGAAATTGAATAGCTGCAACTTCGTTAATAGTTGTCCGAAATGAACGCTTTTTATATAGCTTTGTAGGGAATTTCACTACCTTCCAAAAAAAAAAACAGGCTGTTGCCTAGTATAGGTAGGAAAGTAATAAATTAAAATATTTGAAGAAAATAGAATAAGCTGTATCATCGCTAATGCTGGTTCGATTCCCATGATTTTTTTTTTGTTTTGTTGGCATTTAATTACCTTTCAAAAGTGTTCTTATAAATTTTCCCATGAAATATATACATATCCGCATATCGGAAATTTGACCCAATCGCAATACTTTCCTTACATAGTAGTATAGGTAGGAAAGTAAAAAAGATAGATTGTTAATATTTCAATATTTTGAAAGTAATCGCTGGTCAGTTTCTATAAGTAGTTCTTTATTGGTCCTTCTCCTCCTTAAGGGCGGGTTTAAGCGTGTGTTGCGGTAAACAAATAATTACGAGTTCAAATGATGGTCCCCGGTGGGATTTTAACTCCGCATAATTCCTCCGCCCTCTCCCCGGCCCTGGAAAAATGTTGTTATATACACGTGTTATACACTTATCTATTTATGATTTATCTATTGGGAAACTAATTTCTAATTTCGAATCAATAAGCATTAAAAATGTATTCATTATTTAGCTGTAAATCAAATAAGTAAAAACATCCTTAAGCGTTTTGTGTTTATTTTGGCAAACAAGCGAAAAGGTATGAGCATGATTCGGTTGATCTAGGGATTAATTTTTATTTTATCGAGTCACTTTTTAAACAATGTTTGATAAATATTTTAAACAAAAATTTAATTTATAGTTATGGACATGGACTGAGAGGATACTATTACCCTCGTTATGGATGATGGATTCACCTGATAATAATAGAACTCGTCTGCCTTCCTCCAGAAATCAATATGGTTTACTAGATATTTCATAGCCAGGCCATTTAACTTATTCAAGACAGGTCAACGACCTTGTATGACACTTTTTTGTTTGAATTCTTTAAATTATTAAGGGAGAAAACTTATTAATTATATCAGATATGATAAATAAGTATATTTTCGATTGTATTGTAGTTTTATAATAAACAATCGAAACACCTCTCCTTCCTGATGTAAGCAGATTAAAGAGCGAGTCTATACAAAAATGATTTATTACGTACCTAAATACAGCACTTGGAATCTGAATTAGAAAACCAACCAACTTAGAATTACAAAATATTAAATATATATATATATATATATATATATATATATATATATATTGTTCATATACCACCATATTTTACCAACATCTTTATGTGTTACTTTTCAAAGGTGTATTTTTGTCGGTATGTCTCATATCATTGTTAATTCTTCATCTTATCTTCTTTTTATCTTCTTCTACAGTTGCGAAAAATAAGAACATTCCTCTGAAAATTTATGAAGAAAAGTATTTCATGAAGAAAAGGTTATATTCATGATTAGAAAGATTACCAAATTTCCTACAAATCGTTCAAAAACTCATCGAAATCAGATCATTTTTAACAAAGATTTAGATAATTGTAATTTATACACATATATTGGTCTATTAATTGGTTCAAAAATTATCATAATAAAAGAAATTTACTTATTTCAACCCACTGACTTTAGTACCAGTGACGCGGTTGAGAGAGTAGCGCAGGAATCTCTTAGAGCTCTGGTTTTCCTTCTATAGTTGTAGGGAGAAGCCTGGCTTGGGGTTCCCTGCCTTCATATTGTATGTAGGTATGACTGTGTTTTTAATTTACTTATCTTTAGGTCATTTTATTTTTTATGGTACATATTTTTTTTTTTATTATTATTTTACTTTTGTTAATTTTATATTTTCTGTATATATGGTGTCAATGTGTTCATATATCACTATACTTATTGTCGATGAGGTCAATTATTTTGATGGACCAGTTACGGACCAACTTGTTAAAACATATATAGTTTTATAGTTCACCTTTATAGTTCTATAGAGTGATGTTTTTAATGGACATTTATGGAATAGATATGTATAGTTAGGAAAGCTTTAAGAAAAAAAAACTTCATGTAAATCGTAAATATCAAGCTTTTAACGAAGATACAAATATTTTTACGTAATTAAATCATTATTCATAAATTAAATATATATATATATATATATATTATATAAATATATATATATATATATATATATTTCCTTAACATTTCGAGTAATTGAAATTTCTAGATAGAATGCTGGAGTTTACATATTACGCACTTATTTCTAAAGTAAAACCTAATCGATTTTTATGAAGATTGAGATACCAATGGTGCCACTATTTTTTTACCCATAAATCCGATGCTAATTTTTTTTTAACGTATTTAAATATTTAAAAAAGTGATATGAAAATAAATTTATTTCCAAAACCAGGTTTTTTTTCTTTTTCAAAGAATGTAATGCTTTTCTTAAGTATTCTTAAAAAAAAAATCACCAAAAGAATTTTAATAGCTTTATTCAAAAGAAAATCAATTTTTTTTTATTATTCCGTTATTGTAAACAAAAAAATAATTTTTATAGTAAATTTTTTTTAGCTTCGTTACCCTCCAAACTACATTTTTTGTGTCGAAAAGAAACTTCAACCAACCTTTTTTTGTTCAAAACAGTTCTTGAAGTTCAATTTTTCCCAAAGGGACCCTATTCAACTTTTAATATTTTTTTATTACTACTGAAATAATCACTGATTTTCAATAACATGTTCTACGAATAAAGAATTTCTTAATTTTTTTTTTTAAATATTGATTTTCATATTCAAATTTGAATGGAACATACAGTTTTTGGGTTTCCTGAAAGATTGTTAATAATAGTTAGGTTTCAATTTGGAGTTAAACGTGCTTTGTGCTCATATGTGCTTTGTAAATTTAATTTTTTTTTTTTTTGTCCTTGATTACATTCATTAAAAGTTATCATTTGATCTCTTGAGGGCAAAGAAAACATTCCATGAGACCGCTTATTGTCTCGTGAACAATAAATAGGTCAGAGTGTCCGAATCGGGTGGTGAGGTCGCGCTGATTATGAATCTTAAGTAATGGAGCCAGATTAGAATTTTCAATAGACACATCATCGCGGCTCTGTTTGTTCTGGGTGGGAGTAGGTAGTAGAGCTTTTTTGGACAAGTCGATGCAATTATAAAAGTGTAATATCCCTGATCGATACACTAATTCCAAACTTTACAAGTCTATCACAAAATCCAAGTATGTGATAAAACTGGAGGGTAGAAATAAATCCCATCGAATAATTCAATTCGAATCTTTATCCTTCGACTTAACAACGGGTATGATCCTTGTGATATAACTGCTACTACCTAGGATCTGAACAAGAACCTTAAAAAGGAAAAAAAGGTAACCCCCTCAACATCTGATGTTGATCAAAAATCATGTAAAAGAAATTGTCCAGGCCAGTCAGAGGTACCCCGAAGATGATGCTCCCAACTCGACATAACCATTCGCCATTTTGTTTCAAAATAGCGATTATAAAATCGAATTTAAAAAATCAGTCTGTACGCGACTTTTCTCTCCCTATTAATGGTCCGATTGTTTTGAGATTTGGTCTAAAAGTTTGAGTTCATCTGTGGACAACAATACATCCACTATGTCCATTATAAATGGCGTCCAAAAAACTTGAAACTTGTCTAAAATCTCCTCTTGGAGTCTCTTTAAATTTATGTATATAACATACTACGCTAAAAAGAACTTTAAAAAAAGTTACGATGCTAGCTGAACTTTTTTTTGCGAATTAATCAATAAAAAATTACTTTAATTGCATAAAAATCAGAGTATTTGGCGAAGAGATATGGCGTTACAAACACTCTGTATATGTTATTATGTAAAATTGATTTATCTTATTTTGGTTTCTGAACTCGAATTGTTACTCGGAACTGTTACTTGAACAATAATTTAAATCTCTAAATTATTTAAACAAAAAAAAATTTTATATTTACTTTTTTCATGTTAAGGTAAGTATTGGGACACTCTAAACATATTCGATATATAACTATTTTCAAATATTACTCCATAGTGTATTAATTTAAACAAGAGTCTTTTGTTGTTATATTAATTAAAACCATGGATCTCCAAGCGCATATAGGCGCTGAATAATCATTCTACAAGATTGTGTACCGATTGTGGTTTTAATTATAGGTAAGCAAAGTGAAGCTTAGATCTTTCAGCTGAACTAGATCTGTAATATCTTTGTGACCTTTAGTATTCGAAAGTAAGCTAAAATTGTTTCTAATGTTCTGTTTTTCGTCTAATTACTTTTAAACCGGACCAGAACTAAAGTATTTAAAGATTGTGAAATAACGTTAATTTAGAATTTCTCAAGTTTATCTAATTCACCTTGTAATATTTGCTTCACCGATTCCTGGTAACCATATATTTTTATCTTTAGTAGTAAAGTTTAGACAGGGTTTCTACGATATATCAGGGGATATCAACTCCTAAAAGATAATATCCATCTTACTACAGAGGCGTCGCCGATGAAGTAGTAGGTGAATCGAGGAAATATGGGATGAGGAACGGATACCTCACTCCGAAACACAGGCCTGATCTGTCCTACCCTGAAGAAGGATGCCGTGTCCGAATGTGGTGATTAGAGGCGTAGCAGTCCGGTTATAAGGTAATGACCAATATCCTGCTTTATCGGATAAAGCTGGATCATGAAAGAATAATAGACAACCACAAAGCAGGATTTAGGAGATGAAGGTCGCTTGACTAGATTTTCGTCCAAAAACAAGTACTCAAGGAACGATAGGAAATAAATCACGACGTATACGCTTTATTTTTCATTCGACTTCAAAACATTCTATGATCCCACTAGCGGATCCAGGATTTAATTTTGGGGGGGCTTCATCCCGAAAGCATTTTTTTTTCATAAAAATAACGATAATTACTTTGGAAAGTAAGAAAGAAACTAACTACCTATATGGACTGGTGTTTAAGTTATTTCTAAAGCCCTTTTAAATGTAATTACAAGAATAATCATACTTTAAGAGATCATTTTTCAATATTTTTTTCGATAAAACATCGTTATATTTAATCATTTTGGGGTGGGCTTCAGCCCGAAAGTCCCCCCCGTAGATCCGCCCGTGTATGATCCCGTCCAGAAAAACTGTCTTTGAAATACCATGACTGAGCTGGGTTCTTCCGGGAGTTTATTGAGGTTGAAGAAGGACAAAGAATGTTAATACAAGTAGAAGTATATGAAGCCTTTAAAGTTCGAACAGGCTTAAGGGAGGCTCTCGTAGATGCTATGCCCTGGAGATGGTGATAAGAACAACATTATGCAAAGATAGAGGGATGCACGTCGGAACGAAACATAGAATCTTATCAAAAGCAATCAAGAAGATAAAATGAAGATGAAACAAAATATACAGAATTTAACCGAAAAATCCACCTTAAAAACAGAATCTGCGTACATTCTAAGTAATTTTCAAAATTAGACAGATTCAAATATTTCTGCTCCGTACTAACTTCAATAAATGATCAACTAACAAAGATCGACCAGCTTACTACTGCAAACAGGATGAGAGCTGACGTATGGGACTTGGGCGTATTCTGGACTCTGGCGTGCCCTTTCGGGTCTGGGGAGAGCTCTCACTCAGTACTCTGTCGAGTTCGGATTAGTCAATAACCAAAAAATCCCAACCAAGTCCAAATAAACAAATGGAGTTGATGTCTTGGTCGTTTTACGCTCTATCAAACTCCAAATAAACTAAAAATAAGCGGAAAGAGAACAAACGAAAGATTCATTTTTCTCTTACGGGTACTGAAATCCATAAAAATATTCAGAACTCTATTCGCTGTTTATTGGTTCATAACTGTAGTAGTAATTCAGAATCAAAACATTCACAGAATTGCAATTCCTCCTCCATTTTTTCTTTTTTCGTATCATGATTAATTTTTCTAATTGAGGACAGTATTGAACTGACATGCTAATTTGACGAATATGCGACCTACCTAGTGTCGACCAAAGCATAGCTGGGAAGCTTATGCTAACAAACCTAATTTGACTTGGAAGTTTTTAATAAAATTCATTGGAACAAACGTTTTGGGCAAGATATCGTTCTTCGAATCACCGGATTCGCTAAGCCTTATATCCTTTTATTTTATTTCTTTCTAATTATTTTATTATTTTTTAAAACAATATATATTTATTGATCCAAATACTGCGCATTTATGACTTCCATCGCTGAAATAGTCAGTGAAGTAAGACGTCCTCAATAGTTTGTCTTAACTGTTAAATTCGTAAATGGCGTACTGTGGGTGTGAGTGACCTCTTTTGCGAACCTTCAATTTATCAATTTGTCCATTGATGCGTCAACACACATTTTAGATTCACTTTTTTTGGCAACGCCTTCCTCCGCAATATATTATTGAAATTATTACTGCATTATGTGATAAGATTCATATTATGATTTTTGATGAAACGAATAATGTATTTGGGTTGCTATAAAACAAAAAAAAAAAAAAAATAGAAAGAAAGAATTTAAATGCGATTATACAAAATGAGAGTAAAATTGAATTATATAATATTTATTACGACCGGTTAACTAGAAAATATTTTTATCATAATTTATATATTTTTTATTTCAATAATTTAATTCTTATTGTGAATATTGAAGTATGAAGCGTTATTAACCATTTTGTGTCTATTATTTCAAAGAAAACAGGATTATACAGAATTAATTACGATTACTCATATATAATACTCATATTTATCATATACGTTAAGACCTTATCAGTAAGAATGTAAATAAAGTTTCCATATACTTTTTAATATATCAAAATAGTGATTCGATTTATAGAAAATATATCGATTTATCATGCCTGAATATTTTTAATCTTTAAAGGGTGGAGATATGAAAATTCAAACATCAATAAAAAATATCGATTTTTTAAAAGTTTTTTTTGATGTTTAAATAAACTTTAAGTTTTGAACGCGTGTTCTTATTATAACTAAAGCCCTTAGCCAGTAATTTATAGAAAGCACATCAATTTAACTATATTGATACCACGCAACCTTGAAAAAACCATACAATTCCTCACTACAAACCTAATATTAAAGGAGAGAAAACGTGTAAAAATCAGTTAAATAGTGATAACATGAAATGATAATCTTCACTAAGTGTTAGTTGAAATAAATTTAACAGGATCTTAATGACGAACTGAGGCAGTTGTGTAAACTTGACATAATTCCGGATGACCTGCTGTTACCTGCAAATACAGAGATAAAGATAATTCCTTAATAATTATTTTTTCATATTTTTAAGGCAATAATACTTCCAATTTTTTTTAATTACCTTTGTTGTCTCTTACGTTTCGGGACAATTTTCCCATCATCTTCACTTTCTTTTTTTTTTGATGTGGCACCATTTGTCACGATTGTAAAGATGTGCAACACCAAAAAATAGGTTTAAAAAATGTGACAAATATTTGATTTTTGACAAATGGTGCCACATCAAAAAAAGAAAGTGAAGATAAAGATTGCTCTGATGATGGGAAAATTGTCTCGAAACGTAAGAGACAACAAATGCAATTAAATAAAATGGAAGTATTATTGCCTTAAGTATGAAAAAATTATAAACGTTGGCTTCCTAATAAAGAAAGAAAAATAAGAAGATTAATAATTATATATACACCTCTACTATTCTATTATAATTACATTATAATAATTTTTATAAATATATTGTAAACACATAATAATAATTACAATGTAACTGCTAATATGATGTTATTTATATACAACAATAATATATCTCTGCTTCCCTAGCGATGAATTTTAAATTATTGGATGAAAACGTGTCATATGATATCTTATGATTGGTGAAAACGTGTCACTAATTAAAGAAGGTCCATTTAAGCTCTATTGGTACGAATCAAATATTATTGTTATTAACTTATTGCGTAATAATAGACTTGATATCATCTTTATCGATTTGTAAATAGAAAAAAAAAATGCGTTTATTGATGAGTTGAGATAAACTCAACAGAAAGTTCTCAAAGACATTCTGCCAGTTGCCAGACATTTTTTTAAATATTTCAAAATGTTGATAAAAAGATGATTTGCCTTTCACCTTAGTTACTACGTCGTGTTAGTTGATCATTTATTGAAGTTAGTTCGGAGCAGAAGTATTTGAATCTGCCTACTTTTGGAAATTACTTAGAATCTATGTAATTAAAAATGTACAATTAAAAAATTAGATTATATTTAAATACATTGGAATTTCTCAATAGCAGTCGATTATACCGTTGATTAAACTGCTAGTTCCAGGATGAGTGGAAGGATATGATGACACGGGAAGTATCAGTTGCGCTAGTCAACTAAACAATGAGACACGCAAAATATTTCCCTGGAATCTAGTTCAATAACTCGATTGCTCCATCCCAGTTCAATACTGATACACTTGGGGCACGAGCGGATCTACGGGGAGGGGCTTTCGGACTGAAGCTCCCCCAAAATGGGAAAATATAACCGTATTTTATCGAAAAAAAATATTAAAAACTTACCTCTCAAAGTATTATTGTTCGTGGGGGCGGGGTAGGCCGAATGGGCTAAAGAGTGTGCACAGCACCGCGAGTTGGCTGGCAACCGGATTACAGATTTGAGAAGATTTAAAAAGTAGAGTTCGCGTCCCGGTGCCGGAGTGGATTTTAAATTCCCCGCCCTCATCCCCCGGCTCGGGAAAATCCCGTATAGCCTAAAAGGCGAATTAGGGATGAACAAAAAAAAAAAGTTATTGTTCGTGTAATTACATTTAAAGGGGCGGCTTTAGGAATCATTTACACACCATTTCATATAGGTAGTTAGTTTCTTTTTTTCCAAAGTAATTATCGTTATTTTTATGAAAAAAAAGCTTTCGGGCTGAAGCCCCTCCCCCCAAAATTAAATTCTGGATTCGCTAGTGAGTTGGAGAATAACTACTTAGTTATATTATGAACCGGAATAAATCATTAATCATTTTCCCCAAATTTATGCCTAATTTCGATCTTTCTCGACTCAATACAAGGGTCAATATATCCATCAACATATCCTACCATCCATGGTCTCAGCTTTGTAAGATTTTTTTTTTATTTCTTCCATTTGGTATCCTTATTGACCATGTTTAAGTGTATTTAATGTCTTAATTATTTTTCGAGACATAAATATTAAAAAAATTAGAAAATAAAAAGTTTTATTAGGATAGTTAAAATTAGTAGCATAGAAAAATTCATAACTTTACCAATTTTTATTACATAGCACATAGGAATTCACGGTCTTAGATATTTAAGAAGAAAATATCGTCAAAAACTCTTAATTGTCCTTAATTGTGACAGATTGTAATATTTCTGAATAAATAAATAAAATTAAAAAAAAGAAAGTCTAAAAATAAAAAATTACTCCCAGCATACAGCTCTACAACATCCATACATTTCTGTCACACTCAATCAGCATGTTATTAGAAGTAGAGTGTTTTGGTTGTGTATAAGATGTAATATACCGTTAATTTAGTGTCTGATGATTTGAAATTTTCGTATTTTGTTAGTACGATTTAATATTTAGTTTTCTTGTAATCATTTAGTTATCAAAGACTTCATAGTTATAGTGTACATGATTTATTGGTCGTTTTAGTGTTTAAATTTTTTTCTCTAAGTAATTTTGTCATAAAACAATGGGTTATCTCAACCTATAAATATAATAAGGCCTCCTATATTTTCTACCCAAAGTCCACTCCTGTCGCAGACTATGTATTATTATAATAATTATTGACTCTTCACCCACCAATTTTCAAAAAGTAAACCTTTTTTCAGCAAACTCCATTCTTTTTAAAACTGCATATCACTTGAGGGAATTTTATCGATCATTTAATGTTTTGTTTTTGTTGTTTAGGGTATGAATATGAAGAAAATAAAGGTCGCCGAAATATTGGATTGGCAAATACGTCCTTTCGGTTTTTCGGAGTGAAATAAAACTCAATATATTTTATATATAAAATTTATTGTAATCTAAAATATATTGACCATTATTTAATATGACGTTTTCTCATCTTTCCACTAACTGCATAATGCCATGTTCATAGAATGTCTGGAGTTTATTGTTAAAAACTGATCCAAATGGTTTTTGATGTCCTGTTCCTTTTGGAATTTCTTTCCATTCTTGGAGTTCTGCAGAGACCTGAATAAGTGGTAGTCACTTGGAGTTAGGTCTAGTGAATAGGGAGGGTGGGGCAGAAGGTCCCGTCCAAGGCTCAATAATTTATTGCGAATAACCAATGAGATGTAGGGCCTAGCGTTGGCTTGGTGGAACATAACACCCTTCCGATTTGTCAGTTCTCTACTTTTATTTTTAATTGATTGGTTAATCCATTTTTGTTAATTGTGAGCGGTATAAAGTTAAATCTATCTTATGTCCTGATGGCAGTAGCTCATAGAAAATAACACCCTTGAAATCTCACCATCTTCTATGGATGCTATCCGGGTTTTGACATTCTTCTAGGAGCCTCACTACTAGTTTCCTATGGACTACATTATCGTAAAATATCCATTTTTCATCTCCTGTTAACAACTTTTTCAAAATGGTTGGTTTTGTTACCGTTTCGGTAGTGAATCACAAACAGAAATGCGTGTTGCCAAGTTGACCTCGGTTAGAAAGTGAGGGACCCAAACGTTAAGCCTGGAAACATAGCCGAGCTTGTGCAAATGGTTTTCTACACTTGTGTGCGACACATTTAGGACCATAGCAATCTCTCGCAATTGATTTGGTGGGATTTTGATCAACAATGGTCTTAACGTTGCTCGTTTCAATTTTATATAGGCGACCAGAACGTTGAGCATCATTGATGTCAAAATTTCTTAAATGAAATTTGGCAAACCAATTTGGACAGGTGCGTTCGATTAAGGCATCATTCCCCACAAACAGTGCAAATTTTTCTATGAGCTTTTGCAGCACGCTTGCTTTTTAAAAATAATGCAACAAAATATGTCTATAATGAATGATATTTCTTCCATGTTCATAGTGCAATAGCAAACACAATACTGAGCTAGTTTCAACAAGAGTTGACAGATATAGTTGTTGGCATATTATAAACAGGGTAAACACCTTAGAGATTAATTCATCAGATAATAAGTGTATCATAGTTACATTAAATAAACAGAAAAACCGAAAAGACTTATTTTCCAACCCAATATAATTTAAATTTTTTGAGAACTTCGTCATCCTTAGGATATGTATGTATATTAGTGATCCAAGCTAAATAATTAAACTATCACAATGTATTATATTATTAAATTATAATATATTGGGATGTACGGGAATTTATCTCTTTAGCATTATTGTTTATGTTATATACCTTTTTTAAACTATTTTTTGCCCTTCAAGGATCACATAAACACAATTTCATATTGGTATTTTTTCTTGTTTTTTGTTTTCGTTTCTTGAGATTAGTTGTTTTTTTTTTTGTATTTTTCTTTCCGAGTAATTAATGTTATTAAAAAAAAACAAATTATACTAAAAAAAAACAAGTTCCATCCAAGATTAAATCCTGTAAGTGAGGAGTTTGAAAAGATCGCCATCAACTTCGACATGCTATAAAAAGATCAACATAAACTTCGATATGCTTTTTTCCGCCCACTAATCGAATCACATAAATAAGATAATAAACATAAATTAAATATTTATTGAAGCCATCAAATGTCTTATTTAAGCCGAATAAACTAATTAATATTCATGGTATAAGATCAGGTCAGTTGACCTTATATAGAATGATCTAATACAAATTATGAGAATATACAATTAATAATAAATCAGCCATCCAAGAGGCCATTGAACGAACCCTATCGACCTATTCGAGGCAGGTCTAATCATTTAATTAACGATCGCTCTTGATTTATCGTATATTTTAATTTATTTTCTACTTGAGAATATTATGAAATAATCCAGTAGTAATTACATTTCAAAAATAATAAACTCCTCTTTCTTAGTTTATGGGCATACGTACTGCAATATAACGATGAAGGTTTCTGTTGTGTAGTTCTGTCCTGTATATAATTTTTTAAATGGAACACGCAATAAAAAAATTATGCTGAGTATATATGAGGCACTTAAAGCAAATGAGTATAAGTAATAAAAATTAAGTTTTAAGTATCTTTAAAGTTAAACCTCTCCTGTAAATAAAATGGTTTTCGCTACATTGGTGAACTTTTTTTTTTGTAAGTAGAGATCAAATTTTCGTGCAGTAAAAAACTCAAAATGTGCAGTATGAATCCAAAATACGTAAACTTGTTTAATTAATACCTAAAAACGTGTAAAATCATCAATATTATTTAATTTATAACATTAATACATCGAAATCTTAGGAGATCTTGAGTTAACCGAGAGATAAAAAAAATTGAAATGCAACATTGAAAATGAAATTCAAGATTTTTACCAACTATTATAATAACGATTATTATTAAACAATGCAGAGCATTGAAGGTTTGAAAGAATAAATGAAGGCAGGAATTAATGTTGCCTATGTATATATTACATAGACCAGATCAATTTTAGATATATAACTTTTATTATAAATAATATTGAAGACTTTATTTTTTTAATAGAGTTGAAGTTTCAAATATTTTACATTTCAAAACGCTTTTGTTAAAACTTAAAGGATTTTGAAAAAAAATTTAAATAGACTGTAAGGTTTGAGATTTTCAAGTGTTAAAAAATTAGTGTTGAAGCTGTTTTTCTATACCTCCAAAAAAATATTTTTGTAGATTGCGTAGAAAGAACTTCATGCCATCTTATCCAACCATGCTTTTTGCATGTAGTCCAAAGTCTATGCAAAAACCATGGTTATATAAAATGGCTTGAAGATGGCTTACAGGCCGAAACGTAGCTATGAAAATTAAAATAAATTTGATGAAAAAATAAACAGAGCCTTATTTTATAATATTAGAAAATGTTCACCTTAAACAGCACATATGAATAAAATGACGCTAATCAGTACGTTTTTTTAATAATTCAGATTCGTCTTTCCTTTGTTAACAGAAACACAGAGCTTATTTTAAAGAAGAACTCATTTTATTTTTTTTTATTTTCTTAAAAGTGTATAATTATAATTTTTCCTACTGCACATAGTTTTAAGTGTTTTGTCATTGTTTTAAGTATTTTCTATATAGATTAATTTTTTTTATATAGCTTGTTTAACTAATATTTTCTTTACTTTTTCTTTTTTTGTTATAGTTTTATTTAGGCCAAATGTAGTCTTTTAATTTTATACTATTTACTAAAAATTATGTCATTCTAAAGGGACTTTATCTCAGAATAAAGCCATTTTCTATTTCTATTTATAATAATAATCAATAAATTAATCATTATTTAAACGATAAGGAGTTGGTCAGGGTGCGGTCAAATAAATACTAAATTTTTAAAAACTTTAGTGTAACCTCCACTAGCTTGTTATCCACTGACATCTTAATATTATGTTATCTTATTCTTATTTTAGCTTTACTAGATCATTACATATTCATTTTTCAATTTCTTTATTCCTCAACACTCATTTTCTTCATCTGTTAACCAACAGTTATCAAATGTAATCTTTACCTGTTTGTTATACACTCATTCCTTATCTTTTATCACAGTCTGTTTACTTTTAACTTACATGCTATATTCTCCTTTTTTTTTTTTTCTATTTTTGTTTGTGTCTTCTATATACACAATACTTGATATTTTAACTACACTGTCACCCACTATATCTCTGATGTCATCTTATTATTTCTTTATCATACAACTGTTTCTTGTTTAATATCTACTTATAATTCATTTATTTTATTTTCACCATGTATCTTTTATATTTTATAACTTTTTTAGCTCCGATGAATACCTGCAAGGTGGGTCGAAACGTCGTCGGTGAATCAATTAAAAATTATATTTTTTAAAAATTTAGTATTTATTTGAACGCCCCTTCCATCCCCCAACTAACTCCTTCTCATAGTATATCACGGTCAACCATCTCTGCATCATTATTTAAAAGTTTTTTGTTTTTTAATTCGAAAATTCTTGATTGAGATATATTAAAATCTGTCACATCTAAAGAAAATAGTAATAATGATAAAAGAGTAGCTCATTCACACTGTGTACAATAAATAAAAATAAATAAACAGCAAAATAATAATACTAAAAGTAAATGCATATAAACTAAAAAATACTAAATTAATCAAAATAACTACTTAAATACACAAATACTAATTTAAAAGATATAAAGTTTTATTTATTTGTTATTCGAATAAATAAATTTTACCACCTGTGACTTGTATCCTTTTACATCTAAAGAATAGTTAACATTTGCTCGGAGGTTAAATGATTGACAATTAGTAGGCAGCACTGGGTCGACAGAACAAGTATATCTCTTAACTATTTAACTTTTTTTTTTAACTATATTTATTTAGAGATATTACAGTCTGTCACAAATAAGGGTATTTATAATAGTGTTCTGAGAAGGGTGTTTGATAATTCAATAGCATGCGTGACCTACGGGTTGCGTATACCCTACGCAACCCGTAGGTCACGCAATCTCTTAACAGTGAAATAGATTTTCAAATTTTCAGATCAACCATGTATTAACTCGGGGTATATTGCATTTCGCCTTTATGGTCCTCATATGACATTTAATATGATAAAGTAAAATGCTTCTATGCGTGCAGATAAAATTTAATTTTTTTTTTCTATGAAGAGAAGAATAGTTAGGGTGGTCAGTCAAAAAGGAAGGCAAAAATAAATGATAATATTTATTTTTACATATGCCGACGTTTCGACCTGAAGTTCAGGCCTTCATCATAGGGCTAAGAAAATAACCAGATAACAAGGTATGAGAAACATAAGTAGTGATGGTAAAAAAAAAAAATAAATAAATAAATATAAAGTAAAATGAAATTGTTAGAATAATAACTAAGAACTAAGAGATAAATAATAATAACCGTTACAAAGTGTGGAATGATGAAGTAGGCGTAATCAAAAAGGGTGACATAAGTGTTACAATGGGAATCTTAGAATAAAATGTAAAACATAAAAAAGAAATATGAAGTTATATAAGAAATGAAAATAAATAGTAAAATTAAGACATTAAGAATGAAGTAGTTAGATAGAAACTTGAGATATTGTAAAGTCTATCAAGATGTACAGACAATGTATAATATAATTTATATCAATATATAACTATATATATAATATATATCAAAATATAACTCTAATACATTTATTAGAGTTAAAAACAGAGAAAAGGAATGAAAGGAAGGAGGGAAGAAATTGAGAAAGCTTTTTTTTTCTATGTTTGCTTTTAGCTGAATTTTTGAAACCTACTCAACAATAATAACAGGTGTTATAGTGTGAATTTAATTAAATTATATATGATTCGTGTAACAATTTTTAAGATATAAATGTATGTATTTTCTTGGATGTCAAGGATATATTATTACATCTATAAAATGCGTCTTCACTATAGTTATCTCTAAAAAAAAACATAACATCAGACGCCATTTATGTTTAAAAAAAAGATGGATTACAAATACGGAGAACCTTGCTATATATTACACGATATATAACCTATTTTTTTAAATTTAGTTATAATAATAATAATAATATATATTAAAAGATTTATTAATAAGTATTTACAAGTAATTAATATATATGCTCAGTACAATGTGAGGAAGTACTGTTACAAGGCCAACGGTTGTGCAGGGAGGTGATTGGGCCGATATCACGTTTTCAACCGCCAGTCTTTCGAAAGAAATTTAGAAAAAAAATACAAAATGTGCACGATATAATAAAGAACCGATGATTATATCTATAAACAGATGTATATAGTGTTAAAAGTTTTATTTATATATGTGATATAATGAATCATTTACTGAATTCTGAAATTGAACATGGTTGACAGTGAATTCTGAAGATGGGGTTCGCGATCCTGAAACGTCAGAATGATTAGAAATAAATAAATTGAGGTCATATGTATAAAATTTATAAACAAAACGACAACAAAAATTCATTATTTTAATATAATTTTCGTTGTTGAGGAATGCTAGCGATTAGAATTATGTATGCAAACCGATACCTTTACCACACCTGACCTCATATAGGTTGTGGAAGGGAACCGACCACATTTCAAAAGGTCACTATTAGAAACAAATAAAGATTGAAATGGCAGGGCCATATCTCAGACTGTGTGATAAAAATCCATATACGGTAGCTGTCCCTATTGTAAACTTGAGGAAAAAATATCTTCGGCATTAAAAAATACAATTTTTTTGGAAGGTAGTAAAAACTGTTTGATGATCCTCTGTTTTTTTTTGCTGTAATATTGACGATTCTTTATAAAAAATATTGTTTGAGGGAATATGCTTTGGTTATGCACAAATCGTTTTGTTACCTGATTTTAGTATCAGGTATACAAATTAGACGTGACTTGATGGTTTGCCGTTCTCACCGCGAGGATAAAAAGAAAAATATTGTTATCTTCAACTAAATCTAATATTACGTAAAATTTAAAGAATAGTTATAAAGTCAGTTTCTCAATGTTTAAATTGCACCTTTTTTTCGATGTAAAAAATATTTGATAATGGAAAATATAATTAATAGAACTATAAATATAATGGAATAAAAGATAGCAAAAAACAAAAAGAATAATGGTTGAGGTGATCAGTCAAAAAATAATAGTAAAAATAAATAAATATATTTATTTTTATATTTACCGTCGTTTCGGCACAAAGTTCAGTTACAATTACAATGGTTAATGGTTTAATAAATTGAAAAGTTGAAATGATTTTAAATATTCTATTTTCGGCGTTTAGCCCACATTGGTGAAAACCTTGCGACAGGTGTCTAATAATTTATCACCCAAAAATTCATCGCGATCTCTGGTCTCAAGTCCATCCATAACCTTCCATTAGTGGATTTTCATTGGATCAGGTCATGATTGTTTGGATTGGATATGTTTTCTTTCACAAGAATTTTAATAGTACATTTTGATTTTGATCCATCAAATATGAATACTCAATTCGTTACCAAATAGAGAGGGTATGCCGGAAAATAATGCTTGATTTCATAATTTCTTTATATAAACACTATATAACAAGCAGTACACACTTCCAATTAAAAATGTTTTTATCTGCTGTAATATTTTATAGGATAATAATTCATTTTTTTAATAATATGTCAAAGAGTGGTTTCGCTTAATTTCGTTTTATGAGTTTAAGCTGCCAGAAAAGAACAAAATAATGTTTGTTGCGATGACATTGTGAGTTGAACACACCGTCACGGGTGGATGTACGGGGGGGGGGGAGGCTTTCGGGCTGAAGCCTCCCCCAAAATGGTAAAATATAAAAATGTTTTATTGGAAAATATAATAAAAAAATTATCTCTTAAAGTATTATTGTTTATGTAATTACATAAATCTCTTAAACACCATTTCATATAGATAGTTAGTTTCTTTTTTTTCCAAAGTAATTATCATCATTTTTATGAAAAAAAAGAAAGCTTTCGGGCTGAAGCCCCCCCCCAAAAAAAAATTAAATCCTGGATCCGCTAGTGCACACCGTTGAACGATGGTTAAAAAAAATCGAGAGGTAGACTTCAGTCTTGAAGATAATCGTGGAAGGATTTATTTCCTTGGATAACGATATTTTGTGAGATTCGGTCGAAGAATAACTCAGCTAAACTGTTCGAGAACTTACAGATAAACTATAAGCATTGCAACGCGAAAGATAAAAACGCTTTAAATTTGGTTCCTCGTGCATTAAACTACCCACTAAGAAAATCTTCGTTATGAAGTTTTCGGTGCACTTGTTTGCTGAAACAGAACGAATTTCACCCGCATTACCCTCTCGACTCTCGCTTACCGATTACCATTGTTTTAGACATCTGAGCCTCTTCAGTCACAATGGAAAAGACGAGTCTTGGTCTTGCAAACTCAGTCTTGGCCATGGTCTTGGTCTTGCTCAAGAGTCTCGCAACAGTCTTGCAGTTACTTCTTAGCTTATTCCTATAGAGATATTACTGTAATTTTTTAGATTTGAGAAACCTAACTAAGCCCGAATGAAAAATTAGAGGAGTTAAATGCAAGAAAAAGTACTCAATGTTTGAAATGATATATCTCTGCAACAGATAGTATATCAACAACCGATTTTGATGATTTTTTTTTATTTTGTAGGGAATTCAGGAAGCCTTCAGATAAATATTTATATTATCATTAAAAAAATGTGTACTTTTTGAGTGATTCGCAATACTGAATTCATCATAAAAATGTATGCAGACTGTTTTCGGGAAAGTATGTTATATACATAAATTATGCATGCTTGAAGGGAAAGAGTTTCATTAAAATCGTTAAAGCCGTATTGGCGCTACAGGCTAAACCGAATCACGTTTTTCGGCCACCATTTTAAAAAGAAAGACCTGATGACAGTGAAACGTATATAAAACACTTCTAAATATTATTGCGACGTTGTGTTAAAATTTAAAAGAAATCGGTAAAGAACTTTCGGAGATTAGCCGTTTTGAACAAAATACCATTTATATTTTTATTTACATACTATTTAATATTTTTATTTATTGACAACACACTAAAGCTCGTCAATATCTATTAAGCAAAAAAATAATTAAGAAAATCGGTTGAATAATAGAGGAGTAAAAGGGGCTGAATCGATTTGTGTTTGCCTATTTATATAAGCAATGCAAAGTACAAGACCCAAGTCCGATTTTGGGCAACACTAGACATAAGTATCGAGAGTTATAAAGCGCATTTTGAATAATAATAATAATAGTTTCGTATCATTTATTTTATTTTGAAAATATTAATCTGCATTAATGTCTCCCCTAACAATCCAATTCATGTTTGTTTTTCGATGTTTCGGCGTAGAAGTTCTGTTTCCTCGTACTACTTGATGAACGATTTAGGAAGGAATTCCAAAGAGATAGAATAATGCTCTACGAAGAGACAAAGTGCTAATAAAAGGCAATAAACTGAGACAGATTGGGTTAGTGTGCTAATAGAGCGCGCTGCTCGTTCGGTGAGGTCAATACTCTTCAGCGGCTCAGAGCTCTTCCGAACTCAGACCTTGTAGGTTAGTGTCCTTACAGCTCCGAGCACTTGTTCTTGTACGTAAATATTTATCAACTATAATTTATTGCAGCTTGCTGTAAAATGGCATAATCTATTACTACTACTACTACTATTCTACAGTACTATTCTACTACTTTATAGGATAGTAAAACTTTATCCATTGAGTAAAAGCTTTATCCATGCGCATTAGCAATTTTTTTTATCATCACACCGCTTCGTTAATATGCTAGAATATGCTTAGTACTGTTCTTTAGAAAACTATTCTTCGCAATCACGCTGTCAGCATATGAAACTATTTCTAGCTATCTGTAAAGAGAGGAACTTGTATTTACTTTGTAACATGTAACACATATAAAAATGCTTTTTAAAAATAAATATTTAATAGTTGACCGTTGCATTATAAAGGAGATGGTCCGTGGTGGCGGTCATAAATAGGCTAAATAGTGGTTAAACTATTTTTATTAAATGCCAACGCTTCGACACGACTTCGCAGGTCTTCTTGAGGGAGGTGTGTTCAGCTAGGAGTTTCACATGAACTGGGTCGAAACGTTGGCTTTTAATAAAAATAGTTTTACCACTATTTAGCCTATTTATGACCGCCACCCCGGACCATCTCCTTCCTTTAAAAAATAAATACTTTCTACTAATCAATTAAATTATCAAATATCTTAAAAAGTAGAACAATATCACCGATTTTACAATATTGTATTGTTAATAACTTAATTATTTTTACCAAATGAATATAATATAATAATATAATAAAAATAATAAAATGAATGTTTACCTAATGCCTCTCTATCTTGCCTCAAGATGTCTAAAATAATTTTTCCAAAGTGTAATCATTATTAAATTTTAAAATGTTTTTTATAAATTTAGAAGAAAAAATAATACCATCCTCGTATGCAATCGTATTACGCATAAATAATGAGTGAAAAATAAGCAAATTCAATATTTGGCGTACTGCGTACACAAGCGGATCCAGGATTTAATTTTCAGGAAGGGGAGCTTCAGCCTTAAACCTTTTTTTTTTTCATGTATATAACGATAATTATTTTGGAAAAACAGAAAGATACTAACTACCTATATGAAATGGTGTTTAAGCGATACTTGAGGTCCTATTGAATGTAATTAAACGAGCAATAATGCTTTAAGAAATATTTTTTACCATAAAACATGGTTACATTTTATCATTTTTGGAGGAGGGCTGATACTATCTAAAGCCATAGTATCTGTCTTTAGACAGTATGAATTAGATTAGGAAGAGAGAGGAGGGAAAGAAATGAAATTTATATGATTTGAAAAAAATAATGAAAAAAGAACAAAAAAAAAATGTTTACTATATTCTTTTATTTTGAAATGTCACTGTATATTTGTTTATTAGTTTTAAAAATTCTCCATTGCGATTTAGCAAGTATTTTGTATATTAATAAACCTAATAGAACTGGGCAGCACCCTTTTATGAAAAATAAACTGTTCTCTCTCTACTCAAAGCAAATATTTCGGTGAAAATTTGTCTATATGTGGAAGATAAATATTTATATATTTTAATTTTTACCTAAAATTTTAAAATTATATCACACTTAATTTTTCTTTTAAAAAAAATTCTCTTACTTCAATTAATAAAGAAAATGGATTTTAGTTTTTACAGTCGCAAAGAACCCATTTCGAGCAAAAATATTTTTTATGTTTTTATTTTTTACCATTCTCACCTTTCTCACTGCAATACAGATTTTTTTTAAGAAGTAGCCATTTCAACCGTTTCTTTTCAACATTTTTGATTATTCCTATCTACTTTCATATTGTTTTTCATTGAAGGAAATTAAAATGTTTTATCCCAACTGATTCCTTCCACTGGTACCCTAAAGCTTCTTAATATGGGTATTCTTCCTTACTATTTGAATGAAATAGTCGTCTGTTTCCCTCAGTAGCTTGTCCCTTAAAAAAAAATCTTATTATAGAAAAATACTAAACTAGAATCTTCAGGCACAGATTTTCTGTGAAGCCAATTACTTCATATTATTTCAAATTCAAATTTAATTTTTTAAGGGTCAATTGCAGTGATTAATTTCATCTACAATTAATTCCAGCTATATTTATGCTTGTTTTTCGTTAAAGAAATAATCGTTTTTTTTTACAAATATTATTGTTAAAAATATTTATTTTATAAACAAATCTATATTTAGCCAATAAAACATATTTTTGATAAATTCATGTTTCGAATTTTTTTTTCTAAATAAAAGAAAAGTTAAAGTTCATTAACCCTTCCGTTGTTTGTTCGAGTTGGAAGTAGAAGCTTGGCCCGCGAGAGCATTAAATCATTCGGCAAACTAACCGAGAACTTTCCTAAATGAAACTATTGCGATGTAATTTCTTATTTTAAATATGATCACATTATAATATATATATGTATATTATAATATGATGTAAATCGGTAAATATGATTTAATATTTTTTTTAACATAATTAAACATTATGAGAAAATTTATATTAAAAAATTTTTAATTTTTTACTTATTTATGTTTATTATTGCTTCTACTCTGCAGGTCATTGGCAACAAATTTTCTTATATTCTGTTTCGGAATTTTATAATTTTTAAAAATTTCAATGTTTTTTTTCACTGCTTTCTAGTTATCTGACAGTTTTAATTTTAGGCTCTGAGCCATATCCAATTTTTTTTCTTATATTTTTTTAAAATATTGTGCAGTCTTGGATGATGTGTTGGACTGTTCTTTGCACCTTACAGCTATATATGGTATGTATATATGGTGTGAATGTGTTCATTTATCACTGTAATTATTGTCCACGAGACAGAATATTATATATCTAAATAAATAAATTTAAAAAAACAGAGATCGCATGTCGGTGGGTCCAGTCATGTTAGTAAATAATTCTAGTGGATCCAGGATTTAATTTTTTTTTAGGGGAGGGGAGCTTTAGCCCGAAACCTTTTTTTTCATAAAAATAACGATAATTTCTTCGGAAAAAAAGAAAGAAACTAACTACCTATATGAAATGGTGTTTAAGTGATTCTTAAAGTCCTTTTAAATGTAATTACACGAACAATAATAATTTAAGAGATATTTTTAAAATATTTTTTCCATAAAACATTGTTATATTTTACCATTTTGGGAGGGAGGGGGAATCAGCCCCAAAGCCTCCCCCTCCTTTGTAGATCCTCTCGTGGTAAATAGGCATGTGAGAATTCACATTGCCAAATTCTCAATCGGCAGACGAGAATTCTCTTCTTTCCTACAGAGTTGGTTACTAGTTTTCCATTTGGAACAGTGGCTTTTTATTTCTTTTAATATAGCTTATTTTCGGTGCCATCTGTTCTGCCACATTTTTCGCATTTTAATTTAAAATAGCATTTTAATTTTGAAATAAGAAATAATTTTGAATAACTAATATTGTATAGTAATAATGAATAATAGATCGTATAACTAAAATCTATGTTACTCATCTTAGAGTAATATTGCTTTATAGATTTTATAAATCAGTTTACAATTTATGCTTTGTTCAAGAGTTCTTTTATGTTACCTAATCTTGGTATTTTTATTTTAAAGTTTTATTTCTATACTCGAATGTCTGAATTATCGCATAGTTTTATAAGTACTCGTAAAGTCAAAGCAAGGCCCTAAAATAAAACTGATAACATAACCAGTATCGACTTGCTGAAAAATAATAAAATTTGAAATTTAAATTACAATACTAAACCATCGAATTCCTCTCTTATCCAATCCCTACAATCCAAAATACTTCGTAAAATCTTTAACGCTCCTTAATTTGTCACAAATAAAATAATCCATAAAGACCTTATTGTTTCCGATTTGGGCCAATCCAGATACCTGTCCTTCCATAATAAACTTCATAAACAACCGAATCCTCTTGTTTCTAACCTTGCTTCTTCTTCAATTCCTGATAATCTTCCGAGGCGTCTGAAAAGAAAATGGCCGCGTGATCTCCTTTTGTAGACATATTATTACAGTGATACCGGTGGGTAGTTTCTCAACAAGCGTTTTCATGTGATTATATTTCTGTGTACTCATTTACTTGATGTATTTATATTAATACAGTTGTTAATATCATAAATAAAAATTAATATATATATATATATATATATATATATATTATATATATATATATATATATGTATGTATAATAAGCGCAATGTTTAAGCAAACCTCAATGTGTTTAATTCACTACATATTTTTAGTGTTGTCTCTGTATCAGTGTTGATTGTTTAAAGTACTAAATTCGAATTTGGCTAGGCGTTTCATTCCAAACTGAAAAAGTTTCTCGCATTCTTGAACTTTTGTAATATTTAACAGTCATTAAGAAATATATTTATTTCGTAAACAATTCTAAGAAACCGTGTTATTACAACTAAATATTGTTACGGTTCCTAGAATATTTTTTCGAATCACGCTATGTCGCGTGAGTTAGAAGTCGTTGTTTTCTATTTAGCTGCAAAGTGCCCATATCGCTGATTTGGAAGTGCTATATTAGTTCAATATGATGTCAAACCTCTCCTTCTCGTGGATTCTCCACAAAATAAATTTTAACATGTTCTAACCGGATTCGAACAAACGTCGATAGATTCAAATTTTTTTAAGTCTACATTTAACACGGCCATCACGAATTCGAGAAACACATTCTGATTCTTGAGTCAATTTAAAATTACAAAAATATGTATATTTGTCCACGGTACAAACCCCTTTTTATCAAATTATTAACACTCGTCTAAAACGCAAATGGCTTCATTTTACAATGCCATAGCCTATAGCTTTTTTGACTACGACAATTCTTGAAAATGTTAAGCATATACAGCTAGTAAATGTAAACTAAAAAATATATTTAGAAATTATCTCTAAAAGCATCATTTTCCCCGTAATTTCTGTAATTGATAAAAAAAAAAAAAAATTAGTCTCCTCTGCAATGTTTTAACATATTATTTAAGATGTTAAAAGTATTTCGGATTTATCCTAAATTAGCCTATGTTTACCAATTAGAAGCGTAACTTCTTTTTTTTCTCAAATTTTGTAGAAGATAAGAACAACAGACCTTCAAGGAATTTTTTTTTTCCGTTCCATCCTCGCCCTCTTTCCGGCTATAGAGGATTTTTCTCAGGCTAGGGGAAAGGGCTGGGGATAGATATAACTCGTAATCTTCGGTTAATTAGGATGCTGGACAACCCGTATTTTAAAATAATATACTACAGCTTAAGAAGTAAAATATTTCTATACAGTTAACTGACTTTGATTTAGGATTGATAAGGTTTGTATCATTAACAAGAGGTTCAGTTGATAGATGAGACCCTTGTGAGGTGTCAAAACATACAAACACACTTTTGTCCTAACTAGACTTCTTTTGTTACTTTTTATGAAGAAAAACAGGTTATATGCCTGTATCTTACTTTAGACTAGTAAGTTTGTTTTGTAATTCAATTTTTTTTTCTTACTTAAAATTTATTAATTGAATACATTGCTGGCCGTTTTTATCTAAGTATTTTATTAGAAAATAATTTGAAGACCAACTGATTTTTCACATTAGCACACTCGGACACCCCGCCATTTCCTTCAGGACTTCTTGAACATTTTTTGTATATTCCTAGTTTTTTTTTTTTGTTCTTCCGGAATAATTACCGTTATAAAATTCTGTTATAGAAAAAGAAAAAAAAAATTCTCCTCCTCGCAAATAAAGGATATCCTGAATCCGATAGTACCTATGACTTGTTTATATATTATTTATGGTCCCTTAATAAGCTACCCTACTTAATAAGAAACGTTTTTTATCGAATCTTGTTTGTTCTAGAAAACTTGAGTTATTATTAAAAAGCTTTATCTTTATCCGTTGCTTCCATCGGCATTGCAGAGGGTGTATACCTGGTCGTTAGGAAGCAACCACCTTCCCGGCGATAATCAGGAAAATAGGGCAAGCAGTTTAGGTGCGTGACCCTCCGGGGCAATTCTCGGCCCAATCAATTGTCGGAGAAACGGGGCCAGGGCTAAATTTTATTTATAAGCCGTAAAAAAAGATCCGACATTAACTGAAGGGCTAACCGATCTCGGGGATCGCTCATGAATCATTTTGTGAGCTCTGTCTCTCGGAGTCGATCTTTCCTTTCACTGGCGGTTTCCTCCACGCCTTGCTCTTCCAAGAGCTGATTCAAAATTAACGAGGTGAAAGAAATAAAAAATGACTCTATTGAGGGCAGTCGCCTCTGTGTGGGCGTTTAATTGCGCAGATTAAGAAATGAGTGCGGTCCCTCCATTTGAGAACTTATCTAGTTCAGAACATGTGTCTGTCCAATCATGCTCATGATCTCGTTTTTATTTAATCGCATATTTTCTTTTTTTGACTCTTGAAACATTTTAATTCTAAAAGAAATGAATAAGAATAATTCATTTAATAACTTATCATATACCTCCTAGGGTTTATGAATTATGAACTTATCCATCATAATTTTATTTTGAAGTGAAACTTCTTTAGGCGTGTTTTGCACTTTTTTATAGATAGTGAATTAGATTGAGCCGTCAGATCTCCGATGTGTGACGCTCGGGCAAAGTCCACTGGAGTCGACTAATTGAAGTGTTTTTGTTTATGGATTAAAATATCTCAGAAACTAAAAATTGGACCTGCAGCGAATTGTTCTGGATTTCATCCACTCCGTAATAAGCTATTATTCAAAATTCTATCTTAACGAGGTGCGGTATTAGAGAGCCGAAAAGGCAAAAATAGTGTCGAAAATCCAATGATAACGAGTTTTATGGAAGATATGGATTAAAATATCTCAGTAACAAAAAATCGGACCTGCATACTGTAAGTAAGTAAATTGTTTAGGATTTCATCCTCTTTATAATGAGCTATTATTTATAATTTATGTTTCAAACTATTAATCTCGTCTTATTGATATTTTCATTTCTTTCGTGTGGTCTAAAACACACACCTTTATTTTTTTATTTCATCTTATACTTCTTTTTTTGTCTTGTGACGACGACACAGGTTTAGCCACTATATTACTTGAATTGTTACTACAAAAATAATTGAAATAGCAAAATAATATTCTGTGTGTAACTTAATAATTATATTGAACTTGAACTTAAATAATTTTATTAAATTATTTAAGTTCAAGTTCAAAACTAAAGTAACTTATGAATTTTATAAAACTTAAATATCTCTATTTTAGTTAAAATTTGTATGTATATATTGTGTGAATGTTTAATGTAGCCCTAATATCAATGCCCTCCAATGCGGCAGAATGTATTAATTTTCAAATAAAAAAATAAAAATAAAGAAAACTTAAATGAGTATAAGAAGTTTATACATGGTTATTTATTTTGTTTAAAAATTGTCTTAATTTACGGGTACCATCGTCTATACCTTACGACCCCAAAACTTATTCTTCTTTGTTTCTGGAATCTTTTACAATGGAAGACAATGTGCCTTGGTTTCTCCAGGCACTTGGCACATTTGGACAACAACCGCTCTTAGCTAAACCCATTTGTTTTCTCGTGAGTTATTATCATCATGGTCAGTTTTACGTAGCTCTATGGTGGTAGAGATAAAGTTTTAATGTCCCAAGTTGGTATGCCGTGTTGAAATGGCTCTATCCAGTTTTCTGTCGGCAATTTCCTAGGTGTATTCCTTTTCCGCACCTTTACAACCAAAAACTTCTTATCTTCTTGATTTGTTTACTCCTTGTTCCTCTGTCCATTCGTTCTACACGACATCCCAGCCCACAAACATGTTTGTTTATTCCTCCTCATAGAACTGTCTCCTTTAAACAATCCTTTCTCATAAGTGCTACTTTGTTTTCTAATTCCTTACCTACTTCCATACGCAAATCCTCATCCTTAACCTCATTTAAACACGATTTATTTTTCCATCTCCTCAGCAAATCAATCTTCCGAATATATATAAGATAATATTTTTGTATCTGTATCTTAGATATGTTACCCTTATTTTACTGTTATCTTACAGATACCTTCATATTATATACATTGTCTTGATGTGAACTCACTCATATATATTTATCTATAATTTCAAATGTTAACTTATACTTTTCTTTCATTTTACTTTTAAGGTACAATAATTATGTTATTTAATTCATTATTGATTTTCTTCTTGTCAAATGTCAATTAATTGTTCATTATAATTATTCTTAGGAGACTGAATAAAATTTCGTTTTCTTTCTTTTTCTCAAGGCATGGCGTTAAGATCATCTTTTAATGAACTGTTTGATAATCCCTACCTTTCGAGACGCGTTCCCACTCCTTGAACTACCATTCTTTCATTATTTTATCCCTTATTACCCTTATCAATTCCAATAATGGAACATCGGCGTTTATATGATCCAGCTGGTTTTAATTCGCAGTCTTGTATGCTATCTCATTTCCTAATTTTTTAAGCATATCGACTCCATTGGAAAAAGTAATTATTGCTGGATTTGTGTAACGAGGATATTATTTTGTGTTCACATGCAGCTGCTGAGTCTGTCAGAATGAGTATTTTGTGATTGATTAATGTTTTTTCAGTGTATATTATGGTTTTAAGGATATCCGATCCTTCGGTTTGACGTTACTGTGAGAGTTCGACGGTGAAGATACTGAAATTAACTGTACTGGTCAGCAAAAGTTCCGATTATTTTGATACACTTGTTAGACTTTTGTATATAACGCTTCAATGTTTATCTATGATACCCTTGACGGCAACCCTAGTAGAGGTAGGGGTTAGGGATAGGTTGATACCAGAATTTTTGGATCTAGATACAACTGATACGGATACTTTTTTGTATCTGATACTTTTATCGAGTATTTTGATCTGATACTCGTATCGGATATTTTTATCTGATACTTGTATCGGATATTTTTATCTGATACTTGGACTTGATACACTGAAGAGTAGATACCCGAGCGGTGTGCATACTGGCGCTAGTAGGGTTTATATCTATATATGTTTATAAAGTGTTTATATGTTTATATATATGAAATTAAATGCCTGTGAAAAAATGTTACTCTTTGGAATATTATACTAAAAATTTAAGCACTGAAAAGCAGACAAACACGAAACGAATTCGAACTCCTCAATACTGATTATCCTAGGACCATGGCTACATTTATCACAATGAACTATATATATGTTATTGTTACAAACTAATGTTATTATTTTTCGTGAAATAATTTTCGAATGTTCACAAGCTCAAGCAATGACTATGTCTCGTCCGCATCCCCATGTCATCACCTTCACAGTAAGGCTGTACAATAAGGAGAGAAAGTGGTCCGTGCTTGGAGGCTTAATAAGCTCCCTCCATATTCATTTGTTTTTACAACTCGCATTATTTCTACGCTATTTTAAAAAAAAATAAATCTTGCACAATGAGAGTTATATTCTACATTAATCACTAATTACAGTTACAGACGTCCCGTATGACAATGCTTTACTCATGCATATTAATCAATGTAATATGTTCATTCAGGACCCTCTCCTACATTGTATGTCTTTTTTTTCGCCTATATAAGCTCACATGGAGTTCTTATACCGCTCAAGTTAAACATCTCTATCGTAAACAATAATGTTTTCCATCCTTTTCCACAATTAATTCGATTTTTTTCAAACAGCCTTCAGCTTCAAACGTTATCAGCTGAATATATAGCCTGAGTGACATAAATTAACATCAATAATCATAAATTAATTTTTTTTTGCTAAAAAAAATTAAAGATAACTGCTTGTAATTCATACATTTGTACATACTTAATCACTCTAATTTCCATAACATTTACATTATATTTTTTTTGGTTTATTATTTTCAATAATGAACCATTGTGATCGACTAAAACATTCAAAAACTTAACCCCGTCTCAAAATTTGAGGTTTTATGTTTCAGGATACGTAGAATTCGAACAACGAATACATTTTTTTTGTCCGTCCACCGTCCACGGTTTTTCTCCGAAACTACTGGGCCGATTTTTTTCAAATTTGGATTTAAAATCAGAGCTCACTCGAGGATGATCCTCCTTCATCGACATTACTATCCGCCTTTTACTTTCAAAATGGCGACCGAAAAACCTGCGTTGCTATGCACTGTAGGGTCTAAACGAATATACCGATTTCAATGAAACTTCGCTAAAGTCATTTTCTCGACGCCCTTTAAATTTATCTATACAACATACTTCAACGAAAAGGAGCTGGAAAAAAGTTATGAGGGACGGTAAAATTAAATTGTATATGGTTTTTTTAAATTTAACGGAATTTTCTAAAAAAAATCGTTAAAATCGGACAATTAGGACCAAAGATATGGTCTCTAGTTTTATTATGTATGTTCTACTGGAAAAGTTAAATCCTTTGGTTTGGTTTTTTAATTTTGAATGTGTTACTGAAGTAACGCTAGTTTTTTTTAGCATATTATTAATGATTAAAAAAAAATTTAGCCCAATAATTGGAATCACCTTTTATTTATTTTTCTTTGTAATTAGGGAGATAATGTTACTTTAGATGTATAATTGTTTCGAAATAATAAACCATTGTGAAATAATTTGCAGCGTATTTTGTTTATGTGTTTTAATAATTATAATAATTTAAATTTTTTTTTCATCAAGTTATGTTATTCGCATTTTATACCCTGGGTGTAAAAATAATAAATAAATAAAATGAATGTACTAAATTAACTAAAAAAAATAGATAAATGTTGTCCTATTATGTAGGGGTACCTCCTCCCAAAAAATTTTTTAAAAACAGTGCATTTGAAATCATAATTATAAAAATATTATTTTATATATTACTACACTTGTCTATTTCATGTTTTCTCCTTGATGACTGATTTGAAACTTCAAGTTAAAAGCTCGTAAAACTATGGTTCCCTTCAAAAATTTATTACCCCGCAAAAAATTTACCTCTCAAAAATGTTGATGGCCCACCTCCTGGGCATCTCTGCTAATCTACTTAAAGCTATTATCTAAGTAAAGTAATACAGAAAAAGTAAACATTTAATATTCAATTCAAAATGAGCTAATATTGATCGTTATGAGGTAATTTCGTTTTTAATAATGAACATTCAGAATTTTCCTACCTTTATTATTTTCTACCTTATAACTTAATAATTTTTGTTCGTACATGACTGTAAAAAATGTTTTTTTCTTAGTATAGAAAATTTCGTTTTGGATATCAACCAAATTTTTTCCCGGTATTAGTAGTAAAATCCATGTGATGAGCAAATCACTTACAACCATTAATAATCTGATTTTGATGAAATTTCCAGAAATTGTGTACCATCCACTACTTACGCAGACGTGCTACGATATGGCTATATATATATATATATATATATATATATATATATATATATATATATATATATATAAAAGGAGAGTTTAATTAAGCTCAAATTTGGATGGAAGTTAGGGATTATTGTAAACTGATTTCTTTGCAACTTCAGTGATAACATCTGCACAATATCGTTAAATGTTTCTTGTTGTTGCAAGTGGACCATTAGTGGTAGTTTAAGGAGCTAAAGGTCTGATATGATACGAAAGGTCTGATATATATACATATATATATATATATAATTTTTTTTCTACACTTGTTATTCTGCATTATTATTAGGTTATTGTGTATAAGTTAGTCGAGGAAGATTACGTTATAACAAAATAAAAAGATAATGAGCGTTAAAGATAAGTGGTAGGAACCGAGCTACGTCACGAGATTGGAGAAGCGACTAAGTAATGCCCTAATCAGCGCTTAGCTTATACCTTTGATTATCTTATACTTATTAACTTATATCAGTATTCCCAGCTTCATAAATTCCATCCAAGAAATATATTTCCAACTTTTCCTCGCAACTTAACGTCTATGAATTAAATTATTTATTTTTAAATAAATTTTATTTGCTTTTATAAATAGATATTTATATAGTAGAGTAGAGAGAAGTTTAAGAGTATCATATTAGCAGCAGTCCCTCATGCCACGCCTCTAGTCCCCACCATGCTTCCGCATTATTAACACCAAAACGCATTATTATTTATAAGTTTTGAGCTATATATGATTTTTTTTTTTTATTATTTAATAAGTCATTTACGTCCCTTATTATTTGAATTCTCTTGAAACTCATATGTATGCGATTTTTGTTTTCCTAAGAAGCATTAGCGGATCCAGGATTTAATTTGGGGGGGGGGGGGAATTATGCTCGAAAGCTTTGTTTTTCATAAAAATTTCATAACGATAATTACTTTGGAAAAAAAGAAAGATACTAAATACCTATATGAAATGGGGTTTTAAGCGATTTCTAAAGTCCTTTTAAGTGTAATTACACGAAGAATAATATATTAAGGGATAATTATAAATTTTTTTTCTTTCATAAAACATGGTTATATTTTACCATTTTGAGGGAAGTTTCAGCCCCAAAGCCCCCGTGCTAAGTACCTGTGATTAGGTATCAATATCAGTTTTATTTAACCACCTTAAGTTCATCTTTTCCTAAGTAGTAAATTCTAAAAATGTAACAAAGAGTAATTTTGCACCAGAAATTTCATAACCTATAAATATAATAATTTCATAAATCTATAAATATAAATCTCAAGAACAACTGATAGTCAAACATATGCAGAACTAAAACTGAAAATGTATAAAAACATGTGATAGGAAAAAGAAAAAAATCCCCGCAAACCATTCTTGGAAGTATAATATATCTTAGATTTTAATTTTTCGTTGTTTTATTATTTTATATTTTCCTTTAATAAATGTTTAGAAAAGTTGGTTTTTGAAATTTTTGATCCTGATGAAATATAAATCGTTACACAAAAAAAAATATTGATTACCAAAACAACTTCGAAGAAAATTCCTATCGATCCGATCATTGGCTAACCTTGAACCGGGAAACAATCTTGAATAATTGTAGTTGCTTATTACTTTGTTACGTGGTTACATTGACCTCCTTTTTTAAATTGCTCTGGGATTGCTCCCTACCCATCTAAACTGGAGTGGGGGGGTATTAAAAAAAAAACGTATTTACAGTTATAATTTAAATAAGCTGTTACATTAAAAATTACATGAAGCTGGAGGGTGTCTATACAAAAAAATAATGTCAGAAATTCAAATAATACTATTTCTATAATTTAGTATCTATTTGACCTCACCCCCACCCCCCTCCCTCCCTCCGATCAACTCCTTCTCATATTATATCACAGTCAACCATCTCTAAATCATTAAAAAATAATGTCTTTCATTAAAGTAATTTTTAAATTTTGGTACTATCTCCTCATGTTGAAATACCTACCATGAGACTTATAAGGATTCTTCTAATACAATTCATCTCCTTATGTCTACACTAATCAAAACGCTCAAAAAATTCATTTAATACATTTTTTAATTTTGTGACTGATGTCATCTTAAAAAATAACCTAATGGAGTGGCGTAGTGGCCCATTTTATTCAGCTCAATCACCATTCAAATTGTCAAAATATGAAATAAAATTTATATTTTTCCTGTTAAAAATCATAATCATTATTCTTAGGATGAAGAAATGTAAGAATATGTTAAGTATAAAAAAAATGGTTTTTAATCGCAAACTATACAGTAGAGTTGAAGTAATACTGATCCACTTTAGAATTGGTCATACTAAAAAAACATTTTAATATTTAATTATGAAAGATACAACCTCTGCTTGTCAATTTGTGGATTGCAGTTGACTTCATCATTTACACAATATTGCATATTGCACAATTAATGACCAGAGATATTTCAGCTGTTGAGGGCACTATAAACTATAATTTGAAATCAGTAATGAGCGAGCAACGTCATATATTGTTTGTCACAGAAGCTATTGGCAAGTAGATAGAGAGATCAAACTGAATCTACGAAATGTCTCCATGACCATTTTTACCCAAGAAAATGTATAGCAGCTAGACCGAGCTCAAGAAGTGACCAGGAAGATGCAGTAACAAGAATGCTAGCACACAATACTGTACCCGGGTATATCAAGATATAAATCCTTACCTAGTACCTCAATGGGGAGGACTAAAGACATACATTATCTATCTTATCATTTAACCAACCAGCTTCAACATCTACTTGATCAATATAACTATAATTATCATGAAACTATACTAATATTAACCCGCTAACTTTCAGTGTATATTTTGGTACTCCTCTCAACAACTAATAATGTTACTTATATTAATTCAATATATTTTATTTATGTTAACTTTACGTTTGATTTTCTATATTGAATGAACACCTCCTTCTGATCAATCTATTTCAGTATCCAGATTTTATTCCCCCTACTTAGGAATAGGGAAGGCCTGATGATGAATCAAACATCACCTTTCATTTCCTGACAATGCTAAATTTCAGGAAATAAATGACGTATCGATATTCTTTCTATATTTTAAAAAAAATGTTTTAGAAGTTTTGAAGAAATCGTAAATGTAAATACGCAGTGATCATCACAACTTTTATTATTTATTAGCTTTAACCATATCCTTTATTTGCTAAGAAAAAATTTAGCAGCAATCTAGTTTCAAGAATGCAGTTTAAAAAAAATAAATAAAATAGTTATTGGAATCTTTAATATGGTCTACAACTACGGATACACAGGAAATCTTGGCATATCAAGTCCTAAGTAGTATCAGTTGACTATCAGACATAATCAAAAGTTGACTATCAGAGCAAAAATTATGTACTTTGTTGAACTCCTCATACAAAGGCATGTTAAAATACTCCTCATATAAAAACAAATCAGTATGAAAAAAAGGTTCAACTTGGATTTTTCCAATAATTTGAGAATCAGAATTATCTTTTTGTCAACTCTTTCTCCTCCATCTGACTTATATAATTCATTACATGACTCATCTAGAGATAATGGACTTCTTCACCCCACAAACAAACTTTATACTGATTCCGACCAGAGACAATATCGAACACTGAGAGAAGTCTCTGTCAGAAGAAAAACAGTTCTTTTTTTTTTTTTCGGTTTGAGAGATTAAAAGAGAAACCATCCAGTTGTTCCATCTATTATTAAATCTCTCAAGCAAATATGACAGATTAACCTTTAAAATAACGTTCAAAAGTTGAAAAAAACAATTTGGAGTCATTAAAGAAAATCATATAGCAAACATAGTAAGATTAAAATAGTTTTTTAATCATATAAAAAAGGTTTATAGTCGCTATTACAAAATTATTAGTGATTGCAATGATTTGCCTGTTTTTTTTTTTAAATTTGATTTTATCTCTTATATCATGAATTAGTTAATGCGTACTAAACATATTAATTAATTCTTGAAATTTTATCCATTTATCTTTCAACCATTTGTTTTCAAAGCTATAAAATTTTGTATTTTAAATATTATAACAATTTAATTAAAAGAAGCCAAAATCATATAAATTAAATTAGGAGCATTGAGATAATTTTATCTAAGAAAAGACATCCATCAAAACTATACTGATAGCTTGACATTAATGAATAGTATTGTGAACTGGAAACTTCCATAGATCCTTGTTTGTTCTTAAGATAACCTATAAAAAATGGTATTTGAAAACCCTATTGGTTTAATAATGGTATATATTAACTTTTGCTAAAAATATATCGGTAGTAATGTTATAAATTAAATATGATTGAGTTTCTTACTGCAATCACTCTCCTCATTGATGAAGGAAGTTATGAAGAACTTGACTAATTCTAATGCAGCATATCTTTCAAATTAAAAGCCAACAACTACTAAGTAAAACATATTTTCCTTTTATAATTAAAACCTGAACTGAGTAACTTTCTAAAAATATAATTTTGTAATTTCTTAAAGTTAATTGTAGCCGTTAATTGAAGCAATATTGTAGCCCTGGTATCCAAGCCACTAAGGATACCCGATTTTTCTTTTAACTTCTAATTATAGAAAAAATAAAGTGTAATGATGGTCAATAAGCAGTTTTAAGTCATAGATCTGAAATACTCCATAGACTAACTAAAATCATTGTTCTTTTACATTATAAAGAATAACATTGGGTTTCATTGGTTCATATTTGATGGAACCCCACAAATTTGTTCCTAGAGTCCTTGATTTCTTTCCACAGTCATGTTTAAAGATACTATTACCTAAATTAAACTTAGTTTTAATCAGCAATGAAAAATTCTTGTAGATATAAATCAAAATTACATAGAAGCACAAATATTACTTAGAATAAAAATTGAAAAAAATAGGTATAACTAAGGATTTTTGGATGATTTAATAAGTAATACTAAAGCAGTTATTAATCAAAGGTAGTTCCAAAATGAACGATATGAAAACAATATGGAGTCCGTAAAGGTAAAGTAAGAAAATGAAAACCGAGAAGTTTTGAAACTGTGGAGGATAATCTTATTTTGTCTGAGGTTTATTTTTTGTTATTTTGTTGAGGTTATTTTTCTATATTCTCTATTCTCTGCTGGCCAGGAGTTGATACAAAACCTTGTTTTTAGTGATATGATGTGTTTTAGAGGTATAGATTGTTGTTTTAACTAATTATTTGTTTGTAATTAATTACATATTTAACTCAGTGTTATTCTGGCCTCTTTCCACATTTAGAAAGACATTTCTAAACTTTTGGTAAGTTGAGACGGAGAAAAGCAGCAGATAAGTTAGAGTGAAGCAAGATTGTTGAAGAAGTTTAAAAGCTCGGTCTTGGATCATAGGTTTATCCGAAGGTCAATTCAAAAATATTTTCCTACTGTTCACTGGCGTATTCCTCATATTGCAATAGCAATTAATGTTGTTGAGGAAACGCCATCCTAATTAGTCCTGTTAATTCTAATATCTTAATTATTTGAATTGGTGTAATTCCAATTCTCATTAGAACTCATGTGAATTCCTTTCAAGTAACTCATACAAAAATAAAACAAAATTAAAATATTTAAAAGTTGATAGATAGTGATGTTACAACATATTACTGTAAAAAAAATAATAACAATTATTTATTTATAATTATATAAAACTGTGTATTCTTTTTAATTAGATATTTTCAATTTATAAAACCTTTTAATCATTTTGTTTAATTTCACCTTTTATCAGTACCTTTCATTGTTACTTACCTTTTTCTTTTCCATATTCTTGAATATTATTCTGTTTTTATTTTATTTTCTCTCTTACAACCACCTAGATTTTTTTCCCTACTTGTATCTTGCATAATGTGTAAAAAATAAAATTTGCAGTATATATTTGTTTTCAAACATAAATTTTAGTTTATGAAATTGAAATAATTAATAGAATATGTGTTTTTTTTAGTAATATAATTTTATAAAAATGGTTATTACAATTAAAATAACATTATAATATTAAACTTTATAATCATTCAATTCAATTCTGTGATGAATACTTCCAAACTTATTTACAAATTATTTTAAGGTATTCAATTGGTTTTCCTTGGTGGGAATCCTCACCTACTCCTTCCTCAACTATTGATCGGGAAACAGTCTTTCACTAGCAATTATTGAAACTGGTAGCTCTCTGATGTATCATAATAAACGTTTTTCATGTTTCATACATTTATTTTTTTCCTAAACGTTTATATCTTACAAAGTCTAGTCATCATGATCAACCACGTGTTATCTTAAAGAAAAATAAATTAGAAAAAATGATGAAGGAACAATTCTTCCAATACTGTATGATATTGAAAAACAAAGTTGCTTACTAAAAACCATGGTTTTTACATCGATAATGTTGAGCGAGACTGTTGGAATACAGAAACTTTTTGGTGCTATAGTTATTTTGATGTCATTATAAATTAAATTACTAAAATATTTATAATAAATTAATAAAAGGAAATATATGTTTCTATATTCAGTGACAAAATATAGTACTGATTGTATGATTGATGCCTAACCATGGGTGTACCAATAGATATCTTAATCTTATGAGAATTTAAAAAGATGGAAAGTCTGTAAAAAGCCAAAAGACCCACAGTACTGGAGGAAAATGCAATATTTTTAAAAAACTTGGTTAGAGAGAACATTAAGAAGATTCAAATATTTTTTAAAAATACACAATGTAGAATTTAGTTTAAATGAAAGTTGTAAAAAATCTGGAAATGTACAGGTATTTCTTAAAACATGCATATTAACCAAAGTATGATTTGCAGACAAATCTTGATGGGCGTTTGTAACAATAAATAAATATCTTTCTTCAATTGTTTGGTCTCAAAGGTTCCAAAGCCTATTTTTTATTGCCTGTAACAATATTCTAAAGGGAAGTGTCCTGTAATAATTAAAAAAGAATTTATTATTTAATGAAAAATTATTAAAGGCAGAAAATAGTAATGATGTATTCTTCATGTGTTTCAATTCATTATTATTATTTTATTGGATTTTAAAGAAATTATCTACATTTTCTTTTTAAATTATAGATCAGCGAAATCTTCCAGTATTCCATTTTGTCTTTATTACAAGAAAATCATTATTTCTTTCAATAATATAATTCTAATAATATTTTTAAATGTTCTATTTGCCGGTATACAGAACTATGAATTTAAGAAATAAGATTGATTGTGTTAGTTTTCAGTATCTGGAAATAATGTTAACGGTTTACGATACTTAAATATTCTGGAATTTCAGACTCTTTTTTTTCCTAAATTATGGATTGAAAATAAATTAGTTGTATACATTGTCATTTACATAAAATTACTACATAAGTAGATAAATATCTGTTGACTTTTTACTGATGTGACACATTAATGTATGTTGGGGTAGCTTTGTGTTTTTCTAGGATATTTTTATTTAAAATATTAATATTTAATTATGTTTAGTTATTTCGATCAAGTGAACAAAATTTAATTTATGACAGAATTGCAGAAAACGTCTTTTCCTGCACAACAAACTTGGATGAATGGTCTTCCTGAGTAGTTCAGTAGGCGCCCAACAGAATGCGCTGCACCATTTAAAGTCATAAAACTTTCAAGATCAACCCCTCTATCCTATTTATAGTGTTTAAAAATATGAAATGGATAATCAATCGATTAAATTTTAAATTATTAAAATAAAAAAAAATATATTTTCTCTTTTGATAATATTTTACTATGTATTGAAGATAAAATTGATGATTTGTAGAAATATGTTGTTATCCAAGGAATTATTTTTGTGAAACTATTAAATACATTCGTATTAGTGTTATTTCATTGTTGTTATAGTCTTACTAAAATGTTAGAACAAGATATGAAAGTTGCTATATAATCAGTGAGTGCATTTTTAATTTAGGTTAATTTTCAAATATGTTTTTGTGACTTTGGACCATATTTATCCATAAAGAAACTCTATACAAGTATGAAAATGGCACACTCGTTTAATTTATCACACATAGTTACTCTAACAAGGAGAAGACATAGTCTGTAGGTCACCGATTTCAACCAATTTTTTTTCGGTGATACAATATCGAAAAATATTATACACGTGACTATTATACCATTCTTTCAAAAGGTCACTTAGGAGCCGAGAAAATTATATAGTTTAAAACAAAATTTATTTTTCCTTTGCTTTTCCCGGATTTTTAGCTTACTATGAATCTTTTTTTTTTTTTTTTTTTTTTTTTTTTGTACAAAATAAGAAAAAAATATTAATTATTGTATTAAATGAGTTACAAAAATTACAAGGGTGCTTCCAGTAAAGAAGGCTAAGTAATTTTTTTTTTATGAAAAAGAAAAGTATATTCCTTTTTAGGGCTCCCTAATACGAATTGTTATATAAATAAAAATATACAACTTTCAGTACTTGATTTTCTTGGTTGATTTTTTTTTTTCCGGCCGTCAACTTCCGTCCGACTTTCATAACTCCTTGGATTTTATTCAAATTTTACTTTAATATAAACGTTGGAAAACTGAATTACTTCTCCTCCAACTGCCATCAACAACTTTTGGATTTAATTTTTTTTTTTATATTAGAAATAATGAAAACTTCTAACCCATTTTTATTTTATATCTTTAGTTTTAATTTATTTACGGGGATCTGGTTTATATCTTTTCGTGTAACTCACAGAAGCCTAAATTCTAATTAATTTTTGTGCGGATCAGTGTAGCCGTTCTCCGTTAAGTTATCACAAGTTTCGTGGTTGTTGACAAAGTTTTCAAGGGTCCAAACCTAGGCATAAATTTCCAGAAAGATATTTTAATCTTTCGATTGCTCTTAAAAGGTTTTTTTGAGGTGCGAAAAACGAATATCGACTTTGTTTCTCACTAAAAAAACATTTACTTCAACATTGCTACGCCGATTGGTCCATATTGTGTCCATGCTTGTCGCTATCTAACACATAAAATATTTATTAAAAACCAGTCTGGTATTCAGAGTAAATACTTTTTTAGTGAGAAAGAAAGTCGATATAGATTTTTCACAGTTCAAAAAAAAAAAACCTTAAATACAAATTGTGCGTACGCGTTGCCCACACGGCCATCTCTCCCCCACAAACAATTTCACTTGATGTAGTCTCGTCCATGGTTTTTCCCTTGTTTCACAGGAGGATCTATCGGGGGGGGGAGGGTAGCTTTCGGGCTGAAGCCCCCCCTAAATGGTAAAATATAACCATGTTTTACAGAAAAAATATTAAAAACTATCTCTTAAAGTATTCTTGTTCGTTTAATTACATTTAATAGGATTTCAAGAAGCACTTAAAAACCATTTCATATAGGTAGTCAATTTCTTTATTTTTTTCAAATTAATTATCGTTATATGTATATGAAAAAAAAATGTTTTGGACTGAAGTCCCCTCCTCCCAAAATTAAATACTGGATCCGCTAGTGTCTCGTCTCCCGGTTAAAACTTTTCATTCCGAAATTTCTACCCCGTCAAAATGTGACCCCCCTCAAAAATTTTAATTGCTCAAATTACGCCATGAAACCCCCTTTTGGGCATCCCTGTAACCATTCATGGACTTTTATGGATTACTTTTAATTTTAATTTATTTTCATCTTCGTCGTAAACCTATGACTTCCTGTCCTACAGTATCCTTTAACAATACCCCACTTATCCCTGTTGACCAAATCCGATACCTAGGACTCCACCTTGACAAACGACTCACTTGGAACCCCCATACCATACTGAAACGACTAGAAACCGCCCGACGTTTCCGACTACTCCAGCACTTACTAGACAAACGCTCTAAACTGCCAACTATTTACAAAAGACTCATATAAGGCCTATTTGGACTTACGGGATCGAGCTTTGGGGCTCTACTAAACCATCGAATTCCTCTCGTATCCAATCCCTACAACCCAAAATCCTTCGTAAAATCCTTAATGCTCCCTACTTTGTCACAAATAAAATCATCCATAATGACCTTAATGTACCATATGTTTCCGATTTAGCTCAGTCCAGATACCTGTCCTTTTATAATAAACTTCTGAACCATCCGAACCCTCTCGTTTCCAACCTTGCTTCCTCTTCTATTCCTGATAACCCTCCGAGGCGTGTAAAAAGAAGATGGCCTCGGGACCTTCTAATATAGAACTTTAATTTGAGTGCTACCAATGGGTAGTTTCTCCTCATGTTGTACATTTCATATTACTTGTTCATATTTACTTGTTGTATTTATTAATTACAGTTGTAAATTTCGTCAATGAAATAAAAAAATTAAAAAAAATTATTTTCATAAGAGAGTAAAATATTTTGAAAAATTATTTCCGCATTCTTCGAGTCTTGAACCTTAAAAAAATTAAATAAATTTAACTTTTGGACTCATATTTGTAATTATTAAAACTTCAACATAGGTGACTCTATGTTTACTTTTTTAAGTAATTTCTTATGATTTGAAATATTTAAATTTATTTTTCGTTATTATCTACAGTTATAAGTGCTTCACAGACATTTGATGAAGCCCCGCCCAAAGCTTTGCCTACGTATATTTTGTGACTTCCTTCTGATGGACCTAGCTCATTTTTTGTGAAAGTTGGCCCAATCAATTATTCATTTGTGGTGGTTTAGTGGGCCCTGCGAACTGGGTGAAGGGTTTTCATCATGTTTTTTTTTATTTTATGAAGTTGAAATAAATTACCATTTTATGACTTATATAGGTGTTGTTGACCTTTAGGGGCTATCATTATATAGAAGCTTGCCGATCGTATATCTTAGCATATTGATGCCGGTCCTGGCGATAAGCAGCGGGGTTGTGGAAATAAACGGAGATATTAGGAATATTCATGAGGAGGGGGACACGTGTCGAAAATGTTTTAAAAAATATTAAACGTTTATTAGAAAGTGTTTGCCGTTCGCTAATGCTCATTCGAATGTTTTTCCTTGAGTAGTTCTAATAGTCGATGTTGCGTCCTCGATGGGCGAGTCGTGGTATTTTCGCAAAGATTGCTCTGCCCGCTAATATGGCATGCTAATTTTCTCCATCGAAATTTTATCGAATGATCTTGACCTACTAGCTCTGTAACGAGCAAACTTTTCCTAGCCGGCAATATCCATTCTCGAAGGACCTCAATGGCGATTGTTGATAACAACAGAACACGATATGTTCAGCGAATTTAGCGATAAGCTGCAATAAAGGGTACATAAGGGCCTCGAATTTGATACTATTTCAACTTAAAGATTTTGGAAGTTTTTGAAATAGTTAAAAATTATTTATGGACCCTAAGTTGATTTTGGTTTATTATTTTCAATGATTTTTTTTTAATCGTTAATATAAAAAAATTAACCCTCTCTCAAAATTTGAGATTTCTCGATTCACGATAGGTAGAATTCGAAAATCGAATACGTTTTTTTTTGTTCGTCCGCGGCTTTTTCCGAGACTACTGGACCGATTTTTTTCAAATTTGGAATCAAAGTCAGAGGACACCCGAGGATGATCCTCCTACCTCGACATTACTATCCGCCCTTTCCTTCCATGATGGCGACCAAAAACCTGTGATGGTATAGACTGTAGCACCTAAACGAATGTACCAATTTTAATGAAAATTGTCTTCTCCTCGATGACCTTTGAATTTATCTATATAACGTACTTCAACGAAAAGAACATGGAAAAAAAGTTCCAAGAATTGATAAAATTACAAAAAAAATCGTTGAAATCGGACAATTTGGAGCAAAGACATAGTGTTCTAAATATGTTTATATGTTCTACCGCAGTGCTTATATCTTTTGTTTTGGTTTTGATTTTTTATTTACATCAACTGTAGCAATGCTGTCTATTTTTTAAGCAAATTATTTATTTATTTTTTTTTTAATCTTATTTATTGAAAAATATTACAATCTGTCTCAAGGACATTTATAATAGTGTTCACAGATCACATTCACACTCTATGTACAGTAAATAAAATAAATTATACAGAAAAATAACATATATACAATAAATAAGAATAAATTAACCTAAAAATAAATGAATAAAAAGAACACATACATACCTATCTACAATATTTATAATCTGGTGAGGGAACTCCAAACCAGACTTGTCCCTCCAAGTGTGGAGGGAAAAGCATGGAAGTAAATTATTAATGACAAAAAAGAAAATTATAAATGCCAGTGTTATGAATCCCTTTTTATTTATTTTCCTTAATGTTACATGGAAGTAATCTTAATTTTGATGTTAAATTGTTTGGAAATAATAAACCGTTGTGAAATAATTTCCACATTTTTTTTTTTTGTTTACCACAAAATCTTAATCGCTTACGGTCCCACTTGACTTGGTCCACCACTAGATATATTTGCGTTACTAATATTGAACATTTTCATATAATTTATAATTTGTTCCAAAAGTATCAGATTGACGAAACATAAATTTAAATTCCACTGCACTGATGGATCAATGGTGGAGAGGGATGGATGGCTTTCGGGTTGAAGCCCCTAAAAAATAAAAAAAATAATATTTTTTTATTGGTCCATATTTTTTTCTGCGAGTATCTAAGAAAAACAACTATAATATGCTCTCATTTTGAATTATAATGCATACACAGCTAATATCGTATCAAGAAAAAATTACAAAAAAAAAAATGTATTAAAGCATTGTTGTTTCATTTTTTTTATTTATAGCATGCCTTAAAGAACTACATGAACATAATTTCATATAGGTAGTTTCTTTCTTTTAGAATAATTACCGTTATATACTGGTTCCAAGTGAAATAGAGCAATAATTGGCAAAAATCAGAATTTTCTATAGTTTTATTAGCAGAAAAGTATCTACATTAAAGGGCAATTTGCAAGTATGGAAATGTATAATCCATTTTTTTAATAGTGTCTCGTTTTACGGTTTCTCTTTAAATAAATTTTAAAATCTTCAGCGTGATTCTTAACGCTCACATACCACTAGGCTTAATAAATTTCAGGTCGTCATGATTTTACTTTAAGTATAACTATTTCGGCAGGAAATTCTTCAAGTAATCGTACCTTAACTAACCAGCTTCCAATTGTTATTCGAAACAACAGAACCCCGTTTATCCGGAATTATGTGGTGAAGGCTATTAAACTATACGGATAACGTGAAACTCTAGCCTATTAGGATTTGCTTTTCCAAACATATATCCCTCGCTTTTAATAATGTCATTAAATATTTCTACTAACCCAGTAAATTAGTAAGAAAGATTTTAAAATTATATATTTAACTAATGTGAAATTTTGGCAATCTTTTATGTTTGTATATACTATATTGTTTGATAAAGTTGGAGGGTAAGAAAACATCTGTTAACATAGTTTCATAACATAATTTCTTATTAGTTAATTGTAGACAAAAAAAATAATAAAAAGTAAACACTTTATGAATCCGATAGTTGCTAATAAATGGAGTTCTAGTTTATTGTCAAAACATATTAAGAATCTTGTTCTAGAACTTATGTTGTTATGTGTGCGTGTGTAAAAGTGTATCAAAACATGTGGAAAATTAAATAATATAATTAAAATATTAGCATTATATTTTTCTAAGAACAGATTTCGTCTCTCAGCTCGAGAATTTCATAATGACCGGATATTGAAATTAAACTCCCATTTTTTGAAAGTAAATTACAGGTTAGCTCAATATCTTAAAAAATATGACCTAGTTATTATAATCTTTTGAAGAAAAATACGAAAACGTGTTAAATAATAATTAAATAAATATTATGTTGTTATTTTTTTTTTTAATGTTAAATTAGTATTTATAGAAGTATTTTGAAAGAATCAGGACATTTTATCTTATTTTATGATATTTCCACATTAGATGCCTTAAAAAAAAAAAAATCAAATAGTAAACACCTAGCCGAGTAGCTCAGTATAATACTTTCTTTCTATTTTTATTAGGTACGCACATGAAGAAAAACTAATTTAAATTTGCTATTGTTTCCTGTGATGGGTTTCGGCTAGTTAAAAAAATAAATAATTTATAGTCATATATTTATAGCATTTGATGGAATCTATAATGGACTATTTGCAAGCAAGGTTCCTACTTTGATCCAAATCAAAATATTTTAAAAATAAAATCATGCGAAGGATATCATATAGAGGTGTATATTGATGATTCCTAAAAAGTAAAAAAAAAATATATATCAATTTTCTGGAGTATATCATAGCTTTTATTGAATCGCAGCCTTTGTAAATATTTTATTTAAAATTACAAATCACACGAAATTTCACAAAAGTAATAGGTTTTCAATTGAACTATTGAATAAAAACAATGAAAAATATATATTCTGCCAACTGAAAATATTCTCAGAAATTTAAAAAGGTATCAATTAAATTATTTATCTAGTTTTAGGAGTTATATAAAAAAATAATTTTAGCTAACCTATTTTACACAAATAGCGAGGAAGCAAAAAAAAAAACTCATGGTTACGATGTAACTAATTAGTAAATAGTTACTAAGTTTACTGATAATTCGTTTTTATTTTGAAAATTGTCAGGGAATGAGGGAAAATACATATTGAAAATAAATCCCAGATTATCATTTTATCCTTCTAAGTAATTCTAAATCATCTATTTTATACTTTTAATTACTGATTTCCCTCGCGCCGGCTCATTACCGCGTATGGGGAGCGTCCCACGGGTGGCGGATGTGGGGATGGTCGGTGGAAATTCCTTGGAAGTTCCTCCCGGCTAAGTCCGATGGACTCGCTGACCAACAATGAGAGGGGCCCTCCAGACTTGCTGGAGGGAGGGGACCTCCAGACTTGCTGGAGGTAGGGGCCCACCAGACTTGCTGGAGGGTGTGACGTAGGATTGAACGCCCTACTCACATATCTTTAGTTCACCAAACACCACAAAAAGTCATGGATCTCCCTAAGGTAAAACGCTCATTAACCGGAGGTAAACTAGTCCCCCGTTCGGGTCTCCGGGTGGGGACTGCTTTAGGGGATTCATGGCGCAAGTTGAAATATAGGGATTTAAATATTGGTACGTGGAACGTAAGGAGTTTAAACACAGCAGGGGGGCTAAAATCGGTCGCGAATGAGGTAAATGGGTACAATTTGGATGTCGTGGCTCTGCAAGAGGTTCGCTGGCCAGGGGAGGGCTCGATGAGGGAAGGAAGTACACTATTTGGTACGGAGGAAGCGGGAATCATTGTTTAGGTACCGGGTTTCTAATTAGGAGTAGATTACTATCCGCTTTGAGGGACGTACAATTCTTTAGTGATAGAATTTCGGTAGCTACATTTCAGGGACGTTGGTTTAAAATCGCATTAATAAACATACATTGTCCGACCGAAGACAGTGACGATGAAGTCAAAAGTGAATTTTACGATAAACTCGAATGGGTTTATGATAAACTACCGAAACTACATGAAAATAATTGTAGGTGACGCGAACGCAAAGGTAGGAAGGGAAGAAGTTTATATTCCGACGATTGGTAAAGAAAGTTTGCACGAATATAGTAATGATAATGGGATCCGTCTGATAAACTTTGCCATCTCGAAAAACCTGATAATTAAAAGTACGACGTTTAAACATAAGGATATTCATAAATATACTTGGACATCACCGGATTCGCAAACACGAAATCAAATCGATCATGTCTTGATACAACACAGCTGGCAAAGCAGTATAATTAATGTACGGTCTTATCGCGGAGCAGAATGTGGGTCGGATCATGAATTAGTAATCGCGAAACTTCGACAAAAACTTAATATAAAAAAGAGAAAAGAAAACCGTTTCGATTTTGAGAATTTTAATTTGGAAAAATTAAAAAATCCATCAATTAGAAACCAATTCGAGCTAGATGTTAAGAATAGGTTTGAAGCTTTAGAGCTTCCTGACGAGGACCACGAGGATATTGACAAGTTATGGATAGAGATCAGATAATATTAAAGCGGTCGGTAACTCGTGTCTAGGAAAAAAGGAAAATAAGAATAACAAACCGTGGTTTGATGAAGATTGCTTAAACATGTGTGAAAAAAGAAAAGCCGCTAAATTAAAAGCTCTAAATAATCCTAGCGAAGACAATCTGGAATACTTCCGAATCTCAAAGAACGAAACGACAAAATTGCTCAAAAATAAAAAAAGGGAGTATCTTAAAAATAAAATAATTGAAATAGAAACTAATAGAATCGAAAATAACGTAAGAGACATGTACAAAGGTATAAACAGATCACGTAAATATGTAGGGCCCGTAACGTCTGGAATTAGGGATGATAATAACAATATTCTGACCGATCCGGTTGACATATTGAATAAGTTTAAGGACCACTTTGACAATATTTTAAATACGGGAAATTATGATCTGTGTCCTCCTTCTGAGTACCAGAGTGCTGAACCGTTAATAGAAGGACCAAGTAAAGAGGAAGTTGAAGTAGCTATCGGAAAATTAAAATCATATAAAGCAGCGGGAATCGATAATATTCCTACTGAACTAATTAAGGCATGCGGGGAAGCTGGAGTTTCTAAAATACATCGGTTGGTTAAAAAGATCTGGGTGAACGAGAAATTACCTGAAGAATGGAAAGAATCTATTCTTATTCCGATTCACAAAAAGGGTCCGAGGACGGATTGTAATAACTATCGAGGAATTTCACTCCTTCCGGTATGTTATAAAATATTCACTTTAATCTTAACCAGTCGAATCACGGAATACGCCGAGGAAATTATCGGAGACTACCAATGCGGATTTAGACGGAATCGTTCGACTATTGATCAAATATTTTCTTTACGGCAAATATTAGAGAAAAAATTGGAGTATAACGGTATTGTTCACCAGCTGTATATAGATTTTAAAAAGGCTTACGATTCTATTGACCGCCAGAAACTGTATAATATTCTAATCGAGCAGGGGATTCCAAAAAAACTAGTAAATCTAGTCAGGATGTGCTTGACGGAGACACTCAATAAAGTTAGAATCGGTAATAATTTGTCCGAAAAATTTGAGGTTCGTTCGGGCTTAAAACAGGGGGATTCTCTTTCGCCTGTCCTGTTCAATTTGGCATTAGAACATGCCATTAGGGAGGTAATGCGAACCGAGAAAGGGTTGGATCTGGGCGGGACAACATCCGTGCTGGGCTATGCTGATGATCTGGTACTGTTAAGCGAAGACGTTGAAACTATAAAACTAAATACGACAACGTTAATGAAAGCCGGTAAAGAACTAGGACTCGAAATAAACGTGGATAAAACAAAATATATGGTTAGCTGCAAAAATGGCGATACTACTGGTGATATCGATATAGATGGTAATATGTTTGAACAGGTAGATAAATTTAGGTATCTAGGTTCTACGATAACTAGAAAAAACGAAATTGAAGAAGAGATTAAGGTTAGACTGAAGGCGGGGAATGCTTGTTATTTTTCTGTGACAAAACTACTTAGTTCGCGCCTCTTGTCCCGAAACTTAAAAATTAGAATCTATAAAACAATTATCTTGCCTACAGTTCTTTATGGATGCGAAACTTGGCCGCTTACATTAAGGGATGAGCAGCGTCTTAAGGTTTTTGAAAATAAAGTATTGCGTAGAATATTCGGACCGAAGAAGGATGAGTTAACCGGAGAGTTCAGACGGTTACACAACGCCGAATTGCGTGAGCTGTATCCGGGTAATATAATTGAGGTAATTTCATCGCGGCGAATCAAATGGGCTTGTAAAGTTGTTGGGCTTAGTAACGAGAGAATTCCTAAAAGGTTAATATTTTCTGTGCCGAATGGTAAGCGTCCGATGGGCAGACCGAAGCGAAGGTGGGAATATTGCATTAAAGCCGATCTGAAGAGACTGGGTTTGGACGGCGAACGGTGGAGGGAGGTGTGTAACAAGCGATTGGTGGTGTCGGCATCGAACCTTCGGGTTCGCTAAGCCTTATTATTAATTACTGATTTCAGTAATACTGTATTACATCCTATCATGTATACTAAATAATCTGTATATTTCTTACATTTAAAATACTCGTTGTTTTTAATAAAAAATACCTCGAAATATATCTACCTTGGGTCATTTCATAAGGTTATTTTATTTAATCCAGACTTCCATTGGTTCTGACAGCCTAGAACCCCAATTAGTTCGGATTAACAAGATTCTCTGTATTTTTTCACCAAACTTTAATTTAATAAAACAGTCCATTCTCAATATATTTTCCTTGAGTTACGAGATAACGCCTTAATACTACATTATTATGTATTTTTAATAAATATAATTTACTCAAATAATATTTATTAATTTAAACTGATCTTCATTTCCCTCATTTTGCTTTTTTTTTTTCGATATTTATTGATTTATTGAATAATATAACAATCCTCTCTACATGAACATTGGTTATAGGGAGATAAGATAACATTCACATAATATGTACAAATAAATAAAATAAAATTAACAGGAACAAAATAACTAAATAAAAAAAAATATATATACAATAAATAGGATAAAATGACTTTAAGATAAGTAATTATTGGAGGAAGTTATTCGACTGTTCTATATATCATGGATGATAAATATTCAGGACGCAGTCATTATAAAGTTTTTATTAGTGCCGACGTTTCAACCCAGATATGTGGGTCATCATCAGGGCGTGTTTCGAGCAGTGAAGGTATTCAAGTACTCAGTAATAAAAATGTTATAATGACTGCGTCCTGAATATTTATCACCCATAAAGATAAGTAAATTATCGGGAAAAAACACACATAACTTATTTTATTTATTATTATTTCATTTTATTTCATCCACACCTGTCATGAGCTTGACAGATGTGCTGTAACTAATAAGAAAAACATTGACGTTTTAGGCATGAGGAAAAAATAGTACCCAGCAGCACTTCTTCGTGGTCCTGATTTATTTCCTTAATTCAGGAAAAGATATCTCTCATCCAGCTCCTCTTTAGTCGTTTCCTGATAGGCATGTCAGCTGTGCCTATGTCATTAATAAGTCCGCGTAGTTTAAGATGAAAGCTGGAGTAGAGATCACGAATGCGTTTGTGGGTAGTCGGTTTTAGTAAGTCGTTATGTAAAATTTTGTTGTTTACATACCAAGGAACTCTCGTTATGTGTCGTTAAATTTTGGATTGAAATGTCTGTAGTTACTACGCGTGGGTCTTTTGCAGAACCGTAAATTTGTGAGGCGTATGACAATATGGATTTAAGTAAGTAACTGTATGTATTAAGTTTTTGTATGATTTTTAAGTTTGATTTGAAGAATTATAATTATAATATAATAATATAATTAAAATCGCAAGTTTATTTAATTAATAATCCAAGAGAAAACAATATTCCAACGTCTTGACTTCTAAATCGTTAATTACTAAGTTAAGACAATGGTCGTTTGTACTTTCAGAAAGGATAATTAATTTTAGACAATGACGTTAAGATGAATACAGTAATCCGGTAATCATGTATAACATATTATTTATTTTACATCTTACCTTAGGTCGGAGAAATTTAAAATTATAATTTAATTGTAGTATTATATGCCATGCGCATGTTAAAACTATAGTTGATTTTTTGGAATTATTCGTAGTCGAGTTAAATTAGCGTCCTCATTACCTTATACTAGAAAACCATTTTGGGTAAATTATCAATTTAGGCCTGTCATTTGGTTCGAAAAATGAGAAATGTTTCCATTTCGATGGGGGGGGGGGAGAGGAGAGGAGGGAGCGAAGGAAAAAAAAAATATATATATTGAATATTTAAAAAAAATGTATATATTTGTTTGGAACTTTTTAAGTTACATATGAATATATTTAAAAATATCTGAACAAAACAATTGTATTTATTACAATTTGTAGCCTTCATAGCATAGATACATTTCAATAACTTTTCCAGATAAAAATGAATAAAGAATTGAAAATTATTTTGATTTCTTAGTCTGTACAAACTTAAAATAAATCTGTAATGCTTTCATAGTCTAAAGAGTTACGTAAAAATGTCTATAAAAATATGCTCTATAAAATATTATTATTATAATTATTAAGTATATTTTTCCCGACTTTATCGTAGAAAATTTATACGAAAATCCGTGAATATGGAGGTGTACACATGAGAGGTGAATTAATCATAAAAACCTAGGTAATGCTTTTATATAAACATTCCTAAATATAAATGAAAATTTAATACTAATATTTAAGTTGTGATAAAATACGTACCTGCTTATTTGTACAAATACGTGAATTCACCCGTATTATCATATCATTTTATAATCATATATATCATTTATATATCATTTTTAAATTTATATGTCTACTTCAAGATCATATGTTTACTGCAGTGTCTTTATTTTTAGTATTAAGAATTTTTAATATTACGAAAACTTTATATATTTCTTCATTTTAATATTACGGACAGACAAATTTGTAAATATTTTTAATTGTCATTTAATTATTCACAATCGCCAGACATTTGTCATTTCTTTGTTCATTATAGTTATTCTGAGGGGACTAAATGTCCCAGAATAAAATTTTCTTTCTTTCTTTCTTACCTATAGGTCTCAGCCTAGCTAGTCGAATTTTTTTAATCGATTTTAGTTTACACATTTTATTAATTTATGTATCTTATTAGTTATCAATTTTATTATTATTTATTATCCCAAATTATTGGGAGAGAAGGGCGAAACGATATTCTCATAACCTGTGTAAATCACAGATAAATAATATATATAGATTATTTATGTTTTTGTAAAATATAATAGAAAATATTTTATCTTTTTCTTCACCGAATTCCCTCCTCTGGCTTCTAGAGTATACGGGGCTCTGATATCAGACTCCGACTACTTGATAAATAAGATGACACCGGATGAGAACTTAATACGGTTTTTATTTGTCAGATAACACCGTTATTATTGCTCAAATGTCCCAAGGCTTAATAAATAGGTAATTTTTCTGTTTAATTTAATTTTCTATTAAAAATAATTCTAAAAAAAATAAGTATTAAGTTCTTTAGTAAGTCTTGTAAGAATATGTTACAGTCAGTATATTGTTACTAAGAATGTTCCCAAGACGATTTTCTGGAATGTTAACCTTCTCATATATTCTGTTTCTGGTTTATGAAATAAATTCATTAAGAGATTATATTTGTCAAAAATAAAAAATAAATAAAGAAGTCGATAAATTAGAAAAAAGAGAACTTAGAAAAACATAACATAATGTATTGAATTTTCCAGTTTGTTTTATCAAGGATTGAAAAATGCATAAAAAATATAATTTAAAAAAATTAAATTTGAAACGTAAAAAAGAAAACACCAATGGAAGAAACACGTACGTAATATCGCTATTGTGAGTGTAAAAGGTCGTTTTATTACAGGGGAGCTGCATAAATCTGGTTTATTTCTTTATGATTTATTAACTTAATTTCATATTTTATTCCTCCCTGCTTTTTTCCTATTTAGAAGACTGCTTATACAGTCTGGGTCATATAAATTGCATCAGCCAGTAAAATTTTCTTTAAATTTTATTTTATTTACTGGATTGCTATCTGCGGAATCTCCGGACATTTCTTTGCCACTTTTGAAGGTCAAAGTTTTCGTTGACATTTTTCTCTTTCTAATTCATTTCCTTCACTCCATGGTGCTTTTTTCTTCAAATATATGGCTACTGATTATTGTGGACACCATATATCGTCACTATTTTCCATGAAAATTCCTTCATTCACGTAATTTCACAATTTTGATATTTTTGGACGTGGACATTATTTTGAAACTGGTAGTAATTACAGCTTTTATCCTGACATTTTTAACTAATGAACTCAGAAACATTGTTAAAGTTTGCTTGTAACCTTAAAATGTAAAGAAAAAAAATCATTCAATGGAATCGACGGTTTTTTCCATTGCCCTTATTTAATTTTTTTATGTGTTCCTGTGGTATTATATTCTCCTTCTACTGCATATTTTGCATTTCAAGGACGTTTTTATTCTCAGAATTGTCCTATCATCAAATCCTAATTCTTTATCATATATAATAATAATAATAATAATAAAAGGCTTATTATAAGACTCGAAGGTTCGATGCCGACACCACCAATCGCTTATTACACACGTCTCTCCACGGTTCGCCGTCCATACCCAAACCCTTCAAATCGGCTTTAACGCAATCTTCTCACCTTCGCTTTGGTCTACCTCTCGGACGTTTAACATTCGGTACAGCAAATATTAACCTTTTAGGAATTCTTTCGTTACTAAGCCCAACAATTTTACAAGCCCATTAGATTTTCCGCGATATAATCACCTCAATTATATTAAGCGGATACAGTTCATGCAATTTGGCGTCGTATAACCGTCTAAATTCTCCGATTAACTCATCCTTCTTCGGTCCAAATATTCTACACAATACTTTATTTTCAAAAACCTTATGACTTTGATCATCCCTCATTGTAAGCGAGTTAGTTTTATGGTTTCCGTGTCTTCGCTTAACAGGACCAGATCATCCGCATAGCCAAGCACGGGTGGTGTCCCACCCAAATACACTTTTTACGCATTACCTCCCTAATGGCATGTTCTAATTTCAAATCGAACCGGATAGGCGAAAGGGAATTGCCCTATTTTAAACCCGAACGAACGACAAATTTTTCGGATGAGCAAAGTCTTAAGGTTTTTGAAAATAAAGTATTGTGAAGAATATTTGGACCGAAGAAGGATGAGTTAATCGGAGAATTTAGACGGTTATACGACGTCAAATTGCATGAACTATATCCCCTTAATATAATTGAGGTGATTATATCGCCCAAAATCAAATGGGCTTGTAAAATTGTTGGGCTTAGTAACGAAAGAATTCCTAAAAGGTTAATATTTGCTGTACCGGTCCTAATTTTATTGAGTGTTTCCGTCAAGCACATTCTGACTAGATTTACTAATTTTTTTTTTTATCCCTTGCTCGAAAATATTACACAGCTTTGATTACATATCAAATATTGGTAGCAATAATTTTTGGTCTTATGAGAGTTTGAGTAACTGTGTGTACATTGTCTCCAGTATCGACAAACAGTTTTTATTTAGTTTCCTTCTTTCCTGTCTTTATTTTTTCCTCCCTTTATTGGGATTTTTTAGGAAAAATATTAAATAATTTTTCTTTTTTTTATATGTATTTCATAAAAACTGCAAATTTATTCAGTCCTGTGTTTTAGAAATAAGTATTTCGGTTTGGAATTCATCTGAATTAGTATAATTCATAATAAATGACTAAACAGGTCACAAAATAATATTAATTAGGCATCGCAGTCAATAAAGTAAAGCTTTTTTCTTTATGGCATATAAATAAAAAAAAAAGAAAATATAGAAATATACTTCCATCATAAAAATAATTTTTTTTCCGGACAGTAAAAATCGTATTGATTCATTTTATAGATATACAATGCAATAAAATTATAAGGCCTTAGAAAGAACGACATAGTGGCCTATATAGTTTTTCTCTTGTATTTATGACTTGTTTTATTTGTTTCGTATTACTTCAAATACATATGAACTTCATTGATTATTCATTTCGACACTATTTCTTTATGTGTTGGTATTTCGACTTTCAAGATATTATTTAATACCTTTGCGTTCAAATGCAAATACATTTCGAAACTATTAGATATTCCAATGTATTAGTTGAGCATATATATAATTAAGCATTTGCCATGTTTAATTATATATATGTATGAAAAATCCATCAGCAACAGCTTTTTAATCTCCATCTATCTAAAAAAAAAATCCTTACTTAAAACTTGAGAACTAATATAAGATAATTATTATATTTTCGTGTGTTTAATTGAAAATTATTTCATATATACTTACAAAGTCATTTGAATATAAAAATAGGATTTCATTCAAATTTGGCCGCTCCTCAAAAATTGTCGGCCCAAAATTGCCAGGCCTGCCAATGCGTAAAGCCGCCACTGATTGAATGATATATTTAGATTTAGGAGATCAAGGAATTGATTGATACAAACTTCATTCCATCCCTTCATATATTTGTCGCTCCAATAACTTTCTCATCTTTAAATACCGTCTATTCAATCACTTCCTATCCATACAGTTCTAAAAAAAAAAATTAAATATATTTTTCTGCAGATATGTTTATAAATTAAATTATTATCTTGTTTTTTATTATTATTTTATGGTTCTTTCATTATTATTTTTTTTATTAATGCGTGTTATAATTTATTATTATTCCTGTTTGTTTATTTTGTTATTCATTCTTGTTTACATCTGAGGGTCTACGACTCACAATTCTGTTACCGTATTTTATTCTAAAGGGCCTTACTTCTGAATAAATAAAGCATATTATTATTATTAGAATAAAACGTTAAATTTTGCAGTCAGAGAATAATATTAATTAAGTTCTCTTAATTTCAATCCACATCTGTCTTGAAATAGACAATAAGCTGATGAGACGTAGCGAACTTTGAAAGTAGAATTATCTAGGCAAGAGGAAGATCGGTACCCAGCAGCACCTCTTCCTAGCGTTTATTTTCTTCTTATTTATTATTTATTTTTTATTATTCTTTCTTATTATTTCGTTCTTATTATTTCTTTCTTATTATTTATTATTATTTAATTCAGGAAAAGATATTTCTCATCCAGTTACTTATCAGTCGCCTCCTGTTAAGCATGTCAATTGTGGCCATGTCGTTTACGTCTATTGTCCTGTACGTGTAGTATAATATAAAATGGGGAAACTTTAATTTAATTTTAAATTAAAAGATTACTTTGACAAGTTTAGTGGAAATAATGATAAATCACACCAAAGTCCGTGCGCCTAATCATTATATAAATAGGCAAACACAAAACGGTTCAACCCCTTTTACTCCTCTATTGTTCGACCGATTTTCTTCCTTCTTTTTTTATTTAGTAGATATTGACAAGTTTTAGTGTTATCCATAAATCAAAATATAAATGGTAGTTTGACAAAACGGCTAATCTCCGAAAGTTCTTAACCGATTTCTTTAAAATTTTGACACAACGTCACAATAATATTTATAAGTGTTTTTGATACGTTTCATTTTCATCAGACCTTTCCTTTCTAAATGGCGGCCGAAAAACGTGATTTGCTTTAGACTGTAGCGCCAATACGGCTTCAACGATTTTGATGAAACTTGGCTAAAGTCCCCTTGAACCATTTATAATTTATCTATATAACATACTTTCCCGAAAAAAAGCTGCTTAAATTTTTATGATGAATTCAGTATTTTATTTGCGAATAACTCAAAAAGTACACATTGTTTTATTGATAATACCTATATTTATTTGAAAGCATCTTGTATTCTCTACAAAATATAAAAAAATCATCGAAATCGGACTGTTTATTGGAGCGATATGTCATTTTAAACATTTAGTACTTTTTCTTTTGCAAAGTTGATTGTCATTATTTTTGATAAATCGAAAACTTTACATTTAATGAAGTAATCGAGACTATTATTTGAAGAGATGGTATCATTGAATATTACCAGATAAATTAAATTTATAAGTAAATTCTATAGTTATACTCATTCTTAACTTAAATACTGCGCAAGAATTATTTAATGGAACACGAATGAGAGTGAAGTACTAGCGGGAACTACTTTAATTACAAGAATTTTATTTCCAAGAATTAATTTAATGTTTTCTGATACAATACTTCCATTCGAATTTCAAATAATAACGTTCATATTAATCTGCATTGGCTATGACCATAATCAAATCGCAGGGTCAAAGTTTTGTTTTATTCCGACGTACAGTAATTTCGCATGGACAATTATATGTGGCAGCAAGTAGAGCACGTTCATTTAAAATTTTGAAATTTATATTTCCAATGGCAATGGGCAAGGCTATGTACTAAACAATAACAGAACATTCAAAAAGAACATTGTTTACATAGAAGTTCTACATAAAAATGGATTTAAACTGAATTAGAATTGTTACTTGAAATTTATTTTTTACTTGCTAAATCATAACATTAATTTATTGTGATAATAAGACACATAAATTAAAATGGAAATCAAATATTTTGAATTAGTCTATTTTGTATTACTCACTTTTGTTTTCTTCATATTTTCATCTACACCTGTCATGAGCTTGACAATAAGCAGATATGCTGTAACTAATAAGAAAAAATGACATTTTTAGGCATGAGGGAAAAAAAATAGTACCCAGCAGCACTTCTTCCTGGTCTTGATTTATTTCCTAAATTCAAGAAAGGAGATCTCTCATCCAACTCCTCTTTTAGTCGTCTCCTGATAGGCATGTCAGCTGTGGCCATGTCGTTAATAAGTCCGTTGTGATGTCCGTGTAGTTTAAGATGAAATCTGGAGTAGAGATCACGTATGTGTTGGTCAATAGTTGGTTGTCGTAAGTCGTTATGTAAAGTTATGTTGTTGACGTACCAAGGAGCTCCTGTTATAAGTCGTAAAATTTTGGATTGAAATGTCTTTAATTTTTGTTAGTGCGTCTTTTTTGCAGAACCTTAAATTTGTGAGGCATGTGTCCATATGGGTTTGAGTAGGTAAGTGTATGTATTAAGTTTTTGTCTCATTTTCTATTTTGATTTTGAAAAAAGTGTAGTACAGTATTGTTAGTCTCTTGTGTATTAATCATAAATAATTTTAAGCTATTTTTAATTGAAATTTTATTTATATTAATAAATGAGGATTTTTGAATCGTGGTCTAATCTTTATTTGTTGAATGTTTTCCTCAAATGATTAATGGCTAATTTTGAATTTTGACCACTGGGCGAACGCTAGTTAAAATAAATACTCGATCGTCCTATAATTAAATTACATTTATTTAGATTTTTTTATGATTTCTGAAAGCATTGAATTGCCATGTTTTACTGAATATTATGAAAAAATATTACAGTTTGTTTTGTGTTTGTCGAGTCGTAAAATAACAGTTGAATTGAGGGACGAGGAGATACTCTCGTAGGTCCTTAGTGTGAAGTTGTTCTCAGCCTCGGGAAAAGCTTTAGTGAAAATTTAATGTTAGTCCTGATGGTGTTTTCTCCTTTCCCTTAAGTCCGTTTTCATTTTGAATAGAATAAAATACTCCTTTCTCTCTGTCTGCCTCTTTTTAGACGATTTGCTTCCACCCGTTTTGTTTAAATTATTTATTCAGTTTATTTCTGTTTACAGGACGATATTCTTGGCCTGTCTTGTCTGTTGAATTTTATTATTGAAAGTTTTATATTTGAAGATCAAAGTGTCGTAAAAATAGTTTATCTATGATCTCCTTTTTAATTAAAACAGATGACAAGGAAGAAAGATGTATACACCTAACGAAAGTAGAGATTATATGAGCCTTTCAGTTGACAGGTACTTAGGATCAACTGAAAATAATGTATGGTAAATTTGTTTTTTTTTTGTGTTCAATTTGGTAGTTTCTGAGTTTAAAAACGCTGCAAATTATTTCGCAATGGTTTATTATTTCCCAACAACTATACATCTAAAGTAACATTACCTTCCTAGTTACAAAGAAAAATAAATAATAGGTGATTCCAATTATTGGACTAAACTTTTTTTTTTTAATCATTAGTAGTATGCTAAAAAAAATAGCATACTGAAATAACACAATCAAAACAAAGGATATAAACTTTGCAGTAGAACGTATAAAAAACATCTAGAGACCATATCTTTGCTCCTAATTGTCCGATTTTTTCTTTGTTTTTTAAGAAATTTCGTAAACTTTAAAAAAAACCATAATAAACCAAAAATGGGTTAAAATCGCGATATATCTACTAACAATGCTTTAATTTCGATGAAACTTCCTTCATTTTTTAGGAAATTCAAATACCTTTGAAGCATCTTATCACAATATTGACAAAAAAGTGTATACTTTTTGAGTTATTTGGAATTTAATTTTACCATCACTCGTAACTTTTTTTCCAGCTTCTTTTCGTTGATGTATATTATGTAGATAAATTTAAAGGCTGTCGAGAAAATGACTTTACCGCATTTTCATTGAAATCGGTACATTCGTTTAGGCGTTACAGTCTATAGCAACGCAGGTTTATCAGCCGCCATTTTTAAAATAAAAGGCGGATAATAATTTCGATGAAGGAGGATCATCCTCGGTTGACCTCTGATTTTTTTGTCCAAATTTGAAAAATATCGGTGCAGTAGTTTCCGAGAAAATGCGCGGACGTCGGACCGCGGTCTAACAAAAAAAAGTTTTATTCGTTTTTCGAATTCTACGCATCCTGAAACGTGAAACCTCAAACTTTGAGAGTGGTTTAAGTTTTAGAATTTTTTGGTCGATCACAATAGTTCATTATTGAAAATAATAAAACAAAAATTTGTTTTTTAAATGTGATTTTGCTATTGTTTTCTCTCAATTTGTTTAAACATCTGTATTGTACCAAAATTGAACGTTTTACTTTTTATCAACTGTTAACTCTGGGTATGAAAAAACTTAACATTTAATCTAAAACATTGTGAAGGGAAGACTTAACAGGAACGTCTAAAAACTGAAGTAAGTGTAAATAATATTTGACAATCACTCAAAATGGAACGAAGACACTTTAGATCATTTTTCTTCAGTATCAAATCCAACTATTGTTGAATCTTCATGGAAGACTAGTAGCTCCTATTTATTTTCATTAAAAAAGATAAATAAATACAATAAAATCTTAGTAACTGGTAAAAACGAGATGGTGTAATCAAGGATTTTGACTTTTTGTTTAAACATATATTTGCTGAGATTTATATGATTAGAAGTTTGCAATGGGTGGATCGGATTTTATTGTAATGGATTGAAAGTCTTTGTCGCACGTCAAAAATGTAGAGCGATTGGGACAAAGCATTTGTTATGGAAATGGATCCAACCATTTCCACAAACAGGAAGGCAACTTGTAATTTTAATAGTATAGGTCACAGATTCTCGTTGTCCACCCGATAATTAAAATGAAAATGAGTACAACTCCTGTTAGTAGCCTATTTTAATCAAGGAGAGATTCCCCACTCACGAACACTATATGAGCCTTTCAGTTGACAGAATGACTAACTCCAATTTCAACATTTTTGAATTTAGTCATTTTAGCGATATTTCTAGTTGAAAAATTTTATATCTATACAGACGGTAAGTAAGTTGATTCCGTAGGTGATAGTAGTGTTGAAATATAGAACTGTGAATAAAGGTATAATTTTTCCCAATATGCATATCACTAAAATTAATAACAAAATAGTGAAATTGGATTTAGTCATTCTGTCAACCGAAAGAGTCATATGTAAATTGGTTGTAGTATACACAATTTTTTTTTAACTGATAGGATATTACTGACAGACATAGAGGAAGAAAAGTTTATTTTTCTTCCAGATACTTAAAAATTTACATTGACTATATTAAAATTTAATATACAATATTCGCTGCATATTACTAATTTCGTAAAAGAAAGGAAAGAAAATACTCCATTTATAATTTAATTTTTTTTTTTAATTATGGTGCGGAGCATCTCACAACTTTCATAATAACCATACATTGAGTAGAAAATTCTAAATAAATTAATAAACCTTACGTACATTACTTTAACAACACATAGGCTTAGAAAATAAATATAAGGATGGCTTGAAATCAAATTTTAACTTTTATTTTTAATTAGTTTTAGTATGTCTGGAATCTTTGTTTTTATTTATTTATTTTTTTTTTAAACTTCTATACTAGAACTTATTCTATTGAATATTTTCAAGTAAAGGTTTGACTGACCTTATAGTTTTAAAAACTTTTATTTAAAACTTCTCTTGGAGTGAAGAAGTCGCTCTAAAAATTATTATTATTCATACTATTCTTATTGTCCTCATTCTTATTATTATGCTACTCAAACAAACGACACATTAGAATCAAGTAATTTATTTAAGACTAGCTGATGTACCCGTCGTTGACTGATGTATAGTTAAATTTTGAATTTGAATCTTTTTTTGAGATGGATTTTGTACTATGGGGGAGGGGATCCAAATTTAATTTCATAAAATTGGGTGGGAAGAGTTATTTAGAAATATTTTATGGGGGGCGGGTTTATGGAAGTCATAGTTTCACAATAATCATTATCAATTTTAAGAATTTAATAAACGGAAATTAAACTTTTACTATAAATCTAGAACTTAATTACACAAAAGGTTTCTTAAAATTTATTTTAAGAAATTTTTTTAAACTAAAATTGTTAAAATGGAACTTGAAATTATCACTGAAAATTCCATATAGTTTTTATAGAAATATATATTTCCCATTCAATCATAATGCCTAGTTTAACTAAATAATAATTATTATTAATCATAAAAATGTTCATAGAAAATTTTTTAGAAACACGTAAAGGCCTAAGAAATATCAGACGGTAACTGAATTTAATTAAATTTGATTTTTAGTATTTTTTTTCCCTATTTATTGCCATATTATTATTTATTATTTTAGTGATTTTTGGTCAGCGGTCACCAATATTCTCTTCCTTTAATATCCTTTTATTATTACCGAATTTTCGGCATCATGGGCCATTTGTAAGTATAGATTTTAGTCACCCGTAAAGAACCAAGTGAACAGGACAAGAGGACTTAACGAATCCGGTATTTGTCTGAAAAGAAATAATGATCATGCTTTATAAGGTAAAATGTTGTTTAAATATGAAACAAATGTAGTACAGATGCAAAAATAATTTAAAAAATATATATTTTTTTTTTTTACTGAGAATATTTAAAATTGTAAATTAAGTGAGTTCTTAAAAGATAAAATAGATTAAAACTGATGCACCGATTACATTATTATGTCTTAGTTTATTTTTTAAATTACGGCATTAAGTTCCAATCTCGCTTTATCATCGCTTTTATTAAAACCTTTTTTTAAAAGAAACGAGAAATCACTTAATCTATATTTTTTTATATAAACATTCTTAAAAAAAAGTAAATAAATAAAAAATAAGATATTTATCAAACGTTGATAAATGGTTATAAATAATTCAAAAATTACGGAAATAAAAGTTCCGACTTCCAGAGAGAGAGAGAGGCTACTGGAATGAAACTGATACGAACGCTGGCAAGAGTCCAACTATGGGTGGTCCGGTGATTTTTAAATTTATTTTTTTTAAAATAGGTTGTTTACATATTCAATGTTTCCTTAGCTCTTCCTGTCATAAATAATTTTATTTTGAAGAATATTGGTCACATAAGTATGTATTTTAACCCAATTTGCATATATTGGCATATATTATACCTCTTGTAAAATTTATGTATACAAATAATACAGGACAGGTGGAACAGAATGAAAGTTCAAGAGCTTCTAGATAGTAAATGTTGTGATATTTACTAGTTTAAATAGTTTGTTTTTTTAAATGACCGTTAATGAATAATATTAGGTGTCAATATGCGATATTGTTTCATAAAACATCCCATCCTCTGTTATAGATCTTACAAATATGGAATACGGTAAATAATATAAAGTTTCCGCACCATTAAATCGTGCCAGGAAACATTAAATTCAACATCTCTCAAGCAACACAAACAATAGACAAGTGTCTAAAAGCAACCAATGACAATTAGCAAATGCTTTCCCAAACTCTCTTTGATTTCTCTTGTAAAATCGACAATAGATAGAAAAGACAAACAAGAAATATAAACATTATTTTACAGGAGTACAACACAGAGTATAATGTTAGAATAGCTATTCTTATATATGATTGAATATTCTTTTCTCTGTGGGGTACCCACCTCCCCCATAAACGATGGTACATGGTAGGTGTATGAAGATGGTATGGTAGGTGTATGAAGACATTTTATTGTTTTCCTTTCTTAACTATGGACTTCAAACGTTCTTCAATATACATTAAACCACTAGCCGATCCAGGATTGAATTATAGGGGGGGGGGGAGATTTCAGTCCGAAAGCTTTTTTTCATAAAAATAACGATAATTGCTTGTAAAAGAAGAAAGACACTAACTACCTATATGAAATGGTGTTTAAGTGATTCCTAAAGTCCTTTTAAATGTAAATTCACGAACAATAATACTTTAAGATATAATTTTTCCACAAAACATGGTTATATTTTACCATTTTGGGGGGAGAGCGGAGAGGGGACTGCAGCTCCCCCTTTGCCCGTGCCTTAAACACAAATGTTCGTAAATTTTACGACTTTGAAGTAACATTAATTTTTCCAAAAAAATAAGACAAGATTTGAAAGTTACCATAGAAATTAAGTCCTCTCCAAAAATTTATAACTATTATATGAAAGTTTCCTCCTCCCTTTAATATACATAACCTCGGAAAAATGTGCCTCCTCTTATATTTCGTGCACTAAACAAGCCCTTTTTGGGCACCCCTGATAGCTTAAGAAACAACAGATTTTAGGTATCTAAACTTCAAATGAACGCTCCTAACGTATTGTTTGATATGATAAGAAAAGAAATTTATTAATAATGACGATTTTTTTTTTCAAATTTCTTTTTGATTTCGAAATACCCATTATTAGACATTCGTTATTGGTCCTCATAACATTTTAATTTCAAATAAACTTAAAAAAAAAAGTCAAACAATGACATGACAGATACTTAGTCTCTTAGAAGATCAATAAATAAACAAAAAAACCTATTTTTTTATTTATTGATTTTATTTTTTTATTGATTTGTTTCTCATATTTATACAAAAAATAAAAAAATAAAATATAAACGCTTATACGACAACAACACTCCATTTAATAATGTTCTTTTAAAAAGAGCGTATCTATCGTGACAACAAAGAATTTATTTAAATAAAATATAAGTAAAATCCATTGAAATAAAAAAACCTTTTTTATTGAAATAAAGTTACAATAAAACAAATAAGGTAAATATTCCTAGCCTCTTTTCCTCCTCCCCAAGGAAATGTGACAATCAGGAAAAGTGCGGTCGCCGTTACAAACCTAACCCCTTCGGAAAATTCCTTCTTGATCCCAAAGGAAGGAAAACCGGAAAACCTGGACTCATGAGACGCTTCCAAAAAAACAAAGGATTCAAATATCTACATCTTTTCCTTAAAAATCGTTTTCAGTCTGAGGTTAACTTTATTCTTAAACGATCATAAAAAAAAAAAAAAAATTTACCTTATAATATTTACCATTCAGAGAACTCTTTTAATTGGTTTTATGGCATAAATAAAATAACTTAATCATTTTTTCAAAATTAGACACTTTATTGTAAATAATCGCCTACCTAAATTAATTCCAAGATTCAATCTACACAAAATCGATTTCTATACTATACTTCAATCTATACTAATCCAAGGTATTAATGGATTTTTTTTTTAAGTGACAAAATTATTAACATCAAAGAAAAATATTTCAATAATAAATACACATATTTGTTCACTACACCAACGTTTCAGCCCATTAGGCCAATTTCAAGAAGAAGAAAACCTATTTTAAACAACTAAAACAATGTGGACTGAATTGCCCTTGTACATAACTTAATTAGTCAAATCAAATCTAAATTATGTTTGATAAAGGTAATTCAGTCCATATTGATTTTAATTGTTTAAAATAAATTTTCTTCACCTTGATGGCCTAATAGGCTGAAACGTGTGTGTAGAAAATAAAATAAAGTAGGACTAAGAGATCAAAATATTTATTATGACTATTAAGTTGAAGTCCTAACTTAGTTTGAATATACATGTTTAATTTAAAACGGTTTTTTATTTTAGCACGATCTGTTCTTTTTTAAAATTTTCTCTAGACTGTGATGCTAACGGTTATAATGAACCTGATAGTTCCAATATGCTAAATATCAATTCTATTTTCAGATATTTTCGGCCATTTTGTTAAATTTAATATCATGTAAGGTCAACGGATGTATGAAATAAAATGAAAATCAATTTTCGTGGAAGTAGAAAGTAATGGGGCGAAAATAGTTTTAATGAAAATTTTGGGAATTCAGCCCCTTTTACAGCCACGAATGGCATATCGTAGACAAATTTCTATTTTTTATTAGAAAAGTTTCACTACTGTGACTATTTTCTTATTTTCAAGATATTTTCCTTGACCTAAATATCTTTTAAAATATTTTTCCATTACTCTCGATCCAAGGCTTGCTCTTCCCTGATACATCAATGTTCCAATCCAAAGATACAACATCATGGTTCCATTCCCTTTCTCCGAGTTTTTCCATTTTACCTTTTAGTATTCGTTTTTACCTTCTTCCTTCTACCTCCATTTCTCTAATTATCTTACGAAATAAAATAGTAACAAAATAACCAAGAGGAAGAACTTGAATGTTAGGTTATTATTGGAAAAACTCCAAACCATACATCCTTATGTATCCAAAATTCAGGAAACGAAATCTTACATCTTTTCACTTCGTTATTTTTTATCTTTTATAACATATTTATGATTTTTGATTAGATATTGCATGCGTTTTTTTTTAGTTCTTCAAATGTTTGATTGTAACTAGTGTTGCCCAAAATCGGTCTTGGTCTTGCACTATGCAATTGCAACAATTAAGGGGAAATAGTTACTAATTCTCTACAATTTTAGTTTCTATATGTTAATAGTTGGTGTAACCTATATACCTTTGCATTTAATTCCTCTAATTTTTCATTTGGGCTTAGTTAGGATTCTCCTATCTAAAAAATTACAGTAATATCTCTATAATAATAAGCTACTAAGTAACTGCAAGACTGTTGCGAGACTCTTGTGCAAGACCAAGACCATGACCAAGACTGAGTTTGCAAGACCAAGACTCGTCTCGGTCTCGCATTTGGGCAACACTAATTGTAATCTTCCCGTGCTGTGTTGCCTTACTTTCAGTCTGCGATTGAATGATATGGAGTGATGTTTAGCTGATTTTTTTCTGTCCTGATGAATGTCCTGAATTGGCGATACGTTGACGGGTTCCTATTTTTCTGCATTTAAGAGACATAAGGCTGTGTGGTTTAGAATTTTTCCAATAATAACCTAAATCTTTCGATTTTTTTTCTGGAAAAATGCATTTCACGTGTCCATAATAGCATAGCCTTTTTTCTTAGCAATATTTGCGATATTGTTCCTTTTCATTGTTCCTTCCTCCTCTATCAGTTCTAGAATTCTTTCATTTTTAATTATTTTCTTCTGAATTTTCTCTCTGCCTTTCTCCACAAGTCTATGACAACAAACTTTCCACTGCTAGCTGTCTTATCATGTGTCTGATATTAATTACCCATGGTGTATGCCGTTATAGGTTCGAATATAGTTGGTATATTAACTCTTCATATTGGGCTATATATTCGAGTTCCAAAGGAGCCCGTTGTGCATTGCATTGGGTTTTCTTTTTATTCTTTTTTTTTTTTTTGTTGCAAATTTGGTGTTCTCGTTTTTTGTTAGCAGGCAGGCCCTTCAAGTTATTAAATGTCATAGTGTGTAAATGTTTATGCAGTGGTATAAAGTGCCTACCTCCTATTCAGACTGTCTGCTAGGACCTCAATTCAAAGTATTTTTTATTAATATTTTTTTAATTATTTATTTAATGAAATTTACAACTGTATAAACAATATACAATTAGTAAAAATGCACACATTAGAAATAATGATATGAACAAACTTGAAGAGATACTGCCCAGTGGTAGCACTCCCTACTTAATTGTGGGTGAGAAGATCACGAGGCAATCTTCTTTTCAGACGTCTAGGGGGATTATCAGGAATCGAGGAAGAAATGGATTCATCAAGGCTGGAAACAAGTGGATTCGGATGTGACTGGAGTTTATCATGAAAGGATAGGTATCTGGCTCGGGCTAAATCAGCGGCATTTTTATGAATATTAACAATAAAATTAATAAATGTTAAAAATAAGACTGTTTTCGCCATTCATTCATTATGCTTTTTCGAACGAGGTTATCAGCCGTGTCCTACAATATGGAGGTCAGAGCGTACCATAATGACAGGTCCTTTAGCCTACAAAGACAGTTTCCAAGATTCCAATTATATTCCCATTTGTAGGTTATTTATTTTTGCAATGGTCTGTCTGCGTTCGACTTGTATGGAAGGGGATTATTGTCACGAGTATGAAGTATATTTTCCTTGATAATCAAAAACTAATAAAATGTTATTCTGTTGTGTTTCAATTTTTTGTTGATCCATATCCTCGATTTAAAGCAGCTACAAATATTGTTGATTTTTCAGTTTTTATATAGACAATAATAATTTTTGTAGCAACCACTAAAACGCCCAGATTTTGATTGTCCATTTCTTAAATGATTCTTTTATTTAAAATATGATATTATTGATTACCCAGTCTGTGATGAGTTTTGTCATTTTCTGAATATATAAGTATGTTCGTACATGGAAACCTTAAAAATATTCCAACTATTGTCAAAGTACTTTGCTCCAATTTTTGGAATTTTAGTGATAATCTGCGTTTTTCCCCACATTTAGAGATTAGAAAAGCAGAAATTTTCATTCCCTCCCCCTCTCAAATTTGAGACACCAGACCTGCCTCCCCAGTCCTCCCAAAAAATTGTCTTTCTTCCTCTTGTTTCAAGGAGTGAAAATAAAATATACATACAAAAATTGTTCCGTGGTTCAAAGTTTCTTCCATAATTAGAACCCCAGAAAAATATGGTTTCTTCCGAAAATACATAAGTCAAAATGTGTTCTCATCAAAAATTCAAAATTATGTAAAAATGTGTTCCCCATAAAAATTTTGAGCCACAACATGCGCCATTTAACCTTCTTCTGATCAGCCTTGCAGAAAAGTATGAAATTTATAACTTCAGCCTTAGTAATTATAGTATAAATTTATGAGAAAAAAAAAATCTTCGTTTTGAACTAAAACGCGATTGATAAAAAAACAACAACTTAGTTTTGTGCTTTAGACCGCACGATAGAAGTGAAAAAAATTATTAAATTATCATCAAATTAATAAATTCATTATATCAACATGGCGAGATTATTAATATCAAAAATGTACTTCAATAATATGAAATATAAATTATACATAAAAGCCAATTATAAATTATAAAGAAGCTGAAATTCTGAACATTTCTCTCGTTTACAGTATGCAGGTCCGATTATTAGTTTCTGAGATAATTTAATCTATATTTTACTACACAAATGTAAGGTAACGTCCGTAGATGGCTGAAGAGGAGCTGGATGAGTACTGTTGCCCAAAATCGGTCTTTGGTCTTGCAAAGTGCCACCTAACTGTTGCAAGACTAATACCAGTACAGTCGATTTTTTGAATAAAAATTAAGACAAAATAGTTACTAATACTTAACAATCTTAGTATATTTACCAATATACTTTTGCATTTAACTCCTCTAATTTTTATTCGGGCACAGTTAGGTTTCTCCTATCTAAAAAATTACAGTAATATCTCTTCAGTAATAAATAACTGTAAGACTGTTTGCGAGACTCTTGCGCAAGACCAGCAAGACTGAGTTTGCAAGACCAAGACTCGTCTCGGTCTCGCATTTGGGGAACTTATGAATGAGGGACCTCCTCATATTATATTATTATCCTCATATTATATTCACTGGTTTTCATTACCATTATGACAGGTGTGAATAAAAATAAATAAAAGTTAAAAAAAGTATTTTCAATAAACTGTTAAAATTTAGTTTTGGAAACTATTTTCCCCTTTTTACCTCCCTGACACAGCGTCGCGTTAAGATATAAATTTGAATAATATCTCTTTACAAAGAGGATCAAATTGTGATAATTTTCTTTGCTAACAATATGAAATGAAAATAGATTTTTATTATCCTGAGACTTTTGTCCCTTTAGGACAAATTATAGATACAGAGAAAATCTCTGTGTGGCCATGAAATTAAATTAAATATTTACAATGCTCATTAAAATAAAAATATTTGCAGACAAATAAAACAAAATCAAAAACAATTAATACATACAGATATATATAATACAAACATGTGAAAATAAAGTGACATAATTAAACAAAATCATTTCTGGGGAACTTAAAAAGTACTCTTATCTACTTTTCATGATCGATCGGGTTGGGAAAGAAGTAGGTGCTTAAAAAGGAGAGATTTAAATGTGGAAACTGATTGCGCATGTCGGATATCAGGAGGAATGGTATTCCAGATGTAGACGGATTGAAATATAAAGAATTTGTCAAACGCTGCAGTTCGGTGAGGAGGCGGATAGAGGTCAGAAGTACGGGATATAGTGGGACGGGATTGAATGGAATATTTAAATTGTAGGCTGTGAAAAATGTAGGATATGCAGTGATGTTTTGTGATGATAGAATATGCAGATCTAATTTTTAGTTTTTGATATATTTTTTAAAAAAATTGATTAGTAGACATCGGAGATCTGACGGCTCAATCTAATTAACTCTCCACAAAAAACAAAACGAAAAAAAACAACAAAAAACGGATATTTACTTCTTAATTTCAGATAACAGTTTTTTGACTACTTCAACATTTACTAGACAAACGCTCTAACCTTCCAATCAATTATAAAAGACTGATTTACATGACTATAATAAGGCCTATTTGGACTTACGGAGTTGAGCTATGGGGCTCCACCAAATCTTTTCAAATTCCTCTTTCATACAATCCTTACAATCCAAAATCCTTCGTAAAATCCTCAATGCTCCTTACTTTGTTACAAATAAAATTATCCATAATGACCTTAATGTTCCTTATGTATCAGATTTGGCCCAATCCAGATATCTGTCCTTCCATAATAAACTTCATAACCATCCCAACCCTCTTGTATCTAACCTTGCTTCCTATTTGATTCCTGATAACCCTCCGAGGCGTCTGAAAAGAAGATGGCCACGTGATCTTCTAATATAGACATATTATTAGAGTGCTACCAATGGGTAGTTTCTCAACATGTGTTCCATGTCTTTATACCAATGTGCGAATTTACCAGATGTATTTTTTGTATACAGTTATAAGTATCATATAAATAAATAATAACAAAAAAAAAAGATAACAGTTATTTTATTTTAATAAATAAATTGAAATTAGGCACTACGATGATATGACACTCATAAATGTGTTGAATTATATAATAATTTATTATGTTATTTTACAAAGCCCCAGTTAATTATAACCTCATATCGGGTTAGATCTCACATCGGCTCTCCGCTCATTGCTTATTGTCATGACTAAGCCTAGAAGAAAAGCGCTCAAAGTAACCCGCTGACCCAGTTCTAACTTGGATTCGTGCACAATCATTTTTCGCTAGGCAATTTATTGCACCGAAAATTACTTATTCATATCGATCATCCGGAAGCCATCTATTTCTGCTAACCAGTGATGCCATCTGACTAAATATATTCTTGAATTTTTGGAGGTAGGCAAGCTTATCTAGAAAGTTTCCTATAATAACTAGAAAAAATATTTCTCCCTTTAAAATAGCTTATCCTAGAAAGATATTAGGATTTAAAGAAAGAATTCATATTTATATTCAATAGAACAACTCATCATCGTCAACCCTTTCATTTTATACTTCACATTCTTCTATAATGTAACTATTTAAATTCTTAATATCGCATATAACTATTTTTTTTTAATTTATTTATTGAGTATTACAAAAATCTGTCTCTTGGACATTAGTTATAGTGAGTTACGATAACATTCACACTATATGCACAAAAAAATAAAATAAATAGAAGCAAAATAATAATCAAAAGTATATACAATAAATAACAAAATAAAATAACCTCCTAAAAATAAGAAAATTAAAACTAAGTAAAAAACACATGCATACCTATATACAATCAGGCGAGGGAACTCCAGGAGAACCCTGCGCTACTCTCTGAACCGCCTCACTAGTACTAAAACCAGCGGAGATTGATCGAGAGCACTTTAGTCATAAACACCTGTGATTTCTTCTAGTCTTGAGTGGAGAATATATACAACCTACAAAAGGTCGCGAGGCCACTGCCGTTTCAACCTTCTTTGAGGATTATAGGGATGGGTGGTGCTTGATAGGGATTGTGCAAGAGGATTTGGATGGTACTGGTGAAATTTGGAGAATTTTTCTGGGATAAGGTCTTGGACAAATGGGATGTTGAGGTCATGATGTAAGGTTTTGTTGGTTACAGAGAACGGAGCATCGGCTATTGTTCGAAGGACTTTTGACTGGATGGATTGGATGCGCTTGAGGTTAGAAAATTTTGCTGTCCCCCACAGTTCTAGTCCGTAAGTCCAAATAGGTTTCAGTATTGTCTTGTAGATCAGTAGCTTGTTTTCAATGGAAAGTTTAGATTTTCTGTTTAGTAGTCGGTATAGTTGGTCATATCGTCGGTTTAGTTCCTGTCTTTTAAATCTAGTATGAGGGTTCCAGATTAGTCGTCGGTCTAAGAGAAAGTATGCATATAACTATTAAAAATAAAATAAATAAATAAAATGTTTACTCTAGCAAGGACATATGCAAAGAATGAAAGAGGGATTTAGGGGAAATCTAAGTGAAGTGTTAGAGCATCAATTATGAAATAAAATGTCTCTGAAGATGGACAATGAGTCCGAAACGTTGGACAGATGAATAAATTAAAATATACGGAAGAGAAAATTGTTCATGCCTTATATCTAAAAAAACACATAACTCTATCTTAAGTAAATTATTAAACATCAAACAATACAAGAAGAAATTTTTGAATATGGACTTGGAAGGACATATACGAAATATTTTTAATACAATTCAGGTCAACAAAATGCTTAACAATTTTAAGTTTATATATAACTTTGTCAATATATTATCATACATGTAAAACGAAGCGTTCTGATTGAAATGAATCATAAAAAATGATCAAAATTATTTGAAAATAATGTCCATTACGAAACTATTCATTTGGACAATGTTTACTCCATGCCAGGGAACATTCAAGTCAATCTTTACTTTCCGCGTGGTCCAGAAAAAGAGTCGCGTCGCCCCCGAGAGGGCGAGCATTATGTATAAAAAATACATAATGCTTTTGAAAAGTCTTATTTCTACCTACTTTTGATTTAATTCCTTTTAATGTTTGGTTAGATATTCCTTGGTTAGATACTTGACTAACAAAATAATCATCTCTAACCTCAGTTCCACTTGCTGTTTGATAAATTACAAGCTGACTAGAGATTTATCGGTCATAAACGGGACAGAAAAAGTATTATAAAGTACACTAAATGTAACCCATTATGAGACGATACACTACTGATCCAGTTAAAGTTGTGTAAGGGGAGGGCGCCTGATATGATTTCGCCCTGGGGGCCAAAAACTCACTGGCAAAGAGTAGAGAGTTTTCCTGTATGATCTTCTAACTTTTTGATTAAAGCTTTGTTTCATTAAATCCGTACAAAAAACAAAGTAGTGAATTTAATAGACTGTCTAGAAATGAAAGAAGAGATGATCCATCATCCAGTTACTTTTCAGTTTTCTACTGATATATTCGGTTTAGTTTGTCCATCAATGACAAGAGCTTTTGCTTTTAAGAACTTGTTCTTTATATAAATGTAAGGTATTTCTCAGAAAGGTATCGCACCAGTTGCGTGCTTTGTTGCATGCATATTTGTGGCAATGGACTCAACCATTCGTCGTTATCTTACATATTTCTTGGAAACCAGTGAAGTGGGTGTGTGGTATTGATTTTGAAATGTTTATTTTTAGGGCAATGATTTTGCAAGGATCTAGACCTCCCTTATTACCCTCCTCTTTTACTCCGGGCCTTTATTTTCCGTCTTCAAATCCCCAACTTCTTTAGGATGTCCCCAACCTCAAGCGTGGTTGGGTATTGTGTATAGTAGAATAGCATTTTTTTAAATAGGTTGATAATCAACATATCTTACGAAGAGAGAGGGTTATAATAGCTTTGCTATAGATAAATTTGAGGATATTCCAATTACGATACCTTATGGCTCCTTGAAGGGAGAATAATTTTAATACTTCTGAACTGCAAAGAATTCGGGTAAATATATGATGTGGGGGTTAATGGCATTTTGCTTGAAAAGCAAATCGATAAGTAGTGAAAGGGAAAAACTTGAGCGTATTATAAACCGATGCAAGAAAAGCGTTTGCAATTCTAATAAAGAAATAATCCAAAATATTTTAGTTAATTTTTTTCTTCTAACAACAGTCATTTTCTCTCATAATAATAGCAGCTCCTTGATATGTAAACAACAAAACGTTAGATACAGATTTACGACAACCAATTATCGAACAACACATCTCTACTCTTTACTCTCGATTTCATATTATATTACATGGACGCAACAACGGGATTATTAACCAAATGGCCATGACTAACATGCCCATCAAAAGGCAACTGAAGAGGAGCTGGATGAGAGATCTCCTTTCCTGAATAAAGAAAGTAAATGGAGACCAGGAATATGTGCTGCTGGGTAATACTATTCTTCTTCATGTCTAAAATTTTACTGTTATTATTAACGAGAGCACATCTGCTTATTGTCAAGTTTATGACAGTTTTGGACAAGGATATGAAGAAGAAAAAAATGTTTTCTCAGAACAAAAACATTAATAATATTTGAATAATAATTAAATAAAATGTTATATTGAAAATACTATTAAATAGAATATGGTGGATCCATAGTCGCTTTCCTTCCATGTTCGAAAGCTCTGCTTGTTGTCCCGCATTGAGAAATGTCTTTAAGGAGGATAAGTTGGGACTAATGTTAATACCTCTTTGTCAGAACATTGGGTACTTCGCTACTTCTCTGGCCTACGCGCTACATTTAACATCCTTCCCTAATGGAAGGTGGAGTGTCCAGTGGCGATTCTATCAAACTGACCGTCACTTGTTATCTTCCTTTATGTTGGCAAACGTACTCTTTTGTGTCGCTCTCTCATTACTGGCTGATTAACTTTAAGTATTTGTGAGTCGATGAGCTAATTGGGTTCAGTTCGTTAGTGGTATATCATCAAACACAAAGTAGTGTAGAGTACCCCTCTCTCATTATAAACATAATTATGGAATCCTTGGCTTTGTGGCTGCTTGAAAAAACAAACAAAAAAAAACATTTTCTTGTAAATTTTATCATAAATTTTTGTACACCAACCATGTTATATATTATGTTTAGTGTAAATAGATTATTTATTTTTATTAAATAAGTTTCCACTTACGTCTGCCATTTTCTGAGGCTCCAAAACTTCTGTTTTATAAGTTTCAGAAAAATTCTTTCGCGGTATCTCGAATGTTGTTTTTGAGGTCAAACAAACAGAAATTCCTTTTTAAAAAGTACAGGATTTCTTTATTGGTTAATTGTTCGTGGGCGTTTCGTTTTAAACGTTTATTAGGATCCATTTGTTCAGAAGCAAGTGACATGTTTGTAACATTATGTAATACCATTAATCTAAGCAATAACCTTGTCACCCCGTAACCCATATCCAGAAGTGGCGGAATGTTGAATCGATATCTAATAGGGTGCCATTCATGTTTTAGTTAATTTTTAAACTGAAAGTTATCATTAGTTCAGAAATAATTTTTGGAGTATTTAGTAACTGCATACTAGACTTACTTGTTAAATAATTATATTTATAATAACAATGACCTTCCTGAGGTCATTCATATTTTTTGTGAGATTTTAACAATTATTATATTTAATCTATATATGATTATTTTATTATGAAAAATCCTTTTTAATTTCAGTCTTTTATTACAATTTTAAAACATTTTTTTTACAATATTTAAAAATTATTATTTTTTAACGTTTCATCACCAAGAGCCATTTTCAAAAAATATATATATTTTTTTAAAACATTAGTCATATCAAAAACATTATTTTTAAAAATTTCTTAAAATATATCTGAATATAGAATACTACTCTATGGTTGTACTTGTTTTATGAAATATAAAATGCTTTGTTTTATTTTTCTTTCAAAAATCCACAATATTTCTCTTTTTTTTTCGCATTTTATCAAAAACTTTATGTCGTAATTTAGCACTCCTTATTAATATAATAATTTAAAACAAACATAAAAAAAAAGAAATAAAAATAAAACAAAGCGTTTAATATATAATAAAACAAGTACTACTATAGAAAAAAAATTAAATAATAGTTAAATTTATTTTAATATGAATTATAAAATGCTTTGTTTTATTTTTCTTTCGAAAATCCACAATATTTCTTTTTTTTCGCATTTTATCAAAAACTTTATGTCGTAATTTAGCACTCCTTATTAATATAATAATTAAAAACAAACATAAAAAAAATAAATAAAAATAAAACAAAGCATTTAATATATAATAAAAGAAGTACTACTATAGAAAAATAAATGAAATAAACGCACTGTAATTGTAATTATATTTGATGTATGAAAGGGTTTGTTTCATTTTCGTGCCCTTACAGTGTTTTTGTATCGATAAATAAAGTCGAAATTCATAAAAATATTTTCGGAAGTTATCCTATATCAAATATGCACCTAGTGACGTTCAATAAACCGACAGTATATATTTATCAACAGTATATAATATATGTATATATTCACCAATTCTTTATTATTTTCGCTACAATAGCAATGTTTCGCCAACCGGAAAGACTATTTTAAAATTAATATTTCACATCTGGAAACGTTTCCATGGTAACAAAAATAATAAAAAATTGGTGAAATATGATACATGCATGTATGATACTGTATGATACATACAGCCCAGATCATAGTTGGGAAACCTGTGCCCTTCACGCGCTTTTGTGCGATGTTTATTAATTTAGCGCTAGAATTAATTAATATTTAACTATGTAAGTTACGAAAATTTTTAAATTAATAGAATTAAGTTGAATATATGTATATGTATGTATGTATTTAGTTAATAATATAAATAATAACAGTAAATTACTGCGGCCTCCATTAGCACACTGCTTAACTTAACTGCGACCTCTAGTGATGATAAGTGGGGAACACGTATGTCTTGGACCATTTCATTTAATAATTTTTTTATTTATTTTTTTTTTATTTAATACTTCCTGGAGGGCATTTTAGGGCATTAATATTGGGCATTAATATAACTATATTAAACATTCACACAATATATACATACAAATGATAACTAAAATAGAGATAAAAGAAAAGGAGTTGCGGAAAGTAAAATAAGAACATTAACATACATAGGTAAAAAAATAAAAGAAAAAAAAAATAGAGAGAAACTAAATGAAACCATTTAATAATTAAAGTTGTTTTTTTACGTTTTCGCATTTTTTTTTTTTATTTAGTGATACTTGAACTTATATCGTGAAGAAAATACGTTCATCCTCTATGGTTAAAATTAATCTAGTTAGATGAAGAAATTCGTTATCTGTTGCGGCTTAATGCAACCATATTCAACTCATCACGTAACTGGCTCCTCTATCAACGTCATCGGCAATGACCCAACATTTTCTCAACAATTCAAGTGATTATGATTACTATCTGGAATTAAATTATTTCGAGACAGGCCGTTTAAGAAATTAATTAATAATCAAGTCTATAGATATACAAATATCTTTATGTCACGAAATATTACAAGGTTTTCCGAAGTTAAAAGAATGATGTCCTAAAATAAAATTTATTTGATCAAACCAATTATTTTATACTTGTTGCTTGATATCATTTCTTAAATATTAAGAATGATGTAGAGATGGTTGACCGTGATTTAATATGAGAAGGAGTTGATCGGGGGGTGCGGTCAAATAAATACTAAATTATAGAAAATATTGTTATTTAATTATTATGCGGACATTTCGACCCACCTTGCAAGTCTTCATCAGTGCTACAAAAGATGCAAAATATAAAAGGTACATGGTGAAAATAAAATAGATGAATTACAAGTAGATAAAATAAGAAAAATTTGTCTGATGAGGAAATAATAAGATGGCATCAGATATATATATAGTGGGTGACAATAGTAATACTATTTCTTAAATATTAAGATTTAAATTGTTCAATTATTATGGTCTTATCAATTTATTTAATTGTGATTTACTATATTAATTCCTTATCTATTTTATATATCATGTTCAAACTATTGTTTAACGATCATTTTGGTCAAAATTTCGGTGTAAGGAAGCTTCCATATATCGTGTTAAAGAAATTATTTGATGGCCTATCGAATGTTACTTAATTATTATTACTGGATCAATGAATCATTAATTGTTAAAATGTTGCCTGACAGCGAAGCCGTGATTTTATCTTAAGTTCCTCGGTAATTGTGGTCTCTTAAGCAGATTTTCTTCCCACATTATCGTCATTTCCACGTCAAGCTTCCAATGATATTATTAGATGTTCGCAGAGAGTTTCTGTATAAATAATGTTATAAAAATAAAATTTAAAATAAAAATTATTTGTCAAAATCAATTTTTAACTTATTTTGTTATCTTAAAATTCGTGAAAGATGAAAAGACAAATAATTGGTCCTTTTCAACTTTGAAGAAAGGAATCGAAGACAAACGAGCAATGGCACTCCATGTTTGAAGACTAATGGCACCGAAAGGTGCCATTTTGGTTCAATCTATTTTCTTCACTTTGAAGGACAGATTCAGAGTGGAGGGGATACAAGAAGAACGCTATAAAAGAATTAAATAAATGATTTATACAACACAGACGAATTTATAATTAATATTGAAAATCGTAATAAAACTCAAAGTTATAAACTGAACATGTGAGCTTTGAGAGTAAATATAAAACTCCGATAAGGCATAAATTACTTCAACTTTTCCACAATTTTTTTTAATTATTTCATATTACCCCCTCTCCCCTATCAAGAGGGTACCACAATATATTATCGCTCAAGACACCTAACGTTCTAAATGCACCATTATATTTGTGAAATTTATTTCTATGGTTTATTACTAGATAGATTGAATTTTATTGAAGAAAAATAATACAATCTGTCACAATCTAGGACATTGACTATTATGGCTCTATGTTTACATTCTTACATTGTATATACATTTTTTTTTTTAAATTTAGAAATATAATAATCTGTCACGTGGGCAGTAATTGTAGTGAGATATTAACACATTCACACCATATATACAGAGAACATAAAATTAACAAATGTAAAATACTAAACTGAATAATTATCAATAACTATGTACAATAAAAAATAAAATAACCTAAATATAAGTAAATTGTCAGTCAGACATATATACAATCAGACAGTTAACCTCAAGCCTGGCTGTCCTTCGAACTATAGAGGGAAAAGCAGGACACCAAGAGATCCCTTCGCTACTCTCTCAACCGCGTCACTGGTACTAAAGTCAGTGGAGATTGAGCGAGAGGGCTATATAAAAATTAAAATATAAATTGAGGCAAAATTAAATAAGAAAAAAACATGTGAGTAAAAGTATATACATTTAAATAATAATTTAAATAATAATAAAAAAAAGTACATTGAAATAATAATAAAGAAGGAAAACAAAATACTTGTCACATATTCATTCCTATGAAAAATATTTGCATTGAGCCTAGGTAACTCTGAACCATGACTTACCGCTCTCATGTGAAAGGCAAGGCAGGTCTCAATGAATATCGTTTATGATGGTGTGGGGGAAATAGAAATTTGAAGTTTTATTAAGATTAAATCATCCTGATATATCTTAATAAATTTAAAAAAAAATCAGATATACCTTATTAGAAAAATAAGTGTTTGAAGGAAATAGAATTGCAAATACGAGACTCAAACTTATAAAAATTAACTTAAGAACATTAAACCTGAATTTGGATGTTTATCAGGAACCTCCAGAAACTTTCCGACCATAAGACATTATTTTATAAAGCTCGGAAAAGATTTAGTGTACTTTTTCATTGGCTGAGAGGTAAATAGATCATGGGACAGAGGAATGACTATGTCTTGATAACTGATCCCATTATTTCTCATAAAACGTAGAAGCTTAAATTATTAACAAAGTCTAATGGCAGTAATGTAAAAAAAATATATATATAAACTTAATAATAGCGTAAATAGAAAACTTATACACTGTCAAAGTTGTCAACTCGTTTTATTGGACACGTGAGGGAATTATGTTTTTACGATGGGAATTTAACCGGGCAAACGAATTGATTTCTGAGATGGAAATAATTGAACTCCAAGAGAGGGACATAAATTTTAGTGTCCCTCGTCATACAAAAAATTTCACACTAAAGCCAATATCTCCACGAGACATGATTTCGTATCAATCGATGGAATAAATCACATGCACGTATGCATTCAGTTAATGGAGTTGTTTGTATTTATTAAACTCAATATATTTTCTTTATGGATGGAGTTTAGTTTTGTGTTACAAATTTACAAAAACTTATTATTTTTTTTTTTACTATTCGAGATTTTTGGTAATCCAAAACCATAGGGTTGTTTCATACACAGCATGTTATCAATCCATATGGACATAACTATTATATTACATTTTTCTATATATATACATGTATGCATATCTTTTTTTTCTCTCTTTTCATACCACTAGTCCTATAAAGTATCAACAATAAACCATATCAAACTATAAACACTGCATAACATATACATATTCTTAAACAAAAAATTCAAATGCCAGGAATTGAACACTATACAGCACGCACACATACCATAGCAATTCCACTAATATGGATAAAAAGATAATACGATGCTAAAAAAAAAAAAAAAATTAAAATTGAATAAATAAATTAGTTCGGATTATAGATATTGCATTTTATTAAAGTTGAATTAGCTGATTGTTACTATTCGTTTGTGACAATGTTAATAAAAGTAAATTTTTACGCATAATTCTTTGCACCTCTCAAGATTATTTATTTAGAAAAAGAATCAATTATTTTCTATAATATACAAATGACGAATTTTCAGTTGCCTATTGCTGATTGTGAAATGATGAATTTGTTTCATGCTCACGAAGATGTGTCAATAACATGTTTCTTAGTCATAATAACTGTGAATGTATTGATACGCAACTCAATTAGTGGATTAAAACTAAGAGAACATTTGTGTTTGAAAGTGCTATATAACAAATTTTCAAAAACATTTTGAAAAAAAAAATTGGTAAAAATGGTTTTTACTAATTAAGGTGGTCATTTTTTACTTGTAAGTCTAGTAACGCTAAGGAACATTAAAAATAATCTTAATTGTGGATTGATGGTTGATTGCAGTGAATAATTGAAGAGAAGATTGGTTGGGGTGTTCAGTCAAAAAAATAAAATGTAAAAATAAATAAATTATATTTATTTTTATTTTTGTCGACGTTTCGGCCTAAAGTTCTGCCCTTCAACAGGGGAAGAAAAAAACAGATAACAATAATTCATTTTTCATTTCTCTTGCTACCATATTTCGTTACGTTTATTGCATTAGTCCCTAACTTTGTTGCCGTTTATTGAATGCCTGAACTTTGTGCCGAAACGTCGGCAAAGCATACAAATAGATATAATTTATTTATTTTTACATATTGGTTTATTATTTTCAATAGTCAACCATTGTGATGGACCAAAAAATTCAAAAACTTAACCCCCTCTCAAAATTTGAGGTTTCACGTTTCAGTATGCGTAGAATTCGAAAAACGAATACAAATTTTTTTGTCCGTCCGCCGTCCGCCGTCCGCCCATTTTCTCCGAAACTACTGGACCGATTTATTTCAAATTTTGATATAAAATCAGAGGTTATCCGAGTATGATCCTCCATCATCGACATTACTATCCGCCTTTTACTTTCAAAATGGCGGCCGAAAAACCTGCGTAAACTTAAATTTTAAATTTTAAATAAACAACGAAAAGAAGCTGGAAAAAAGTTACGAGGGATGGTAAAATTAAATTCCGAATAACTCGAAAAGTTTATACTTTTTTATTGATATTGTATATGGTTTTTTAAAAGTTTACGAAATTTCCTGAAATACAAAAAAAAAAAAAAAATCGTTAAAATCGGACAATTAGGAGCAAAGATATGGTTTCCGTTTTTTTTACATGTTCTACTCCAAATGCTATATCCTTGGTTTGGTTTTTAAATTTTGAATGTGTTACTGAAGTAATGCTATTTTTTTTTATCATATTACTAATGATTAAAAACGTTTAGTCCAATAATTGAAATCACCTTTTGTTTATTTTTCTTTGTAACTCGAAAGGTAATGTTACTTTAGATGTATAATTGTTTGGAAATAATAAACCATTGTGAAATAATTTGCAGGGTTTTTTTTTTTTTTATTCGACACCCCAACTAATCTTCTCTTAAATTAAAAATATTCTTGTTTTATGGAAACATTTTTTAATGGATTAGGTAAGGACATGCCTTTAAAAGATTATATTAAAAAGAAAAAAGCTTTATTGATCATTCTCTCAAATGTTTTAACATAGCACCTTTCTCGACACATCCCTTCAATTACATTTCTGTACAGATATTTTAAAGTTAATATAAGGTACTTTAAGTCTACTTTGAATAAGTTTATATATGTATTTATTGGCTTTGTAATAAAATTAATTTAATTTGATTTACCAACAGAATTTGATGACAGGAGGAGGGATGCCGACAGAGGAGAAGGAGGTGGGGGTAGAGGCGTACCCTGGAACAGCGCTCAGTTCGGGAGGGAGCGTGGCCCTCTCCGATATCCTCATGGGCAACACCGCCCCCGTCCGCCCCGCGGACATCCACCAGCTCAGGAGAGAGATCAAGAAGAGGGACTTGGAGATCGTGCGCCTGCAGACCGAAGTCCACAAGCTGAGGGTGAGTAGTCCAAGTATTAAATAGGAGGAGTAGTTTGTTGAAGGTTGTCGTATCAAAATTAGACAGGAACTACAATATACGACTCTTAAAGAAAAAAAAAAAAAAAAACAGCTTGAAAATGTTCCTGAATGGAAATAAACTATATTCTGGGTCAATGTTCCTTAGGAGTAACAAAATTGTACAAAGAAAATAACTTCAAGTCGAAAGATAAGTGGTGTGTTTCATTAAGTAAAAACAATCAGCATAACGAGTTTAATGAAAATCGTTTGAGCCGCTATCGAGAAAATCGTAAAAATGTGTTAAATAGATGATATAAAGAGTCACGGTTTGCCGATTTTTATCAAAAAGTTTCTGCAAAATTCACAGGAATACCCTAGTTTCGTACGACTTTTCCGTTTTTGAACTGAGCTCAAATCATGTATGTATTTCCATTGAAAACTCTAATTAGAAATTATTCATATCGTAATCCTTCCTCTTAGTGTATAAGTAATTTCAATTATATTGGTAAGTATTTCATATATAGGTAAGTGAAATTAAAAAAAACAATACAAATAGCATTAAAAAAACTTTTAATGCTATTTGTATTTTTTTGTTTTTGTTTTTTTTACTTTCACTTACCTATATATGAAATACTTACCTATATAATTGAAATTACTTATACACTAAGAGAAAGTATTACTATATGAATAATTTCTAATTAGAGTTTTCAACGGAGATACATGTCTTGAGTATAGCCCAAAAACGGAATAGTAAAAGAAAACTTATCTCATTATAACCTATCTCCAAGAGGCAGATTGTTGTAATACTCAATAAAAAAAAATAAATAAATAAAAAAAAATAACTATTTACAAAACTACGTACAAACACTAGAAACTTGTAAAACGATATATTCACTTCTAACAAACGAAGATATAATAAATAAAATCTTCTAACGAATAATCACTAAGTTACAAATAAGTATAAATTATTTGTATATCATTCTAATGGGCGTTATAGGAACCGATAACAAAATTTTCATATTTTAAAAAAAATATTTGTTATTTTAGATTTCTTGTCTTTCTAGGTTATTTTACATCAATTGATTCCTTCTTTTTTTACAGAATCAGGAAAAAACGTTAACAAAAACAAAAGGCACTTTTTGTAAAGTAGGCAAAGAAAATTTTTGCTAAGAAATGAAGAGTTATATTCGTTATTAGTGTCCTTCAAAAATCTTAAATATGTATAAACTAGAAATCTGGGTAAAGGAAAAGAAAAAACAAATAGCATAAATATATTTTTTTCTCTGCCCTTAGAACGAACTCCGGGACGTGTATTATATATTTTGTAATATATGTAGTGTAGTATGTAGTGTAATATAATTATTAATACATTACACTACAATACAATACTTTTGGGTGTGAAATCGTCAAAAATAATTTGATTAAAGTTGAAGGACCACTGGTTGTAGTATATAATAATAATAATGCTTTATTTATTCTGGGACGAGTCCCTTTAGAATAATACAGAAAGACAAAATGTGGGCTAAGGAGCCTCAGAGATATATAAACAAAAATATATAGTAAGTGAATAGTCAAAATAAAAAAAAATTATAAAAGAGATTATAAGTTACTTTCTAATTTAAATCAGTTAATAATAAAAAAAGAAAATGAAAAATTGGAAATAAACATAAAGTAAAAATAATGAGGAACCATCTGATAATTTACAATAGTAACTATTTACAATTTCATGGAGACTGGATGGATAAGAAATGATTGAACAGGAAGGTTTTAAAGGTAGGAAGGGTTTTGGATTGACGGAGTATCCATATTACATCTAATACATATTACACTAATTATATAGTGTAATATAATTAGGAACGCTTAATATTTTTAGATGTAGAATCGCCAAAAATAATTCGGTTGAAGTTGGTGAACCATTGGCCGCGACATCCATCTGTAAGTTATAAAAAATTAGTAGATAAGTTTTGTTTTTAAAAATAATTAGAAGCAAACAAAATCTTCCATGTTTTAGTAAAATCGTAAAAAAAATAAAATCGATATGTTTTAGAGTATTTATTTGACAGACATTGCTTCATCAAAATTTAATTTTGATTTTCGAGGGTAAAAGAGCTCATCAGGCTACAGGTGAAGTGGCACTTAAAAGAGAAAATCAACTGTGCTTAAACAGAATCGTCGGTTGCAAAAAGCCGTTGACTAACGTTTTATTAAATCGAACCAATTATTAACTTGATGACTTTTTAAAATTAGAAAAAGTTGTTAATGATTTTTTTAATTTAATATAATTTGTTATATTTTTATAAACTTGATGAAATTTTATTGATACATATTTGAAGAATTCGGTTTCCTGGATTTAAATATATTAGTTTTTTTTATTGGAGCACAAATTTATAATTAGATAAATTTATTATTCGTCAAATCCTGGATTAAATAAAATTAGTTATGTATTTTTCAAATTATTATTATAATATTTTTTATAAACATTGAAGAACCATAAAACTCTTATTAGAGCATATGTCAGCAGTACTTACATAATTAATCGGAACAAGGAAAGTTCGAAAAAGTCATTTTTAAATGTATTTACTTCTGCAGTAATCTTGTATGTACCCACTATTCATGATAGCGTTTTTCTGTAGTTTTAATGTCCTCATGAATTTTTCACCTTGCTTCCTACACTTGCGTCTCATAACTTTTCAGAAAATCGATCTAAGAGGCAGTTTAAAGTTTGCACCTTATTTTATCCTTATGAGACACGAGACATTCCGAGCGAAATTCTTTGAAGATGGAAAAGACATCGATTCCCTACGCCCCAGTTTCGGCATACCGGAGGTCGCAGAGTGAGGTCAGACAAAGAGCAAGTTAATAACTGTGAGGGGGGAAGACTGAACTATCCGCACTAGAAGACCTTTTGTCTACGGTTGGATAGAAATCGTAGATCCAACTCACTTCTCTTGAGGAAGGACAAGAGCTGATCCTTTGATGGTCACGAATCGACGAAGTGCAGATGGTAGGGTGTTGATCGAAACTTCACAGCAGCCAGAACAAGAATCTGTCTAGCTTAGAAATAGAATAGAAATAGAAAATATCTTTATTCTGGGACAAAGTCCCTTTAGAATAACAAAATAGAACATAATTAAAATACTACATCTGGCCAAAATAAAACAATAATAAAAAAGAGAAAGTAAAGAAAATATTAACTGTTAAACAAGCTGTTAAACAAGCTATATACAAAACACTTAAAACTATGATAAAACACTTAAGACTATGTACAGTAGGAAAATTATAATTATACTCTTTTAAAAAATAAAATAATAAAAAATACATTGAGTTCTTCTTTAAAATGGGTGTGTGTCTTTAAAATGATAAATGTGTTTCTGCTAACAAAGAAAAAACAAAGCTGACAATATAAAATATCAGTGTCTTTAAATAATGACTAATATGTAGACTCATCATTGTCAAATGCTAGAGGTACAGATTTAATTATATACCAATAAAAAATAATAATAAAAATAAAAATAAAAAAAGCAAACAATAGATGCAGTCAGTGGTATTAAGAGCCGGAAAATATTGTAACATCCCTAGTGGGGTTCACAGTATAGAAAAGCACTATCGTTTGATGATGACTAGAAATGTATAATATCGAAAGTTTACCAAGTATCTGACTGTTTTTGGGATAGGAATTGGAATAGGAGCTTATGTGGAAAATGGGAATAAATATAACATAAGGATTGTGAATTAATAAAAGTTAATAATTTTGTTTAAAATTAATATACATTTTGTTAAAAATCAACTAATATGGGATGTTTAGGGCGACTAATCACCGATATTAAAAGTGCTATATAGCAAATTTTTTTAGATTCATAAATCATAATATTTTTATGATATTATAATATCATAATATCATAATTTATACATCATTCATTTTAGCTGAAAACGTTTCAGAAATGTACCAATTTTATGAGGGTTGTCTCCCTCCTCCCCTGTGTTTAATCAAAACCAATAAATATTGATTTTTTATTTATATATATATATATATATATATATATTTTCAAGGATATGTAATAAGTAAAATTTTAACCCTTTATAATTTTAATTGAATAGGAAGCAAGATTAGAAACAAGAGGGTTGGGATGGTTATGAAGTTTATTATGGAAGGATAGATATATGGATAGGACTAAATCTGATACATAAGGAACCTTAAGGTCATTGTGGATGATTTTATTTGTAACAAAGTAAGGAGCATTGAGATTTTACGAAAGATTTTGGATTGTAAGGATTGGATAAGAGAGGAATTTGAAGGTTTGGTGGAGCCCCATAGCTCAACTCAGTAAGTCCAAATAGGCCTTATTATAGCCATTGAAAGCTTAGATTTGTTGTCTAGTAGGTGTTGAAGTAGTCGGAAACGTCGAGCGGTTTCTTGTCGTTTCAGTCTGGTATGAGATTCCAAGTTAGAAGTTTGTCCAGGTGGAGTCCTAAGTAACGGATTTATTCAGCAGGAATAAGTATGATGTTGTTAAAGGATACTGAAGGACAGGAAGTCATTGGTTTACGACGTTTTTTTTTTTAATTTAATTTCTTATTTAGTTAGTTTATTATTTCAATATTTTTCAAGCAATTTCCATCTGTCTTAGGTTCAATACTTTTGTCCTACAAAACATACCAAAATTAAGCTGTTTTATTTTTATTTTTACCAAATCGTATTTTGATACGCTGACAGTGTCAATTTTTTATCTTCTACTACTTTTTTCTTTATTTCTTGTGTTCGTGTCCCTCCCACTCATCGTGTGTGGGTGTGTGTTTGGTCTAGACTCCATTGCCTTATTAAGTCTGCTATGGTTCAAGTAAGAGATAAACAGAAAAGCAACTAGCATTCATAGAGAGGTTAATAAGGTTTGGGAAGGTCTGGTCTTATCTGCCTCGAGGTAACCGGGGCCAATGTTGGGAAATGGACCAACCTCTGTCTATTGGATATTGTCCCGGGCGAGGGTGAGCTTGCTTTGTCCTCCGCTATCAAGTAATTATATTAACTTCTCCAACTCTGCTAACAATGATTCTGGTTTTAGTCCAATTGTACTAAAAATAAGTCCAACAGTCAATTAACATATGATGGATATACGGTAGTATGTAAAAAAATATACTTGCCCAATCATACATGACATTGGTAGCATGTTACGCTACAAATTATGCAATGAAAATATTTTTATTAATAATCTGGGACTGTTGTCCCTTTAGAATAAAATATATGTAAAGGGTAAATGCCAGTGTGGCCATTCTGTATTTAATTATTTACTGAATAATAATTAATTAATTTTTTTTTATTATTGAAACTTACAAATATTTAAATAATAAATACATACTATGATATAAATACTAGTAAATATGAAATAAGTAACATGACATGTGCAACATGAAGAGAAACTACCCATTGGTAGCACTCCAATTATATTTCTATATTAGGAGGTCCCGAGACCGTCTTCTTTTCAGACGCCTTGGAGGGTTATCAGAAATAGAAGAGGAAGCAAAGTTGGAAACAAGAGGTTTCGGATGGTTCAGAAGTTTATTATGGAAGGATAGGTATCTGGATTGAGCTAAATCGGAAAAATATGGTAAAATGGAAACATATATACATTAAGGTCGTTATGGATGATTTTATTAGTGACAAAGTAGGGATCATTGCGGATTTTACGAAGGATTTTGGATTGCAGGGATTGGGTACGAGAAGAATTTGATTGTTTTTAATTAAAAATAAAAATACAAAGAAAAAGAGAGAGAGAAAAAAAAAACATACATATTTATAAACCAAACTTCGGAAACTAGAATAACATACGTAAACAGGAATAGTCTTTAGGAATACTTAATGAGTTCTCTTAGGTACATTTCATGATCAGTCTGATTGGGAAAGGAGTAGGTTTTGAAAGAGAAGTTTATGTATGTATGTAGTGATAGTATGTTTGATCAACCGTAACCATCTGGGGTCAGACTACTAACATATGGCGAAGAGAGACCCAAAAAGATCTGCTTACAGAACTGGTCAATTAATATCTCATGATATGTAGGCACGGAAAATGGGCCCAGAGCAATCCATATGGCCTCAATGGTAGGCAAACAACCACGTGAAAGGCCAAAAAGCAGAGATAGATAGATCGAATCATCAAAGATGCAATACAGCTGCATGCAAATAACTGGAAAGAAATAGTCCAAGATTGGTAGAAATGGAGTAGGCTTAATAAGGCGGCAAAAAATCTACATGGCTGTAATGCCAAAAGAAAAAAAAGTATGTAATCTTCTTAACCAGCATATTTTTTTTTTTAAACAATGAGAAAAAGAACGTGAACCTATAGATTTAAAATTAGTTATTTGTATTTTTTTATTTGTTTTTTGTATTTTGCTCTTTAATCCTTCCGAAACCTGGACCTCTCTTACCATCTTCCTCCTACAGCTGCTTTTCCGCGCAAACATCCTCTAGATTTGAATTCCTCTTCTTTCCAGGATGTCCTTCACCTAGTCCAGTCACCTAAGACGTGGTTTTCCCTCTAACACGTCCTCCAACAAGTTGATTTTTGAGCAGACGTTTGTTAATCGAGTCTCGGTGTGTAGATTTAAGATTATCCAATCATCTGATACGGTTACCCCTCACCATTGAGACTAAATCCGACCACGAATACAACTGGTGCAGTTCCTCATTGGTATGAATTTTCCAGTTTCCATGTTCGCACCCCGGACCATAGATCCTGTGGAGAACCCTTCTCTCTAATTTGATTAGCTTCCTTCCCTTAGATATAGTTATGTGACGACGGATATTATGACTTTCTCACCTAGTGATCTAATACCTCTATAAACCTTCGTTCCATATGACAGGTATCTATAGTTGAGAATTTTAGTAGCATCTGATCCCTACGGCCATTCTTTCTTTCAGATCCTCCACCATTTCGTTATTTTTTGTAATTAGTGCACCCAAATATTAGAGAGTTCAGGATATGTTTAGATTAAAATTATTGCTGACACTAAAGCTGTATTCAATATAGCAAGCAGACAATGGATCACCTTGCCTAAACCTAACCCTGACCTCAAAATCCTAAGACAAAAGGGCTGTTTTTCTTAATCTTAACCATGGATTTGAAACTTTTGCTCATTATTGTCAAACTATATACCCTTTTTATAAATTCATTATTTTATCATTATATGAAATAAGAGTTGTATAGTACAGGTTCTATACAGTTAACAGTTTCAATCCAGTACTTTTAATTTACGATTTCTCTAGTCAACTTTAATTTATACCTATGTACTTTATTATCAATCTTTTTTTTTCTGTCGAAAAACCATTTCACTGTCCTGTTACCTCAATAAAGTGATTTATTTAAAGTGCTTTCAACACCTATCTCCCACCTCAATTTCCAAGCCCTCTCATTCCCTTAAACGGCTGAACCGTTTTCGATTAAGCTTTAGGGAAGCGGTTCCATAATCTTTTTAGTGCCCGCATCTGTTTTAATGCACTCGAATTTGTGGCGTTGGGAAAATGTCCCAGTTTGTAACGCTTTGTTCTCATATAAGCTAGCCTAATCCTCCCTATACACACACGGTTACTTCAACGATTTACCTGTCAGCAAGAACTGATCAGTTTTATCTGATGGGATAAGCTCTTGATGCTACGGTTAGATTGAAAATAGAACTGAAGCATCCACTAATCCCTCAGTTTTACCTGATCTTAACTGACAGATAATAAACCTGACAGAATTCCATATTTTTATCAGTTCAACGATTCGGAAAATATCGGTCACGATCTCGCTGATCCGATCGTTCGGCAAAAATTGTGACTCGGTAGGAGACCAACTAAACTACTACTTTTCCTGTAATGATTCTATGATAGGTATCAAATTTCCCGATGTTTCTGGAGTTACTGTAGTCACGTCCAGCTAATTAAGTTGTTTTTTTTTCGTTTTTTTATTTATCTTATTCCCTTAAAAATAAAAATAAAAAGTCCATTAGAGCCTCTTAGAGACCTGGCTTCAGACTTCTGCTGTAACAGTTACTTTTCTTTCAATAGCTGTTGTTGATTTCTTATGTGTTTGTGGGTGAAATATCAACCGTACATATAATATAACATGGATGAAATATCAACTGTACATGTAATATAACATGGGTGAAATATCTACTGTACATGTAATATAACATGGGTGAAATATCTACTGTACATGTAATATAACATGGGTGAAATATCAACTGTACATGTAATATAACATGGGTGAAATATCAACTGTACATGTAATATAACATGGGTGAAATATCAACTGTACATGTAATATAACATGGGTGAAATATCAACTGTACATGTAATATAACATGGGTGAAATATCTACTGTACATGTAATATAACATGGGTGAAATATCAACTGTACATGTAATATAACATGGGTGATGTTACTGCTCCTTGTAGCAATCCACAAATCAGTATATACCTTGAAATAGTTTGAAGATCGGTTATCAAATGTAGACGTTTATATTGCAATATGCTTTGTAATAATTTTGGTGGGTATAGGCTTATCTCGATTGAACATCACGAGCTATCCACCGTATACCTTAGACGGTAATTTAGACGTAATATATAAAAGGCATTTCAATTTATAAAATTATGCACTCGAAAGTAAATTCTAATAGATTCAGCGTCTATACAACACCGAAATTAGAAGGAAGACTGTTCTTTGTCTGAAAATAGTAGTTTTATTATTAGCATTTTTTTATGTTCTTGATGTTTTATATTGAGGAAAAGTAGTGCGTTTATATTGGCTACAATCCAGTGATTGGTTATTTTACCTCTTTCCAATAAGTCTTTTAGATCCTGCACTTCAAAGTTAAGAAGTATTTTATGAATCTTACGCTGCCCCTCTCACTTATTGAGTCATTTTATTATAGGCATATTTTGTAATAGCCTTTTTATATACTTTTACTTAATAACTTTCCATTCGAAATATTAGCCTTTTCAAATGGGACCATTACAGAAACTTGTAAAACTTCATATTATAGACCTATTTCCTGAGCCTTTTTATAATTTTATCTAACTTTTTATTTTTTATTATTTTTTTTATTCAGTTTTCTTATTTACGCCGATTTTATCATTATTATATATATTATCATTCAAAACATAGTACTTTTCCCTCTTTTTTCTAAATCTTCAAAACTGAAACTGAGGCAGAAACTGAATACTTATACTTATTTAAACCCATACGGACATAGTCATCACAATTATACGTTATCGCTAAAAAGAACCATCTAAAAAAACCTCAAACCTTCAAATCAAAATAATTACGGCACATTACGAAATCACCATGGTAGGTGATTAACAAAACTCTGCATACTGGCCTCCATCTTCCAACAGTTGGCCAACATATAACGATCCTTTACCAACGATTTTATACTAATTTAAATGGACTCAGCTGACTTACCCCTGAACTTGAGGAGGAGACTAAAAAGACGTTGGATGTGAGATCTCCTTCCTTAGACTACTCAAGTAATTGAAATAAGTCAGGGAAGAGGTGCTGCTGAGAACTTCCCATGCCTGATATGGCATTTATACCTTGCATTTCTAGCACATTTGCTGATTGTGCTGATTCAACTTTTAACAAAAAGTAGACCGGCGCAAATAAAATATTTATAGCAAAAAGAAATGTAAAAATAAAATAAATCTGGTTGAAAATGGTAATTTATAGCTGTATATTTTCTCATACATACATTTTATAAAAATAATCCTTTCATGGACTGGCTGAAATAAAATAAGATCAGAATTTTTAATTTAATTGACCAACCCACTTCTACCCTCAATTAATTTCATCGATCAAAAGGGGCTCTGATAAAAATAAAATGAAACTTATTGAATATAGAAGAAGTATAAACAAGGTTTAAAGGAAATAATAAACCTGGAAGCTATTTGAAGTAAGGCGAATTTTGCTTTCAAAAGAGAGGTGTCCCATTTCGTTTTTAAACTAATTACTCTAGCCTCTAGATTTTCAGTTTTTGAACTTTCTGTATTGTATGAGAGGAAATTTTCAATGTTGTTCATTGAAGTTACACCTACATCAGCCCCCTTAGTGTTAAATAATATTTTATGGTAATTAAGACAATGTTGCAAAGCCAACAGAAAAATAAAAATAAAATAAGTTCCCTATGAAACTCTTACAAAGTAAATTAAAACATCAAGAAATATACAAATATGAATAATAGAGATTGGGCAATGGAGTGGAATCTTCAAAAAACTTTCTTAATTACCAGAAGCCTTCTCGATATTCTGCAAGGGGAGAGAAAGCATTAAAGGAGCAACTCATACATATCGATAGTACGGACAGATACAAATGGCTGTGGTACAAGACTCCCTAGAGCTACTGGAAACCAGAGATTAGGGAACTCTGCGAAGATAAATCAAGAACATGTGGTCAAATTAAAGAAAAAAGTACTGTTCGTTTTAAAACCCGCCTAGTTTTAAAATTAACTTTTTATTATTCAATTTAGTTTTGATGAAGATATAATAGACATTCAGTCTATTGTGATATAGTCCGTGGTACAGACCCTTTTTAAACAAATTATTAATATCCGCCTGAAACTTCGTAAATCGCTTCATCTCGTCATAACCTACAAATATTTTATTTACGAATATTCTCAGAATTGGGGCGTTTTAAATCTGGAGGTCGACAAACTTTGTCTATTTAATTAAGTAATAAAAACTCGTAAACACCCATTTGCTTTCCACTTGGATCTTAAGATAATTTTAGAACAAAGTCGGGAAAAAAAAGGTGGCCTTCAAAAATACTGGGCCGTTTGTCCTATATAACCTTGTTATTTTGACAATTCGGGGTTCATGCCAACAACAAGAACAAAAAAAAAAAAGGTGGCCTTCAAAAATATTGAGCCGTTTGGCATGACCTACACCTTGTCAAAATAACGAAGCTATATATATAACTCCAAACAGCCTAATAGTTTTGTAGGCCACCCTTTTTATCGGTTTTGTGTTCGAATTATCTTACGATCCAAGTGGAAAGCAAATGGATGTTTACGAATTTAGGAGTTTCTAGTACTTAATTAAATAGAAAAGGTTTGCAGACCTCAAGATTGAAAACGTCCCAATTCCGAGAATCTTCGAGAATAAAATATTTATAGGTTACGATGAGAGGAAGATATTCACAAAGTTTCGGGCGGATGTTAATAATTTGATAAAATTGGCTCTGTACCACGGACTAATAATGAATACATATAGATGTATTTATATTTGTAAATTTTTAACATATTGATGTTTATTTCTTAAATATTAATTACTAGCAAGCTGTATATTTCGACTAGATAAAAAAGAACAATTAATTACTATGTAATAAATTCAAGCGAAAATAAAATAACATGATATGGAACGGACTAACAGGGTTTCAAACTTTTTATATTTGAAGTTATAATGGATAGATTCCTCATTTATGCATTTTATCATAAATTAAAAAAAATTGTAAAACAAAATCTCCTGAGAAAGGAAAATTATTCGGTTAGAAATATGTTAAAATAATTCGTCCTGTTTTCTTTGAATCCTTGTCCGGTGAACTGGAGGTATGCGGTGAAGATATGTTCCTGTACTAAGCACGCTGATTGGTCCATTCTGGAGAAGGTGAACAGACAATAGCGCTGTGATTGGCTGGTCCGTGGACTGGTATCTATATCTTCACTGGCTCGCCAGTTATTCTTCCACTGATTGAATTTTGGCTTTGCAAGTAATAGTCATCTTTATATATATTATATATATATATATATATATTATATATAGAGAGAGAGAGAGAGAGAGAGAGAGAGAGAGAGAGAGAGAGATCTCGGACTGAAGTCCCCCTCCCCCAACATAATTATTTTTTTCATTAGTCAATATTTTATTATATATAATTGGTAAATGGTTGGCTGTCGTGGATAATAAAGAGAAGAATAGTTGGGGCGGTCAGTCAAAAAAGAAGGCAAAAATAAATGATAATATTTATGATGGTAATATGTAAAAATAAATATTATCATTTATTTTTGCCTTCTTTTTGACAGACCACCCCAACTATTCTTCTCTTCATTTTATTATATAATATAATCCATATAAGTAATATGAGCTGAAGCTTAATCAATCAGAATAGAATAGAATAGGAAACAAACTTTATTCTGGGATTTAAAAATGGGATTATACTGCTGAGAAGACATTATTCAATTAAACAAAACTGATTTTGTGGAAAGCTGACAAGGTAGTTATTAGAAATTTTTGTAAATCGTTAACTGGATTGGCCAAAAAAAATTATCTTTATTGATTAAGTTGTGTGTTGTATTTTGATTTTTTCGCAGTATAGAAATTAAAATAATATCGGATTTTTTTTTATTATATACCCTTCGTGTTAAACGGTGATGTTTCGGTCCCAAAGAGCACTAGCGGATCCATGAATTAATTTGGGGGAGGGGGGGGTCAGCCCGACATCTTTTTTTTCATAAAAATAACGACAATTACTTTGAAAAAAAAAATAAACTAACTACCCATATGAAATGTTGTTTAAGTGATTCCTAAAGTCCTTTTAAATGTAATTACACGAATAATAACTTTTTAAGACATAATTTTTTTCCATAAAACATGGTTATATTTTACCATTTTAGGGAGGCTTCAGCCACAAAGCTCCCCTCCCCCCGTAGATCCGCCCGTGCATTACATTTTTCTAAGTCGACCCCGCGACCGAATCGTTGCGTGTGTACTTTGTACAAGAGGACTGGAGTGCTTGGATGTTATCGACAGTGCGAAAATACTTCATTTTCTTTGCATATATCTCGATACGGCGACCATAGCTGTCAATAACATTCTCTTATCTGAATAAATACACTTTTGGTATCAAGACTGGATTTGTCGTTATATTTTAGAAAACATGTAACGGAATCACGTATGGCTAACAAATATTGGTTCTGACTTCAACTGCGGTATGCCAAGTCGATTTGCAGCTAGGTTTGTGTAGTTTTATCATCTTTACTGATTCTATTTTGTATATTTAAATATACATTTCTGCTGTTAATATTACCATGAAGACCGCAATTAACGCATTGCCAATCAGCCAATGATGAGCGTTGGCTGAGGGTAGGGCACGCCCACCTTAGACGAACCATTGTCCAATCAAACTACAATTAAAATTGTTAAGCAAAGAATTTAATTAATATATTAGTCGGGAATGAATTATTCAGCGATTCCACATTCAATTTAACTTCTTCGTCTTATTTATTTCGAAGAGCTTCGTTCGTATACACTGCATATTCCTTAAATTTTATATTTAAAAAAAATTGATCAATACTACTCGAATTTAGGATTTTTTTATGCATTGAAGGAGTTATTTTGTAATCCATTAAAAAAAAACAAAAAAAAAACGCTGCAAATTATTTCACAATGGTTTATTATTTCTCAACAATTATACATATAAAGAAACATCACCTTTCTAGTGACAAATTAAGAGAAATAAAAAGTTAATTCCAATTATTTACCTAAATATTATTTTTCATCATTAGTAATTTGCCGAAAAAAAAGTAAGAAAAAAGAATAGCATTACTTCAGTAACACATCCAAAAATCAAAATCCAAAACAAAGGATTTGCAGTAAAACATAAAAAACATCTAGAGACCATATCTCTGCTTCTAAACCGGAGTTTAACGATTTCTTTTTTTATAAAAAATTCCGTAAACTTTTAAAAAACCATACGCGTACGGATAAAAAAAATTTTATTCGTTTTCGAATTATTTATATCCTGAAACGTAAAAGCTCAAATTTTGAGAGGGGATTAAGTTTTTGAATTTTTTGTTCAATTACAACGGTTCATTATTGAAAATAATAAACAAAAATCCTTAGCAATAATACTTTTTTCATTATTTAATATGAAATTCCATAAACACGTTTTTCGATTAAATCAAAGGCTTATAATTTCAGTTAAAATAGTCTAGGTTATTAAAAAATAAATCCTGGACTTATGGGCCAATACTTTATATATCTTAAAAAGAATGATAATATGTCTTCATAAGTTGACTTTATTTTAATTGTATTTGTTGATGTCTCAAATTATAGAACCTGTTTTTTAGATATGCTCCCAATTCTTGATTTTTTTGCTTATAAATACTTTCGCATTATATTTCCGTTCATAAAAAATGTTTCACAGTAATTCGAAGCCTACATTCATTATTGTGTTCAGGAGGTAAAGGACAGCGATTCCATTTTTTTATTAAATAATTTAGTAACTTAGATTCAAATTTTATGGAATATTGGCTCCACTCAACAAATAAAAAATGGACATTCCCCTCCGGCACCGGGACGCGAACTCGTACTTTTTATATCATCTCAAACTTCTGTTATCCGGTTGCCAGACAACTAGCGGTGCTGTGCACACGCTTTAGCCTATTCGGCCACCCCGACCCCAACACAAATGGACATGATATTCATTGCAGATTACAGATTTAGAACTAATTTTACGTTTTCCGACTACTCCAACACTTACTAGACAAACGCTCTAAACTTCCCCTTAATTACAAAAGACTCATATACTTGACTATAATAAGACCTATTTGGACTTACGGAAATGAGCTATGGGGCTCCACTAAACCATCGAATTCCTCTCGCATCCAATCCTTACAATCTAAAATCCTTCGTAAAATCCTCAATGCTCCTTACTTTGTCACTAATAAAATAATCCATAAAGACCTCAATGTTCCATATGTTTCCGATTTGGCCAAATCCAGATACCTATCCTTCCATAATAAATTTCATAACCATCCGAATCCTCTTGTTTCTAACCTTGCTTCCTCTTCGATTCCTGATAATCCTCCGAGGCGTCTGAAAAGAAGATGGCCTCGGGACCTTCTAATATAGAAATATAATTGGAGTGCTACCAATGGGTAGTTTCTCAACAAGCGTGTTTCATGTAATAATATTTCTCTGTACAGATTTACTTGATGTATTCATACTAATACAGTTGTAAATATCATAATAAAAGTTAAAAAAAAAAAAAAAAATACGTTATTTAGAATGAAACATGATTTTGTCATTTGAACTATAATTGTTTATAGCTAAAAATAGAATCAACATCTTTTCAAATATTAATTTACTTAAAAATGAATGCTAAATTAAATTTATTTATTACAAAATTTTTATTCCTAAAATAAATTAATTTAATATAAATATTCTTAATATATGCTTTTGATGCTTAAATATGCATCTTAAAAATTTGTCAACAGATATTCAATGACATTGTTTCGTAAAGATATAGTTTTGCAATATAAATGATCCATAAACTATACATTTCCATATAAATCTTGGCCTCAATAATAAATTCTAGATTGATTATTTGATCATTTGTTTTTAAAACATTTTTCTAACCTTTCACAGCGTTTCAACCACAGTTTCGCGAAATATTTAGGCCAGCTAATGAACTGGTTGCGTGTTAGCACTTCATGCTCAGTTAATCGTTAGTAAATTATCATAGCAATTTTAGTAACGTAATCAACGTCTTTCATTTCGTGACTACCGGGCAATAGTGATTACCAGGTATATACTTACGTTCCGGTATATAAAAATATTACAATTCTTTGTTCATTTTGTAGTAGACATCCCCGGTATTTACCCCTTTATATGACAATGTGTGAGAGAATGAGAAGGTATATATAATATATAGGAATGTTAGGTAGCATTGTGAATTGTACTCAATTGTGCAGTAGCCAAATTGCTCATTGGAAAATCTCACATCGATAAAGAATCGAAAAGAAGAAAAGGTCCAATCAGGTAGCTGGCAACAGATGGCGAGGACGACGCCAAACACTTTAGGCCTCGACACCTACACAAGAAGACATCATCTGGGAGGAGTGGTTTGCTACGTTGAGGACCAAGATTATCAAGCCGACCGTTCACTTATATATATTCATTTGTTGTCAGTTGTCAAAATGGATTGTTTTGTTGTACCGGAGTGGATGGTCCTTTTATTTAGTTGTCCTATAGGCCTAACAATTGAAGAATAAACCAGGTGAGTCAATTCAAAATGTTTACTAAGTCCCAGATTTCATATATGTATTCTTATTGTTTCTTCTCACACAGTGTCATAAAAGGTATTAGATTCCCGAATTCCCAATCACAGTTAAACACCCTCAAAAAGTCGATATCCAGTGCCGGGGTTTTGTTTTAATATTCAGGAGTGTAAATAACCATAAGCCCCGATATAAAAGCGGAAGGCTATTTGCCTATTCCCGCCAAAAACTAATCATTTACAATTAACTTCCCGTAGGTTATTTACAATTTCATTCACTGTCAGAAGTTAAAAATCTGTTCTGTTATCATTGACTTTTTGTTACCGAATATTCGTCTGTGTTTTAAGAACAGCGAGACATCAGACAGAAATTTGAATTAAGTCGCCTTGCCTTGGGTTACCAGCGAAAGTGACGTGAGAGTGTCTGAGGATCCCGAAATTAATGCTGTCAATGTCATAGCGATCCTCTCCAGTATGTCTGGAGGGTGTAAGGATATGTATGCAGGTCGTCTGCATATAAATAGCATACTGGATATTGGATAGGGTTTGCTAGGTCGTTTATAAATATACATATGCGGAGAAATGAACTTTTATTGAAACAAATAGCTTACATAAAAATATTGGTAAGCTCCGTTTTGCATTTTTTTTTTTTTAAACGATCATGATCTTTTATCGATTTATTTTCTTCATTCCTGGATATTCTTGTCAATCGCTGCCATTAATTCGTGTAAATATAAAAGTAATATCTGCCTTTTATTGTTGTAGTAAAATTTTACTTTATCTACCATGGTTTTTATTTTTAGGCTTTATATTGGAACTATAATTTTATGTAGATAAATCGCAAAGCTTATAATTTTTTCCTCCTTGAAGTAACTTCAGATATACAGTGTGTTTCAGTGGCCAATCTGCAAAAATGAACTAAGGGCCTGATAACAATAAAAAAAAATTCCAATGAAAGTATATCCGCAAAAGTTTTCTTTAGGAGATATTCACACCTAAAAATTTTCGTTGTTATGAATTATTAACGTTATATAAAATAAATGAAACCTATTTATTTGTTCTAACTACATCCCCACATATATTATTAAAGTAAGGCTCGAAATCGGTTTTGTACAAAACATAAGCTCCTGTCATGCTCAAATAGCATGAATGGGGTACCGTTGGATTCAGAATTTCACAGAGGGTTAGCGAATCGTATACTGCACTTTTGTTTTTTTTCTAAAATAAATAAAATCGATACAATCATTTTGCTAGGCTTCGATTCTAGAACGGTGGTAAGTCTGTAGATCGATACGGGACAAATTGGATCTTGAAGATTTTGATGCGTACAGCAAGACCCGGAACTATCGGATCCTGCCTTTTTAAACCAAAAATCGTACTATTTTCGAGATAACACAAGGCATAGGGTTCGCATCCATACAACCTTACATTAATTGTAGTACTGTCATTGAATACATGTCTCATTATTTCGACTTTAGGTCTCTATGATCGAGAGAGGAGGAGTTTATATTATTTATCGATGGTGTTTTTTATCGGCAAGCCATATCATCGTTAATTTTTAACCAAATCTCAAGATTAAGTCACGAATTTCGAAGGCTTCCTTCTCCTTCTGGCGGACAAAATAGTCCAATCACCCCGAAAATTGAGGCAAACAAGTTATGAAAGAAAACAAACTTTACTTGCGAATAATTAAAAAAATTACACACTTTTCCCTTGGTTATGCCCATGATTATATAAAAGATTACTGAATTCCCTACAAAGTGAAAAAAAAAATCATCGAAATCGGACAATTTTTAGCATAGTTACAGCCTACTGAAATTTGTAAACATATTGGTTCCAAACAAAAAGAAGATTTAAATTAATTTCTGTTTTCTTTGTTGATCATATATATCGATAAAGTAACATTTGATTTCTTTATCTTTTGATAAGTTGCATTATTTTATTTTCTTATTAATTTGGCATTTGATAACAATATGCTGTGCGAATTTTTCGCATGGGCCTACTAGTTATTAATTTTTTTTTTTTTTATTTAACACTTTATTCAGAAATATTACAATTTGTCACAGTTTAAGGACACTTATAATAGAGTTCAGAGATTGCATTCATACCGTATATACAAAAATATAAATAAATAAAGTAATAACAAAAGAATAAGAAAAAAGAACAAAAGAGTAAAGAAAAAAATATATATATACACATAAGTAAATAAAAATAGAAATAAAAGTAAAACAAACACCTTATATAAAACATACCTATATACATTAGTTATTAATTAAATGTAAACATAAATATACGGCCCCTTCATTCTTCCGCCCTGGGCAAGAGTTCTCTTTTTCAGATTTACGGAAGTGAACAAACACCAAGAAGAGTTTCCGCTGGATTCTATCCTTCCTCGTGCCCAAAATGCCTTTACCAACTTAACAACACATTCATGACACGTGCAAATGATAAAATATGATTATTTTTTTCGAATATTGCAAGAATTAATAAGTCACTACTAGAAATTATACCTAAAAATAAACCCAAATATTCAATTTGTGAACTGATTGCACATCGTAAGACAATACAGTTTACCCTAGAGCTGACATATCCTTACCTGGATTGATTAAGCTAGTGACAGATTGCACACTGTCAACTATAACCAACACTAATGTTACATGGGACCGGAACCTACAGCGCTATTGATTAGTAATTTGGACAGTGTAATTGCAATCTTGCAATAACATTTGACCAACACCAAAATTATAACTTAAATTAAACAATAATTCACTATAATTTTTGTATGAGCCATAATTCTCTAAACGTTTCTATAAATCGTTATGTCATTATTGAAAGAAAAAAAAATACTGCATATACATGTATTTTTAATATGAATGATTTATCTGTTTCTTCCTTCTTACCCAACACACTGGCATACACCAAGGTAGTGTTTTAAGTCCAATCTTATACTCTCTACATAATTCTGATACCCCTTAGCTTTTTTGCACCAACATATTTATCTTTGCTAACGATACAAAAATACTATCTTCCCATAGCAATCCGACTTTAGCTCCTCTTGCACTTCAGAATTATTAATTTGAGCCTGAAAGGTAATTTTATAGAAAGGTAAATTAAAATTAAAGCATCAAAATCAAGTCACGTCGGTTTTTTTTTTTAAGGAAAGATTCATGTCCATCTTTAACCACTGATAGCAATCCCTACAAAAACTATGTATGGTACTTAAATCGAAGTTAGTCATTCTGTCAACTGTAAGGCTCAGAGACTGAAGTTGTGTGGTTTATAAAAGTAGATGGAGTAACTAGATTTTTATTGCCTGCCGTCGATATTATAAATAGACGTTTTATAATTATAATGGTCGTAATGATTTGTTATCTGTAAGCTTTAAGCATTAGCTCCGTTTAAAATGCACTTCAAACATTTTATAATAGTCCAGCATTGACAGAAAATAATTTCTATTCCAAGTAGAGCGGTAAGTGAAAGTAGTGTGTTGCGCGCACCAGATTTTTTTTTCTTTAGTTTAGTTTTGTAATTTACTAGTATTTTATTTTTTACTATTTTATATTATTGATAAGAAATTAAAAATAAAAGAATTGGCAAAACGATATAATCTACTTTCACGTCTTCTGGATTACAGATCCTCACTTAACATAGAAACAAGCGTCTAATTTCAATGACTAATTTGGATATACATTGCTGGAAGAACTTTAGGGTTCAGCAAAACACATATAAACAATATACAAACAACAAAACCCAAAATTCATAATTGGTAAATGGTTGACTGTCGTGGATAATGAAGAGAAGAATAGTTGGGATGGTCAGTCAAAAAAGAAGGCAAAAATAAATGATAATATTTATCTTTACATATGCCGACGTTTCGACCTGAAGTTCAGGCCTTCATCAGGGCTAAGAAAATAACCAGATAACAAGGTATGAGAAACAATGTATAATATAATAAAGAGTTAAAAACAGAGAAAAGGAATGAAAGGAAGGAGGGAAGAAATTGAGAAAGCTGAAATAAGAAAGAAATAAAAGAAGACCTCAATTTCTTCCCTCCTTTCATTCCTTTTCTCTGTTTTTAACTCTTTATTATATTATACATTGTCTGTACATCTTGATAGACTTTACAATATCTCAATTTTCTGTCTAAGTACTCCATTCTCAATGTCTTAATTTTACTATTTATTTTCATTTCTTATATAACTTCATATTTCTTTCTTATGTTTTACATTTTATTCTAAAATTCCCATTGTAACACTTATGTCACCCCTTTTGATTATGCCCACTTCATCATTCCACACTTTGTAACGGTTATTATTATTTATCTCTTAGTTCTTAGTCATTATTCTAACAATTTCATTTTACTTTATATTTATTTATTTTTTATTATTATTTTTTTACCATCACTACTTATGTTTCTCATACCTTGTTATCTGGTTATTTTCTTAGCCCTGATGAAGGCCTGAACTTCATGTCGAAACGTCGGCATATGTAAAAATAAATATTATCATTTATTTTTGCCTTCTCTTTTGACTGACCACCCCAACTATTCTTCTCTTCAAAACCCAAAATTATTTGAAGAATTGTTAACGCGCATGTATATTTCAAAGGATACTATACTTAACTACATACATTTCAACGGTAAAATCATAAATCCACGATAAATATACATTTCACTCCTCAACTCAAAATCACCTCAATCCATTGGTCATATCCTGCCCGTTTTACCAGATTAATGCAAGTTGAAAGAAAATGGTCCAGACTCCTGCAACTTCACTCAATCATTAATGAATTAAGGCCGTAATCAAGAAAATTCACATAAAGTAGCATTTTAACGTTAAACTTGCTAGATGCGCTACTGTGCACTAGCAAATATCATAAAAGAATTTTTAAAAAATACAATAAAAATATGAATGAATTGTCGCGACAGTGTTTAGGGAAAGTTGAAACAGGGAAACACGAACCGACAGTTTTAGTTGGTGTTATTGACCGGCCAAATAACGAAGAGCATAAACCCTAATTGAGGAAATGGGCAGATCGCCTTACTCTGTAATCATGTCCTGGAGTTTCATCACAATCGATGGAACTTCACGCTCCAGGATCCTAATAACTTCCAGCATTGTTCTTAAAGTATTTTTAATCTATTCGGCTACGTTTCCATGGGTCGGACAGCGCAGGCGCGTAGCGAGGGAAGAATGAAAGATATGTAATATCTCAATCGAAATATGTAATGATATTTACACTTTATATAATATGATTCCTTGGGTACTTCGGAAAATATAGAAAGAAAAATTTCGACTTTTTTAATATGTATATATTAACAGTTTGGAGAAACTGCTGAAAATAGAAAGAAGGATTCTTAGAAGAATCCATGGACCCAAAATAACACCAGAAGGATACAGTGTAACCTTTCATTTGGAAACGGAAATGAGAGTAAGAAGACTTAGGTTTTATGGACACATGCAAAGTTTAACCGAGGAGAGGTTAAACAAGATTTTTATATACGGTACAAATAAAACAGGAAATACAGAAGCTTCGGATAACACGGAAATTACGTGAGGATAGGACAGAATACAAGAAATCCCTGAAAAGTGCGGTGCATGTGGTGGACAGTAACACAGGCGGATTTACGGGGGGGGGGAGCTTTCGAGCTGAAGCCCCTCCCAAAATGGTAAACTGTAACCATGTTTTATGGTAAAAAATATAAAAAAATTATGTCTTGAAATATTATTGTTCATTTAATTACATTTAATAGGGCTTCAAGAATCACTTAAACACCATTTCATATAGGTAGTTAGTATCTTTCTGTTTTTCCAATGTAATTATCGTTATATATATATGAAAACAAAAAGCTTCCGGGCTGAAGCCCCCCAACAAAATTATATCCTGCATCCGCTAGTGGACAGTAAGGAACTTCCGTCCAAGAGGGAGTGGACGGAGGAGAGGAAGAAGAAATTTAGCGATATGCTCAAGCAGAGATGGGCAGAAAGGAAGAAATTGAAAAAGAAACCAGTATCACAGTCGCGTAGTCCTTCAGGGCTCTTTTGCTTCAAATAATAATAATAATATATATATATATATATATATATATATATATATATATTATATATATATTTTTTTTTTTTTTTTTTTTTTTCGGCCGTCTGAACCAGCCTTCTCCACCTCTGCCTATCTTGGGCTACTGCTTTCCAGTGTGCGGCATGAAGTTCAGCCGCATCTTTGTTTATCCTATCTATCCATCTGGTATTTGGTATTTACATAAGTTCATTGCGGTTTAGGATTTTTTTCTTGATTCAATATTCCTGTAAAATCGAACTAACAGCGACGTAGTGGTATACATCCTCTATTACATTTAAATTATAAAGGATATACAATCTATGTTACTCACTCCTCATTACAGTATTGTTTAAAAACAATAACTAATTTAAGTATAAAATGCATAAATATATATATATATATTATATATATATATAATATATATATATATAGACCCTTATATAATATATATATATATATATATATATATATATATATTAATATATATATATATATATATATATATGTATTTCAATGGCTGATTTTTTAAAATAACATTGAAGGTGTTATTGAATAGAGCTCCGGTAGTTTACAGTCCGTAACAGGTTTCTCATCAATTTAAAAAACCAGACCTCGCCTGCCTCTGTAATTTATTTTAATGAATATTAAAAAGATGAAAGAGTCCTGCAATTATCGATAATTTATGCAAAAATATTTATATACCTTTAAACATTCAAAATTTCAATATAGAACACACATAACTTATCGATTTTATTCTCAAACGAATGAACCAAATGTGTCACGTTTAAATAGTTTAAAAATTGGCGATAATGTTAAAAATTGATGTTGTAATTGTTTCTAAGTTAGAAAATTATAAAATAAAATTATTTTTGCTGTGAAATTCGAGCATAGTTTTTTTTAAATAATGCATCAACTCACGTCATATAAGAATATTGAATTTTCATCAAAATTTAATTAATAATTTATGAGTATATAATATGGTTATGGCGCTTTCACCCATTCTCCACAGGCTTTGGTACCAGCGATACGATTGAAAGAACAGCACAGGAATCTGTAAGAATTCTGCTTTTCACTACATAGACAAGATTTGCGTGAGTTTGGAGTTCTCTTGTCTGATTCAATATAGTATATACAGGTGTGTTTGTGTGGGACGGGGTGGTCGAACGGACTAACGTGTGTGCACTGCACCGCCGTTGCCTGGCAACCTGATCTATGATACAATGGATTTAAAATAGTCAAGAGTTCTCGCATCCCGGTGCAGGGCGAGTCTATTAAATTCCCGCCCATATCCCTGGCTCGGGAAAACCTCATATAGCCTTAAAGGCGAGGAAGGGAAAGAATCCCCCAAAAAAAGTGTGTTTTGCTATTTTACTTCACTTGAAAAAAGTTTTCGTCTAAATTAAAAAAATCGATGATTTTTTCTAAATGTAAGAACAAAAATGAAATATTAGGCATAGATGGTAAATAATATAAAAAAAATATGTTTGAAAATTGCTGACATAAGGCAGAAACGTTATAGATAAGTAAAACGTGACGGAATTTTATTGCTTTATATTTTAGCTATAAAAAAGAAGGGTGCTACATTAATTTTTTTTAATATGATAATTCAGTATTTACTTTATATTTTCAATTTTTTTATTATTAATTAATTCTCTGGGTGTACTTATAAGTAAGTGTAAAATTAGCTTTTAAATGAAGACAAGATTTTTTTTTTCCTCTAAGCCTTACTAAAGAAAGGGATGGATTTCCCCTAGATGGTCTGCCGTAAAGTTTTAAAGTGTTCAATTTTACTATCTTAGATTTAAAAGATGATGTCAAACGGGTTGTCATAAAGGACAAGAAAACGTGTCTGGAATATTAAGATTAAATTAGAATTTTATAGGTTGCCTCCGTGCTTCAAGAGAATGATTCAAACTTACTCAAATATTTTAGTTCAAAGCTTTAAGGGTCTTATATACTATGTATAATTCCTATGATTTATATAATTGTTTATACCATAAAGGTAAAATTTAAAATCTATGCTTATGGATTGGCAAATAATTAGTGTAGAATAACATAGTTCCTAGAGCTATTTGCTTTAACGAATTCGTCATTTCGTATACATTCACCATTAGCCATCTGATGGAAATTGACTTAATCTAGTTAGGATTATAATTCATGGAATATTAAATTAAATAGGACCAATACCACCATCATAGAGTGTAGAATTGCATCAGAATATAAATTTAATAGTGTTTATGTTATAGATGGCTTGAAGATGGCTTACCCGCCGAAACGTGAAAAAAAAAAAAAAAAAGAATAGCTATATAATCTATTAGATTCTTCTATTAGATATATTCCACATCCGTCGCTTTAATGCCTTCAACGCATTTAAATCCCGTCTATTCCATCACTTCTAACCAGCTCTCAAAAAAGTTTTTATAATTATTTTATGTTTGTATCATCTTTTTTCTATTTGTTAATATTACAAGTTAAGTTAATTTTTTTATTATTTCTATTTCTTTTTTTTTCTTGGCTCTAAAGAACACAAATTTGTTCATATATTTCGGTCAAAAGAGACTTTTCCCGGAATAAATAAAAAACTTTAATTGAACATTAAATACGTGGTGTATTACAACTTATTCACAACTACAACTTTCTTTCTCTAATACTACTATGAATGAGAAATGCTTTATTAAATATACATAAATTATAAATTTCAAAATACAGAGAACATTTATACGGCATAATTATTCGTCTGCCGGAAATTTTATGTTTTACAGATACAGTACAAATAAAGACTTTATAATAATTACATATACACTAATACAATATAAAATAATAAATATTTTGAATAATTTATATCTAAGAAATAATAATAAAGGAAAATAAGGGAAATCATAAACAATAACATGAATAAAACTACAAATAAATTAGACGGATTCTTGTCTATACTGGATGTAGTAAATTAAAACGGTGTATCCACTCATGTCGAGCAAAATCGACAATTTTACGACATAATATAATATAACATAATATATAATAATACTATATATTATTGAGTATATTTATTGTCTGGCTCATATACTTCATTACACATATATAAAACTAATAATTAACAGACTGAAGTAACCTTTTTAAATCTACTATTTCTCCCCCCTCCTCTATAAAAACATTGAGGTTTTAAGTTACAATTTTATTTAATGGTAGAAAATTAGGGATTTCAAGGGTTAACAGCGTAGACATTTGTAAAGAAGAAAACGCTGCAAATTATTTCACAATGGTTTATTATTTCCAAACAATTATACATCTAAAGTAACATTACCTTCCAAGTTACAAAGAAAAATAAAAAAAAGGTGGTTCCAATTATTGGACTAAACTTCTTTTTTAATCATTAGTAATATGCTTAAAAAAAAAATAGCATTACTTCAGTAACACATTCAAAATTTAAAAACCAAACCAAGGATATAACATTTGGTGTAGAACATGTAAAAAAACCGGAGACCATATCTTTGCTCCTAATTGTCCGATTTTAACGATTTTTTTTTTTTTTTTTAGAAAATTTCGTAAACTTTTAAAAAACCATATCAACAAAAAAGTAAAAACTTTTCGAGTTATTCGTAATTTAATTTTACCATCCCTCGTAACTTTTTTTTCCAGCTTCTTTTCATTGAAGTATGTTATATAGATAAATTTAAAGGGCGTCGAGAAAATGACTTTAGCGAAGTTTCATTGAAATCTGTACATTCGTTTAGGAGCTACAGTCTATAGCAACGCAGGTTTTTCGGCCGCAATTTTGAAAGTTAAAGGCGGAGAGTAATGTCGATGAAGGAGGATCATCCTCGGGTGACCTCTGATTTTATATGAAAATTTGAAAAAAATCGGTCCAGTAGTTTCGGAGAAAATGGACGGCGGACGGACAAAAAAAATTTTATTCGTTTTTCGAATTCTACGTGTCCTGAAACGTGAAACCTCAAATTTTGAGAGGGGGTTAAGTTTTTGAATTTTTTGGTCGATCACAATGTTTCATTATTGAAAATAATAAACCAAAATTAAAGTATATGCATTCGACTGTTTTGGGAACTCAGTTTCTATTATAGTCTAATCATGAATGATTAACCATCGTATAAGTTGCAATGATTTCTCAAGTTCTATATGTACTAAATTTAGTTTTAGTTGTATAAGTTTCAATATAATAAAATCTGGTTAGCCGTTGAAGCTGTCAGTCCTGCCAAAGTTGTTTTAGGACCGTTGGATACTTCTCTTGTCGAAATAGCTCATAAGAACTTGAAGTGTTGATTTTTATTGGTCTTGTTTAAGTTACCGCTACTGTCTAACTTAACCGTATTATATTCGGAACTTAGTTCTTCAACTTAACAACTTTCCTAACTACTTTTCTTTATTTAGAGTTGTTATCTTTTGGGGCCACTTAACTATCTGCAGCCATTAAATTTATATATTCAAATAGCTTGAGCTGAAATCACTTACAACGTTACAATACCAATTACTTTGTTTTGTTAATGTTAATAATTCTTTGAAATTATGTTGTAAATCTCTATACTGTGATCTTCACTAGGGATATTACAATATCTTCCTGCTCTTAATGCCACTGACCACATCTATTGTTTTTTTTTTTGTTTTTTTTTTTTTGTTTTTTTTTATTGTTTTTTATTCGTATATAATAAAATCTGTCCTTATAGCTAGCATTTCACAATGAGTCTACATATTAATCATTATTTAAATACACTGATATTTTATATTGTCAGGTTTGTCTTTACTTTGTTAGCAGAAACACACCTCATTTTAAAGAAGGACTCAATGTACTTTTTATTATTTTATTTTTCAAAAGAGTATAATTATAATTTTTCCTACTGTACATTTCCTACTGTGTTTTATCATAGTTTTAAGTGTTTTATATATAGATTTTTCTTTGTATATAGCTTGTTTGATTAATATTTTCTTTACTTTCTCTTTTTTATTATTGTTTTATTTTGGCCAGATGTAGTATTTTAATTATGTTCTATTTTGTTATTCTAACGGGACTTTGTCCCAGAATAAAGTTATTTTCTATTTCTATTTCTAAATTGATCAACACGAATATTTTATCAATACATAAAAGTAATAACAAATGTTTCATTAGTTAAGTTGTAAATAACCTATTAAGGGTTAATTGTAAATAACCTGGTTTGGCGGCAATATTGAATATCCCTTCCGCTTTGTCGGGGAACTGTGTTATTTATACTCATGATATAATTTTCTTTAAACAAAACCCCGGCACTGGATATCGACTTTTTGAGGGTGTGTAACTGTTGTTGGGAATTCGGGAACTTAATGTTTTTGTGACACTGAGTGACAAGAAATAATAAGAATATATATATATATGAAATGTGGGACTGAGTAAATACACTATTAATGAATTGACTCACCTGGTTTGTTATTCTTCAATTGCGAGGCATATAAGACAACTAAATAAAATGACTTTTCATTATTGTATTTATAATTTATTTTAACAATGTAATAAAAGAATCTATTAAAGTGTTATGGCTGTAGGCTTGATATTCTTAATCTTCAGTGTAGTAGACTTCTCTTCTCAGGTAACGTCGTTCCGCCTTCGTGTCTCTACCTCAAGTCCCTTCTTTTCTCTTCGGCTTCCTTCTCAAGCTGCTGCTACCTGCTCGGTCCTTTTTCAAGCTTCTTCCTTCTTCGTCGATTGTATTTATCGATATAAGATTTTTCAATGAACAATTTGTCCACCGCACAATTCATAGTGCAATCTCATATTCCTATATATTCCTTCTCATTCTCTCACATAATGTCACATAAAGGAGTAAATATTGGAGGTTATCTACTACAAAGTTATATTATTACTAGATGTTACCGCAGTTATACCCGCAAATATTTCGTTTCACACCATTATGTTTTAATTTACTTTTTCAGATTTTTAAGAACTTTTTTTTTCTTGTTGGCTTTGCAGACCTTCGGCATCTCATGGCAGATCTTGGACTCTCAAACCAAACTTTTCCACCTCTTCTTATTTACGGCTAATGCTTTCAAGTTTTCTTGGTGTAGCTTTGCTTCTTGTTTTTTGTCTCCCGTGTGGTCTTCTGCCAATTGTTGTGTAAAGAAAAGTCTCATCAGAAAGCTGATGGGTTGATTCGAGCTACATGTCCTACCCATCTTGATCCCCTTGCTTTCATATCAAGAGATATTGATTGACCAGTTTCTTTAAACTGTTCTTTATTGTTCCTCTTCCGAGGTCGCTCCGTCTATCGTGAGAATGATTTTCCTCTTCAGTTTTTAAGTACTCCTTTCTTAGGTTCTGTTTTTTGTCCAGTCTAATATCCGTAATAACAGTATTGGCTTTATCGTGTGTACTCCTAATTTGATATTTCTTAAGAATGAAAGATAAAAGAAACTAACGTTCAAAATTTCAGAAAAGTTCTAAACGTATTAAAATTGGTATGTTTAGGAAACCTCCCCTCTTTATTTTATGTAACATTTTATCTTATTTATTTATTTATATGATATTTACAACTGTATACAAAAAAATACATCTGGTAAATTCGCACATGGATATAATGACATGAAACACATGTTGAGAAACTACCCATTGGTAGCACTCTAATTATGTAAAATTAATATAAAAAAAAAAAACAGGAATAATACAAATAAAATTATGTTCTGCTGCTCCAATTATATTTTACCTGTTCTATTTTTTTTTTATTTCTTAATGATATTTACAACTTTATTAAAGAAATACATTTAGTAAATTACCTGTTATTTAAATGAACCAATCTATATTTGTTGATTTTTAGTTCATTTCACAAACAAACTTTGTCAAACAACTTCAAGTTTTTACAGGGCCTGAATTCAGTTCTTTCTGTTGTCGGATTCATTGAGGCTGATTCATTGCCTTGGAAATAAATACACCCCATGTAGCTACAATTGGGTTAAAATTGCTTCAGCTACCAATAATTTTCTATTCTACAGACTGTTCTACGACAGTACTCATATATACGTGTCAGAATGTTTACTTTCTTGCACAAGCCGACTGTCTTGCTGCATTTTAAAATTCGGCTTAAGTAGCGATGCCAGCAGACATTGAAATCATCTATTTTTTAGACTGATGCATTCATAGCATCTACGTTTGACTTTGTTTGTTTTTTAACAAGGATATCTTTTTTTTCCCCCTTATTTAATTCAAAGATTTTCTTCTGATATTGAAGTTGTTGTCTTAGCATATGTGAGGAACCATATCATCAGTAATACCAAAATTATCTTCAATTATCAAGTGTTTTGCCCTGTCTAAGAAGATGGAAATTAATATGTGAAGATAATAACTTTGTTTGCCGGAACTTTTGCTACAAACTGGTCCAGTGTTATCCAATCAATCAGGGCAGAGAACACACCCTAGCCCGTTATGAAAGATCTCAACCCATCCCCCTCCTCCAACCTTTGAAGTTATACTTTAACGAGAATGGAAGAGACCAACCAAGTCCCTCTGGAAATGGCTTTTCTAATACAATCATAACTTTTTCTTCCTTTTCCGTTTCTCACATTCTGTTAATATTTTTGTCTGTACAAGTTTGATTACTTTATTGAACGACACCTATACTACCAATCTCTACAATAACTAAAAGCAATACGTGGTTTATCTATTATATAATTACATAATACATTATAATATATTCATTGTGGGGCAATCACACATGTAGTCACATTTGGGTAAGTGCACTAGAGATGGACATGGCTAAGCAAAATTTTGGTCTTATGCTGCCGTAATTATTATAGTTATAAACTTATCCGTTGGACATTTAAAATCTCTAGGGCCTCCTTTTTCTATTTAATACTTTAAAATTGAAAACATATTCAGTTATGCAGGTATAATCTCCATTTAAAAAAAACACCTGCCCTAGTGATGGACACTCTGAAATTCGATTGTTCCAATAATGGACAGGAGGTCGGTACCAATAAAAGATATACATCAGAAAAAATCTAAAATTTGTATTTAACTATAAAGATAAGATAACATAAATGTTCAACTTATTCTCAGCAAAACTGTTAGCATGAAGGTATAAAAAACACTAATCACATAAAAACAACAATTATAGGCATTTTGTTTATACTGATTTAATTGAGTATCAATACATTCTTCCACACTGAAGGGCCATTAGTACTAGGGGTTATAGGCATTTAAAAAAAAAATTCTGGGAACTTCTTTTTGTTCTCCAATCTAGAAAAAAACTGGAATCTTTAATTCAACAAGGAAGCTTATTATTTACATTTAAAGTTCAACCTGTCCATCACTGGCTCCCCTGTCCATAACTGGTGCGTTCACCCTACTACGAGATTAGTTTTCGAAGGAGTTTAAAAATATATATATATGTGTATAAATACAGGGTCGGAAGAAACGAGCCAAACTCAATAAGCGGGTTGCTCACAGGAAAATAATAAAAAAACTCTTTTCTTTTGCAATTTTCATTTGTTAAAATGTTATTGAAAAAATTTAAAAAATCTACTTTTCATAAAAAAAAAATCATAGATATATTAGGACTTCGGGTATGGAAGTCTTTTTTCATAAATGCTCGAAAATACCACCATTGTCTTCCAAGAAGTTTCGGTTTTGTCTTCGATGTGGGTCGATTTCCTCCTGATTAGTTAATACCTATGTTCTTTAATGACATTTTTAAATGATTAATGACAGCATCATTTTTAATACATTCAATACGTGCATCCCGAGTAACTACTTGGTATACTTCATCTTTGAACAAGCCCTATAAACAATAATCCAGTACTGTAAGGTCTGGAGATCTTAGAGGCCAACAATTTGGACCACTGCGACCAATCGAACGGTTTGGAAACCTTTCATCCAAATATTGCCTCACCTGCTGGTACTAGCGGATCCATAATTTAGTGTTGGAGGGGGGCTTCAGCCTGAAAGATTTTTTTTTTAAAATATATAACAAAAATTACTTACGAAGAAAAAGAATGGAACTAACTACCTGTATGAAATAGAGTTTAAATGATTCTTTAAGTACTATTAAATGTAATTAAACGAACAATAATACTTTAAGAAGTATTTATTAATTTTTTTTTCATAAGATATGGTTATATTTTACCATTTCAGGCCGAAAGCTTCCTCTCCTTCCCCCCTCTCCTTCCTCAACCTTCCTTAGATCTGCCAGTGCCGGCTGGTATATGTTAACATCCTTCTTTAATCTGCAGCATTTTTTAACCCTAAAGATTATAGTAAATTATTCACTTTAAACTGATTTTTATGATATATTTTATTATAAATTAAAACAATAGTGACTCTTTTATTTACTGTTACTGTCAGTAAATAAATTAATTTCTTTTCCTAACTTGTCACAATTGAACTGAGAATATAGAGATTAGATAAGGCGATTACAACAGCTAAGTTCTTATAAGAAGACACGTGTTTTTACATCAGAAATGCCGTAAACTAGGACATGACAAGACTTGAAAATGACTCGACTAGCCGAAACGTCGTCATTCCGAAATAAGGATTGGAAATAAAAACATTATTGGTGAACAATATGCTTAGTGAAATATTATTTATTTTTATTAACCAAACAAAAAAAAATGTGGAACATTAGATTAAATTTGCAATCTGCAAATTTCTTTGCAATAAGCAAATTTTTAGCAGCTTCATAGCTTCCCATCACGTCCGGGATATAAATCAAATCAGCAGGTCTCTTGGCCAACGCCTACCGTGGTGGGTTGTACGGGTTTCTTGTACGATGAAGGATTTCTGTCAGAGGATTCATGTTGCACGTCAGTCTTTTGTGAAAGTTATTGTAGTTCTCTTTTGCAGTGTCTAAAATTGTAGGTACGTTTAAGTCTTTATGTAGTGTGTCATTTGCGACATAAAAAGGTGCGTCAACTATCCTTCGCAACACTTTTGACTGAAAGGACTGAACTTTTTTAATATTGGAAGTTTTAGCAGAGCCCCACAGTTCTATGCCGTAAGTCCAAATAGATTTAAGTAAGACTTTATAAAGGGTTAGTTTGTTAGTTGAAGATAATTTTGAACGTCTGTCAAGTAATCTGGATAAGAGACCGTATCGTCTGTTTAATTCTATTCGTTTTGAAGTGAAATATAAATTGAAGTTTTAAACGACACCGAAATAAATGAAAATTATATTAAGAATATTTCTTTAATTATTTAGAGTGTTCCATGTTCAAAATTTTTTTTTATTATTTGGGCGCTTCAATAACTAAATGGAATTATAGAAAAAATTAAGGTTGAACGCTGGAAGCGCTGGTTATTTTTTCATCGAAAAATTACTTAGTTGGCTTACATCGTCCTCCTTATATTCCTATTGTTCTTTACGGATGCAAAGAAAATTTCTTAATAATTTTCTAATTCTAATTTTTAAAAAAGTACTCTGAGCTAAAAAAAAAAAAAAATTATAGAGAATATTTGGGCCGAAGAATGGAGAGCCAATTGGGGAATTTATGCAGCTAAACAATGTCGAATTGCGTAAACGGCATATAGTAAATATTATCGAGGTGCTGGCTTGAAAAGAATGAAATAAGCCTATAAAGCTGTCAGAATGGATGATCAACAAATCGCTAAGAAGCTAATCAGTCTTAAACCAGGGTTAAAAGGTTTTAAGGGCTGACTAAAACGTAAATGGCAGGAGTGTTCTAAGTCCGTAGTCGAAAAACTTATTACTACTTATTACTCGTTCCCGGTCTTCTGATTTATACATAATGGCCCACCGAACCGCTGCTTTCGACAGATCGTTCATTATCCGATCCTCATCCCTATGGAACTCCATTCCTCCCGACATCCGTCAATCCAAAACCCTTCCTACCTTTAAAATCCGCCTGTTCAATAATTTCTTATTCATCCAGTTTCCATGAAATTTTCAATAGTTACTACTGTAAATATGTATATAAATTATCATATTGTTCTGCATTATTTTTATTTTCAATTTTTCATTTTTGTATTATTAACTGATTTAAATTAGAAAGTAACTTATAATGTCTTTTATTATTTTTTTTATTTTGACTATTCACTTACTCTATATTTTTTGTTTATGTATCTCTGAGGCTCATTAGCCCACATTTCTGTCTTTCTGTATTATTCTAAAGGGACTCGTCCCAGAATAAATAAAGCATTATTATATATAAAATTTCAAACGAACGAGAAAGTTTGGGCTTTGGATAGGTTTAGTAGTTGAAGATTTCAAGACTAATGGTGTTTTCGCCATCGAACCTCTACGCATTGTTTACTATGCTGTATTTCGAAATTCGGGTGGGCAACTATAAACCATTGGGCCCGTTTCGCATGCCGTCTCGGAGGTCTATCATCCAGATTGGGACCTCATCTAAATTCAGGAATATATTATCCTATCACGAGAGTACAAGGCCGTCAAAGTAGTTGGACGTCGGATCGCTAGCACTACAATCGCCATTGGAAGCGATGCAGATAAGAAGATCGCATGGCGACATCCTTTAAATTTATCCTCTGAAGGCGAATGCGACAACCTCGTTTCGGGGACAACACGGGAAAACACTTACGTTTACTCCATTCAACAACTCTGTACCAGAACCGGTCCTTCAATAATATACTCTAGGATCGAGACAAATGAGACATCCCGAACGTGTTGGAGGCTGAGAAGATGTGAAAATATGTGCGAAATTTAAAAATTAAAAGAAACATAAGGGCGATAAAAATAACGGCAAGTTATAGTCTTGTCAACAGGATTTCAAGGAGGACCATTCAAAGAAACAGGATTACATTTTTCTAAAAAAAATTACCAAATCAACAAGACATAACTGTTTAAAGAATGGTTCTAAATTCCTTGTCATCATCTGCAAAAAAAAAAAAACTATATCATCAGATCGGGTTCGATCGTCGTTTGTTCTTATTTTATTATCCTTTTATTTATTTATATATATTTTTAATCATTTCTCGATCATCTCACCTAGATACCTACATGTTTATAATATTTTATTAATGTAATAAATAATTCACGTCTATTACAATTTAAAACATACTTTAAAAAACGCCGGGATGTACATTTTTTAAAAATAAAAGTTATAAAAGATAACTGATGGTTATTCACACATTGATTGAATCCATCATCAATGGACAGTGATTCAACTGAGTTTAGAATCGACTTGCTGGGTTCTAATCGAACTTCATTTCTCCTGAATTGTTAAAAAACACATGAAAAAAATCTGGTGTGCCCACTCACACGACTTTCCTACCTATTTCAGAAAAGTTTTTATATCTTTACATATGTCCATGAAGAAACGAAAAAAAAAATTTCAACTAGAGTTATTTTCCTGAAAATTGATCAAAGAAAAGAAATGATTTGAGTAAGATTTATTTGATAAATTAAAGCAATGTAAACCGGCTTAAGGTAAGTGTAACTATTTCAATACTCTCTAATATTTCTGATCAAAAACTTTTTGCCATAGATTAGTATTGTCAAACAATTATTTTTGTTAAAAGTAGAGGAAATAGTGAAGCTTGTGTGATAGGGGCAACAGATTTTCTTACTTTCACTTCGTTTTTTCCTTTCTTCTCTCATTCACTCCTTTCTGACACCAGGAATGAACCAGCAATCTTACGTTGGAAATTGAATAGCTGTAATATCGTTAATAGTTATACAAAATAAACGAGTTTTATATTGTTAGAACATTATAGCAAAGTTTCATCAAAATCGTTAGAGCCGTTTTCGCGCTACAGTCTATAGAAAAACATGTTTTTTATTTATTGCTAACAATCACCGAATTTCTATTACAGGCATCAGTAGTCAAAACTCTATAAAATAAGAAAAAAGAAGCAACAAAATCGATTCAGTAGTTCCCGAGAAAATCTTGGCAAAGACAGACAGACCAAATGCAAAAAATGTGTTTTTCGGACTCAGGGGGCTCTGAAACGTATAAATCGGAAATATCGGAAATTTGATCGGATTACAATACTTTCCTTACCTAGTATAGGTAGGAAAGTAAAACGGATATAAGGAAATATTTACCTGCTAAATTTAAAAAAACAAAATAAAAATGGTTCATAGAACTTAAATTGATTATAAATGTGTAAAATACATTGAGAGCTAACCCCGAGGTTATTATGAGGTTGCGGATCCAACGACCTCAAAAGCCATGGGTGATTCAATCAGAACAATTGAGCTATCAGTGATTCAATCCATGAATAAAAGAACATATTGAATTCCATTTATGAAGGTCTATTCGATGTCCATCAATGAGCTCAGCGCTCATTTTAGGAACTTTCTCATAATTATAAACTATTTTTTTAATTGAATATTTCCATGTTAGAAAGATAATAGCGAAGGTTGCTTGGAAATAACAATTTTACATGTCCATGTCTATTTTAATTCTAACAAGATCAGCGCGTTTGACGTGAAATATTTTGTAAATTTATATTAATATTGAAATTGTTCCTACACTAGATCTGTGTCGAGATTGTCTTATGTGTGTCACTGTGGTTATGGTTAAAGATTTTTATGACTTTTTTACTGTTTTCTGATTTTAATTTACAACAGAATATAATAATTGGACAATCTATGTAATTTTTTTTGTGTGTGTGAAATCGTACACAAAATTCAGAGAAATGGAAGAATCTTGTTTTAAGCTTCATTTTCAAATGAGAATTCCAATAAGTGAATAAATCAAAAAAATAAAATATCGAGTGCCCAAACATCTCGTTTACACAAACATTTTAATAAGTAAAATGGAACAGACTCGTTATTGTTTATAAACAGTTTAGATGGATGCAGAGATGCCCATCCCTCCTCCCAACTTCCATGGCACAAGAACCTACACCTCCCTCCTCCCAAGATATTGTATTGCTCACTTTTCTTAAAAACAGAACAATCTAAGGTAGAATTAGAAAAGTCGTAGATTATATACAATTAAACTCGTTGTGTTCCGTATCCCCCTTGTCATTTAGTCCAAAATTCATAACGTCGAAATTTGACCCCCTTAGAAATTCAAAAACCCGTCAAAATATGACCCCCCTCAAAAATTTTGATGGCGCAATTTGCTCCATGAAACCTCCTGAGCCCCTCTGGATGGATGATTTTCTTTTTTTTTCTATAGCTCCTTTCTATTTATTTTTGTCTTTAATCCTTGGATTGTCTTAATAATAGTCCTTTTACTGCTTAAAACCATTGTAAGGTTTTTTTTTTTTGGTTTTTTTGTCGTTTCTGAGTATTTCGTTCTTCATCTGTAACATAAAAAGTGATGGGGCTCACCTCAGGCTTGAGCTGACCTTATCCTCTAGAGCTTACAACTAAATTAATAAAATATCTACCTCATGTGAGTTGGTGCCAACGTTTTGGAATTTCGGCTGGTAATAAATTGTTAAAAAGAGGGTTTGCCAATTGTTGGAATTTTTTTCGTTTTGCGAAAAATTCTTTTATTGTTGATAAATTTAGTGTTTCTTGTATATCCAATGGTTCCTTTCTCTGCAGCGTGGTTCCTCTTACAATTTTTCTAATTATTCCATTAATGGAAATATTTTAATCATTTGAATGGATGATTTTCTTACCCTCCAAAAAGTTTATTGAAACAATTACATATATAGTATACAATAATACAATATAAACATGTAATAAATTCCTTCATGTTTATATTGTATTATTGTATAGAATAAATATTTCGTCTATGATTCGTTTTTAGTGGGATTAAAACCTGAAAAACCACGAGCCTGGCATATTTTCCGTTTTCGGTTCGTGTGGCCATCGTTGTTAAGATAATATTTACAGAATCTTGAGATCTGGGCTTTTTATTTACTTTTTTATTTTTTTTTTATCAGAAGCTTTTGTTCTAGGATTTCTCACGAGGTTGGATTTCGTTATCAGTGCTATAAAATAGAAGGGATAAGTTAGAGATCAGATCTCAAGTATAAAGAGGCTATCAAATGATACTAAAGAGCCGCCAGGAACAATACATCAACATAAACGGAGCGATAAAATTTGATCATTTGAATAATTTCTGGGTATATTGCTTCCAAATAAATTGTTTCCATGCCGTTAAGAAATATTTCCGTGATTCGAAAGATGATAAGGATCCTTTAAAGATTTAATAGTGACTCGTGAGGTTGTAAAACGTATTTTATTCTAATACAATTTGATCTCCAGATATCTCTTTTGTGATTCCTGAATCAAGAGGGAGATCTAGCTATCGTCCATTCAACTTCGGTTGATAGATTCTTCGAGTTTTAGGTTGAATAGGAATGTTTGTTTTTGAAGTCCTTAGCTGGCTGATTATCAATTGATGAATAATCAACAAAACCTGTGTAGCTTAAGTAGCTTTTTTTATTAGTTGTTTGTCACAATAATTTTTGTTGTTAAACTAATTTGAGTAAGACGTATTTCAGGTCATGAAAAAATAAGTGTCAATTGCGTAATAGTACTGGTAGTGGTGGGGGTTGTAGTGGATTCGGGGTTTTGTTTTAACATTAATAAATTTTTAACTAACAATCTGATCATTTACAAAGTTTTACTTAAACAAATAGGGACTTAGGGCAAAGAACAGTGGAGTTCTGCTAAAACTTTCAACACTGAAAACATTAAGTCCTTCCAGTCAAAAGTGATGTGAAGGATAGTTGACGCACTGTTTTATCGTTTTATGTCGCAAATGATATAATACATGAAGACGTAAACGTCCCAACGATTTTAGGCACTGCAAAACAAAACTACAACACCTTTCACCAAACACTGCCGTACAACATGAATCCTCTGAGAGAAATCCTTAAACGTACAACAAACCCGTACAGCCCGCCACGACGATTACGTAAGCGTTGGCCAAGAGTACTGCTGATCTGATTTATACCCTGGATGTGATGGGACGCTGTGAAGCTGCCAAAAAATTTGCTCATTGCAAAGAAATTTGCAGATTGCAAATTTAATTTAATGTTCAACAATTTTTTTTTGTTAATAAATAATATATATAATTTTTTTTAATATATTCATGCCTTCATCTGCACCTGTCATGAGAGTGACAATCAGCAGATTTGAGGTAAATATATATCTTGATGGCATGACAGGCATGAGGAAGTATAGCACCCAGTGGCACCTCTTCGTTTGCACTCGTAAATCAGAGAAGGAGATCTCTCATCCAGCTCTTCTTCAGTCTCCTCCTAATGGGCATGTCAACGGTGGCCATGTTACTTATGAGTCTGTTGTTGTGTCCTTGTAGTTTCACATAAAATCGTGAGTAAAGAGTTCGTACGTTTTGGTCGAAATTAATAAATAATAAATAAAAACATTAATTACTCTGATAGAATAGTATAATTTCAAGATCGATAATGCCGTTAGGGATAATTTAGTATTATATATGTTTTTTTAAAATATTCTTGTCAACCTGCTGGTCGGATTCGAAGGATAATGATTGAGGATGATTCTGGAATCATTATTAGCATTGTCCAGGAAGGAAAAAGAGCCAACTGTTTCGAATTTACAAGGAAATTAACATCACCTCTCACATTACAATATAAAAATTAAAATGGCTTGGTCGTTGAATGAGGATCAGCGGCGAAATAATAACAAATGGTATAACAATATTACCGATGGAGGGATGTTGTAAGGCAAGATCTGCCGCAGTTTAGGATCTCTGTTGTCCATGCAAGAGATTGAGTGAAATGGTCGACTGCTGTTGAATGGCCAAAGGACAGTCTCAAGCGCCTCTTGTGCCGATAGAAAAAGTGCTTACCATTTTAAGGGGGAAGGCTTCGGTCTAAAAGTCCAGATTCATTTCTCATGTCTGTCGAGGATTATATTATATTAATGTTATTATATCAATCGACACGAGTGGGAATCGAACTCCCATCGTTCAGATTCGGGTTCCCTTGACCCCGATGTACTTGGCCATCGTTTCTTTAAATTGCCTGTATACTGAAAGAAAAAGCAACCAAAATTGTTAAAATTTCTTTGGTAGAAAAAAGGAAAGCAGAAATGAAGGAAGCTTAAAGAAGAAAGATCTGATGGATGTCCTCTGGTCTTTTTCTCTGTCTCGTTTGTCACATCACTCACCCTCCTCCATCTTTTTACTTCTCATTCTTTAAAGGACATGTGTCGAGTTGTCTACTTATTACAGATGGTGTGACAATAATATTAAGGCAAAAAAAAATGTTTTTAAATTGAAAAGCAATGAAAGAAATATGATAATATACATATAAGTAATACAATATAATGAGGGAGTTGAAGCTCCACCCCACACATTTTTTTAAATTTTGTTTTTCATTGGTCCATATTTATTTCTATGAGTTATCCATGACAAATACAATCACAAAATGTTTTCTGTTCCTAATTATAACGGATGTACTTAGACAACTTAATGTAAGCACGTGTCAAGAAAAAATATAAAAGCTTTATCCCTAAAAGCATTATTTATGTAATTATAGGATATAAAAAAGAAGTTATTAGTTCCCCTCAAAAAAAAAAATTTAGTTAAAAAAAAATGAAATCCTGGACCAACTACTGACTTACACTCCAAACGTTTTTGAATGCCAATCGATTTCATGCAGAAACAAAAAAAGTGCCTGAGGGAGACATGATGTTTCTCTTCTACCTGATATTCCATTTTAAATTTCATGTTTTCCTCTAATTTTTCAATTGGAATTGGAATTTTTTGTTTATTTATCCTCATATTCTTTACTACAAAACCGGCTTGCTTTGTTTTTATTTCAATTTTTTTTTTTTTGTCAGATATTTATAATTAGATAAGATAATTATGTATATCATTATAGGCAAATGTCATGTCCATATTCTTTTATATTTTTTTCTATAGTAAAAGGGTTGGTTTAATATTCCAAAAAAAAAAAAAAAAATTTTAATAATAAATTTTAAATAATCAGTTATGCGGCTCATATTTTTTTAATAACCTGTGAGAATTCAGTAATATGAATAGAATTTTTAATCTCATTTGTCTTATTTTTATATTTTATTTGTTATTTATTATAATTTTTTTTTTAAATATTGGCAATACTATTTGGTGAGCTAGTAACACAACAGCCTATTCCGAAAATAAAATATTTTATTTACCTTCTACATGTTGAAAACAAACAATTCATATAAACTGTTCCTGTAATTTCCACTTTAGAATCCCATTTTTTAAAATTGTACATATTTATATTAAAGTATAAAATATGAGTGTATTGAATAAGAACCTAAATTGATTACTGCTACTAATACAACTTTGAAAATATTCGGGTTGTTAAAATTAGTTTTTGGAACATGTTAGCTTGTTTGTTGTTTAGTTCGTAACCTCAGGGATCTCGTAACCTGTTGACATTTTAGTGTTCAACCTTCAAGCATCGATATCAGAAATAAGAGTACTATGGGGCTGAAATGGGTATGGATAATACGTTGTGAAGGTTCACCTCTAGCATTCTGATTCGGCGAAGGACATTACGGCAATGGAGTATCGGGTGTATAAACAGCAAAAGAACCACAAGGATCTTCATGATAGGTCTAGGTTATGGGGTAATAACGTTTGGAAAAGCTCTAACAAAAGGAAACATAAAGCTAAGTACCATAGAGAGAGTAATTTTCTGTCTTGATCCGGTGATAAGGAACTATGAATGAATGAATGACTTAATGAATATTTTATTTGTTTTCGGGAAATGCCCCATACAAATAGAGTTGGCATAATAGTGATGAGGAAGTAGCGATTAGATACATAGTAACTTCAAATGGTATTTTAACTAGATAAGTGATGTACGGGATATTTAAATATAGTTTATTTGTTGAATAATAAATCTTAGAGATCTTACGAAAGATTTCTGAATGAATGAATAATGGATTTCAGAGTAAAATATAAGGTTTCTGTCTTACAAGTTTCTGTCTTAAAATATAGTATCTGTTATGTTGGTTGAAATTACAGCCAACACAAAATTTGATTTATCATTAGTTATCCTCTAATATTCTAAATAACCCAAAAGACATAACTCACGAAAGCTTTTATTTGATTTCATCAACATATATTTATTTTGTTACGTTTCGTCTTTTTTGGCCATTTTAACATTATTTCTGTTACACCTGTTGTATACCATCTATCCAAAAATTATCTTTAAAATTGTTATTTGGTAATAACATCTAGACTTGCCAATATCATTTAACTATGAATTGTTATAGGTGATAAATATTCAGGACGCAGTCTTTTTTAAAATTTTTTTTATTTTTGCCAACGTTTCAACCCAAACATGTGGGTCATCTTCAGGGCGACCCACATGTTTGGGTTGAAACGTTGGCAAAAATAAAAAAAAATTTAAAAAAGACTGCGTCCTGAATATTTATCACCCATGATATGTAGAACAGTTGACTAACTTCCTTCAAGAATAAATTGTTATATATCTGGTTTTTTTTGGTTTTTTTTTGTCTATAAAAATGTATTTGCGCCTGTCAACTTTTTTTCTTTTAAATTTTAATTAATTTATATTTTAGGCAAAATTTATTTATTCATTTATTTATTATTATGTACCTAAGAAATAAAAATAAAGAGAGAAAAAAATTATTATTTTGTATTTACTGTGTTTTATATGTAGATAAACGATTTAATATTTTGAATCTTCATTGTTATTCACAATTTCAGTATATTCCACATTTCCCATGCCTATCCTATTGACAACTGTCTTGAAAATGTAGGAAATTATTAATTTTGCTGAACTCTGGTGGATAAACTTTTTAAAATATTTAAAAACAAAAAAAAAGTTAATTTTTATGTGTAGTCTTTCGGGATTAGAATGGGTTAAAAAAAATTTGATAATTACCAATAATTACTAATTTTAAATTAGTAATATTCCATACCAACTTTTTGTATAATATATAAATTTATTTAATAAATAATGAGTTATCAATTTAATGATGAAAAAAATATTTTTTTTTATTGAATATTAATACATTCTGCCACATTAAAGGGCATTGATATTACGGCTACATTTATCATTCACATAATATAAATTTTTTAAAAATTGATACTTGGACCTCTATTTAATTTTATTATTTATTTTTAATGGGATAAGACTGAAATTATACAAAACATGTTTATATATAATATACTTTTAGTTAAGCACTGTTATATTTGGAGGAAAAAAAGTTGTTGATAGTAAAAATAACCGTCCCACTTTGATCTATTTGGTTTGATAAGGATCATCTTACATCTCGTTTCCAAGTCGGTTTGACCGGATAAGACCCGAATTAGGAATATTTATGGGACATAAAACCGTAATCTCAGATCGACCACCATAACATCTATGGGTCCGATGTTATCCCGACGAAGATCATTTCCAAAACTGGGATTTAAGGAAGGCTATATTTTGTGCATGATATTAATAGCCGTGCCTAACTCATCTAAATGCAATAATAATCGTATGTTAACAGAATCTTGGACTGTATCTGATAAAATTATTAATAATAAAAGAAAAAAAATGGTATATTAGCTCGAAACACTTGAGGCATAAACTCCATCAGCATACCTAATTTAGGCTGTACCATTATTAGTAAGGTTGTGCCATTATTTATTTAAAATACAAAATTACATGAGTAAAGTTTTTTTTTTTAAACTATTTATTGAATAATAATACAATCAACCACTGCTGGAGGGCTATAAGTATTAGGGCTAAGATTTCTCATTCAAACAATATATACAAATAATAGAGAAATAAATATAAATATAAAAAGTAAATAAATAATACTGATGAAGAAAGTAAATAAAAGGAAAAAAAAGTAAACAATAACATAAAATAGAAACTTCTAAACACAATCATACCTATATACAATATATACATTCGCCCAGGAATCTCCGAGCCAGGCTTTTTCCCCCACATGTGGAAGGCAAAGCAAGACTCCAGGAGATCCCAGTGCCACTTTTCCAGCCGCATCACTAGTATTAGAAGCCAGTGGAGACTGAAAGAGGGCACTAGAGCCACAAACGCTCCGGATATGAGTGGAGAAGCTGGCCATTGCCAGGACTCCAGAAGCATATTTACAAGAGATCTCTGGGCCACTGCCGTTTTAACCTTCGTGGAGGATTGTAGGGATGAAGGGAGCCGGATAGGGATTGAGCTAGAGGATTTGGATGATGGATAAGGTTCTGGTTAAAGTTTGAGAATCTGGATGGGATGATGTCTAGGACAAATGGGATGTTAAGGTCATGGTGTAGGATCTTGTTTGTGACATAATATGTGGCATTGACTATTGTTCTAAGTACTTTGGACTGGAAGGATTGGATGCTTTTGATATTCGAATGTACATGAATAAAATCAGAGCCAAGTAAAATCGGACATGAGGGGTTCCAGAGACGATTTTGTTTAAACATAATAAAATATTTTAAATATTGTCCAAGTTAGATAATAATAACGTATATTTTTTACTACTATAGGCCAAAAATCAATTAAAAAATAAATGACACCAAACATAAAAAAATATGACTAAATATTTGTTTCGTTATTTATATCCCCGAAAAGGGCTATTGATAATGTTTTTATAAACCTATAATACATTTGCACACAATTTAACCAAAACTTATCAGAACTAATGATATTAAAATATTTTTTATATTTATGAAATTTATATAAATTTTGTATATATTGATATTCAAATAAATATTAGACCATCTGCTGATTGTCAACAGTTCGTCCAAAATTTCAGATTAATATTTCAGCCTTTCAGTTGACAGAATGACTCCAATTTTAAAGTCTCTTTAGTGTCATTTCTAGTTGGAAAATTTATAATATCTGTAAGGCGAATAAGTTGATTCCAGAGCAGGTAATTGCAGTGTTGAAATATAGAACTGTATACATTAATTACATTGTATACATTACTGTATACAATAAAAGTATACATTTTTCCACCAGATATATCACTAAAATTAATAATCACACATGTTGGAATTGGAGTTAGTCATTCTGTCAACTAAATAGTTCATTTCAAGATTTAAAAAAATAAAATAAATATAATTATAATAATGATATCATAGATTGTGGAATACTCTGATATTGTAAACAAAATGGAAGTTTTCCGTGTGTGATTTGCCATGTAGATGGTTTCGTGTTATCTTCGCGTGCCCAATGCTTGCTGGATATGTTATTCCTACACGAGAGGACGGAGTCAAAAAAATACATCCGTGTTTCTACTGTCCACATGTTTCGTGTACTCATCCTGGTCTATTTATATCAGTCATATAGGATATTTTAATCTAAGGTATGCATGACAATGATTACATAATTTAAATTAGAATTAAAAATCACTAAAATCAAAATAGCCTTGCATCCGCTCGACTAAGAGCAGAATATTAATCAGATCAAATATGTTATGAAGGAATTTAATGATCTACAGAAGGTGTCACGATGGCAAATATTAATCCACCAGATCTCAGCAGCTGACATCTGGATGAGAAGTGTAATTCAAGGGGGTTGGGAGAGGAATCCGCTTCGCTTTCTTCATCATATATACCCATCGTATATGTTTTTGAAGTTGAAGAAAATATATATGTAGCCCGGAGGTGAAGAACACCATCGCCATTTTTTTATTACATAATTTTGTAACTTTTTTATTTTTTAGACTGACGACATGTCCAACTGTACATACTAGTGAATAGAAAATCCCGACTTTCAATTGACAACAAATTACTGATTAACAAGACAACCCTGAAACCCATTTGGACATACGGACTGGAACTTTGGGGTGGACAGCAAAATTAACATCAAACGCATCCAATCCTTTCAGTCCAAAGTCCTCCGAACAATAGTCGATGCTCCGTATTATATAAATCCTACCAATAAAGCCTACATAATAACCTTAATATCCCATTTACCTTAGATTTTATTCCTGAAAAGTTTTTCAAATTCCACCAGAACCTTACAAATCAACCTAATCCCCTTGTACAATCCCTATCTAGCTCCACCCATCCCTACAATCCTCCTCGAAGGTTGAAGCGGCAATCGCCCAGAGATCTTTTGTAGTATATATGTCGGAGTTCTGGCAATGGTCAGATTCTCCGCTCAAGACATGAGTGTATGTGGCTAATGCGCTGTCGCTCAATCCCCCTTTGGCTTCAGCAACAGTGACGCTGTTGAGAGAGTAGCTCAGGGATCCCTTGGAGTCCTGCTTTTCCCTCTATAGCTGATGGGACAAGCATGGCTTTGGGTTCCCTGATTGTATGGCCTGATTGTATATATTGTATATAGGTTTTTTATGTCTTGAATTTACTTATCTTTAAGTAATTTTATTTTTTATTATATATATTTTTTGGTTAGTATTTATTTGTTATACTTCTTTTGTTTATTTTATGTTTCCTGTATATATGGTCCAAATGTGTTCATACTTCACTATATCATTATTGTCAGTTTGAAAGATTGTTATATTTCTGAATAAATAAATAAAGAAAAAGTAACTAAGAAACAAATTTTAATAACTTAAAATGTGACATGGGTTTCTTTACCTCCGTGGTACAGATATAATTATATATATCGTTCATATTTTGATCATCAGGAAAACTGCTTTCATTGGAGATGTTAATTTTATTTTTTGTATGTTTATTTAATTTTTTTTAGGGGAAGGAATTTCAAATATATATATATATATATGTGTGTATATATATATATATATATATATATATATATATATATATATAAGGCTGTAAAAAAAAATATATATATATATTTTACAGCCTTTTTAAATATTTTTGCCTTGAATCCTCGAAATTTCCGGCCCTCTTAACAACACTTTTTACGGCTGAAAAACATTGTAAGGTGCATTGTGCTTCTCTTTTTCATTTCTGTGAATTTCGTCTATATCTGATATATAATGGTGGCGCTCACCTCAGTCTTGAGTTCGCTTTAGATATTTTTTTTTATTAATACTAAGATATACGGAAATAAACCTATCGAGGAAAATATCAGTTTATATTTTATGTTGATATTGATATTTTTCTTATATCCATAATCCTTGTCTAGAAACCTCACTCGTGTGGATTTCATTAAAATTGCCAAGGTTGAACACAAATTTACGTTCCGGTCGGATTAGCACTGAATTTCTTATTATTGATTCTGCGGAAAACTATTTTGACAACTTTATATGATTTTATCATTTAATTAATTAATTCATTGAGGCACTAAGAACTGATGAACACTCATTTGCTTTCCATTTGAATCATATGATAATTTGGTCAGAAAATCAGGAAAAATAGTGGTCTACAAAAATATTGGCCCATTTGGTATATACAACCGTTGTTATTTGATCTGTTCCGCGGACTAATGTGCAATCGATTTCGATACCATTCATTATCGATTAGGTTATTAACATTATCAAATAATTAAGTCTAAGTCCATAGCAGGCTTTGTTCCAACGTGGCCACAGCTCAAGACCAAACCTAACGATCTTACAAACGAGGTCAAGTAGACGAAGGAACTTTGAATAATAACTCGGGTTAGGCTTGAAGAGATCTCCTCCCCCTCTCACCCTTCCCCCCCCCCAGACCTTTTATACGATTACGATAGGCGGTAAGGTCCATTCTTAATAATTTCATCAATGGAGTACGAAAATATCGGATAATAGCATCGATTTGGGTAGAATTCTACAGATTTGGCGTATGTTGTGTCAGATAAGGTCATATATTTCAATTTAATTTAGTTTATTGTTTGTATTCAGGTCATTTAAAAAGTCTAACTTAGTGATGATACTATAATTATATTTATTATTGGTTATATGTAAAACAAAAGGGAAGACTTCATTCAAGATGAGGAAATTAATTTTTTTTTTATTACATGAAGAATAAATAAATACAAATTTTTATTATTTATTTATCATATCAATCGACTTGTACGTTATGTGGAACAGTATTGAGAGCTTTTTTATACACATATACCTACCGTGTATATGTATATTCGTAATTTGACTCTTTAAAATTTTTGAAAAATTAACCACCTATCTGTAGCTGTTAATATTTATATCATAAAATTGCTGTTTGTATTTAATTTTCTTTTTTTTTTTTTCGTCGTCTGAAAGCTGCAGCGCTTAGTTTGTTCCCTTGAATATCCCCGTTACATTCATGGTGAATCTATTTCCAGCGAGTGCCCATTTCAATTATGAAGATTGAGAGTTTAAGATAAGCTGGCTAATACAAACAATGGGATTTAAGTGTCAAGTACAATTCAACATTTGTTGGTAAAGTGAGCAACTCGGTAATTGCAAATCTGAATAGAGTGGAACATTTCTAATACTTAAATTCATAATTGGAAAGTAACAAAGGAATTGAATTTTTGTGGAGGCATATTTTTTGGCCCTGTTTGACGGATTAATTTTTAGAGAGAACAATATTTTTGTGGGGTTTAAAATCGGAAATTCCAAGTTTCAATTTCAGCTTTAAAACCAAGGAGCAAAAGGAAAAGATGGAACAAGTTACAGCAAGTGTAGTTGTCTATAAACTAAAATTTTTCAATTATAATTTTGCTTGTAATTTTTTTAAACAAAAGTATTCTTATGAGAGAGACATGGGCCTTGGAGAGTATGGGCACACTTGCATTATGTTGAAAGATAGAATCAGCAGTGGAAGAGAGGTTATTAGTATGCTCGATTCTCTCCTCCAAAGCATTAATATTTTTGGTAAGGTTAAGGAGGTTATACAAAGTGCACATGTTGAAAGTGTATTGCTGTACGGCTCTGAGACTTGTACCCACAACAGAGTACAGAAAAAAAAAACTTTTAACTGTTGAGGTGGATTTTAAGAGGAAATTTATAAGGATTTCTTGGGTGAGGCAATCATAACAGTTAATATTAACAGTAATAAGTAATTTTAATTTATAAAAATATTTTTTCGCTGACGACCTGGTCGTGTTTTCGCGAAGGAAGGTCTATCTCGAAATAATGGTGTTTCAGTTGAAGACAATTTACGAAACGGCTGGATTTTTCTTAAATTTACTTATTTAGGATTATAATAATCTGTCACGTGGACAATAGATTATAGTGATACATGAACACATTCACACCATATATACAGAAAATATAAAATTAACAAAAGTAAAATAATAATCAAAAACTATGTACAATAAAAAAATAAAATAACCAAAAGATATGTAAAATAAAAAACATAAAAACACAGTCATACCTATATACAATATATACAATTAGGCAGGAAACCCCAAGCCAGGCTTCTCCCCCAACTATAGAAGGAAAAGCAGGACTCCAAGAGATCCTTGCGCTACTCTCTCAACCGCGTCACTGGTGCTAAAGCCAGTGGAGACGGCTGGATTAAAGATTAACTTTGAGAATACCGAATACATGGGCCATGAACTCCCGTTTGTACTCAAAGGTGCAAGCGGTCGAGATGGATCACTGGAGAAGGTGTCTCCGTCTTACCAGATTGGATAAAATTAAGAATGAGGTAGTTCGACATAGAATGGGTGTGGGTGCAACGGTTTATGAAAAGATCGGGTTACGCTACCAAAGATGGTATGGGCGTGTGAGAAGAATGACGGAGGAATGTTGGTCGAGCCCAGTCCTGGATTGGGTTCCGCCATGGAAGGGAGGATGTGGACGACCCAGAAGCAGTTGAATGGAGAGGGTCCAGAAGTAAATGGCAGGTCAAGGTCTGGAGGAAGATGATTGGCGAGATAGAAGCTCGTGAGGCGACCCTAGGTGGAACGCCTATAAAGTAAATAAGTAATTGTGTTGTTATTAATTTCTTAAATTATAATCAGTTGTAAAAAAAAATAATAATAATAAATAAATCTACGACAATACAACTCTTTCTCCTTTCTAAGTGTAACGATTTTCTTTTCTGAAGAGATTCCAGGACCACTATATGAAGAATAAATAAATACAAATTTTTATTATTTATTTATCATATCAATCGACTTATACGTTATGTGGAAGAGCATCGAGAGGTGCAGACACACATATACCTACCGTGTATATTTATACTGTACCCTGCTGAGGTGGAAAAGATTTTATATATTCAGGGCGTGGATAGACACGTCCGTTGGCCCATATCTCAACATCTTCGTTCCTCCTCGCCAGCTCTTCGATGTCCGTCACGCTCGCCTTACATATGGTATGGCATCAACCCTTCCAGCATTAATCAATTGCGGTCTCCTGTTGAATCGTAATGTTGAACGTGTAATTAGGATTGGCTTAAAGCTGTCCATCGATTCAAAGCTTTTTGATATGGACATATATTTGCCTTTATTCGATTAAGAGCTTAAAGAAACTTGTCATTAAAAATCTCATGACATGAAAACAAGGAGACTAAGATGGGTGAGACATATTGCTCAAAGGAACCCATCAGAAACTCTCTGAACATCATATAAATGCACCAATAGTAACAGGAAAGAGACGGCCAAAAACCAAATGAATAGATATAAGTGTTGCAGATGCTGGAGAATTGTAAGCAGCAAACTGGAAAACAATAGCTCAATAGAAAAAATTAAAATTAAATGAGTATAAAATTAACTATTTGTATAAAGCAGAATTTGAAAACGATAATTAAGAAAATCTGATCGAAATTTTTATTTGAAATTTTTAAAAATAATTTGATGACTTTTATTAGGAACAATTTTAATTGTAGACTATAGGTGATAAAAATTACATCTTCACTATTATTTTTTAACAAAATTTTGACATTTAGCAATAATAATAATTCTTGAGTAATACTTTTTAATTCATAAATATAATTTTTTGTAATTTCTATGATATACTTTGAGTCTGGATTAGTAGGTGGAGATTATTGTTGTCGACTATTAGTATCAGAATATTTTCGGAATTCATTAGAAAGTTCATCTAAATATATATATATGTGTGTGTGTGTATATACATATAGCGAAGGTACCGCGTGCACAATTAAAGCGTTTTCAGAAATATAATATTAAAAATGTGTGCAATAATAACGTATACGTACATATCAATATTTAATTTAATTTGTGTTTAAAAAGTGATTTTTATTCTCCGATCAAATTTTTTTTTTATCACAATTTAATCATTATTATTTATGTAAAACCGGATCACTTAGTGTGTGACCATTGTTTTTAATCGATTCTATAAATATCTAAGATCGATTTAAAATTTAATTTACAAATCAGGCATGATTTTTAAATTAAAAATCAATTATAATAATTATTGTATGTTTTTCTGGATAGAATAATTATCGAGTGCAAATTATGGTATAAATTAATATATAACAGTTTCATTTTTTTTTTTTTTTTTTTTATGGTCGAACACTCATGAAAATGTCCATTACACATAGACGAATGTAAACATTCGTTATCGGTCCTAAGCCCTAGTGGTCCTTATGCTGACCATCGACTGGAACTGGTTGCAAACTAATGGCCAATTAACGGATCCCATCATCTAGAATTATTCCTCTGCGGCCTCTCGTTTCGTTCGGTTTCCTGTCCGTTTGACAAGTTTAATTTTCTAAACTCGTGGCCACAACGGGCTTTCTATCATATGTATACTATTAGTGTTGTCTGTATGTTTAATAAATAATCGTCCACAGGTGACTGGCTTGGCAAATTAATGAGTTACAGACGTGCAGCGTTTAAACTGTTGTCCAAACCAGCGACGTGATATGTTCGCCAAGAGCGATCCAGAGCGGATAGATGCAATCTAATTTTTTAAATTGAATATATGTTTCGCTCATTTATTTTATTAATTTTTTTTTGTTTAATCAAACTGTTTATACGCCATAAGTGGATAACCTTTTTGTCATTAGGGACTATAATTTTTATAAATTATTATTTTTATTTTAAATATAAATTATGTTTATAAATATATTAACAATAATTATACCATGTTAGATTAAAATTATTAACTGTAAATTATCAATTATCAGGTATCAGTAAATCCTGTTATATAAGTGTATATGTATGCTAACTGAAGTCAATATATATTATTGATTTAAGATACTAATTTAGTTTCTGAAAAAATTATTTTAAATTGCCGTAATCAAATTTAAAATTTATTTATCACAGTACGCTATTTCGGAATAGTATTCGACAGAAGAATGACCTGGCACCCACACATCAACATGAAACGAAATACTTTGAATAAGCGAATAAAAACTATACTCTCTTTTTTCCAAATAAAAATTGCAAATCAGACAAAAACTAAATCCATACATGAACCTATTTAAATCCACTTGGGCATACACCTCACAGATATACGGTTCGCTTACAATAACTACAATCATTTCAGTCCAAAATCTTACGACTAATAACAGCAGTTCTTCTTCTTCCTCCTTGTGCCTTCCAATGTGGAGGTATGTCCATGCCAGCCACGCATCTTGGTCTCTGGCCAGCGCCTTCATTGCTGTCCCAACATAGAGATGTGGTCCGTCCACGTTGGCCTAGGTCTGCCCCGGGGACTTCTTCCAGTTGGCCTAGCTTCGAAGAACTTCCTTAGATCCCGATCTTTCTCCATTCGGCAAAGATGGCCAAACCATTTCAGCTGCCTCCTTTCAACCACTTCTTTTTCAGCTGCAAATCCGAGGTCCTCTCGTAATCACTGATTTCTAACCAGATCTCTTTTGGTTACAAGCTCTCCAGCCACTCTCCTCAGGTATCTCATTTCTGCAGCAGTTACTCGGCTCCAGTACTTGTCCAGTGGGACCCAGCTTTCTCTTCCATAGAGAAGAGTAGCTCTTGAAAACGTGCAGCTTCAGGTTTTCTTCCACTTTCCTCTTTTCAGCTATTGTGTTGCATATTTCGTAGTACACATTATTTGCCTTTTTGATCAGGATGGAAACCTCCCCATCAATCTTTCCATTCCTGCTGATGACTGTAGTATCTCCAGATTTTCTTCATTTCGTCCTATACAGATTAACTTGCTCTTACTTTAATTGACCATCATTCCCTTTCTATCCAGCTCAGCTTCTCACTCTATGATTGATTGCTGCAGGTTTTGTTTTGAATCTGTTATGTGAACAATGTCATCTGCAAAAACCATAACCTAAGCAAGGATTGTCCTCATATTCCACTCACTTCCCAACAACTATCCGTGCTGTCCTCCTCTCGCATATTTTCACGGTTTCATCCATGATTATGATTATCATTAGAGGGCTGTCTCCTTGTCTTAATCCTTTTTTCATTTCGAAAGGTTCAGATTCCTTTCCATTTATCGTTATTACGCCCTTTTTGTTGTGGTGCGTGGATTTTATAGTATCTATTAGTGCATAGGATACATTTTTTGCGGCTAGAGCTGCCCATATTTCTTGATTGATTGATCTACCTAGTTTTCGAATTATTTATGAACTTTGACTACATTTTAGATTATATTAAAGAATATCGACGGACTATCCGTACAATATAACTTGCGGAATAATGCTATGTTTTGTTATAGTACTATGTTTTGTAATAGTAATAGATATTTTGTAATATCTTTCTTTATTCTTTACACTGAAATTTTAAAAAATACAACTGATGGTTACATTATTTGAATCCATTACGTTGTCCTTAGCCATTATTAATATATAAAAATAAATAATAATAATAATCCTCAAATCAAACAGTTAACTTTTATAATTAAAAGTAAAAAATTAACTTTTTCTTACATATGTAGATGTAAAAAAGTTTTTCTTTTAATAATACATGCCATTTCAAAACAGTTATTTTCGTAACTTTTATTTCAAACCTCATTAATAAAAGTGTTTATGTAACAGTTTTTATAAGCCATTTTCTGGAATAGGTTTTAATGAAAAAAGTAACAATCTTTTACGTTTTTATTAACATAAAATATAATCAACAGGATATGCATATAGCTATATAAAACATGTATTAATTTTCTATGTATTTAACATAGCAAATATTTACAAGGTATGTAATAAGGTAGTATGTATCTCGTTAATTCTGGTTAACAAATAAAACTTTGTATTGTATAATATTCTCTATGTTAACATTGAAATATTTTTCAAGATGGCCGGAATTTATTAATTTTCCACACTGAGTACAGTGTAATAATTATATCGAACAGTTACTGTTAAAATTATTTCTAAAATAAAATAAAAAATAACCGTTTCAACTACTGATATGACTTCCTAAGTGCTTCTTTAGGACCTATTCCTAAGGCCATGGTAGGGGGAGTAATTTTTTTTTTTTTTTTTTTTAATATTCCTTAAAGTATGCAATAAGTGTGAGACAAGCTTTAAACGTTGAATTTTCGAGTTGTCTTTAGACGTTTGCACATAGTCACTGTAAGGCCATCAGTTTCGCACCGCCTGGGTTGTTCCAAAGACTGATTCGTTCCAGGCGGCGATATGAATTCCTTGAGATACTCCGCCCTCCAGCCCTGATCGTGATCGGAATCGGGGTCACACGGCCATTGAAGAGATCGCTGGCTAATAGCTCCTCAGTGGAAATCGCTAATGATCCTATCCTACGAAACCAGTTCGGCGGTCATCGAGGGGTTGCCAAATATCGGTTAATCACTGCCAAAACGAAATCAAGTCTCTCCAATTTAGATTAAGGTCCATTTTCGAGTATAATTTGTCGTCCTTTAAAAACAGTGGCAAATTAAAATTTTATCAGACGAAATTATACTTTCTATATGAAACATTCCTATTTTGTTGGGAATGTTGGAAAAATGTCCCATAAATACAATTTCAATCAGAAAATAAAACTAATTTTATCTGATTACGGATTTTCAGTTCTACATCAGAAGTTAATTGAAATAAAATATAAATATTCGGTTGTTGCACAGGCGTTTGATAAATACTGACACCATATTCTTTAAAATAAAAACTATACGATCAAACACGCACTGTATTATTCTTCAATATTTCTTCTTAAACAGATTCTTCTCAGTCCGACAGAGCTGAGAAATTTCTATTCGTTCAATCTTGGCAGGTGTTCCCCAAGATTCCATACTGGCCTCTCTCCTTTATATTGTATGTACTTACGACATACAACTATAAGACATTGGCATCTATTTATGATACAGGCGGATCTACGGGGAGGAGGGGCTTTCGGGCTGAAGCCTCCTCCCCAAAATGGTAAAATATAATCATGTTTTACAGAAAAAAATATTTCAATAAAACTTGGCTATAGTCATCTTCTCAATGCACTTTAAATTTATTTTTATAACATACTTCAACGAAAAGAAGCTAACAAATAAGTTACTTTAGGTGGTAACATTAGATTTCCAAATAACTCAAAAAGTATACACTTTTTTGTTAATATTGTTATTTAAAAGTTTACGAAATTTCCTAAAAACAAAAAAAAAGTCGTTTAAATCGAACAATTTGGAGCAAACACATGGTCTCTAGATATTTTCTGTATGTTCTACTGCAAAGGTTATATCCATTGTTTGGTTTTTTGATTTTTGAAAGTATTACTGAAGTAATACTTTTTTTTTTTTTTTTGCATATTACTAATGATAAACAAAAATGTTTTGGCCAGTAATAGGAATCATTTTATTTATTTTTCTTTGTTACTAGGAAGGTAATTTTGTAACCATTGTGAAATAATTTGTAGCGTTTCTTTTTAATTATAAGTTTGATGTGGTCTCTATGTCTAATTCTTGGATTCACGGATGTCTAATTTTTCAGACATTTTTTATTGTTAAGATTAAGGGAAAAAAATCAAGTTATCAAATAATTATTCGGTTATGAATTTATTAATGGTAGATTTTAAACACAGGATAAAAATGCCGTATTACATTTATGAATATGTTGTTGAAATATCAGGTTTGGTTCATTATGTCCAGGTATTGAAGCTTGGACTTGGTTTGATGAGCTACCTTTCAGTGTTTGTTAGGTTGTTATCCTGATTGAAGTAAACAATCAGTTAGGCAAACAAACGGTCGTTTCGCAAGTCTACAAAGCTCGTACAGTTTATAAACATAAAAAATCTGTATCGATCAATATACGTTGGAAGGGAAAAGTGAAAATAATCTGAATATTAAATATTTATTTTATTTGCGAGAATAAATATTTACTTTTGTCTTTTTGTCATTTTTCCAGTAGTTGTATATATTGTTTGAATCTTTATTAAGTTAGTTTTTGGCCAGATATGTATTTTTTCTTTTGCAACTGTTTAATATTATTATTCTAAGGGGACATCGTCCTAGAATAAAGTTTATTTTCTATTTCTATTTCTAAATGTTTTTTTTTTTTACTCCCTTATTTATTTGATTTTTCGAAATCAGTTTTAGAATTTAGACAAAAGAAAATCTCCTAATTTAAAAAAAAACAATATCTGTTTCCTTGAAGGTTTAGGAAAACAGTTGTCAGTAGATAAAAAAAATTGAGCTAAGAACAAAAAAAAAGTTCTAAAAATGTTACTTTTTTAATTGTATCAATTTATGACACTTATACAATTAATTTCAGATGGGAATACAGCATCGAAACGTTAACAAGTAAAAAAAAAAAATTGATTTATTGTAGGATCTTGTTTTGTTTTTTAATCTTTAAAGCGAAAATTACTAAGACATACAATTTTCGAGGGGAAAGAAAAATTGAAATAAAATACATAATATTAATTTATTTTTTTCTCTAAAAATGGTGCTATAAAAAAGTTTATCATTTAAACTTTTATAGTTCCTCTAATAAAATTTAATAAATAATCGTTTATTTGATTGAAATTGACAACTGCGTTTGTAAATTTAACAGTGTGATAAAACATGCTAATTTGCCGCATTTTAAAAAATATATATTCAAATAAGTCCATATGTTTATCAAATGTTAATTTGATATTATTTAATTCCATCCAGCTTCCTTTTTCAGACACATTCCGGTATCTTGGCTTTATCTTAGACTGAAGACTAACGTGGAACCCACATACTAACTAGACTTAAAAGACAACAACTTAAGCGACTTTACGGTCAATTATACAGACTACTGACTAGAAAATTTCAACTTTCAATTGACAACAAATTACTGATCTATAAGACAATCCTGCAACCTATTTGAATCTATGGACTTGAACTTTGAGGGACAGCAAAATTTTTTAATATCAAACGCATCCAATCCTTTCAGTTCAAACTCCACCGAACAATATTACTTTTATGATAGTTTTTTTTTTTAAGAATTCATAGTATTAGGTTATAGTTTTGTTTAGCACTCAATTCAATTGGCACTTGATCCACTAAACAAATAAAATAATCAAATCTTTACCTCAATAATCCATGAAGAATCTTGGGTTCGTTGCTTTTTAAGTGAGTGCTGTTCATTGAGAAATGGTTTTACGAAGAGGTGATATAAGGTCAGCATTCACGCTCAATCGCCAAGTTTATCGCTAATGAAGAATACTCATGAACTTTAGGTGTGAGGGTGCATATCTCTAGAGACTAATTGTGTCCCAGAAGAGTTTCCCAGACCCAGGGTCGATCAGCGGTCGATACAACATGATATATAAATTATATTCTACTCCAGGATTCGAATCTTGGTTTCCTTAGTTCATATCGAAAGTAATGTTGATAATAATATTGTAAAAGGAATAGTAAAAGAAACAGAAAAAAATAAGATGACTAATCACAAAACATTGGGGTAGATATTCCTTTGAATTAATTAATTAAAATTAAATAAAAATTAAAATTAATTGTAAGAACTGTTTCAAGAAGTACAGATTACGGGAAATTCTGAATTATCTGAAAGTGTAACTTGGATGAAAGTTGATCATTATCGAACGGGTCTGCTTCGTGGAACTGGAGGAAAGTTAAACTTAAATCCGAGAATACAATGCCGTACCAGGAAAACTCAATTGCCGATAAAAAATTTATTTTCCTTATTTATTTCCTTCCTTGTTCAGCATTTAAATTAAGGGGATTCATATTTAGATTTTATCAAGGGTGTCTATATTTATAAAATATAAAAATAACTTTTATAAATGTACGGTATTCTTGATTTAATTTCTCTATAATACATAGAGTTATTATTATTTTTTTTTTATTTTTATATTCCATCACTACAATGCTTTGCCTATAAAATTGATTTTGCCATTCCTTTCTAATTCCATTCAGTGATTATTATGCTATTGTTTTAGCTCCAATATTGCAGTATTGAACCCCTATTACCCAACTGTTCTCGTTAATTTATCCTAAGAGCTATTATATTTAATTTATTACTATTATTTTGTTATTATTCATTGTAATAAGTCTTTTGGCCAGATTTATGGTTAATTTATATGAACAATACTGTTATTCTAAAGAGACTTAGTCCCAGAATAAAGATGATTTTTCTTTTTCTACATACTATTGTAGCATAATCTCATTATTGTACCTACATTATAGTTCCTAGCTCTATTTATTTAAAAAAAAATATATATCGTTAAACTTAAAGAAACTATGTTTCTTTCTTAGATACCCTTACATTCCATTTTAAATGTACTTAATTTCTCATACCAGACTGAAACGACAAGAAACCGCTCGACTGCTTCATCACTTACTAGACAAACGTTGCTCCTCTCGTTTCTAACCTTGCTTCCTCATTGAATCCTGATAACCGTCCTAGGCGTCTGAAAAGAAGATGGCCTCGTGATCTCCTAATTTAAGAAACTTAATTAGAGTGCTACCAATGGGTAGATTCTCTACAAGCCTTGCCATGTCATGTATTTATCTGTAACACAATACAAAAAAATAAAAAAATGTACTTTGAATATCAAGAACCTAATATGGAATACAACACATTTTTAACAATATTGCAAAAAGGATCTCTCTATTTTCAGAATATCTCTTGATCGAAAATATTTTAACAAGTAGAGAAATCATATGTATTTCAGACACAAGATCCATACATGTTGTTATAACCAACATACAATATCTTCTTGTTCTAGAAAGGAATGTAAAACGATATTATAAAACATTAGCTATTAAATGTTAGATAAGTTCGTCCTCAGTCCTACAGGCGCATAGCGTATACCATACCGCATAACACATCACACCAGATTAAAGTTAAACTTTCTGTAGATATTAAACGGGAGTTGCAGACTTGTAATGATTAGATTAACTATCTCTGTGCTTTGATATTTTCGAGGACATGTTTGAAAAATTAATGGTCGTTTCTAGAGATTTGATATTGAGCAATTATTGGTTTTACAGTAATTATTGTGTATTGTATTTTATTTCATTCTTCGGTTTCGGTCGAGATAGACATACTATGTTGAGTCTAACAATTTCTGCTTTATTTATGTTTAAAATTATTAAATAAAACATTGAATTATAGTTCGAACTTGATTACATAAGGGTTATGAACGTTATATTTTAAACTATCGGCAAATCCACGGCGTAGCGGGCTTCGGGCTGAAGCTTCTCTCAAAATTGTAAAATAATTTAATTTTCATTGGTCCATATTTTTTTCTGTAAATCATCTTAGATAAATACTTAAATAATCAAAATATGTACTATATTTAAATTATAACGCATGTATTTCAACAAATAAATGCAAGCATCTGTCAACAAAAAATATATTACTAAAAGTATTAATAATTCTATAAACACAGAGTTTTAATTATTTTTTTTTGTGCCAGGCCTTCAAGGGCCACTTTATTGTTTTATATGTCGTTTCTTTATTTTTCTTAAAGATCAATTACCGTTATTTACAACAAGGAGAAAAATTATTTTTTTTTTAAATCTGCTACTGTTTTAAACCAAGTTAACTCTCATTGTAGGCCGATATCCCATTTTTTTTTTGTTATATAAAAAAAAATATTTTTTAACATACATCAATCTTTTCTCTGGAGATAGAATTTTTGCAAGTTGAAATTTGGGTAATTCGATATTTTTCAAATTTCCGCTGTCTCGCACTCTTCTTCCCCCACCTTAATCGTTTCCTCCCCCCAAGACTCCCGCTTTCATATTTGATTTCCCCTTTGGCTTCAGACGTGTGGTCTGTGGTGGTCTTAGGCATGGACTTGGCAAATTGAAACGTTTTATGATTTCTTTTTATCAAATTTATCTTCGTTATATCAAGTGTCTGAAGAAAAGAAAAAAAGAATAACCTCTATCTATAGTTAAGATTTGCTCGATTCTCCCTTCAACACACAATGTTTTTGAAATTGAGATTTGTCATTACGGAAAATAGAGGTATTGTATTCATTGAATATTTTTTTAAAAATGTTCAAAGCTTTGTAAAACTGTATGTCTAGTTTACAGTTAATATAATTACCCTAAATCTGTATAATATTATTCCAAGTGAAAATGCCTGCGGTATTTATGATCAACTCAGATTAATGTATAGTAAATTTGTTTTTTTGTGTACGATTTGGTTGTCTCTGAGCTTAAAAAATTTGTTTTTTAAATATGATTTTTCTATTGTTTTCTCTCAAATTGCTTAAACATCTTTATTGTGCCAAAATTGAACGTTTTATTTTTTATCAACTGTTAACTTTGGGTATGAAAAAACTTAACATTTAATCTAAAACATTGTGAAGGGGAGGCTTAACAGGAACGTCTAAAAACTGAAGTAAGTGTAAATAATATTTGACAATCACTCATAATGGAACGATGACTCTTTAGATCATTCTTCTTTATATAGAAGACAATTTGAAGGGTTTCACTGATGATCACTCAACGCCAGCTAATTTTTAGTATCAAATCTAACTATTCTTGACTCTTCATAGATGATAAGTAGCTCCTATTTATTTTTATTACAAAAGAAAAATAAATACAATAAAATCTTAGTAACTGGTAAAACGAGATGGTGTTATCAAGGATTACGAACTACTTCTTTTGTTTAAACATATACGATGTACGATGAGAAGTTTGCAATGGGATGATCGGATTTTTTTTTAATGGATTGAAAGTCTTTGTCGCACGTTAAAGACGTCGAGCAGTTGGGACAAAGCATTTGTTATGGGGATGGATCCAACCATTTCCACAAACAGGAAGGCTACTTGTATATTTTAATAGTATAGGTCACAGACTCTCGTTGACCAATCAATATTTAAAATGAGGAATTTTCCGTGACCGTCAACTGCTGTTAGTAGACTATTTTAATCAAGGAGAGATTCCCCACTCACGAACACTATATGAGACTTTCAGTTGACAGCATGAGTAATTCCAATTTCAACATTTTTGAGCAAAGTCAAATTAGTAATATCTAGTTGGAAAATTTATAATATCTGTACAGACAGTGAGTAAGTTGATTGCAGTATTGAAATATAGAAATTTGAATAAAGTTATAAATTTTCCCAATAGAAATATCACTAAAACGTTTGATAAATTGCTTTGTACGATTCATCTTCGGGATCCCAAGAGACGCCCCTGTTTCCTGTTTCTATGAAGAGTTGAAATGGCTTTATCCTTCCTACCGCCGTAAGTATTCCCTGGCATCCTTCCTCTTTCAAGTCATCCAATCCCACCGTCCTTCATACATCTCCGAGCTCCTTCAATTTAAATCCTCTGTCCACTCCCGCAATACCCGTTCCCGGTCCTCAGATCTATATATAATGGCCTACCGAACCGCTGCTTTCGATAAATCTTTTATTATCCGATCCTTATCCCTATGGAACTCCATCTCCCCCCACATCCGTCAATCCAAAACCCTTCCTACCTTTAAATCCCGCCTGTTTAATCATTTCTTATCCATCCTTTCCTCATGAAATTGTAAATAGTTACTACTGTAAATATGTTTATAAATTATTAGATCGTTCCTTCATTATTTTTACTTCATGTTTATTTTCAATTTTTTATTACTAACTGATTTAAATTAGAAAGTAACTTATAACTTCTTTTATTATTTTTTTATATTGACTATTTTATCAAACTATATTCTTGTTTATCTATCTCTGAGGCTCCTTAGCCCACATATTTGTCTTTCTGTATTATTCTAAAGGGACTCGTCCCAGAATAAATAAAGCATTATTATTATTAAAATTTATAATCAAAAATGATAAAACTGGATTTAGTCATATCATCACTCCATCGTTCCATTCCAACAGCTTTTCCCAGGGATGCCATCATACTGTTTCCCAACCTCCTAAGGGCGATGACATTGCTCTCTTTAAGTAAGTTCCGCTAAATTTTATTTCTCGCCTCTTCTTAAAAATAATGCAAGTGAAAGTAGAATTATAAAAGTTGCAGTTTATATACAACTATACTTGTAGTAGTCCATATTAGCAGTGATCCATATTTTTGCTTGTCCCTGGTATACCTCCTAAGTACCCAGTACTTCCAAAATGAAAATCCACAAAACTATGGTTCCCTCCAATAATTGACGACTCCGTAAAAATGTGCCTCCCTCAAAGATTCATATCGACTTTAAAATGTGTTCTCTTAAACTGTTTGTTTTGTTTGCAGTATACACCATGACATCTCCTTCTGAGTACCCATAGTCCCCCCCTCACGATCGTTTATTGAAATGTAGAACTTTTGCAAAGGAATGATCTAATTTTGGTCCTCCAGAAATCCGATCATTCCACATCATTCCAAATAAATTTACTCACTGTTTTATACTTCTACTACCAAGAAGCGACTTATTTATCATTCTTCATCGATCATGCGTGGTAAACTTAATATTATTCGACTTCAGCACGAAACGTATACCGTAATACTCGAAACTCAATTTTCCGGAGTGTTGTAATCGTGCATACATAATGTAGCAACTAACATCTGCTCGGAACTAATGTTGAGCTCCTACTAAATGTAAATTTAACTGGAAGAACAATAGTACGCTACAATTATTGAGATTAGCTGTTGAGCAACTACGTTACCACGTAGCTGGGGGTAATTTGGACTTGTGCCGCGAAAATTAGTCTCGAGAATTCATCCACGAGAAGTCATCCATTAGTTTGGTGTATTGGAATTATATTTGCCATAATGAACGTAATTATCCATAAATAAGTAAAGTGCTAATCTTTCTCCTTCAATCTAGTTAATTGTGAGATCATTCACTTCTTGCAACTAATCATTCATGTCATAATTTACATGGCTTCATTTCTACAATTTGCATAAATAATTACTGTATCGATTACTGTATCTTCTATAACCCATGAAGGCTCATTGGGTTCAGTACTATTTAGGGTAAGTACTGTTTCTTGGTCTACGGTTGTACCAGGAGGAGGTTTGACCGAGGATCACGCTCAACCGGAGGGTTTTTCCTCTTAATTAATTATTTTAATTTAGGGTGCCCATTTTATAGAAGCTGGATGTGCGCCCCAGAAGGGTCATTGAAATAGAATAAATAATTTTTCTGCCATGAGCTGGGCACCTTCACCTTATAAAGTATAATCCGATTAAGTATATTTCGAACTGTCACAGACAGTAGTAATGTTACTATGTTGTCCTTCATGTTATTATGTTTTATACTGTTGTTATGGAGATGGTCTGTCTTTTATCTGCATTTAAAAGATCTTATTTTCACTTGGCGTCATTTCTTTAAACCTGTGTCTAATCAGAAGGCAGTGTCGTGTTTAAACTTGCATGGTTGCATGGCCCCTAAGTGGATTTTATCGCGAGATAAATTTTACCGCTTCAGTTGTCTGTAATTAAAAATTCATTAGCGGGCAGTAACGGAGGTTTCGATACAATTGTATTCAACCGCTGCTATCACCATCGTGGCGTCGAGAACATTCCTGCCTGCCTTAGGGTAATCAGCGACAGTCAGAGGTAGACGGACTGTAGCTACTGATAATAGGAGAAGTGGCTCATGGTCGCTGATAGCGAAACCCGCATTGTTAACTCTTCGAAGTACACAATACGACGCCGCGCCTGATGGCTACCTACTATCGGGGTACATCAACCTAAATTGTATAAGTTGTCTGCGAAACATGTTGTAGCCTCCATGGTTTGAAAGCGAAATAGAACAAGATACTCAAAAGGCTATTATATTCCCCACCCTAAAAAAAATTACTTTACCTTATATGAATGAACTAGTTGGTCCATGCGAAAAATTCACAGAAAATTTACTTTAGTGAAGAAATAGCAAAACAATATTGAAATACGTAGTCCCTATGTATTATGTAAGGAAGGAATTAATATTTTTTCCTTGGTCGATTACAATAATCCATTTAACATAATAGACCAAAATATTTGTAAAAAATGTTTTGCTAAGACCTATTTTTAAATTTTTAAACGCTGACTAGAAAGTTAATAAAAGAATAATACCCCGATCATGGGATTAAGCGCATTTTTAAGTAAGTTAAACTTAAAAGAACATATTTGTGAATCATTTATTTTATTTTTTCATTTATTTACTTCACCCTCTTATGGCAATAGGGATGTTTGCAATATTGTGTTATTAGGCATGAATGATAAATAACACACTACTGCTAGTTAACATAGACAAGGATGTGCACTTAGCTAGCAGTTCATTCTTCATTCTTCATTATTTATTCTTCATTATCTTATCGTCTTTGGTCTATAACTTCCAAAAACTGGAGGTCTTCTAGGCGCATGGCTTCTTCTTCGTGCACCAATGCGAAAGTAAGCGGGTCTCCCTCCCACCTCCCTCTTCCATCCATCTATGAATTCCTTGAACCGCTGTTAATTTTCCTCACTAACGAACTGAGGAAACTCATTGTGAATTCGGTCATGTTTACCACAACGAAAACTCATTAAGAACATCAAAATCAGCGGTGCCCATCCTCTCCCCCAAGATATTTTATTGCCCACCTTTTCTTAAAAACAGATCAAGCTAAGTTAGAATTCGAAAAATCGCTGATCATATGCAATTACATTTGTTGCTACATGTTATCTCTTGATTCCTTAGTCTGAAACTTCTCATTCCGAAAATTCATAATGCCGTTAAAATGTGTCCTCAACATTTTTTCGAGTGATTTTTGGCAATGAACTAACAATGTACACCTAATCGTTTTAATAGATTATTGGATATAATGTTATTAAAATTCAATAAATTTATAAACATATTATGTTTCACTCATCCGAAACACTGCATTAAATATTTTTAAGTTACACTTCTTCTTCTCTCACATAAAAACAAATGAAATAGATTTTTAAACAATTTCACTGCTCTGATTCATTGGACTTTATATAATTTTAACGCACACAATAAAATTTTCGCAGTACTGTTCTATATTATATATTTATGGAATGAAAGTAAAAACTGTTTTGATTTTAATTTATTCAAAAATGTTATGAGGGAAGAAGTTTTATATAAACCCCGCTATATTGCAGATAGAGGGATGAACAATCCTGTTGAACTAAATGGAGGCGGTTTTAACTGCTTACAATAAAAAACGTTGTAAATGAAAGCAGTTAAAAGTTTCCTGGAGTAGTTAAAAGTTCCGGTGAGGTTCCAGGTTTAATGCGGTTGAGACAACTGGTTAATTGTTTAAAAGTAACAGATTGAGAGTTTTAATATTATTACTCTCCTTAAGGAGATGCTTGGTGGAAACTTACCCGTCCCGTACTTCTTATTGAGAACCTAGGTAGGTTAAAATAAAATAGGTTAAAGTCCCGAAGGTATCTAATGCAGCTATTGAAACTTCCGGCCGAAGTCTCCTCTATACGGCTTCCTTAAGAGTTCAAAGATATGAGCTCCTTGATAGCTAGAGTTCAGCATTGTCTTTCAGAGATAGAAAAAATTATTCTTTATAAGGCGCTATATTTATATAACTTTCTAATGTCTTTCAACTGATCAAGTACTAAAGTTCATATTTTTTTACTTACAAAAAAAAAACATCTAATTTGTCAATAATAATAATAAAAGGCTTAGCGAACCCGAAGGTTCGATACCGACACCACTAATCCCTTATTACACACTTCCCTCCACCGTTTGCCGTCCAAATCCAAACACTTCAGATCGGCTTTAACTCCATCTTCCCAACTTCTCTTCGGTCTACCCCTCGGACGTTTACCATTCGGTACGGCAAATATTAACCTTTTAGGAATCCTTTCGTTACCAAACCCAACAATATTACAAGCCCATTTGATTAATTTGTCAATACAAATAAATATATTATTTTTAAGAGCATTTAAAAAATAAAAAGTTTCGAATAACTTCGTCTATTTTCAAGTCTATAGAATCATGTATATATAAAATTAATAACAATATTATTAATACATGTAAAAATTTATCAGCACATTCACTATAAAATAATTCTGTTAACAATCACTATTAGTATTTTAAAAATTATACTTAACATGAACTGTGTGATCCTAAACAAAAAGTGTTTATAATAATTTTATTTTTTTTTAATTATTTAATTTATATCATATCCCAAAATTTAAAAAAAAAATTGAAATTAAAATAAAAACTAAGAACTGGCCAACACATTTATATATTTTATTGAAAAACTTATTTTGTATGATTATTTTACTAATTACTTTAGGATCATCTAAAATAATTTAAAAATCCTTTTGAAAATTTAATATTAATAATTTTATTTGAACTCATATTTGAGTTTTTAAGGACTCCAAAGACGAATATAACTTGCCTTTCGCTAACAAAAATTCACTTAGTCTACCTTACTGAAAGCGTCTTTCGGTTTTTGCAATTTATGGTGTATTATAACTCATTTAATACTATCGGCTATATTTTTTTCTTATTGTGCACAAAAAATAAATCGATTGGTACATAACAGACATGGGCGAAAAAAAAAATTTTTTTTTCTAAAAATAGAATTTTAATCACCTAGTATTTCAATTACTAATTACTTTTAATTTACTTCACTTAATTATTTAATGTAATAAATATTTAAATTTCATTTAAAAAATATTTTTGCTTTAAACAAATTTAATGTTTCGTTATTAAAATTGTATTTTAAAAACACAAAATACTTTGTATTTTAAAATATATTTTTCCTATGTTTGATACGTGATAACCTACAAATTCGGTCAAAGTAAAGGAAAAAGGAAATAACATAAATCGTTTTAGGAAAAATATAAAATATTTCTTTTCTTGGCTCCTAAGACCTATTGTGATATTTTTAATATTTTTCGACGTAGAATAAATAAAAAAAAGAATTGAAGAGAAGGGTGATTGGGTTGATCAGTCAAAATAAAAATAGTAAAAATAAATAATTATATTTATTTTTATATTTGCCGACGTTTCGGCCCGAAGTTCAGGCCTTTATCAGGGCTCTCCAATCCAAAAGCGTGGAAACCTTGATCTTTGTCTTTCCACGCTTTTGGATTGAACAGCCCTGATGAAGATCTGAACTTCGAGCCGGAACTTAGGCAAACATAAAAATAAATTTAATTATTTATTTAAACTATTTTATTTTGAGTGATCGCTTGGACTACGGGCGGAAAGGTCAAATATTAAAAAAAATATAATTATTTATTTTTACTATTTTTATTTTTACTGATCACCCCAACCATCCTTCTCTTTATTTATTGACTACAGTCAACCATCAACCCACAAAAAAGAAATTGGTTGAGATAGGTGACTCCATTGATTGTGACATCACCTTGCGATTTGCATTGCATCATTACGATTCGCTTAGATATCAGTTCTTTGATTGTTTTACATTTCTGCTTTTGCTATCATTTCGAATCGAAACCACTTAGAGGAAGTGGTACAATCAAAGGTTGAAAACGCATCTTACTTACATATTACAAATTTACTTATCTTACACCTACTCCCAACAGCTTTTTATCCAAGTGAATCGCGGTCTATTAGGCCAAGGGAAGGAAGATGTCAAAACGGAATAAAGATGGTTACGCAACGGTGAGTTGCGTCCATTTACCGCTGCACCAGCTGAATGTAATCGATGTAGCGTTGCACTGATTGAAAAGTCATTGGACTCGATAATGAACAAATCACTAAAAAGTAATTAACTCTGAACGAGTGGTAGACCTGAAGTTCATACGATTCACGAGCGCGTTATTTTATTATGTATAATTAATTTGATTAAAGTGCCATCCAATCTATTCACAAAAAATATTATGTAGAAAGTTAATTTTAACTTAATAATAAAACCCTAATAAATACATTTTACCTTATTTTATTACAAAAATTAATTATTTGAATGAGTTTTAGTATTTTTCATACTCGCCATTATGCCTATAAAATTGTTTATGGCCTCTAACCCAATAAACAGGCGCACACAATCGTTAACAACTTCTCTCATACTTTTATACCTGATTAGCAGTGTTGCCGTTTTACGAGGATCCTCGTATTTGTACGAGGTTATGACGTAATGTACGAGGTACGAGGATAGACCAGCCTCGTACCTCGTACATAACTTTTGCTAACGTATGCAATGCAAGGTTATATTTTATGAATGAAGTTTAGAATTGTTTTACAATTATTTTGACTGTGTTGTTATTTATAATGATATGAAATACTGAACTTCTGTTGCTTTCTAGACAAATAAATTGATATTATATCTTCTTTAATTAGAGTATGATTATTATTTCGTCCATAAAACCATGATTGTATATATCTGTTGTTTTTTTTTAATTTTCTAGAAAATAAAATTTAAAAAAAAGTTTTAGATTTTATCCAGTATAAAATAAAATATAAGAAACTATATCTATTATTTCCTTCATAAAACTTTTTTTGTAAACATATATTTTTTAAAATGTGTTGTAAACGAAAATTAAAAAGAAATTTTTACCTTCATTTTTATAAAATACGAGAAAGTATATCCATTATTTCCTTCACAAAATTGCAATTGTAAATATATTCTAAATAAACCAAATTTAAAAAAAAATTGCTATCGTAATTTTTAAAAAAATATTTTCGATTTTTATTCGAGTTAAGTTAAAATTGAAAAATTAACTAGTATAATGAATGAATCCATCTTAAATAATGAAAAAAAAAGTATTTTTTAGTGGTCCACATTTTTTTGTGCGAGATATGTTTGTAAGCTAAATACTGAAACAATCACAATCTATTATTTTTTTATATTATAATGGATTTCTCTAAAAGCTTCAATGCCCCAATAATTAATTTTTATTGGCCTTCCATGATCACTAACATCCTTTCATAAAAGTAGTTGTTTTGTTTTTAGAAAAAAGAAAAAAAAATAGTCGTTCCCCCAAATTAAATCTTGAATCTACTAATGAATACTTATGAAGAGTACTTTAAGAAGTTTATTTAGCTATTTTAATTTTTATATAACGTTTTCAGTAGTTTATAAAAATATGTAAATTTTTTTATATATTTTATTAAGCTAATTTTACTTCTTGACCCATTAACTTAAAAAAAAGTAATGTAAAAAGGCTTTAAAATATATGAATGGAGGTAAAAATAAAAAATTCTGATCTAATTTTACTATAAAAAAAACAATAACACTGGGCTTATAATAATACAAGTTATGAATGAACAAGCGTACGAGGATGTACGAGGCTTGAGTACGAGGTTTTGTCACAGAGCGCGCGATAACACTGCTGATTAGTCAAAATATATTTACTTAATTAACTAATTTTATATAATGTCCGTCATTCTTAAAGACATTGAGGTATCTTAAAACACGGTACATTAAGTAGTTTAGAATACAATAGAATAGAAAATAATTTTATTGTGGGACTAAGTCCCTTTAGAATTACAAAACAGTACAAAATTAAAATATTATGTCTGGCCTAAATAAAAACAAACATAAAAAGTAAAAATAAAGAGAAACAAGTCAAGAAAATATTAAATATTTAGTAGTTGACCGTTGCATTACAAAGGAAGGAGATGGTCCGGGGTGGCGGTCATAAATAGGCTAAATAGTGGTAAAATTGTTCATATTAAAAGCCAACGTTTCGACCCGACTTTGCAGGTCTTCTTCAGGGAGGTGTGTTCAGCTAGAAGTTTCCCTGAAGAAGACCTGCAAAGTCGGGGAGTCGAAACGTTGGCTCTTAATAAAAATAGTTTTATCACTATTTAGCCTATTTATGACCGCCACCCCGGACCATCTCCTTCCTTTTCGAAGAAAATATTAGTTAAACATAATATATACAAAATAAAAAAAATCTATACACAAAACATTTGAAACCACGTCAAGACACTATGTACAGTGGTAAAATATAAATTTACACTTTTAGAAAAAATACATTACATTCTTCTTAACAGTAAACTCTGTGTTTCTGTTGAAAAGAAAAAAGAAAGTCGAATCTGATAGTACGTATTTAAGTGATGAGTTATATGTAAATACATCATTATGAATAATATGTAATTTTACATAAAATGTTAGCGGGTATCTGACTGTTTTGGGGACAGGAATTGGAATAGGAGGGTTTTAAATGTAGATAGGGAGGGAATTCCAGAAATCAACAGAGCGAGCAATAAAGGAGATTTGGAACGAGGCAGATCTGTGAGAAGAAATGTATAAGTCGGAAGGTCGAGATCTTGTGGAAAGGGAGTGGATTGAGGACTTGTATTGGAGAAGGTTGTAGGCGTAAGAAGGACGATGATTGTTGATGATTTGATAGAGGAACGTACCTATGAAATTTAGTTTACACAAGTAGTAAATCTTTAGTTTACTCAATACTACAATACCGTGAATCTTTTTAGCTTTTAAGATGTCTTATAAAGAGTGACTTAATGATCAAACTGTGGGAGGTAATTTTAGACAAAATTTTCAACGAAAAATTGCATTTGATGTACGGACCGATTTCAAACGAGAAAGATATTAGGGTAAATGCACAAGTAGCTGACATGCTTTTTGAAATTTCTTTGAACTTTTACGAGTAAACAACTAAATATTGATGTTATTATATTTTTTGTGAATTCGTCTTATAGAACTATTTTTCACCTTGTCAAGGCATATTTCAAATCCATGAAACGTTGACCTAAATTTAAAAAAAAAATGAAAATTAAAAGAATAGTTTTGTTGTACCAGAAGCTGACAATGTTTGGTTTGGAATATTCCTATAGCTGGCAGGGATGAGAACAAGGACGTAATTTCATATTCTTCATTTTAAGATTAACAAAAATTACATTAAACTTATTATTAAACTAACTTCTTTCGTTTCCAGTCTTAAATTTATCAATAAATGTTGGTGAATGTCAAGAACCTGTTTTGGCTTTAAATTTAATCCAAATCATTAACACCCCATACCAGATTTAAACGAATAGAAACTCTTAACTGCCAACTATTTACAAAAGACTCATATATATCACTATAATAAGGCTTATTATAATACGGGATCGAGCTTTGGGGCTCCAACAATCAAAAATCCTTCGTAAAATCCTCAATGCTCCCTACTTTGTCACAAATAAAATCATCCATAATGACCTTAATGTACCATATGTTTCCGATTTAGCTCAATCCAGATACCTGTCCTTTCATAATAAACTTTTGAACCATCCGAACCCTCTTGTTTCCAACTTTGCTTCCTCTTCTATTCCCGATAACCCTCCGAGGCGTCTGAAAAGAAGATGGCCTCGGGACCTTCTAATATAGAAATATAATTGGAGTGCTACCAATGGGTAGTTTCTCTTCGTGTTGAACATGTCATGTTACTTGTTCATATTTACTTGTTGTATTTATTATTTAATACAGTCGTCATGCATATTTCAGTTAACTTCAACACTGAAGTTAATTGTAGAAGAATAAATTAATGTTTTTGCCTATACTTAAAACGTAAGAAATTGAAATTTAAACCTTAATCTTAACTCACTTACTCTTATCAATATAATACTACATAGTATATTACTCATTGCAAATTATAAAATATAAAATAGTAGATAAGCAGTGTATCTCACCCAAGGGATCGATGTAGCTGACAGCTAAGAAGGATTTCTAGCAGCATTTGGCACTATTCCAAAATTGAGTGTTGTTTTTTTTACCTTGGTTCGTTGTTATTTAATAAATCATATTCCGATTTATATATATATATATAAATATCAAAAAAATAGCACCTATAATTATGAATATGTGAACCTAGAACAAGCCTTTAAGATGAGCGGACATGTAGGTAGCTCAGAGCAATCCATCAGAAAGCCTCACCACAACGAAGAATGCCTTAATTATTGGATAGAGACCATCTTAAATGCCAATAGCCAGATGGATAGATCTAATCAACAATGCTGCTGAGCTCCATGCTGCTCCATGCCAACTGGAATGCCATAGTCCAAGATAAGCGGTGGAAATGGTTGATTAAGGCGGCAAAAGATCTATAAAGCAAAAAAAAATATCACACAACTTTCACTTACCACAGTCTTCTTTGCAGAAATAAGTATTTTCAGACAAAGGAGAAGTGAAAGTAAAAATTATAGACGCTATAATTATTTATATTTCATTGTGGGTATTTTTATTTGTATAAGTACCCTTATATATACAAATTTTAATATTTATATCGGTGTGATCTATACAATTAAATATTAAATAATACCAACAATAGCATTTATGAAAACCTCATATGTATATTTATATAATATTGTCGGAGTCCATATTAAGCTCATGTTAAGTATTGAAGCCTGTTATTATCTTTCGGGCGAGCTCGGGTGCGATCAATGACAACTATTCTCCGTTACGATTTTTTAATTCTCCTTTAGGTAATTATCAAATTATTTCATACTTTATATTTATCTATCTTTTATATTAGAGATTAATGTGAAATAGTCGATTGCTTCAAATAAAACAAATTAAAGGTACTTTAGAGGAAGCTAATATTGAAAATTAGCCATTTAAGCCCTGTTAGAGAACATCAACCAAAATAAAAGCTACATTATATTAAAAATTATCGACGCTATCAAATAATTTTTAAATTAATCTGTTTCCTAATAAATTAATTTATTAGCTCACGTGCCTTCAAGTATGATTAATTGTACGAGTATCCAGTAGGGATGGCACGGCATTCAAAATTAAAGAATTCGATGGAGGTATATTTTTATGGCATTGTGATTTTTTGAGAGAGAGGGATACTTTAACAGAGGTATGAATCTTTGAAGGGAACGACATTTTTTCGGGGTTTTATGAAACTTTCAAAGCAGACAATTAGAAAAATATGCAAGAGATCACAGCAAGTATTGATGTATATAAAACACAATTTTATGGATTCTACTTATACTTGCACTGTTTTTTAAGAAAGGAGGGCAATCAAATTTTCTTGGAAGGGGGGGGGGATTGGGCACCCCTAGTTTTTTGCTTTTAAATCATTCTCTTTCTGAAGACTTTTTTTTAGGATGGTATGGTATGGTATTTAATCCTTTATGGAATATGATGTTTCGTTTTGTCATTAAACTTTCAGTGCTAAAAAAATGTACTGATTTTGAATATATACTTTTATATTTTTTTTTTTTTCAATTATATCCAAAACTCATATTTACATGGCAGTGTTTTACTTTGAGAAATATTTCACAACTAGTTTCTGAACTGTCCTAAATTCTGCGGTGGATTTAAACCAGACATGTTGCATTTATCCTTGTCTTTAGCATATGAGTAAGGAACTGAGTAATTGTTTTTTTAACCAAATAAGGTACTTATTTTGATTCGTCTCACTTAACTCTGATTCGTCTCCATTATATAATTTACGTGTTACATTTACATGAACTCGTTTTGATGTTAGTTACGCATATTACCGTGTCCTTTACTTTCACTGATACCTATGAATCAAGCATGAGTTTTAGGAAAAATACGGATATATATAGATAAAAATAGAATTGTACTCGTATCGTTTTGGAAAAAGGCTAGCATTATTATGATGAAAAATTTGTCTTTATTAATTAACTTATCATCAAAATATATATTTGATATATATATAAATATATCCTTGTTACGAAAAATCACAATGTTCAATCCAGAGTTGGGCGTTAGCGCGCTAATTTTTAACTAGCTAACGTACCGCTAAAAAGCTAAAATTAGCGGCGCTAAATATTACGCTAATTTAGCTTCCAGCTGTTTTAGCGCAGATAACTTTAGCGCTAAATTAGCTCTTAGCGGAAACGAACCGCTAACTTTTAGCTTAAGCTAAATTATCTATTAACTTAACTAAAAGCTAACTTAACGCTAACACTAGAAGAAATTGTATTTATTTCATTTTATTAATTGATATTAGGATCGACTGTTATGTAATCAGGGCGCTTTTTATGAAAATTGCCCGGGCACCGACTTTTTGTAACTTTTCTGATTTAATCGATATAAGGGATATTAGGGGGCGTTTATTATAAAAATATTGTCGGATTTTAGATACGGTCCCCCCTCCCCTCGGGCACCGACTTATCGTAACTTTTCTGATTTTATCGATATATGGGTCGACTATTAGGTTTTGGGGGGCGCTTTTTATGAAAATAATGTCGGATTTTAGGTGTGACCTCTTCTCCCTCTCCCCCCGGGCACCGACTTTTTGTAACTTTTCTGATTTAATCGATATCAGGGCCGACTATTAGGTTTTGGGGGGCGCTTTTTATGAAAATAATGTCGGATTTTTAGGTGTGACCCTCCCCCTCTCAGGCACTGACTTTTTGTAACTTTTCTGATTTAATCGATATCAGGGTCTACTCTTATGTTTTCGGGGGCGCTTTTTATAAAAATGATTTCGAATTTGAGTTTGGGGTCCCCGGACCTCGACTTTTTTAACTTTTTCGATTAATCGAGATTAGGGTCGACTATTATGTTTTGGGGGAGCTTTTTATGAAAATGATATCAAATTTGAGATTGGGCCCCCCGGGCCTCGACTTTTTTTAACTTTTTTGATTAAATCGATATCAGGGTCAACTCTTACGTTTTGGGGGGAGCTTTTTATGAAAATTATATCAAATTTGATATTGGGCTCCCCGGACCGCGACTTTTTAAAACTTTTTTGATTAAATCGATATCAGGGTCGACTATTATGTTTTGGAATTCGCTTTTTATGAAAATATATCAAATTTGAGATTGGGTCCCCCGGGCCTCGACTTTTTTAAAACTTTTTTGATTAAATCGATATCAAGGCCGACTGTTATGTTTTTGGGGGGGGAACGATTTTTACGAAAATTATATCGAATTTGAGATTGGGTCCCCCGGGCCTCGACTTTTTTAAAACTTTTTGGATTAAATCAATATATGGGTTCGACTATTAGGTTTTCGGGGGACTTTTTATGAAAATAATGTCGGATAGTAGATAGTGCCCACGGGGTACCGACTTTTTGTAACTTTCTGATTTAATTGATATATTGGTGACTATTAGGTTTTCGGTGACGTTTTTTATGAAAATAATGTCGGATTTTAGATAGTGCCCCCGAGCACCGATTTTGGTATCTTTCCTGATTAATTTGATATAGTTCGATATAATCCGAATGTTACAAAAAGTCGGGCCCGGGACTATCTCAAATCCGACATTATTTTTCATAAAAAGCGCCCCCCCCAAAATAATAGTTCGGCCCTAGATATCGATAAATCAGAAAAGTTACAAAAGTCGGTGGCCGGGGGAGGAAGAGGTCACACCTAAAATCCGACATTATTTTCATAAAAAGCGCCCCCCAAAACCTAATAGTCGGCCCTGATATCGATAAAATCAGAAAGTTACAAAAAGTCGGTCCCGGGGGGGAGGAAGAGGTCACACCTAAATCCGACATTATTTTCATAAAAAGCGCCCCCCAAAACCTAATAGTTGGCCCATATATCGATAAAATCAGAAAAGTTACAAAAAGTCGTGCCCGGGGGAGGGGGGAAAGACTCGTAAAAAGCGCCCCAAAACCTAATAGTCGACCCTATATCGATATAAATCAGAAAAGTTAATAAGTCGGTGACGGGGGGGGGGGGGAGGAGGAGGGGGTCACACCTAAAATCGACTTATTTTCTAAATAAAGCGCCACCCAAAACCTAATATATCGACCCATATATCGATAAAATCAGAAAAGTTATGATAAGTCGGTGACGGGGGGGGGAGGAGGAGGGGGTCACACTAAAAATCGACATTATTTTCATAAAAGCGCCCCCCAAAACCTAATAGTCGACCCATTATCGATAAAATCAGAAAGTTATGATAAGTGGTGGACGGGGGGGGAGGAGGAGGGTGGGTCACACCTAAAAATCGACATTATTTTCATACAAAAGCGCCCCAAAACCTATAGTCGACCCATATCGATAAAATCAGAAAAGTTATGATAAGTCGGTGACGGGTGGGATAGGAGGAGGGGGTCACACCTAAAAATCGACATTAATTTTCATAAAAAGCGGCCCCCAAAACCTAATAGTCGACCCATATATCGATATAAAATCAGAAAAGTTATGATAAGTCGGTGACGGGGGAGGAGGAGGGGGTCACACCTAAAAAATCGACATTATTTTCATAAAAAGCGCCCCCAAAACCTAATAGTCGACCCATATATCGATAAAATCAGAAAAGTTATGATAAGTCGGTGACGGGGGGGGGGAGGAGGGGGGTCACACCTAAAAATCGACATTATTTTCATAAAAAGCGGCCCCCAAAACCTAATAGTCGACCCATATATCGATAAAATCAGAAAAGTTATGATAAGTCGGTGACGGGGGGGGAGGAGGGGGTCACACCTAAAAATCGACATTATTTTCATAAAAAGCGGCCCCCAAAAACCTAATAGTCGACCCATATATCGATAAAATCAGAAAGTTATGATAAGTCGGTGACGGGGGGAGGAGGAGGGGTTCACACCTAAAAATCGACATTATTTTCATAAAAGCGCCCCCAAAACCTAATAGTCGACCCATATATCGATAAAATCAGAAAGTTATGATAAGTCGGTGACGGGGGGGGGGAGGAGGGGGGTTCACACCTAAAAATCGACATTATTTTCATAAAAAGCGCCCCCAAAACCTAATAGTCGACCCATATATCGATAAAATCAGAAAGTTATGATAAGTCGGTGACGGGGGGAGGGGAGGAGGGTTCACACCTAAAAATCGACATTATTTTCATAAAAAGCGGCCCCCAAAACCTAAATAGTCGACCCATATATCGATAAAATCAGAAAAGTTATGATAAGTCGGTGACGGGGGAGGAGGATGGGGGTCACACCTAAAAATCGACATTATTTTCATAAAAAGCGGCCCCCAAAACCTAATAGTCGACCCATATATCGATAAAATCAGAAAAGTTATGATAAGTCGGTGACGGGGAGGAGGAGGGGTTCACACTAAAAATCGACATTATTTTCATAAAAAGCGGCCCCCAAAACCTAATAGTCGACCCATATATCGATAAAATCAGAAAAGTTATGATAGTCGTGACGGGACGGGGGAGGAGGAGGGGTCACACCTAAAAATCGACATTATTTTCATAAAAAGCGGCCCCCAAAACCTAATAGTCGACCCATATATCGATAAAATCAGAAAAGTTATGATAAGTCGGTGACGGGGGGGGGAGGAGGAGGGGGTCACACCTAAAAATCGACATTATTTTCATAAAAAGCGCCCCCCCAAAACCTAATAGTCGACCCATATATCGATAAAATCAGAAAAGTTATGATAAGTCGGGGACGGGGGGAGGAGGAGGGGTTCACACCTAAAAATCGACATTTTTTCATAAAAAGCGCCCCCAAAACCTAATAGTCGACCCATATATCGATAAAATCAGAAAAGTTATGATAAGTCGGTGACGGGGGGAGGAGGAGGGGGTCACACCTAAAAATCGACATTATTTTCATAAAAGCGGCCCCCAAAACCTAATAGTCGACCCATATATCGATAAAATCAGAAAAGTTATGATAAGTCGGTGACGGGGGGGGGAGGAGGAGGGGGTCACACCTAAAAATCGACATTATTTTCATAAAAAGCGCCCCCCAAAACCTAATAGTCGACCCATATATCGATAAAATCAGAAAAGTTATGATAAGTCGGTGACGGGGGAGGAGGAGGGGGTCACACCTAAAAATCGACATTATTTTCATAAAAAGCGGCCCCCAAAACCTAATAGTCGACCCATATATCGATAAAATCAGAAAAGTTATGATAAGTCGGTGACGGGGGGGGAGGAGGAGGGGGTTCACACCTAAAAATCGACATTATTTTCATAAAAAGCGCCCCCCAAAACCTAATAGTCGACCCATATATCGATAAAATCAGAAAAGTTATGATAAGTCGGTGACGGGGGGAGGAGGAGGGGTCACACCTAAAAATCGACATTATTTTCATAAAAAGCGGCCCCCAAAACCTAATAGTCGACCCATATATCGATAAAATCAGAAAAGTTATGATAAGTCGGTGACGGGGGGGGGAGGAGGGGGTTCACACCTAAAAATCGACATTATTTTCATAAAAAGCGCCCCCAAAACCTAATAGTCGACCCATATATCGATAAAATCAGAAAAGTTATGATAAGTCGGTGACGGGGGGGAGGAGGAGGGGTTCACACCAAAAATCGACATTATTTTCATAAAAAGCGCCCCAAAACCTAATAGTCGACCCATATATCGATAAAATCAGAAAAGTTATGATAAGTCGGTGACGGGGGGGGGAGGAGGAGGGTCACACCTAAAAATCGACATTATTTTCATAAAAAGCGCCCCCCAAAACCTAATAGTCGACCCATATATCGATAAAATCAGAAAAGTTATGATAAGTCGGTGACGGGGGGGGAGGGAGGAGGAGGGGTTCACACCTAAAAATCGACATTATTTTCATAAAAAGCGCCCCCCCAAAACCTAATAGTCGACCCATATATCGATAAAATCAGAAAAGTTATGATAAGTCGGTGACGGGGGGGGGGAGGAGGAGGGGTTCACACCTAAAAATCGACATTATTTTCATAAAAAGCGCCCCCCAAAACCTAATAGTCGACCCATATATCGATAAAATCAGAAAAGTTATGATAAGTCGGTGACGGGGGGGGAGGGGAGGGGTTCACACCTAAAAATCGACATTATTTTCATAAAAAGCGGCCCCCAAAACCTAATAGTCGACCCATATATCGATAAAATCAGAAAAGTTATGATAAGTCGGTGGACGGGGGGAGGAGGAGGGTCACACCTAAAAATCGACATTATTTTCATAAAAAGCGCCCCCAAAACCTAATAGTCGACCCATATATCGATAAAATCAGAAAAGTTATGATAAGTCGGTGACGGGGGGGGGGGAGGAGGAGGGGGTTTCACACCTAAAAATCGACATTATTTTCATAAAAAGCGCCCCCCAAAACCTAATAGTCGACCCATATATCGATAAAATCAGAAAAGTTATGATAAGTCGGTGACGGGGGGGGGGAGGAGGAGGGGGGTTCACACCTAAAAATCGACATTATTTTCATAAAAAGCGGCCCCAAAACCTAATAGTCGACCCATATATCGATAAAATCAGAAAAGTTATGATAAGTCGGTGACGGGGGGAGGAGGAGGGGTTCACACCTAAAAATCGACATTATTTTCATAAAAAGCGGCCCCCAAAACCTAATAGTCGACCCATATATCGATAAAATCAGAAAAGTTATGATAAGTCGGTGACGGGGGGAGGAGGAGGGGGTCACACCTAAAAATCGACATTATTTTCATAAAAAGCGGCCCCCCAAAACCTAATAGTCGACCCATATATCGATAAAATCAGAAAAGTTATGATAAGTCGGTGACGGGGGGGGGGGAGGAGGAGGGGTTCACACCTAAAAATCGACATTATTTTCATAAAAAGCGCCCCCCAAAACTAATAGTCGACCCATATATCGATAAAATCAGAAAGTTATGATAAGTCGGTGACGGGGGGAGGAGGAGGGGGTCACACCTAAAAATCGACATTATTTTCATAAAAAGCGCCCCCCAAAACCTAATAGTCGACCCATATATCGATAAAATCAGAAAAGTTATGATAAGTCGGTGACGGGGGGGGGGGGAGGAGGAGGGGTTCACACCTAAAAATCGACATTATTTTCATAAAAAGCGCCCCCCAAAACCTAATAGTCGACCATATATCGATAAAATCAGAAAAGTTATGATAAGTCGGTGACGGGGTGGGGGGGAGGAGGAGGGGTTCACACCTAAAAATCGACATTATTTTCATAAAAAGCGCCCCCAAAACCTAATAGTCGACATATATCGATAAAATCAGAAAAGTTATGATAAGTCGGTGACGGGGGGGGGGAGGAGGAGGGGTTCACACCTAAAAATCGACATTATTTTCATAAAAAGCGCCCCCCAAAACCTAATAGTCGACCCCATATATCGATAAAATCAGAAAAGTTATGATAAGTCGGTGACGGGGGGAGGAGGAGGGGGGTCACACCTAAAAATCGACATTATTTTCATAAAAAGCGGCCCCAAAACCTAATAGTCGACCCATATATCGATAAAATCAGAAAAGTTATGATAAGTCGGTGACGGGGGGGGGGAGGAGGAGGGGGTTCACACCTAAAAATCGACATTATTTTCATAAAAAGCGCCCCCAAAACCTAATAGTCGACCCATATATCGATAAAATCAGAAAAGTTATGATAAGTCGGTGACGGGGGGGGAGGAGGGGGTCACACCTAAAAATCGACATTATTTTCATAAAAAAGCGCCCCCCAAAACCTAATAGTCGACCCATATATCGATAAAATCAGAAAAGTTATGATAAGTCGGTGACGGGGGGGGGGAGGAGGAGGGGTTCACACCTAAAAATCGACATTATTTTCATAAAAAGCGCCCCCCAAAACCTAATAGTCGACCCATATATCGATAAAATCAGAAAAGTTATGATAAGTCGGTGACGGGGGGAGGAGGAGGGGGTCACACCTAAAAATCGACATTATTTTCATAAAAAGCGGCCCCAAAACCTAATAGTCGACCCATATATCGATAAAATCAGAAAAGTTATGATAAGTCGGTGACGGGGGGGGGGAGGAGGAGGGGTTCACACCTAAAAATCGACATTATTTTCATAAAAAGCGGCCCCCAAAACCTAATAGTCGACCCATATATCGATAAAATCAGAAAAGTTATGATAAGTCGGTGACGGGGGGAGGAGGAGGGGGTCACACCTAAAAATCGACATTATTTTCATAAAAAGCGGCCCCCAAAACCTAATAGTTGACCCATATATCGATAAAATCAGAAAAGTTATGATAAGTCGGTGACGGGGGGGGGGAGGAGGAGGGGTTCACACCTAAAAATCGACATTATTTTCATAAAAAGCGCCCCCCAAAACCTAATAGTCGACCCATATATCGATAAAATCAGAAAAGTTATGATAAGTCGGTGACGGGGGGGGGGGAGGAGGGGGTCACACCTAAAAATCGACATTATTTTCATAAAAAGCGGCCCCCAAAACCTAATAGTCGACCCATATATCGATAAAATCAGAAAAGTTATGATAAGTCGGTGACGGGGGGGGGGGAGGAGGAGGGGTCACACCTAAAAATCGACATTATTTTCATAAAAAGCGGCCCCCAAAACCTAATAGTCGACCCATATATCGATAAAATCAGAAAAGTTATGATAAGTCGGTGACGGGGGGGGGGAGGAGGAGGGGGTCACACCTAAAAATCGACATTATTTTCATAAAAAGCGGCCCCCAAAACCTAATAGTCGACCCATATATCGATAAAATCAGAAAAGTTATGATAAGTCGGTGACGGGGGGGGGGGAGGAGGGGGGTCACACCTAAAAATCGACATTATTTTCATAAAAAGCGCCCCCCAAAACCTAATAGTCGACTCTAAGACCAGTGAAATCCGAAGAATTAGCTATTAGCTTTTAGTCGAAGATACAGATAAAGATAATTAGCGGTTAGCGGTAAGAACAGCTAAAAGTTAACTTGCGCTAAAAGTTAGCGGCTTGGTCCCGCTAATAGCTAATTTAGTTGTAGAATTATCTGCCCGCTAATAGCTAATTTAGCTGTTATCTTTTATCTGTTAGCTATAGATAATTTTTGCCCAACACTGGTTCAATCAATATTAGTAAAATATGGCGTCTGATTCATAGACCTGCCTTCTGGGAACCGATGATACATTGCACATCAGGGAGACATTAATTTTAAAGACTTAGAATATTTTTCCACTTCAGCCCTACTCGTAATTTGTTCAGTATTTGCATATGAAGATTGGGTATGAGAAGAATACGCTGAGAGTTATGACTGGCTAACACGGTCCAAACAAAGAAATGGTATTCATTCCACCTTAATGAAAGTGCCGAGATGTTATCTTCGAGCTCAATTACATCCTAGTTTTCTACGTTGAATATTATTAAATATAAAGAATTCAAGTCAATGAAGAAGGACTTCAATGAAACAGACCTTAACTAAATATACTTTTTAAATTATTTGCCAAGCCCTGAATTTGTTGAAATATTTTCAATATCTGGTGCACTAGCGGATCCAGGATTTAATTTTGGGGGGGGGGCTTCAGCCCGAAAGATTTTTTTTCATTTACATATAACAATAATTAATTATAAAAAAAAGAAATAAATTAACTACCTATGATGAAATGGTGGTTAAGTGGTTCTTGAAGTCCTATTAAATGTTATTACAGGAACAAGAATACTTTAAGAGATAATATTTAATATTTTTTTCTGTAAAACATGGTAATATTTTACCATTTTGGGGGGAGGGACTTCAGCCCGAAAGCCCCCTCCGTAGATCCGCCTGTGATCTGGGGCAACATAAAATAATTTATGCACAGAATTTATTAGGAGTGACTAGAATCAATCAATTAATATAAAAAATATATAATAATAGTTTAAATGTAAAATACTTACTCTTTTATTGTATAAATAATTTTATATCTTTGAAATAATAATTAATAATATGATCTATGATTTACTTAAAATATTTTTGTGTTTGTGATGCTCTGGATTGGCAGAACTGAAGGAAACCATTTCCATTAGTGTCAGTTGCCATTAAATCCCTGGTTACAAACCTTTTACATTATAACAACTTTCAAAATAGTAAGTAAGCAATCATTTTGTACGTATTGAAACTTTTTAAACAGTTGTTGTATTGTTATAAAGAATTATTCTTGTCTAATTTCAAATATTATATTAACTTTTTAAGTTTTTATTTTGACTAATGTGATTTCTAAAAACAAAAAATAATTTAAAAAATGATCATTATGTATGCTTATTTATGACTAAATATTTTGGTACATGACTAATTCGAATTTTTTTTCCGTAATTATTTAGATGAGAACCCCATGGGTTACGGGTCGTTTGCAATTTAAAGTCGTTTACGCCAAAAACAGTCTTTAGAATATAATAGAATAGAAAATTAAACTTTATTCTGGGACTAAGTCCCTTTAGAATAACAATGATGAATTAATAAAAAGTAAAGTACAAATCTGGCCAAAAACTATCTTATAAAAATTTTAATTTTATATACATTAATTAAAAAGTATGTAACCAGTAAAAAATAAAAAATAAAATATATATACAAATGAACATTAAATCTACTCAAAATTACTTAATTTTGATGAAAAAAAAAGAGAGAAATTACATATTTATATATACATAACTACACAATTTATAAACAATAGGCTATCTAATAGAAAACTAACTTAATACAAAATATAATAATATCTACAGTGGTTTATATAATAATGTGCAGACACTAAGATAAAATAAAATCTTAGGATACTTGTGGTGTAATGGAAAAAAAAAATAAATAAATAAAAGGAACTATTTATACTTACATTCTCATATTGGCACACATAAAGACAAAAATATAAAATATAACCATATATACCCGAAAGAAAAAGCACAACCTGAGGAGAAGAGAAAAATACATAAATAGTAAAAATAATAGTCTCAAACTAGGTGACAAAAATCATTGCTGTTTTATGTTAAAACTTAAACAGTAGGCACCACTATTTACTTCACGCAAATTCAGTTCATAAAATGAAATTTATGGTGGTAAATCTTCTGTTTGGAATGTAAGGAGATATTGGAAAAGGAGGTATTTGAAAGTTGACAGGGAAAAGGCATGACGGATGTTATGTGGCAAAGAATTCCAGTAGGAGACGGAGCGGGCTAAGAAGGAACGTTCATAGGTTTTTGTCCTGTGGAATGGAATATAGAGGTCAGAAACACGGGATCTCGTTTTTATTGAGTGGACTAAGGGTTTAGGCTGGAGGAGACAACAGATATAGGAAGGGTGCTGGGAGTTGATCATTTGGTATAAGAAATTTCTAAGGAAGTATAGGATAAACCCGGATGCATTCGGTACTCCATAAACAAGTGTGACCGATGTGATTGTGAACCCCTCCTCATCTAAATAATTGTCGGCTTTTTTTTTTTTTTTTTTTTTTTTTTTTGTACAAAGTATATTACTTAAATTTTGTAAAAAATTTAATTGTAATAAGAAAAATATTTCTTGTCTATTATGATTATTGAATGCACTCCTATAATTTAAAAAATATAATTTAAAAATAATGTTAAAAAGGATTCTATTCAGTTTGCCTATTTATGGTGTCATAAAGTTTTTTCTCCATAAATCAAGACCATTTGTGCACCATTGTTATATTTCTTTTACACCATAATCAATTTATAAGACATTTCGGCTAGCATTTGGACCATTTTCAAGTCTTCAAAATATAAATAAATTAATAAAAATGAATTTTTAGTTCGGATTCCTCAAAGTAAAATTGTAAACAATCAGATTTATATTCGGTAAAGGTTTAATCTCAACCTCATTATTTCCTGAATAGCTAAGTATAATAAATTATTCTAAATACTATTTCACCTATGGAATGGAAATAACATTGTCTTTTTCTCAGTTATGATCTATAAATATGCATTTACCTCTATAATATTTTTAGGTTGAAGATTTTAATTAGACATGAAAGCAATATTGTGACAGCAATCAGTATAATCAGAGATATAAATATCAGATTATAAAAATGCTACGATCCTAGGACCAAGAGAGTGGGATTGGAGATTTTTGTTTTATATAAATTACTAATTGATAGATTAGAAGTTCTTATAAAAATCTTGAAAATCTTGTCATTTTTTAACAAATGTTTACATATCCATTTATCTTTACAAGTGTTCTTTATTCTCCCAGCCTTGATACATTTAATTCTCATGGAATTGAAACTAAGCCACCAAGGGTTTCAAATTATTTTGAACACAAATGTATTTTGAACACAAAATTATAACATTAAAGTACTAACAGTGACTGTAAATTATTTTATATCAAAAGATTGTATAACACTTACAGATATCAAATTTTGAGTAAGAAGTTTAGGAGTCCTCAAAACCTGTAGCATCCTTTGAAATCATACTTATACTACCGACTAAGATGTAATAATTCTTTAATGCCAGATTTTGATTTTTCAAAAATTGTTTTGGAATCATGTCTGAATAATAAATAAAATTGATAAATGTATACTTTATTTATATTTTAAAAAGTGGACAATAAGTATCAGTGTTTGTGATTACTTAGTATCAAGGGCCTATACAGATTAAAAAAATCTTCCTAAAATGAGAATATTTTTTTCAATTTAATCACTTAAATTGAGGAAATCCTTTTTGATTGTTAGTATCTATCAAAATGTTGAAATATTAGCAATCAACCTATATATGTTAACCATTTTTGAAGATTTTTTTATCAATATTAACTTTTACTTTTTTATTTGTTTATATCGAAAGGGGGAGCTGTTCCTCCTTATTTCTCCCCTACTAAGTCTATGCTTATTGGTACTTTTTTTTTCATTTGGAAATTTCACCTAAGATTGAATCATACTAAAATTCATCATAGCCAAATTAATGATATAACTATGCTAATTAAAAATTAAAAATACAATAACATTAAATTAGTAACAATTTAATTGTTTTGAAATTTACGAATAATATTGTACTACATCATCTAGACAGTAAATTCATGCTTATTTAACTTGATTGCAGAGCGTATTACAACAGACCGGAAGACTAAAGAATGATGAAGTTCTTGGGAGCCTTCACACTGCCCAGGGGATGGCTGGCCAAGGGCATAGCAACAAGAAGCAGGGGGTGTCTGGTGAGAGCTCTTCCTCCGTTCTCAACGCTGGGACCATACAGATCACTAAGCATGAAAAGGATTTCAGGTAAACGTTTTATATGTATGTTTGTATTTAAGCGTATATTAATTGTTGAAAGTAAAAACATCTAGTTAGTTATTAGGAAATCTAGATAAAACTTTTGGTCATCCACACCTTTTATTTATATATTTTGAAACATCAAATTACTGGTGTTTGGAAATAATGTGTTAGAAATATAACTAATAATAAGAAAAAGATAAAATAGATTAAGAGAATTAAATTAAATTTTAAAAATCAAGTGATATCAATATATAAAAACATTTATAGAACCCAGATAAGTAAATAATTTGTAAGAAAAAGAAAAACTTTTTGGTGGAGTGGGGTAGCTCAGTGGTAGGGTACTGAGCTTCCAATGCTAAAGGTCCCAGGTTCGAACCCCGGCTCATGGCAGAAAATTTATTCATCTGTTTCATTGGCCGTGGGGCGATCCTGGGTCATGAGACCTTCCTGGGGCACACCCAGCCTCTATAAAGTGGGTACCCTTAATTAAATAATTGATTAAGGGGAAAAACATGGCGGTTGAGCGTGATCTCGGTCAAATTGCCTCCTTGCTCAACCGTTGACCTAGAAACAGTGCTTTCCCTAATTTCCCTAAGTAGTACTGAACCTAAGACCCTTCATGGTTTGTGGTGTGACAGGTTTTTTTTTTTATATGCGCATATGAAGCAGAATAGAATTATTAAGAAAATAACATAAATCTAATAACACTATAATAATGTGTTATTTTATTTAGTATGAATAAATAAAGAATGTGGTGGAGGATCATTTTTAAATTAATTAAATGTATTCTTTAAAGTTGGACTTTAGACACTTTTTCCTCCTCGTTTCCTAGGGATGGATAGATAGATAGAAAATAACTTCATTCTGGGACAAAGTCCCTTTAGAATAACAAAAAATAGTACAAATTAAAAGATTACATCTGGCCTAAATAAAAAAAATTACAAAAAAGAAAATATAAAATGGGTGCTAATATATTCAGGGGTATTCCAAATTCTTTAAACCTACTGATGTAAAAGGGGCATTTTTCTGAAATATGGGTTACTGTCAATTTCCTGTGACAGTATTGACATTTAATACCACATTTTATTCTAATGATGGTCTACAGTATATATTTTTTTTCTGTTGGCATTACAGAACATGTAGATCTTTTGCCGTCTATACAAACCTGCTCCATCTCTGCCTGTCTTGGACTATTTCTTTTCAGTTATTTGCACGCAGCTCTATTACATCTTTGTTTATGCTGTCTATCCATCTGTTTTTTGGCCTTCCACGTGGTCTTTTGCCTTCTATTCATTGTTAAGCGGAGACTTCCAGATGGATTGGAGCTAAATGCCCCACCCTTCTTAACCTCTGTGCCATTCATACCATGGGATATTGATTGACCAGTTTCTGTAAGCAGTTCTTTATTGGTCTTTCTTCTCCACGTGTAAGTACTCTGATCCTAGTTCGCTCTGGTTAATAAATAATGTTTATCTACAAAAATGATAACAATTGGTTTTTTCTCATTTTTAATAAAAACTGGTCATGGTTATCTTTCAAAATACCGTAATTAGATAATATGTTCATAGTTATATAAATATGGTGAAAAACATGGCTTCAGCCATATCTAAGTCTCTCAAAATACTTTCTTCATATTCTGTAATGTTTTTTGTTTTGTTCATATAATTTTTCATTATGTCGATATGTTTTTTGCTCTCATTTAATTATTTTATAGTTGACATTTTTGTATATATTTTTTTATTTACAGAGCCAAGCAGCTTATTAAAACATCACTGCTTGAAAATGATTTCCTGAGAAACATAGAACCTGGCCAGATGAGGGAGATCATTGATTGTATGTACCCGAGAGTTTGCGTCAAAGGCAGTTTCTTGATCAAAGAAGGGGAAGCTGGTAATTTCCTACCAACAATATTCTTTTTTATAATAATACACTAGTAGTGAATGTAATGTAAATTAATAAAAAACAATTATTTTCAGGAAGTCACCTTTATGTATCTGCTTGTGGAGAGTTTGAAGTAATGAAGAATGGAGAAGTTCTTGGCAAAATGGGTCCTGGAAGAGCGTTTGGAGAGTTGGCAATCCTGTATAACTGCACAAGAACTGCTTCAATCAGAGGTATATTAATAATGCATGAAGCATATACTTTATAACTGTTCATGTTTTCAAAGTTCCTATATTTAACTTAATCTTTTATTGAACATTTTATTGCAGATAACGATTTTTATCCAGTATGGTTTAGTTAACAAAGTATGTATTGAATAATAATGCCATATTATTTTCAAGACCCTACTTTGGCCAAAAGTTCAGTTAAATACATAACATCAGTTCTAAAAAATACATTTTGTTTATCAGTGTATCTTCTTTTTTGACTTTCTCTTAAATTCTTTATATGACCAACTATATCTACACCTGATTATTAATACAATCATACACATTTTTCTCCCTACAATTTTTTAGTTTCTTTGGAAAAAAATTGAAATACTGCTATTTGTTTTTTAATGTAATTTACAAAAAATTTTATGTTATAAATTTTCTTCCTCTTTCAAATTTCAACTACTCAAAATCTTCTGCTCATTATAATGTTTTAAATAGAATTACCAGCAATCATCTCAATATCCTGTATGGTACTGTCTTACTCAAAATAGGTAATATTATTCATTATTTGTTTTTTAGTTCTTGAAACTGGTGAAGTTTGGGTGTTGGACAGAAGAGTTTTCCAGAATATTATGCAAAGGTCTGGCTTGCAGCGCAGGGAAGAGAGCATTTTATTTCTTCGTAGTGTTCCATTGCTTCAGAGGTTAAATGAAGACGTGCTTAGCAAGATTGCAGATTCATTACAATTGGTACGAATTTAGAATCATTTATCAATTTTTTGGTCAGACTTAATTATTAGTAAATTTTTTTTTATTATCAATGATTTATAGATTCCTATTATTTTTGTAACAAAAAACTAGAAAATAGTATAACGGTAATTTAAAAATCAATTCAATTAGTCTATTTATGTTCTTCAAACATATGGAAGGAAATGATGTTCGTATATATCTTATATATTTATTATGATGTAGATTTAATTATAGTGTTTGTACAGAAAATTAGATGTAATTTCAACCATCTTAAGACCACCCCTTATTCTTGGCAATTTCAGTTTTAAAATAATAAACCATAAATTATTTTTATAAAGACAGTTTGTGTGCAGTGATAATCCTTTATCTATACACTAGGAAAAAGTATTTTTGAAGTGTGTGCGAGCTGTAATAAGGTCCTCTCAGTAGTTTGAGGATACCTGAATGGGCTATGAATAAAAAAATATAAATGCAATCTCAAAAATCAAAATAAAGATTATGCGGAATTACTTATGAATGATAAACATTTCTGAATGAGTATCTCTACCATATTTTGTTGAATCTCAGATTTTTTGAATTAATATTTTTTAATATTCAGATTATTGTTTTTATTGCTGCTTTATCTGTCATTCTAATGATTTTGAATTGAAATGATAATAATCAAGCTAACCATCTAAGTATAAGTGCCAATCATTTTTTCTTTTATATTTTTTCTTCTATTTAAAAAAATAATAAAATAAATATAATATATTTTTATGGATGATAAAAAATATGTAATATGATTGAATTCTGCTTTTAATAAGCAATAAAATTAATTGTATCAAATCATATCGACTGCCACATTAAAAAAGCCTGTAAGTACAATTTAATTAGAAAGAGTGATTGAGATTTTCTGGTTAATCTTTTCCTCGTTTATATTCAGAAATACAAACTAAAAACGTTATATAAAACATTACATCTGTTTCTTAAGCAGGCAATATTTAATGGAAAATTTAGTTCATAAAATAAATAATAAGTAGTTTATGAATAATTTTCCTGGGTAGATAGACCCTCCTGTGGCACACCCAGCCTCTATAAAGTGGGTAATCTTAATTAAAATAATTAATTAAGGGGAAAACCTGATTTCTTTTTTTTTTTTTTTTTGCTTGATCTTGATCAAATCACCTTCTTGCACAACCATAGACCAAGAAACAGTGCTTTCTCTAAATAGTACTGAACCCAAGACTCTTCATGGGTTGTAGTCGTATAGTTTTTTTTTTTTTTAATGATTAATTTTAGTTTTTGCGTTTACAGACTTTTGCAATGTGGTTGTCGAAATCATGTTTATAGATAAAATTCTAGTCCACGCTATAAAATCATCAAATTAGGACCATTGAAATAAGGTCTTACATATAGATTCAATATTTTCTTTAAATAATTTATTCATTTCAAAGTAATTTTTTTTTTGTTAAAAGTGTTTTGGGTTTAAATGTTTGAAACTGGGGAAGAAGTTTTTCTGCCTCTTGAAGCATCAGGATCCTAAGTAGAATATAAGTAACAAAGTAATAAGTAAAAAAATATACTTATAAGGTGATATTATTTTTAAAACTTAGTTTATGTTTAATTAGTATAATTAGTACTTTCAGTATTATTTACACACATAATAGTTAAGAAAAAGAATTTTGTGTTGTCAACAAATAAAGAGGGATATCAGATGTAAATTTTACTCCCTTTCGTGACTGAGAAATGATTTTACAAGTGAAAAAAGGATGTTCTCTTCACTTAGGTGATGCAGTGATTTTTTAACTTGTTTTCAGAGTCTTGTTTTGCCTTGTTTTTTCTATGTAAGCTTATAAATTATGTAAGAATACATCAACTATTATCTAATAGTTATGTCTAAATCTTCAATACCATAGAAATCTCTCAAAAGTTGAACATTTATCTTCTTGTCACAGTGGTAAATCTTAGGCTGATATAAAAAAAATTATATAAGTTAGAAAGATGAAATGATTATTGTTTTAAAATATTAGATATTTTTATTATTATTTTCTTTTTTCAGGAATTTTATCCTGGGGGTCATTACATTGTACGCCAAGGAACACCAGGAGACACGTTTTACATTTTGAGTGGAGGAAATGTTAAAGTGACGAAGAAAACAACAGGTATTTTGCAGAAAATATATTATAGCTGCATGCAGTCCATGTTCAATTATGTGACCTGCTGGGAGATTTTATGATTCTATTTTAATTTTTATTCCTCATTTTATGTATACAAAAAAATTTAAATAAATAAAAATTTGCATGTTATTTTTATAATGCAGAATTGTGACTACAAACTCCAATTATATACTTTATGTTCAAGAATGCCAAAGGTTTCTGAAAATATTAGAAAACTTTTTTGAAAGAAAAGATAAAACCAGTAACTCATTAGTTAAGACTCAAGAGTTAATTATATTAAACCATAATATAACAATAAAGTTTTATTCATTTTTAATTTTTATTAAACTTCTTAAAAGTACGTTCACCTAAAGTGTGGTCCACTGTAGTATTACTTACATCAAACAATTTGGGTCGACCAGATCTGGTATAGAGAAATTGATGAATTGAGATCTGGTATTCAAAGAATGTAGAGAAGAGATGTAGAAATAAGCAACCTGTTTATTAACGAATTAAAAGATAATTGATCACTCTTGTTTTCTGAATAATCAGTGATTCACGGGGGAAAAAGGATGATTAGGTCCCAACAGTATTTTTGAAATCATGCCTATAAATTTTCAGTCATCATTGGCTATCACCAGGCTATTTCTTTCTCATTTAATTTTTGTTTTCTCTCCGTTTATGGTGTAAAATTCATATTTGAAATGAAGTAATATTATATTAGTATGTACAATATTACTTGTGTTTGGTTATATGATAATTATCTATGAAATTGCAGATGGGACAGAAGAAGAGGTAAGAAAACTATCTAGAGGAGATTATTTTGGAGAACAAGCACTGCTCAAAGAAGATTCAAGAACTGCAAACGTCATCGCACTTTCACCAGGAGTTGAGTGTCTAACACTTGATAGAGAGTAAGCTGTATTTAACAATTATTTAAACTATTTTTTATCTTATCTATATTTATATATGTTTTTTTTTCAGTTCATTATAATGATTTTTATTGTAAATAATTAACAAAAACTTCAAAAGACTTTATCTTTGCTAATAAGGTTCCGATTTTGAATTTTTTTATTTTGAAGAGAATTTGGAAACATTCAAAATGATATTCTTCTGTCATAAGATGAAAGCCCAAATGACGATCTAGAGGTCATATAGTAAGCTATAAATAAATGTTATACCAGTATACTGCGTGATATGTTCTTCATAATTTTTCCTTGCTTTTTCTGGGGGATATTTTTTGGCCCTAGTTGGGGAGGTAATTTTTAAAATGACAGCTCATTTATTTCATTTGATAAAGTATCAAGCAAGATATGGTATGCCTAAAAAAAATACTTTTGACTATTAAAAACTTCCAGGTTCTTTAATAGCCTTCAAACCAATCAGTAAATGATTATTTATTTCCAACTCCTTATCCAATTTTATTATTTTTTTTTTTTTAATGACTGTTTAAAATACCTTATGGCACAAAATGACACCTAAGAATTTATTATTTAAACTTTGTGCTTTTGTGGAGAGAGAATTAATTCAACTGCAATATTGTATATTTTGAATGAACAGTGAAATTAGTGTACACATATTTATAAATTTAATCATGCGAAAATTGAAATTTAATGTGATAAAACCAGATATTTATTTTTTAATTTTTTTTATTTCTTAATGACATTTACAACTGTATTACATAAATACATCTAGTAAATTTGGACATAAGGATTGGAATTGTAAGGATTGGATGCGAGAGGAATTCGATGGTTTAGTGGAGCCCCATAGCTCAACTCCCCAAGTCCAAATAGGTCTTATTATAGTCAAGTATATAAGTCTTTTGTAATTAATGGGGAGTTTAGAGCATTTGTCTAGTAAGTGCTGAAGTAATCGGAAACGTCGAGCGGTTTCTTATCGTTTCAGTCTAGTATGAGGATTCCAAGTTAGTCGCTTGTCCAGGTGGAGTCCTAGGTATCTAATTTGCTCAACAGGGATAAGTGGAGTGTTGTTAAAGGAAACTGTAGGACAGGTAGTCGTTGGTTTACGATAGATATTTATTTAAAACTTAATGTAGGAGTACAACAGAGTTTTTCATGAGCCCTTTTAATTACCTAAACCTTTCAAATTATTTTAAACTATTTGTTTGTATACTTACTACTTCTATATGGCACCTTGTCCTCTGGAGGTACTTTTATGTATTTTATTTGGATTCACAAAGAGTACTTATTCATTGGCTTAATTAAAATGTAGGATTTATATAAATGGTTTCATCACTGATACTGTTTACTTCTTCTTTTTTTCTATTTGTATATTTATTTCATAAACCTTTAAACTAGGTTGGAAGTGAAGTGAGGCGTTCATAGAAAATAGTAAATCAATAATAAGTAAAAACTTGTTTCTCCAGAATATAAAAATAGTTTGATGAATGATAAAATGATGTTCATACATATCTTACATATTTATAATAATAAATATAATAACGTATATGTATAACATAAAAATTTACGTTTTTATATTTACAAAGCAATTTTTTTTTTTTATTTTGTTTTCCATAAAAATTACTGGATGTTTACAGTGGTCTTATGACTATAAGCCAATTCAAAGTTTTGAAGTACAAATTATGGCTAAATATATCCATTAGTTTAAATGGAAAATTGTAAAAACAACATAATTTCATCCCATAAGCTTTAAATCCTAAAGATTTTTTAAATTAAGCATTAAAAAGTATTCATATTTGGCATTCCACATTGATTTCAACATTTATCTCCTTTTCAATGAGTATTAAAGATTTTAAACATGTGTTAAAGAATGTGAATAAAAATAATACTTTCTTTAAGTTTCAGTTCATGTTTGAATTACTTAATATATGTTGGAGGAGAATGTTCCAAAGAAAAATGAATTCATTCAAGAGAAATATTCTGCTTACAGGTCATTCTTGCTATTAATTGGAGATCTTAGTGAGCTCCAAGATAAGGACTATGGGGACAAAAATAAAGTTTCTAGGCCTCCAAGCAGGGATAGTTTCACAGATAGTGAAACTGGTAAGTATCACCTGTTATATTTATTTGGTTGACAACTTGTATTGCATTAATTTAAAAATATTATATGTTTATTGCAAAAAGTCTTTAAGTAACATTTAATAAAATTAAATCACTCCGTACTTGGTTAAGTCTTCTCTCTGTGAACAGAAAATTCTACACTTAGTGTAACTGTTTTTGATATATAAAAGGGTATTTGTCATTTTGATACACTTAGTATGTTTTTCCATCAATAAATAAGTTTTAAATTCACAAAAGCGTTGCTATAAGGTTAGTTATATCAAAAATGTATTTACAAGAAGAGTTTACAGTCAATAGGTCACTGATTTCAATCAATTTTTTCGATTGCTATAAAATTTCCCATGTAAGGGTTTTCTGTTATACAAAAAATTAATATCAACTTTGTTTTTCCCAAGAAAAATAATTACCTCCACACTAGTAGGTTGATTGCACCAAATTGTTCTTTTCGTGTAGCCATCTACCAAATATAATAGTTTTTCTAAACCGTCCTGGTATCTAGAGTTAAAATTTTTTTAGAGAGAAACAAAGTTGATATTGAAACCATTTTTTGGTGATTCTACATAAAAAAATAATAATAACCTGTATAAAAATAATAATAATTACTGTATAAAAAAAATTACCGTTTTATCAAATCAAGATTTCAAAGGAGTGTAAATATTTTAATCCTATTTAATACTTACCAATAATTAATAATTCCTTCAGAGCATTCTATGAGCTTATTTAATCCCATTCGACTTTTTTCAAATCTGGTGAGTCAAACCTGTTCACAAGTACTTGTGAACTTGCCAGAGAGAGTGTGGTATGTCGAAAGATATTGTTAGTCGTCATCTACTCACCATGGGGATGGTGAAAAAGAGCAGTAGACTGTTCCCTCACTAACTTACTCCTCATCAATCAGTTAAGAGGTTAGAAATTTGTTAAAATTTATTGAAAAACCATTGTCTGAAAAACTCTTGCCTCAACCACCATATAGTCCTGACCTCGTACTAATGGATTACTGCTTATTTAGATCCATAGCCCATTTGCTTCTAGGAAAAAAACTTGATAATGTTGCGGAAGTTGAAATTGCAGTCCAAGAGTTCTTTGACGGTCATCCCAAAGAATCGTATCAGCGTGGGATCGAGAAATTGTCTAGTAGATGGCTAATGATAGTAGATAGCAATTGACTATACTTTGAGTATTAATTGTATTTTATATCAAAGAAATAAATATACAAATATTTGGTCTAAAAACATGCCCCGCTGTTCGTTCCAATGAGCTCTAGGAGCTAAGAAAAAAAAAATACCTTATATAATTTCAAACAAACTTTTTGTTATTTATTTTTGCCCCAATTTTTAGGTTTCTATTTACCACACGGTTTTGTTTTTGTGCAGAATAACACCAAAGTATTGACTATGTTATTAAAAGAATTAAGTGTTATAAATTACAAAATCCAAAAAGCATTTCCAGGAAAATCGGCCAAGTAAATTCCTATTATGAAAAAATAAGTTAGATTAATTTTTTTTGTCTTTAAAGACTCTTAAATACGAAATTTTATAAAAAATAAAAAATTACAAATCTGAGTACTTGGTTTTCCTGGAGGATCTTTTTTTTTTTTTTTTGACTGTTAACTAAAGAATTTCTAAGTTTTCAAGATTTTTTTTTTTAAAATTCAACGTTAGTACAACCGTTGAAAAGCCAAATTACTGCTCTTCCAATTCAAATCAATAATATTCAGATTTCATTCTTTTTTAAGCTAGAAATAATAAAGAAAATTTTCTCAAAAGAATTTATTTTATATCTTTGGATTTTATTTGTTTACAGAGTTCAAGTTTGTATCATTTTGTGTAGCAAATAGAGCTCAACTTAACAATTTTCATGTGAATCGGTAGAGATGTCATAAAGTTATCACAGTTTTTTTGGTTGTCGACAAAAGTTAGCAGGTTAGCAGGTCAGTTTCAATGTACAAATTTATGCAGAAAATTATAATTTTTCAATTGCTATAAAAATTCATATTGAAGGATTTACTGTTGTGCAAACAATGAATATCAACTTTGTTTCTCTCCAAAAAAATAATTACCCCCACACTGCTACATCGATTGGTCCAAATTATTCTCACATCTAGAGTATGTAGAAGTATCTAAGTAAAGATTTTTTTTTTTTTTTAAAGATTTGGAAAAACAAAGTTGATAGTTTTTCGCACCTCAGATAACCTTTTATAGCAATAAAAATTAAAATTGTCTGCATTCAATTTTTGCCTATGCTTTGAACCCTTTGAAATATTGTCAACAACCACAAACATTGTGATAAAATCATGACGTCCTCACCGATTCATATGAAAATTGTTTGGTATGTAGGGCTCTTTATGTTTCACAAAATGGTAAAAACTCGACCTCAGTAAACAAATAAGAATCAAAGATATATAATACAAATTTCTAAGAAGTTTTGTCTTTTTTTCTAACTTAAAAAGGAATGAAATCTAAATGTTGTTGATGTAAGTTTGAAGAGCAGACATTCATCTTTCTAACAGTTGTATTAATGTTGACTTTAAAGAAAATTCTGAGATTATGCATAGTTTAGTTAAGAACCGGAAAAAAAAATCCTCGAAAATCAAGTACTCAAATGTGCAATTTGAGCTTTCTATAAAAATTTATATTTAAGAGACTTTAAAGACAATAAAAACGAATCTAACTTGTTTATTTATTACAAAAATTTACTTGATTTACTTTGCTAAAAGTACTTTTAAGTTTTTGTAATTTATAACTTATTTAATAGCATAGCCAATATATTTATCTTATTCTGCACAAAAAAATATATTGATTGGTATATAATAAGCTAAAAATTCAGAAACTAAAACCTAAAAGAAATAGCAAAAATTAATAACATAAATTTTGTTTATAATTATATAAATCATTTTTTTTGGCTTGTAAGGCAAATTGGAACGAACGTTGGCATACGTGCCTAATATTTTTCAAAGTTGTACCACCAAAAAAAAAAATATTTAAATCGGCGACCCATTGGCTGTAAACTCCAGTTGTTAGTGTCTTTTTGCAGTAAACTAGCAATACACTATTCAAAACTTTCTTCAACAAATATGAAAAACTTTAATTCTTGTCTTTAGATTATGAAGAACTAGATCTTGAAGACCTGGACATAGTAGCTACATTAGGAGTCGGTGGTTTTGGAAGAGTGGAACTTGTGAAATCAAAACAAGGAGCTGTTTATGCTTTGAAATGCATGAAGAAGTGCCATATCATCCAAACCCATCAAATTACTCACGTCTTTAGCGAAAGAGATATATTGTTCTCTGTTCGCTCTCCTTTTGTTTGCAGGTAAAATTGACTATTTCATTTTTTCAAACTTTTCTGTTCTGCAGTTTCATAACTAGAATTATTAGCTACATATAACAACCTCAAAAGTTGAAAGAATATTAATACAAGATAACTTTGAAATATCTTTTTTTAAATTTAAATAATTTCAAGAGTGTGTATTTATATTACTGTTGAACATTAAAAACAAAACAATACTTTACCACCAAAAAACCTACTTACAAAATAATAATCACCATTTCTTCTTTAATCTTACCAGATTAATGGGTGTAATGCTGGAAATGTTTTCTATTCCCTAGTAACTATTAGAGAATTATAACATGAATATTTTTTTTTTCATTTCATTTAAAACATTTTGGTTTGGTAAAAGCACCAGAACCTAACGTCCTCCTTGAAAAATGTGAATAATATGATTTCAGGTCCTCTTAGACCTTTATTTCATAAATGTGTGAATTCTTCTTGTATGTTTGTCTGCTTTGCTTTAGTCTTGCCGGGAAGTGTTACCAAAATAATGAGTAGCGAAATAGGAAGTTCCCTCAAAGTCTGCTTAGTGTCCAAGAAACAACAATCTATCAGTAAGGGCGTCATAGCTAAGATTTGCCTTTTTCTCTTTAACTACTTCATTTTTTCTAAAAAATTTTGTTTTGTTTTTTCTGTGAGTGCTTTAGATTATGTTTTGTCTGTTTTTAACCTATATTATTGAAGGAATTGCAAAATTTAATGGATATCAACTACTGGGGCTTTATATTAGGTCTTTTACCAGCTGTTGACAGGTCTGTATTGCAGAAATTCAAAGAGATATACTCAGTATAATGGGTCTTAAAAATGTACCAACCACGATTCTATTGTTTAAAAAAAAATTGCTAAAGACGTAGATTAATTAAGAAGCGAAAATAGATTTTCATATTGCCAAAAACAGATTCTTGATATTGTCCAGCATTTACCGATAAATTGATACAGTGAAACGCAAAATATTAATTAGTTAAAGGTAATTTTCGTTAATCTTAAAATGAAGAATATGCAATTTCAACTCATTATTTCACATAACTAAATCCTTGTTCTCATCCCTGTTAGCTATAGGAACATTCCAAATCAAACAGTGTCAGTTACTGACCCAACTATTCTCTTAATTTTCATTTTTTTTAAATTTAGATGAATGTTTCATGGATTTTAAATGTGGCATGGCAAGGTGAGAAATAGATCTATAAGAAAAATAAAATAAAGTCGATATTTAAGTTTTTACACTTAAAAGTTCAAAGAAATTTGTTTGAGAATGTAAGCTACTGATGCTTTTACCTTAATTAACTCAGTTCCACTTATCAGACACAAGGGCACTAAGTAAGGATTGTTGACAATAAGTTAACCAGAAAAAAAAATACATTAAATTTAAGTAAAAACCATTTTGTTCGCAGACTATTTCAAACATTCAAGGATAACAAATACGTATATCTCTTGATGGAAGCTTGCTTGGGAGGAGAGGTTTGGAGTTTGCTCAGAGACAGGGCATTTTTTGATGACTCAACTGCATGTTTCATTACTGCGTGTGTCGTAGAAGCCTTGGACTACCTACATCGAAGGAACATTGTTTACAGGGATCTAAAACCTGAAAATTTGATGCTAGACAATCAAGGTTTTGTCAAAATGGTAAGTATTTTTACTTTCAGCTACCTTTTTTATTTAATTTTTGTATTCTTCCCTTCCTCGCCTTTAAGGCTATACAGGGTTTTCCCAGACCAGAGGGTGAGGGCGGAGATTTAAAACTCCCCTGGCACTGGGACGCGAACTCGTGACTATTTTTATCAATTAGTCATATATCAGGTTGCCGGGCAACAGCGGTGCTGTGAACACGCTTTAGCCCGTTCGGCCACCCCGCCCACCTTTCACTACTTTCAGCTACCTATATAAGAAATATATAGTGTGGGAAAGTATTGCATGAAAATTTCCAAATCCAAGTTTTCAATGGAAATATATGTTTTGAAATACCCTGAGTCCAAATAACGAAGTCCCGCAAAATGGTCTGTGAGTGAGTGATTATCCTAGATCAAAAACAAAAAGTCTTAAGAAACTGGTTTTACATATTTAAAATAGGTAAATGCCTGGGATATTACAGCAACTGGGATATTTCTCAAAAACTGCTCTAACAATTTTCATTAAACTCGGTATATTATTGTACAATTAAATGTTTTTTTATATCATCTAGGCCTCATCTTCACTGATGTTTAACAGGGCTTAAATGCCGAATCTTCAAAATTTCTTCCTCCAAAGTACCTCTGATTTTGTTTATTTGAAATAATACAGGGTTGCCCAGAAGGGATAAAAAAAAAATTCTACAATATTTCTAATTCTATTCAATAAGGGTTAAAGAAGGAAATAAGGGTTCATAAAGAGGACTAAAGAAACCCGAGTGTGCACCCGAGCTTGGCCAAAAGGTTAGACTTCCAAATGTTACATGCATGGTTTTCTTAAATGCTAATGTTGATAATATTAAATTGTGTAGATTAGCAATACAAAAATTAAAAAATTTATGGTTATGAGTGTTTAAACTAATAAAAACACCTAAAATGAAATATAAATAAATATGGTAACCATCTTTGTCAGGGGCACTCTTATCAAACTAAAAATATTTCGTGCCACTTAGTTATTTATTATAGCCAAATAAATAATTGAAATATTGAGTTGTAAAAGGAGAAATGGTTAGAGACAAAAAAATTATAAATATAATACATTAGACCACTGTGAAAAACGTGTGGTAATTAACTGTTTTAAATATTATGTTGTGTCGTCTGTAATTTTTACTTTAACTTCCTTGATTCTGACAATACTGATTTCTGCTAAAAGAAAGGTGGTAATTGAAATTTGTATGGTGTGCTCTGCACCAGATTTTTCTTATTAGTTTTCTATCCTTTTTTTATTTTATTTTTATTATGTACTTGGACTGTACATGTCTAACATTACGTACTAATCATTAAACAAAGGAACAAAACTGTACCAGGATCAATTCTATGAATGAAGAAATAATTATTTATTTTACTTCTAATAACATTTAGTTGCTAAGTAACTGATTTAACTTTGAAATATTTCATTTTTCATATTTTTAGGTTGATTTTGGTTTTGCCAAAAAATTACCATCATGCAGTGCCAAAACATGGACATTTTGCGGAACACCTGAATACGTTGCTCCAGAAGTCATCCTCAATAGAGGCCATGATAAAGCTGTAGATTACTGGGCTCTTGGGATCCTGATGTTTGAGCTGTTAACTGGCATGTATGTATTCCATTACATTTCTCTAATTTATTTTCGTTATATATGAAGTCTCTATTAGGTCTTTGGATAATTTATTGAAAAAGCTTTCAGAAGCCATTAGAACCATAAACATCTATCAATCTGAACAATCGTAGATAATTACACTAGCAAAGATTCTATTTAAGATATCATTTGCAGTTGATATAAATTCAGTACAAAGATAAAATATATACCAGATGAAGAAAGAACTAGAAGTATTGTTTGCACTAAAATACTTTAAGTTTTATTTAAATAGTTGAAAACATACTGCATTCATAAAACAAAGTAGTATGAAGTTATCAAACTGAAGACACTTTGTTTTTCCAGAAGTTTTAAATTTAATTCAGCTAATCAGATGCACCTCTTTATATTTTCAGAATTCTCAGGTGGCAAAATATAAAAAATATAGTACTATCCATCTATCATCAGATTGTGTGTTGCAAATATGTTCATTTTTACATTTAGAAAGCTCTGTAAATCTGGCACTACCACAAAAATAGGAAACACTTATTAGTTCTCTCAATGACCTCTTAGGAAATAAACCATTAGAACTATAGAATTATTAAACACATTACTTCCTAAGATTCATCTTTGGGTTTTCCAGGCGTTCTTATGTTTTCTGATGGTAAACTTTAAGCAGTTCTATCCTACTTCCTGACAATAATTCTTTCTTAATGTTTTCCTTTTCCAAGTCCTCAGAACCAAAAATCCTTTCTACATCCCAGAACTCCTTCCTCTATGTTCCTCTATCCACTTTCTTCACCTTAATAAAAGGTCTCTACCTACAGATCTATTTATCCTCTCCCATAAAACTATTTCCTTCAGAAAATCCTTCATGATTCTTGCCACCTCCTTTAGGAACTCTTTACCTACCTCTATTCATTAATCCTCATCGACAAATTCCTTCAAATAATTCCTATTCCCCCACCTACTTCATATTCAAACTTCCGCAAACATGTCAACTTTACTTGTTTCTGTATACTATTTAATTTAATTATTTATTTAAGAATAGAGGAGAGTAAGGAAGGGAACTGATAAGACTATCCTTAGTTTTATCTGCATTCAGCTTTAACTCATTTATTTCTGTTGATTAGTTTTAAATCAAGTATAAAACTATTTATTTATATACTTGCTTCAATAATTATGTAAAATGACCTCTTTAGTTAAGAAACTATTATTTTTATAATAAACTTCATATTGTTTTGCTTTATTCTAAAAATACTTCCTCTGAATTTCATTATTAAGATATAATTTCTTTTTTATTAAAAAATTGAGTGTATCAATCATTAGAATTACGTTTCACTAAAATCCTTAGAACAATAGTCTGATAATTCTTCATTATTACCAAGTTTTATTTTTAAAAATGTTTTGAAATGTACATTTTTTATTTCAGACCACCGTTTTCTGCTAATGATCCAATGAAGATTTACAATCTAATTCTAAAGGGCATCGATAGCGTCGACTTCCCGAGAAACATAACAAAGACAGCACAAAACCTAATTAAGAAACTTTGCAAGGAACTCCCCGGGGAAAGATTGGGCTGCCATCATGGAGGAATATTAGATATTAAAAAGCACAAGTAAGAGCAAAATAGTTTAAAGATTTAAGGTATTAATTTAATTTTTCTGTAAGGAACCACATGTTAGATTATTTTAATATCACTTGAGTCATTTCTGGCATTACTGAACAGTACATGTTTACAAAATTTAATCAAAGCGGAACAAAACCTCAAAAAATACACAAATTATTTTTAAGATAATGTTGAAAGACTCCTTAAAAATAGTCTTTATTCTCTCAAACACCAGTAATTAACCCTTTGGTAATTTTTCTGGTTATAGATAGACGGATAGATAGAAAGTAAACTTTATTCTGGGACAAGGTCCCTTATGAATAACAGATGTGAACAAAAAATAAAAACTACATCTGGCCAAAAATTACATTAGCCCATGTTAAAGAATATATAGTATCTTCAGTAAAATTAAATTAAAACAAGTGAAAATAACACCATTTTGAAAAGAAAAAAAAAGATTAAAAAAAATTATTTAAATGAAAAGAGAACAAAATAAAATAAACATGGGTTGATTTTTAAAATTAAAACTCTATCAATTTTTACAACCATTCACCTCAGTCAAAATCTGTTTCGCAATATTTATTTCATTGTATAATGTCATTTTGGGATGTGAGAAGGAATTGGTAAATATGATATTTAAATGAGGACAAGGAAGAGGCATAGCGGATTTCAGAAGGCAGTGGATCGGGCAATAAAGGAATATTTTCCTCTATTTTATTATTGTCATAGTCTGGATTTCGCATTAATAAAAATACTATATTGACAATTTGTTTTCATTAGTTATCCCTTTTTTTAAATAAATGTCATATGATATAATATTTTTCATTTTTCTTTTGCTTTCAGATGGTTTCAAGGATTTGACTGGAATGGTCTCGGTTCTAGAACTATAACTCCACCTATAATACCAAAGGTGATTATTTAGTGAAATTTATACTCCCGAAGCAACATAACATATCACAATTTTTAATGAATTGACACACTCAGAGGATTTTATTTAAAATTTTCTGTTGGATCTCCACTAGTCAAACAAAATTCAATTCAAGCTAACTAATAAAAATAAAAACTGTTTACTTTCCTTTTTCTTTTCAAAAGGAAATATATGGGAAAATAAACTGTTTTTATTCCTCTGGCAAATTTACTGAATTGAAACATACTAAGTTGGTTTTACAGTGATTATAAGTTGTTTTTTTTGTCAATAAAATATGCACTGGGCAGCAAAAGTCTCCATACACACATTGGTTAAGAAGAAAAAAATCAATAAAAACAATCCTTCACTACATATTATTTTAATTTAAATGTCTAAGTATAACTTCAATACTTCTCTTTTTAAATTTATCAAAAATATTTTCCTAACAAAAAAATACATGTATTTTAAATAAAATTTTAATTATGAAAAAAGATTTTTAATTCGGCAAAAGTTTTCATATATATTTAAACTTATAATAATTTATATATTTATTATAGTTAAAAGGTTTAAATTAATATCTTGCCTGCAGTCCTCAGTATTATTGTACGATTTGAAGTCATTGAGCATTGATGGGGGTCAACTTCGAAGTCAACAGGGATGATATTTTTCCTTATTCTTCTAACAATTCAGATTTAAGATATTTTACAGACGATATATTTTCATTTATAATCTGTGGATCAACACAATCCCATAAAACTTCCATAGGATTTGAATCTGGACTCTGGAGAAAAGTTTTGTGTTCTTTTGGATAATTACATAGCAGCCATTCCTGTGTGTTTAGCTTGGAACTAGGAGTTGTTATTCTGCGAAACTTTGAATGTTTGTTTTATACCCTCTTTTACCATTACCAGTACTTCATTTATTTTTTATCCCTTTTAAATTTATATTTCTCGGTTATTTCATTGGTAAAAACCAAAGTCCAGACTCTACATGCAGACATATTCACCCTCATAAGGATACATCCATCTCCACATTTCATTTTAGCAGACAAATTCTTCTTCTCTAATTCCCTTCCAGCTTTCCTCCTCACTACTGATATTGAATTTCTTCTCATCTGAGTATATTACATCACTCAAATAATGTTTAAGTTTTTTCTTAAGCTCTTTTGTAAAAGTCAACCAATTTTTTCTTATTCATTAAATTTATGTCAAGTCTTTTTCTGACCTTTTAACTATAATAAATATATAAATTATTATAAGTTTAAATATATATGAAAACTTCTGATTTTAAATCCATATTATTTTAATATTCTCTGGATTGTATCTGGTCTTGCTGTTTTTTTTTTTAATTTTTCTGATTTATTCCTATTGTTATTCTCATAAACTGTTAATATTAGAGCAGCAAAACTAGGTATAGAACAAACATTCAAATTTTACCAGGATAGTAACTCCTAATCCTAAGTTATCCACACACGGTAAATGCTGCTATGTAATTATCCAAATGAACATGAAACTACTCTCTTAAGGAGTCCAGATTTAAATTCTATCGAACATTTATGTCCCCCTGTTGATCCATAGTCCATAAATGAAAATATATCGTCAGTAAAATGTCTTAAAACTAAATTGCTGGAGGAATCGGGGAAATTTACTTCGAAGATGAGCCTTATAAATGCTTATATGATGAAAGAACTTCATTAAAGATTTAATTTAATTTAAAACTTTTGACTTTAATATAAGTACATAAATTATTATATAATATGAATTTGTTTGAATACTTTGCTGCATTCAAATTCTTATTTTATTTAAAATATTTGTATTTATTGTCAGGCAAATATTTTTGGTGCAATTATTAATAAAAGTAGAAATGAATTTATATTTAGTTGTTTAAATTTTTAAAAAAATATAGTGAAGAATTGTTTTTATTTCTTTAAGTCAGACTAATGTCAGAAAAAATATTGATAACCATTGCCTGTACGAAAATTTTGCTTCCCACTGTATGAAATAGTGAAGGAACTTCTACAATGCTTTGGTTTATATTTTATTTGTACTTTTCAAAGATTTGATACATTTAGTTTTTATTTTACACATAAATAGACCTAAAAAAATACAGGAAATATAATCCTCACATATATTATTACAGTAAGGCTCGAAATCGGGTTTGTACCAAATATAAGTTCCTGTCATGCTCAAATACCGTGAATGGGGTACCGTTGGATTCAGAATTTCATGGGGGCTTAGCGAATAGTATTCTCCACTTTTGTTTTTCTTTCTAAAATAAATGAAGTCGATACAAACATTTTGCTAAGCTTCAATACTGGAACGGTGGTAGGTATGTTGATCGATACGGGACAAATTGGACCTAGAAGATTTTGATGCTTCCACAGATCAGATTCCACACAACCTTACATTAATTGTAGTACTGTCATTGAATACATGTCTCATTTCGTCAACTTGAGGCCTGTATCATAGAGAGAGGAGTTTATATTATGTATCGATGGTATTTTTGATCGGTAAGCCATATCATCGTTAATTTTTCACCAAATCTCAAGATTGAGCCACCAATTTTGAAGGTTTCCTTCTCCTTCAGGCGGAAAAAATAGTCCAGTCACCCCGAAAATTCAGGCAAACAAGTTATGAAATAATCTTTATTTGCGAATAACTAAAAAATTATACACTTTTCCCCTAGTTATGCACATGATTATATAAAAGATTACTAAATTCCCTACAAAAAGAAAAGAAATCATCGAAATCGGACAATTTTTAACAAAGATACAGCTTATTGAAATTTGTAAAAATGTTAGTTCCAAACATTAATGAAGTTTTAAATTAATTTTTGTTTTCCTTGTCGATTATATTTATCGATAAAGTAACAATTGATTTCTATATCTTATGATACGTTGCATTATTTTCTTTCCTAATTAATTTGACATTTGATCACTTTACAATATGCTGTGCGAATTTTTCGCACGGGCCTACTAGTAATAATCTATTTTATAACTTGTCCTTGAGGTGTATTGATAGCCATTTTCTGTTAATATATTTTTATTTATTTCTTACAGCTGAATGGCACTACAGATACTTCATATTTTGATAAATTTCCTAAAGAAACAGAATTCCCTCCAGACGAATTGTCAAATTGGGATCAAGACTTCTGATATTCTGCCCAGCTTTATTTTCGCTAAAGTACCATGACTTTGGGGCTTCCACTAATGTCACATATGTATATAATGTGATGTGTATATATAATTTACATGTATTATATTTTTTGTACGTATGTAATATATAACTAATAAATAAAACCAAACCTTTCATACTGATGGAACATATTGTTTAATACAATCCTCTTCCTATTATTTGAAAATAGAATGTTATTACAAAATTATAGTTTTTTATTGTTATTATGAAGTAAGTAAATCTAAGTGTTAGTATTTAAACTAAAACAAAGCATCTTGGAGATTTGAAATTAATCTTAGTTATAACTCATGATATAAGAATTTTTTTTCATACTTTATACTTTTATAAACATTTAAATTAGTTAAACGCTCCCCTATACTGATAAGCACATCAGCTTTAGTTAAGTGTATATTTAAAATATTTTTTGTGCATATAGCCAGAATTGGCCTAAGACCAATGGTGCCACCAAGCAATTATGTCATGGATGCTCACTCCCTTTCAAAAAAATCAATTTTAAATAAATTTCTTAAGCTATTACTATATTAATTTATATTAAAATTGTATTGCAATAATATTTCTCTTATTTAGTTCCTTTCTTTTTTTTCTTGCTTTAAGATTTTAGTCAAAATCCCATTTTGCCAGAAGTTAATGCTTTTTCAAGTATTGAAGCCATAATTTTATTTTTCTTATAAAATTTCTAAGTTCATTGTGTCCTTCATGATATTGCTCTTTTATTATTGTTGGAATAATGAGTACCGACCCCTTAATTTCCTCCTCTCAATGGCTTATACGATATCGCTAGATGTAGTGGATCCTCGATTTTGTCACATAATACACAATTTGGTTTCACCTTTATTTTTGTCAAGTTTAAGAATTGAATTGAATAGAATATTGCCATGATTAGTTCTCAACCTAATAAAATATGTCACCTCACTTCTTTCTAGCCATATTCCAATAAAGGCAAACCAGTTTTAAAGAAAATTTTGGATGGATTAAATAGTGGTATATTACAAAATTATAGTTTTTCATTGTTATTATGAAGTAAGTGTTAGTATTCAAATTAAAACAAAGCATCCTGGAGATTTAAAATTAATATAAATTATAACTCATGATATAAGAATTTTTTTTTCATATTGTACACTTTTGTAAAAAATTTAAACTGGTTGAACGCTTCCCTACACTAATATGCACAATAAGAAGTAAAAATTTAAACAAAAAAGAGTTGTTTCATAATTATTTTTATAAATTTCATTTTAAAGAATATAGAAAGAGGCCAGCACCGCCCAGAAAAGCTTAAAGGGCAGATTTGATAACATAATATTAACAAAATAACAAGAGGTATGATAAAATACCTTATTCAGATTATTCATTTTTTGTGAGATTTATTTTTATGATTATTATATTTAAACAATATATGGTAAATTATGAAAACCACTTTTAATCACACAACTTTTTATTTTATAATTAAAACAGTTTTTATTTTATTTATTCAAGAATTATTATTTAACGTTTCGGCTCAAAAAAGCCATTTTCAAAACTTTTTTCTTTCAAGAACAAAACATTAGTCATAAAAACATTATTTCTAACAATTTTAATTATATATGTGAATAGTATACTACTCAAAGGTAGTTAGTTTAATTAAATATAAAATTTTTTATTGTTTTTCTTTTTTCTCCATAAATAGTCTTTATTTTCTCCTCATTTTATCAAAATATCACTTAATATGCAGTTTAATAAATCATTTATGATGGTATAATTTAAAACAAACTTCTATAACATTTTTTTCTTTCTAAACAATATTTTATTAAAGATCTTTATTTTACAAAAAGTATTTTGTCATATCACAGGAAAATGCAGGTCAAGAAAACAGACATAAAAAAAAATATGTAACTTATTTTCTCTTAATATATTAAGAGAAATGAATGAAGATATTTTAATAATAAAAGAATTAAATTAAATGAAATACTGATCGTAGTTCAGATAATCAACTACAGGTAGCAGCACCATCCAGACTTAGTGTTAATTGGAGCGACGGCAGAAAGCAAAACCTAATTCTAGCTGGAAAATTTTATTTTAGTATTAGGATAGTGGGAGGTCAAAGGAGCTCAACTAGTAGGTCAGTTCAAGTGCACGTGTACTTGTAGTTCTAGCAACTGCCACAAGACGGCAACACTTCTCGACAAGCTATGAGCTCTACTAGTTAAGCTCCTGTGACCTCCCACTATCCTAATACAAATTTTCATTTTTCGGTGCAACTCTACTCCACAATCAGCTTGATTATTAATATAGTTCCGCACAATCTCCAATAGATAGCAGCACAATCAGCACTAAAGTCTTATTTTTGGATAAAAACGGCTCTGTTTTTATAAAATAAATTAAAATAATGCTAAAGTGATCTATTTATGCTAGATTTTCTTCAAATTAATTTAAAAAATACATAAATATCAGAGTTATTGACACAAAGTGGTTGTTTTGATTTTAAAAATCCTATATTTCCATAAAATTAATTAAAATAAAGCTAAAATGACTTTTGCTAGATTTTTTTTCCTTTAATTTAATAAAACATGATATATTTTAACTTTATTCAATTTTATGCATGAACTGAGATGAAAAAAAATTAATTTAGTGAGGTTCTTAAATTGAAATGTTTAGAACTGACTGTATTATTTACGGGGACCAGCATAAGTTTTTATATAACTGATTAAAAATATGAAAAAAAAACAAAAACAATGCTTCCCAATATATTTTTAAAATTTAAATGTATAAGTAAATTTCAATATCATATGAAGAGAACTTGGAGATTGCGATCGCTATAGTTGTAAATTTTGAATACTGGTTCTATATCTATTCTTGCTTTTTTGATTCTAACCGCCAACAAAAGTAATACAAAAAATGAGAGAATAATTAGAAAAATAAGCTGTACCTAATATTGTTTAGAGAATATTAAAAAAATTACGGATTTAAAGCCAAAATGAAGAGAAAAAACGTTTTATAAGCTTCAATAAAAACAAAAAAAATTTGCTTTAGACAAATATTAGAAAAATTATGTAGATAATAGGAAATATAATGTATAATGTATATAGATGGTAAATAAAATAAGAAAAAGCACCTTAAATGAACAATCTTCCTGTTACAGCGAAAGATTGTACTCTTATACAACGAATTTTGGTTTTGTTGATATAGAGAGATGGAAATTTTAAATAAACTTATATCTTAAAGGAACTTTAAAATGGGTATTTTACTAAAATAATGATCCTAACCACAAACCTCTCTTTACATGGGAATGACAGCTATGCATAGATGAATAAAATCGTAATCAACAATTATAATTATGATTACAGGAATTATGATCAGGTTTCCGCTTATAATTGTAATCAGGATTGGAATTGGAATATTTAAAGTTGATTCCGATTTTACGTATCTCTGCTGCTATGTAATTGCCTAAAGATAGTCGAAACACCCCTCCAGAATCCAGATTTAAATCTTATCAAACATTCATGGACTCGTATCTATTTAATTAATCAAAATATAAGTCTGTTAAAAGATCTCAATACTAAATTGTTGAAAGAATGGGAGGAAATACCCTCTTATTTAATTTTGAAATTGATAAAACCAATGACACTCGATAAAAAAGAACTGCATTCAAAATATAAAGTTAAAAATTTTGGCTAATATTATGTATAAAAACTTTTGTTGCATAAAAATTGTTATATTTTAAATGTATTAATAGTGAAGCAAATTTTGTTGAGAATATTAATAAGATGGGTATTGAAGCTTATTTATAAGTTTAAGTTTAAGAGCATATAACCCAACCCCCTCAGGCCTGTATCTATCTGTTATGCAAAGGTTATTAAGAATAGTTAAGATTCATGGCCAAAACTAGGGAGGGACAAAGGGAGATCAATATGCCTAAACTATGTACACCCATGTTATTGTAGTGTATTAGTATGTGGGGATATAAAATGAATAAATAAATAGGTATTTGAGAAAATACACATTCAGCTTTAGTAGATATTTGAGGAACTTTTGAAAAAATCAATGCTTTTTTGTTTGTTATTAAATACACGATTTTTGAAAATACAATAACATCAAATAACCAATAGACTATTACACTTTAAGGACTACTAAATTCAAGAATAGAAAAAAGATTAAATGTAGATAAAGAAATAGAAAAAACGTATAACTTAGCAATAACTATGTAAAGGTCAACAGGATATGTTTAAGGTAAACAGGAAAATGAAAAGAAAAACAAATAGGAGTATTTATCAGGAAAATCATAAAAAAATAAAAAACACTCAGAATACATTGATATATTATATATATTTATTAAATATATTTATTCCCTTTGCTTACTATTGAGGCAGATTAATTAAAAATGAATTTAATTTAGTTTATAAATTAGGAGCTGAAGCTGCTAGCTGACTAGTGCCTATATAGTCACATTTACAAAAATTACAATTTACATACACATATATAATACACTGGTTGTAATCTTTAATCAATTATAAATAGCTAAATTGTAACAACTGCTTCTTATTTTACTTAGCAAAATTTTTCAGCATAAAATAATTTTATTTGACTGGATCGTTTTTTTTTCTCTTTCTCTCTCGCTTTTTTCTTTTTATTGTAACTATCATAAATGAATTAAGAAATCACATACACAGTTCTGTCGACAACTGAAATATTTTTTAAAAGTCTCATTACTTATTAATAGTTAGTTTACATGGGTACGAGATGCAGGAACATTAGTAACAGTTAGTTTGAAAAGTAAATTGTTTTAAATAACCATCAATGGCATGAGAAAACAATAAAACCAACTCCATTGTAAAATCATATCGAAAATATTATTTTAAAAAGTTTGAAAAAGCCTCGAGTGATTGAAGTCGATAATATAGTGATAAATTAACTAAGATTTTGGTATTAAAAAAAAGACAATTTTGAACATAATAATAGAACTAGGCTATTAAATAGACAATTAAATTAGCTTTGGTAGTTAGATAATTTACGATTTAGCTAAAAATTATAAAATTCATGACAAATATGCTCTTAAATGCTATGCTGTGACCTCGACGCACAATTAAACGTCACTATCTTTGGTATATTATTTACAAGTGATATTGTACAAGTTGATATACCAATGAGCTCACAGTGGCTATATACAATGAGAAATGTTTCTAAAACATACAATAATAATAAATTAGGAACCAAGTTCATAATAATTATATAATTTACTATTACAATTTAATAATATATGTCACGCACTGACATAATACTTATTCATAGTACTATAATACAATACAAATAGTAGTCTATAGAGTTATATATGTATATATATATATATTAAATTATATATATACATATAGCTTCTTAATAGACAAAATAACAGGTAAATGAGAGGGATCTTAGATTATAAACAAAACTGAGGCGTTCATTGTTTAATATTAGAAAATATCTACAAAGATTAATGTACAAAAAGAGGATGAATGCACTAGAGTCTTGTAGGGCTGCCGAGTGGGAGGGGTCGCAGTTCTACCACTTGCGTCTTTAAAATCAATCCAACAAGAACATCGTGGAATGTTATAACTCAAGGCCAACACTTATTCTTCTATTCTTTAGTCCATAAATATATAAAAAACATTTTTGGGACATGGTAGGGTTTTATAAAATACACAAGAGGTCGATGTGATCTCTATTCACGCCCATGCATGCTCCTACGGCGGGTCAGTGTTGTACACTGCTAATCTTATGTTGTCTCCTGTTCCCCTTTCCTAAAAAAACAAAAATATTAAATAATTAACATTAATTATGATCAAATATTAAATAAATTTAAGGATAAAAAAATATATATAAAAATAATAAATGTCTAAATGAAGCTTTTAGATAAAAACTAGTCGAAAATCATCCTAACCATATTTTGATTTTGCTTGTCCACTCATGAAATAAAATATATATATAGATATTTTCATGGTTAGAAAATATGCGTAAACTTTTTTGGGGGTAGGATAGCTGAACGGACTAACGTGTGTGCACAGCACCGCCTAGCCATCCGATACATGAGATAACTAGACAAAAATAGGTCACGAGTTCCAAGTGCCAAGGGAGTCTTTAAAATCCTTGTCCTCAACCCTTGGCCCAGGAAAAGCCCGTATAGCCTTTAAGACGAGGAAGGAGAGAACAAAATAAATAAAAAATAAAAAAAATAAAAGTTAGAGGCTAAAAGCTATATAATTAAACAAATTACAGTCAAACTTTGATTAACCATCATTCGCATTTAACCATCAACACAACAGAACCCTAAAAAAAGGTCCAGTTCTTAATTCATAATAAGAGTATATCAATAGAAAATATGAATAGAAAAGTGAAAAAATAATTATGTAATGTCCAGAAACACAAAGAATATTTAACTAGTTTATCCACCATACTTGATTTGAGAAATTTAAGAAAGTATAATCCATTTATAAAAAAGAAACATACATAACTAATTACATTCATACCTAGGCTCAAAACCTCAGAATTAATGTTCAATAGGAATCTAACTCAAAAGAGATAACAGAAAATGGCCAATCAATTTTAAGCTAAATAAGTTTACAACCATAAATTATAACTTATAGATATCCAGGGTCATTTTTTATTAAGTATAGCTAGTTACTTTTTTGTCACTTATTTAGAACTGTAGGTTTGTCAAATACACATTATTTAATAAATTATTGTGGTTGTACTACTGAAGTTATAAGCTGAATTGTAAGCATATGGTTTTATTGAGTACAAAATTAAAAAAAAAATGAACTTCTTAAAATAAAATAACATTCTTTCATCACGAATGAAAGGTATAGCATCAAAATGATGATGAAAGAAGACATATTACACAGAAAAAGGAAATGTTTCCGAGGACATCACAGGAAATTCTTCCCTTCAAAAATTGATAAAGCTATGTGGGTGTGTAATCTAAGAAGTTGTCAGCAATATAACAAGTCTGAGGTTACATTTCTGTAAATTATCTATCGAAAAAGTATTATAATTTTTTATGCCTGGTATAAAAACTACACCACTACCAAATTTAATAAAGACAAGCTAAGCATGTCTGGCAGTACAACTGACTGGAAAAATTATGTGAGAAAATTATACGCCTCATACATTTTTTATAGTCCTATGTTAACTGGCAGAGAAGGTCTGAAATAGACGAAAGATTTATTCTAGACAAAAACACTCTGTTGGAAGGGTGCATCCTATGAGTGGCTTTTTGGTAATGTGTGTAGAGAAAAGTGTTAAGTTTTCTTGTACACTGTTATAAATAGAACTGCACAAACTTTAACCGAGTGTATTAAAGCTTCTATTCGTCTATGAAACATGAAAAAATGTATACTCGAATTGCAGAAAGCCATATCTTGGCCATATCTTCTTGTTAGTATAACCAACAAAAATTTTAGAATAAAATTTACTTTTCTTTTAAAAAACAAAACAAATCAACTAATTTACCAGAGCAACGCAGAATATATGGATTGATTAAGCTAGATAAAAGTGGTAAGCCATATAATAAGCCTTAGGAATATTAAACATAGGTTGCTTATTGAATACGGTGATCATTTATTATTGATTTCAAAGGAAGGTGAGATTGAAAGCTTTGTTTGTTTGTTTTGGGTTGAACATCCTAATTTTTACCAATAAGGAAGTATGGCTTATCATGTTACCAACATAATATTCTGGCCAGAGTGATAAGGTGGAGATTCATTTCATAGGCCTATCACAAAGTAAATTTCAATTTACAGCAACTTGAGAATGTTAAAGCATGTAACACTTTAATACGATCTATTTTCTATCATATAGATCTGTCACTATGGTCTCAATTAAAAAAAAAATTGGAATTGTTTAAACAATTTTCATTAAAATGAGAGTTTTACTTTTGTGATCGAATCACAATGGAATTTTCGGACATATTTATTAATAATGAAAATAATATACTGAGAATTATGTAATGCATTTTGAATTTGAATTTGAACTATCCTTAACATTTTATGATAAACATGTTAAATGTAATTAGTTCATAAAATCTGTAGATCTATCAAACACATTAATATAAGTTATTTAATTTGTTGAATATTATTTTCTTCAATTTTTTCAATGAATTCGGATCCCACATTCTTAATTAAAAGGCATTTAGAATTGAAGGTCTGTAAATAAAAGGTAATTTCAAATATAATTATAGTCATTTCAAATAAAACTATTGTAAATCCAATTTCATTGACTTTGATTCTATTATTGTATATACATTATTGTGGCCATATTTTCAAAGAATAAAGCATCATAAATAAGGTAAGGGACGATAACGACTACAATACTACAAAAATAAGGGCTTATCACTATCCATAACAGGCAACAAAATATTCGAACCTTCTTTATGTTGCCCTTTAAACGTTTATTAATATTATAGTTTATTTCTGATGTGTAGAATTAGAGTAAGGTTCATAAGTACAGGCAAATTTTCTAAAGATTTTGCATTGTTTTTAGAAGCCCATTTGTTTTAAATTTTACCATTAGTGAAAATGATAAGCTTATCAAAATGATTGATGATCTTTTCTTATATTATATTTTGGAATTGAAAGCTTTGGAAAGAAGAAAGCAGAAGAAATTACTGTATTTACTTAAACAAGAGATTAATGTTGATAAACTGTAATATATATATATATATATATATATATAAAATTAAAGAAAAACATAAATAACTACCGTGGAGACATGGTGGACTGCATACGGAATATGCCCTTCTCTTGGTGCAACACCTCGTTTCTCAAGGTCCTCCCTCATATCACCTGACCTAAAGAAAAAAAAAAAATTAATGCAATGCTTAATGGAACGTATAATATATTGTAGTATGTGCAATTTCAAGGAAATAAAACAGAACAAAGTTTTTGTTTTGATTTTCAAAGAAAATATGACTTGAAATATTCAATAAAGAAAAGTAGAATCAATTATTTTCAAATTTCTAAATAGAAAAGACAGGAAAGGGAAAAAGGAATTTTTTTTTTTTAAGCTCAGTTTTTCTTCCTCTACTTTACTTGTAGAAGGAGAACTGAAAATATAAAAGGGGATAATAAATAAGAGGAAGGTTAAAGGAAAGGAGGTATAAATAAAAATTTAAATAAATTCTGATTATGATAAATTATTTTCCATAGATATGTAATCCTTTTTCAGTTAATGATGTTTTTAAATCAGGAATCACCGATAAAATTATTTCTTCACATTTTTATGAGATTTTTTTTTTAAATGAACAAAATACTGTTTTAAATTAATGTGGGATTTCATTAATATAATGTTACATTACAGTATTTACAATATAAATTTTTTTTTTTTAATTTTCACTATAGAAATAACGAAATTGAGTAACAAAACTCATTATCATTAACAAAAAGAATGAAGAATGAGATTATAATCTTGGAAAAATTCAAAAGTTATTTAACAACATTTAACTCAACATTTTTCATATGAGTAACATTTCCATTTTCAGTTTAATACATCACAAACTGTTAAAACAAATATAATACTTACGCTGTAAGGTTCTGTTTGTTTTTTCGCTGAACACGGACATAAACAAACATGCATATGACGACAACAAGGAAGACAGCAACAGTGGCACCTGAAGCAATACTAGCTGTCTCCAGCATTACCCGCCGTCGAGAGGCTGTCAACAAAATAATACATTGCTTAAAATTATGTAACTTAAGAATGTAAAGATTAAACCTAACATATAAATATCATATACAATATTCATTTCATTTTGAAATAACTATTTTTGTAATGGTAGAGTCCAACAAATAATTGTCATTATTAAATGTTTCAAAGAATATAAATAAATAAAGATAAATTTAATTCTAATATTGGCAACACTGATTTAGGATACAATTCAATAAGTAAGTAAAACAGTGAAATTTAAGGCATTTATTAAACCATATGAAATTAATAATATGAATGCTTATTTAATCCAGATAAATAAATCTGAAATTCAAAGGGTGTTTAAAAAATGTTGTTGAAACATCAGATAATGTAAAACTTAGGTGATATTTTTTTAATACCTATAATATATTAAGAATATAATAATACATATTAATTTATGATGACTGATTTATTCATTATAATTAAAAATAAAATAGTACACTTACACAAATACGTTCCGTCTAAATCTTTGAATTCGCACCTCTCTCCCATAAAACCGTCTGCACATCTGAAAAAGAAAATATTAATAAAAACTATTTGTAATGTAATCGAGAGTTCATAAGCATACATACTGTATTTAATAAACACTTAAGGAAATATAAATATGAGTACTTAAGAATTAAGTCCTGTTTTTCTTTTTTAATGAGAGGTTGTTTTTGAAGCTAAATCCATTTGTTAGGTTATAATACTATTCTGTCTTTATAATGCATTAAAATAATCTCTACCATTCCATAAAGTCATATTTCTTATAGGTTTTCAAATAAACACACCATATTGGGTATGTTTCAAATAATATTGAAATGAATTAATACCTTTAAAGAAATAAGAGTTTAAACACTCAATAAAATAAATGTGCACTATAATTTTAAAAACAAAACAGACTACCAAAATCAAGTAAACCTTTTTGTAGAATTGACTGATGAGCATTAGAACAAAATGCAATGAGAAAGGAAGTCAATAACTAGTAATGACAGTTCATTTTTAATGACATTTTTATATTTCATGAGCCATATATCTTCATTTATTGCAAAATAAATGTCACTAGGTATATTCCTGATACAGCTGAATTTGTAAGATTTTTTTTTGTGAATTGTAACCTTATTTATCTCTTGAAAACCACAGTAAGTGCACAATAATGACACAAATTCTTTTAAATAGCAAATACATTTACAACTACTTAATTTTCTGATAAGCGGAACATGTTTATCATTCATCTCAAATAATATGGATAGCTACCAATATGGTAGAATATAATTAACAAATATTTTATTTCGGCGCAGAGTAAAATTACCCAATGATGGATGAAAACTTCAGACATTTTCCTAAAATAATGTAGAGCAAATAACGCTATTATTAACAAGCAGTGATTCCACCATATATATATTTTTTAATTTCCCTTAGAACGGTCAGATTTTCCTCTCAGAATAGACTTAAAAATCCCTTCTGCGAAAATAGCATGTAACTATTCGTAATGTCTATTCGTATGTCTATTTTACTTATATTCTTTAAAAAAATAGATTAAACTGCGATTCGATTAGACTTTAATTAATAACATTGTTTTCATTTCCAAGCTTGCAATTTCCCAAAAAGGAGAACTTTTTCACTTTTTTTTCTACACGAAAGTAGAAACCCAGAACCAGAATCAAGTGAGAGTTTTTTTTTGTAGAATTGGCTGATGAACGTTAGAATATAATGCAATGAAAAGCAATGGGAATAGCTAGTAATTAACAGTTTGTTTTAAACGGCGTTTTTATATTATATCTGATGAGACATAGATTTACCACTCATCTCAAATAGTAAAGTGGGCACAATTATATAATTTGTATATATATATATATATATATATATATATATATATATATATATATTATATTTATAGTATATATTTAACAAAAAATTGTTTTAGCTCAAAGTAAAATTATGGGATGATGGCGAAAAACTTCTGTCATTTTCCTAAAATTATGAGGAGCAAATTTACACTGTTATCAAACGAGTCAAGTGTGTAAATGAAGACAGGGGAGCTATCTATTGGCAAACTAGGAGATGAAACGGCTTTCATGAAGAGGTGAAACGGCAAATATAGGGGCTGGTTCAGGGACCTTCTCTCTTATCTGGTCCCCGAAAAAAAAACACACTCACACGAAAACACACATACATGAATAATGACGTCAACCAGAGAGACGTAAAAGTTTTATGTTCCGAGTGGCGCGGCAGCAGAGTGGAGATCTACACCATCAATTCAGCCAATTGCCTGGTTACACTTATCACCCCCACCGCAATCAGGGGCGTATAACGTTATATAATGCAATATAGATAATGCTGTATATCGTGTAAGTGACTATGATCAAGTCGAATTACCTTCTTCAAACGAATTCTAGCTATTGAGTTCTCAATGTCATGAAATTAAGTAACTACTTGTATGAAGAAGAAACGTGCCTCATCAAAATGTAAATACAAATATGGACCTATATTCCATTCCATAACGGTAAGAATCCCATTCATACCCTAAAAAACAATTTGAGTTGACAATTTGAGAGGAGGAGTTATAATACGAGATAACTGCCTGAAAAATCCTGTTTAAAAATATTTTACTGAGGAAATGAATTAAAATTACCAAGTTCGTCTACATAACTAAAATAAACAACAACTACCAACCAAAATTTATACTATACTTAATTTCGATTCCGTGCACAACAAAATGAAAATAAAAAATATTCTAAGTAAGTCAAGACGAACAATTTTTGGGCTAATTATTCGATTTTTGTTAAGGCTATATTATTGCAATAGTTGTCAAGATAGAAACAGCTGTAATGAGCCACCGAAGAAATCTACAAATGCTCACACACACACACTTGTATCCTCCTAGCGAAAAACAAACCCTAAGAGACGCCGGGAAGACTTGATAATACCCTAGACAAATTAATTTGATTAGATCTTTATAGCTTCGATAAAAATAACTTTCCATCGACCCGAACTAAGCGTCCTTGCATCAAGGGCAACAACGCAAATCAACCAAACACAATCTCAGCCGTAATTAGCTCAACTTCGTTTTTTTTTATAGCAGAAATAAGTCAACAACAAGCTATTAATTTTTCTAGATGTTTATTAAAATATAGATTTTTATCTAAATGTCCACATATAATTGAAGTTGTTACATTAAGGCATAATATATATGTAACAAAAATAGGAGTTTTCAATACTATATATAATAATAATATCTATAAAAAGTCTATAGCGAATCATTATATCCCTTATGTTTAAATTAACTCAATTAAAAAAACACAGATCTTATAAAAATGTATTAAAAGTTTGTAAAACAGGAAGAAAATCAATACGTGGACCGACTCCATATACATCTTTCAAACCCACAACCAACCTATAGCCCACTATCAACCAATCAACGCAATATCAGCAAGAACAAGATAATAACTCAATACACTAGTCCGTGGTACAGACCCCTTTTTATCAAATTATTAACATCCGGCTGAAACTTCATAAATAGCTTCATCTCATAACCTACAAATATTTTATTTACGAAAATACTTGGAATCGAGACGTTTTTAAACTGGAGGTAGGAATACTAAAAACTTGTAAATACCCATTTGTTTTCTGCTTGATTCGTAAGATGATTTGATCACATAATCGATAAAAAAAGGTGGCCTGCAAAAATATTGGGCTATGTAATCTCGTTATTTTGACAATTTGGGGGTGTAAGTCACGCTAAACGACTCAATATTTTTCAAGGCCACTTTTTCCCTCAAATTTGTGCTCAAGTTATCTTGCGATTCAAGTGGAAAGGAAATGGGTATTTACGAGTTTTAGTACCTAATTAAATAGACCAAGTTTGCCGACCTCCAGATTGAAAACGCCCCAATTCCAAGGATTTTCATAAATAAAATATCTGTATATTATGATGAGATAAAGCTATTTACGAAGTTGCAGTTTCAGCAGAGCTATCCATTAAATATGCAAAAATTGAGATGGAAGTGTTTTCTTGAATTATAGAAATATTTACTTTGGTTTGAGTAAAATATATTTATTTAAAATCTTCCGAAACTCCAAACGTCATTTAATTCTGACGAGTTTACACAAAACAAGTAGCAATGTGGAACGATTTCCGTCTGTTAAATGCTTCCCAATTAAAGTAATTTTAAAAGAGTTTGAAGAAAATTAAATATTTAAACTCCATCTTAAATATCTACTTCAAAAAATGCTACTATGATCAGAACAAATAACTCGAATGATCTGAATTTAAATCATCGTCAAATATCGAAGATGTTTGGCAAATGAGTTGTTTTCCTTCAAATCTAAACTGACAAAAGCGTTTAATATATACAACTCCAATTCGATCCTATTGTGTATTAATAATCAAAGTAAACAAATTAATTAAATCTTCATATTTATTTAATTTTTAAAAACAACTATTCGCTTCAATTTTGAGTTCCTCAATCATTTCTAGAGGTTTGTTTGTTGTCAATTATTGTACTAGCAAGTTGACTTTGTTTCTGACTAACTCTACAACTATTCCAAGATCGTAAAACTGGCCCTCAATCTTCTCCAGACAGGACAACAATGATCATGTGTACGTGAAAGAGAATACCTTTAGATGAAACGATCGGACCACTCCGGAGGCGTGCGTTTCTGGTTGGCGATCTACAGCGAGTTCGGGGAAACCTTAACAACCGCACTGACGAAGAGCCGGTAACTTGACAGTAATCCGGGCACCTTGTGGGAAGGCACGTCCCACCCCCGTAAGGAGAAAGGTCCCATTCACACCTCATCTGTGAGAAAAAAAATCTAGCGGGGAGACATCGGGCGGGAGGGCGAACTGGTGGGAAACGGTCACAATGGGAAGGTTGTAGCTATTCCGAATGAAGTAGTAAAGAAGAAGAAATAACAACGGGACAAGGTACATGAGCCAACAAGCGTACTTTCAATACGACACCCAGCGCGTTGAGAAACTAGGTACTCTTCTCCCCTCTCACCATTAATCATGAATTAAGCTAGGAAAATAAATTTAAGTTATTTTCTTAGAGTGCTACCATTGGGTAGTTACTCAGCAAGTGTATTCATGTCATTATATCTATTATGTCCAAATTTACTTGATGTATTTATGTAAAACAGTTGTAAATGTCATAAAGAAATAAAAAAAATAAAAAGTTATTTTCAGGATAAAATTAAAGGGGCTCGATAAATAAAAATTAAAAAAAAAAAAGAAAATTGATAATAAATTATGCGAAGGAGTTGATCGGGGGTGCGGTAAAATAAATACTAAATTATAGAAATAGTATTATTTAATTAGTATGCCGACGTTTCGACCCACCTTGCAGGTCTTCATCAGGGCTACAAAAGATACAAAATATAAAAGGTAAATGGTGAAAATAAAATAAATGAATCATAAGTAGATATTAAATAAGAAAAATTTGTCTGATAAAGAAATAATAAGAACATATCAGAGAAAGAGTGGTAACTATATATGCTATATTTATACAAAAATAAAAATACAAATACCATATCTATACAAATATAGATATAACTATATCTACTACATTGTCACCCACTATATCTGTGATATCATCTTATTATTTCTTTATCAGACAACTCTTTCTTATTTAATATCTAATTATGATTCATTTATTTTATTTTCACCATTTACCTTTTATATTTTATTTCTTTTGTAGTCCTAATGAAGACCTGCATGGTGGGTCAAAAGGTCGGCCTGCTAATTAAATAATACTATTTCTATAATTTAGTATTTATTTTACCGCACCCTCCGATCAACTCCTCATATTATATCACGGTCAACCATCTCTACATCAAGATAATAAATTAAAAACTAAAAATACAAAATAAGCCAATAGTCCGTGATACACACTCTTTTTTATCAAATTATTAACCTAATACTATTTTATTTACTCATTATTATTATTATGTTATTATATTCAGAATTTGGGGTGTTCTCAATCTGGAGATCGTCAAACTTTGACTACTTAATTAGGTACTAAAAACTTGTAAATAACCATTTGCTTTTCACTTGAATCCTAAGATCATTTGAGTACACAATCGAGAAAAAAATGTTGCTTTCAAAAATATTGGGCCGTTTGGCGTGAACTACAATCGCCAAAATGTCAAAATAACGAAGTTATATAGGTCAAACGGCCCAATATTTTGGTAGGCCACCTTTTTTCTCTATTTTGTGAGCAAATCATCTTACGATCCAAGTGGAAAAAAAATGGATATTTACTCAAAACTTTTTTTTTTTTTCGTTTGTACCTGTTTACTTCTATTGTCTACATAAAAATATACTGAAATATAAAAACTAGAGGTACTCACTCGCAGTAGGGTATCCAGCTCTCGCCGATCTTTGCGGTGAAGCAGGTTGCGCCGTTGAGGCAGTAGTATGCCGCGTGGTCTGGCGGGCAGGCGTAAGTGTGGAATGTGACGTTGGGCCGCGAGGTGGATGGGACCGGCGGTGGCCGCGGCTTCGGCGTCGACCTGCTCGAGCATCCCTCTGCAAAGGAAACACAAAGGATAGAGTACGCTAGAAGGATAGGGTTAAGAACAACCTGAAAGATGGAGTGAGAAGGAGGAAGAAGGAAGGAGGTGGAAGAAGGAAAAGAAGAGTACGAAGAGGAACTGACATTACAAAATAATAACAATGACTTTCAAGAATCACCATAATGGATGGAAAATCTGGATAAATTTAAAGGACTACAGTGGAAGACTTAGGTATACGATGAATAACTGATCGTAGGCATAAAAAAATTAAATAGATGAACGCAACATTAGTTGAGGATTGTACAGTACATTATATATGGGATTTGCATTTAATGCGTCAGAAAGAAATCGTCATATTATGAGCAGATTGCGATAAAACAAAAGAAAACGTACAATGGAGAGTTACCGTTAGTATAATTGTTCAGGACAGTAAAATAGCTAAAGATTAAAGGCACACAAAAGCGTGAGGGAGATACGGTAGCTAGAACAGAAAGCCAGTAAAAGGAGTGGAAGGAATAGATATGGATGATGAAGGATGTTAAAGTAGCATATAAAATCAATACCAAAGAAGTACTAATATCAAATAGTAAAAGATATCACATACAATAATCGGAAAATTTAAATAAAGCAATTCAAGTTGGACGGATAATGGGTGGATTCGTGAATCCACGATCAAGAAGATTGAGGGTGTAAAACTGCTTTGCTTGTGTTACAACTCTCTTTGTCGCACAGCGCAGAAAAAAAGCAAATACAAAAATTATGGCCTCCACCATATTTTATAATCTGACCAACTATAATGGTATGCTGTGAGATTTAATATTGTTTCAAAATTAATAGGTTAAACATTGATGAAAAAAAATATATATCAAACTACATTTTAAACCTACTTGTTCTTAACTGATAGGTTAATAATGTCATTAATATAATGATTGAATAATTACTGATTCGCATTCTCGACCAGGTCAACCATGAATGTTATTTGGTTGTCTAATTATAAGGACAGGAGAGGTTGGTGAGTAGGCCCAGCGATTCTAAAAGTAGCCTAGTCTAGGTCCCTTCACTACATCCCTATCTCTTCTAACCAACACGCTATCAACCCGGCTATCAAGCATAACTAACATTAATTTTTCAATTGCTAACTTCGAACTACATCATGGCTTCAAGATAAAACATATGATCATACAGACTCAACTATCCGCTAACTATAACCTCATCAATGGCGAAAAACCTAAATTTTACTAAATACTAAAATTCTTTTCGTCAAATACTACAAATCAGAAATTTGTGAAATAATAACCTAGTATACTGTTAAATTTTTAAATAAATTTTCCAATAATTTCTCCATCTATACACAAAGCTTTAAAATTGTATAAAGGGTGTAATGTTTTGGAAACATTTAATTATTTTATTATTAGTACGTGATTTTAAACCTAGGAGCATTCACCGAGCCATTAAATGAAAAATTAAACATAAAAGATGTATGTTTATGTTTATGTTTAAACATAAAAGATGTATGTACCTATATAACTTCGTTCATTCTCCCTTCGACACTTAAGAAAAGCCCTGATGAAGGCCTGAACTTCAGGTCGAAACGTCGGCATATGTAAAAATAAATATTATAATTTATTTTTGTCTTCCTTTTTGACTGAACACCCCAACTATTCTTCTCTTCATAAAAGATGTAAATTGAAATTATCAATTTACATGCTCTTACATCATTAACGATTTCGAGAATTCATTGACGTTTTTATATTTTTATGTTATTTGGAAGAAGAAAAAATCTGCACCACAACCCATGAAGAGTCTTGGGTTCAAAGGTATTGTTTTAAGGCCAACGGCTTCGCAGGGAAGTGATCGGGTCAGGATCACGCTCAACCACAGATTTCCCTCCTTAATTAAGATTATTCATTTTATAGAGGCTAGATGTGCCCCTAGGAGGATCTTCCAAACCCAGGATCGATCATAGAGGTTAAGAAGTCAGTGCTTACCCACTGAGATAATCCGCTCCCTACCATTTGGAAACAAATCAAAAAATGTATATATTTAGGGTGGTTCAGTTTATGAAAATATATAAAAAATTTAATATTATCGATGTGTGTAAAAATTGCCAACATTAAAAAAAAAAAAAAAACCAACAGAATATCAATAAACAGGCCTACAATGATCTCCAATCGCCTGTTTCAACCCATTAATGTCAGATACTCATTCTTCATTATTTATTATTAAGATTATTATTTAATTTAGTAAAAGGATCCACAAATCCTCCGTCTATATTCGATTAAAATCCTCATATCTATAACTGAAAATTGTGAATTTCATTTTTTTTTAATCTTAAACTGCCTTTTCAATTTATATAATAAAATAAAGAGCAATTACAAAAAAATAATATATCTACAAATTTATAAAGGCAATTTGAAATTTAATCATCATCTGGGAGAATTCTGAACAGTCAAATTTAATCCGAAACATATGTTTTAAAATATGGACACAATAATGTAAAATTCGTAAAAATAACGGAAAGCTATGGAAATTACCAAAAGAAAATTACTCCACAGATGAATTTTATTCTTTTATAATTTTGGAAACAATAAATAAAATTTATAAGTACGGAAAGTTATAATTCAGACTAATTCTCAAAATATAAGATAATAAAAATAATGGATTCGTGTTGATATTGATAAGTAATATAATCATTTTCGTTCAATTTTTAATAATTCGTTAACTTTTTCGGCGCGAGGATTGTGGTTTGGAAGTAGAGGAGCAATTCGATTTTCAACTGATAGTTTTTTTGTAAAAGCAAGGTGTTGAAAGGTATGATATACAGAGTTTGGCGGATCCATTATTTTGGACTCATCATACCATCATCATTTTGGACCTGTACCATCATTTCTATTAAATCAGGTCATTGCTTTATGGATCCGGATGACAGAATTGAGAGAAAAGAAAGCAACAAGATAGATAGATTAGTAAACTGTGTCAGTTAGCAACCCAACACAGTTAAAAGCATTACAATTTTACTATAAATATATTTTCAGATTTTTTTAATTAAAATTTTTTGTATAGGCACATAAGTTTATTTCAACGTTTTTATTCCATATTCCACAGCTTGTTATATGGTATAATTTATTGTATGTACTGTGTGTTTTTACTGCATAAAAATCGAGGCTCTTCTTATCATCGAGTACTTCGGGGGAGGGAAGATTTTCGGGCTGAAACTCCCCTTCACAAAACTAAAATATTACCATGTCTGGTGAAAAAAATATTATAAAATTATCTCTAAAAGTATTATTGTTCGTGTAATTACATTTAATAGAACTTCAAGAATCAGTTAAACATCAATTCATACAGGTAGTTAGTTTCTTTCTCTTTCTTACAAAGTAATTATCGTTATATATACATATATATATAAAGCTTTCAGGCTGAGCTCCCATCCTGGTTTCGCTGGTACCAAGTACCTACCTATGTTCACTTCAATCCTATATTCAATCAGATGACATGGATTTTACAGAAGATATGATGGAAGAGGATAACAATTTGTTGAGGGTGAAATAATAAATATAGCTCGGAGTGATTAGGACTGATAGCATATGGTCTCCGGGTTGGACCGTATGCCACGCCGCGCTCAACTTGAATTTCGACAAAAACTTGCCTCCCTCACCTGCCGCTATTATTGGACACGCTTCCGCAAACAACAACAGAACTGTTACGCCTTTTTATAAATTCATTAGCGCTCTGTTTGCCAGTTTTTTTGTCTTTGTTTGGTTCCTCTGAGAACCTCCTACAGATCGAGGGCGGCGCCGACCGCCCTATAAAAGAGGAAGCGCTGACAAATTGAAAACCTTTTAGTGAGGAGAGACGGGAGGGAGGGCGAGGAGGTAAGACGAGACGCGACAGATGCGTCTTCCCTCCCACCCTCCTCCTACAATTTTCCAAGCTGCAGCCACAAATTGTCTTGAGGCCGCACGTGTTCCGGGCCAATAATAAACGGTTAGGCAGTTTCCAGGCCAATCGGGAACCGGAGATCCACGGTTAGCAGCTGATTTCCTAGGTGTCGTCTTAAAGGGGACTTGAAGTCCCGGGAGATAAAAACTTGTTCAGCATATGTCAAAAATGGAAACATGGGTGTAATAAACAGTTATTCATAGAATTTTGTTTATTATCAATAATGTTGTTAATTCTTCCAAAGGATTTAACTAAACAAAAAAAGGATTCTTATCGGAAGATACCATCAACAGGGAAAAGAGTAATGCACGGTCTAGCACCTGCAAACAATGCAGGAACCGATCCCGATTTGATGTACCTATTATGGTAACATCCTCAACATTACGTTTGTTGTAGCAGTTTGTGCTATACATAAGCAAGACCTTGCTTGATCTGAATTCCTAATAAGAGAAGCCTTCGATCTTTAAAAAACTCATCAGGCTAAAGGTTATAATACCGATCTCGATGAAAAATTAATCAGAGATTTCAAGGATCATACCCCATACTTCTGATTTACAGGTTAGGACTTTAGCCGCATCAAACAGACTGCATAATTAATATAATATTAAAAGTCTATTTAAGTCTTAAGTAAAATCAAGTCAAAGTTAAACGACATTGAAAATCTGGAATATTTCAAGTATATATATTTATTTTTTTCATAATGACCCAATTTTATTCTACATTTTATCCAATCCAAATTATTTTGATTGCATCAACAGATGGATCAAATACTAACTTTATTGATTCTATTTCTATTTTCTTTTACCAAATTAAAGTTTTCTATTAAAGACACCTTTATGAAGAAAATTGTTCTTTCTGTTGAAAACTATATTTACCCTTATTCCATTCAAAACCACCTCTAACTCAATGTATATAATGTATATCTTGAGGATTGGTTTACTTCTGTTAAATGTCGAAAAAATTATCATTGGTATAGCAATCTTAAATATAAAATAAAATTCGTATGATAAATCTGGTTAAGATGTCCGTTACTCCCCTTGCGCTAACACCAAGTTTCACATAAGCTGAGTTCTTAGAAGGAAAAATAAAATAAAATGGCGGTATGGGTGTTGGCATTTATTTTTGAAGTGTATCTCAACCTGTAAGGTAATGTCACATATAATTATGGACCTATATTTATAAACTGACAGATTGCTTTACTTGCTATTACTTGAGACCCAACAGTTGGAATCGGAGATAATAACAATCAACAATAACATTATGACAGTTCCTCACCGAACCGTGGAAGATTTATTTCCCTCAAAAAGAGCATAAGGCAGTTTATCAGAGCAAAAGGTGGATATTTGCCACGTGCTTAATTAGAGGCCACAAAAAATGAGTGAGGCTCCCGTAGCGCTGGAACTGGAGAAGAGGAAAAAACGCTCGAGGCTTCCTCCAGCTCCATAACACCTGGCGAGTCGAGTGGCCAGGCCCAATCATCCACCACTTAGACACTCGGGGCAGAAATAGATTGGCCTTCTTTCAAACATCCCAACAATGTCCGTTGTAAAAGCCAAAAACAATTTCGTAGATTAGTTAAGAAAACAACACGAGAAAAATAAATATGGTTCATTTATATAGGTTGCGGTCAAATCGGGAAGACTTGCCGTTGTATTTGATTGGAATTCTGAATCCAGGAAAAGATGTCTTGTAAAATAGTTTCCCGTTTCGAGAGTTAATATTCAGACACTTGGAACAATAACTTTAAAGTACATATAACGATTGTTCTACAGTAATGCTGGGTTCAGGACCTCAAGAGGAAAGGTACATTTCAAAAACATCAGAAACACAAACAGATTGGCAAATAACACAGAGAAACAAACATGGCAGAGTCACAAGAAGATGATGGATGAAGAATATTCAATTAAACGGCACATTAAATTCAACATCTCTCAAGCAAACACAAATGACAAAGAAATGTGTAAAGACGACTTAAGCAAACCCCCTGTGAGTTATTTCGAAAAACTGACGGCAGATGGATCGGTCACAAATAAGAGGGACAAAAGGGCTAACCTAGAAAAACATCCCATTTAAACATTCGTGTTTTCCGCAGTTTGTGAAATGTGTAAAGGTAACTTAACAATTGAAAGTCAAATTTCTGAATCAAACAAAAAATTTCAAGGCAATAATATCTTCGAGTGCTTAACTGATTAAGGCATTTAAGTGTTTTCGGATGTAAATAAATGAAATACGAGGATCCGTGTTAAAACTTTCATATGATGTACGATGACAAGGATGTTTTTATTTATTTTCATTCTTTTATGACATTTGCAACGGTGCAGTCATAAGCGGTGACATCAAGCAAATTGGAAGTTAAATTAGTTTCTTTGATTATTTTATTTATTTTTTTTTTTTGCCTTCATATATTTATTATTGAGTTATTGACAAAGCAGCAAATCTTTTGGCCACCTTCTTTTTTATCTACGCTGATCAGGTAACAAGGAGGAGAAAATTGATAGAAAAAGTGGATTCAGGTGATTTTGAATTGAGGAGTGAAATGTGCGTATGTAGGATTTTACTGGAGAAATGATAAAGTTAATCGTTATGTATATTGATATTTGCAATAGACCGTAGTGCGAAAAAAAAAAATTTTCGAACAATTCTAGACTGTGAAAATGGATATGAATATTACTTGAATCCGCAATGCATCAAAATAAAACAGAGGACGTCATTAATTTCCAAATCTTCAGCACATCAAAACCGCCAACTCCTACATTCGCGATAATCGCTAGATCCTCGATGACGATAGTTACCCCTCAAGTACCTGGAACCCGGACTACTTTTTTTGCAGCTGATACAGACGGAGATAGCCGGGTGGCCTAGGAGAGTACGGGCTTCCTCGCAGATAGGAGATAGGACAGAACGGGATTGTGTTACGTCGGCACGCGCGCCCGCCCACCGCGCCGCCTTTGATGACCACTCAGCACCTTTTAACGGAAAGTGTACTCCGGAGGATCTTCTGGAGCGGTGGAGGATCCTTTTTCCTGCCGAAGTACAGCGGACTTGTCTTTTGAGGAAGCGTTGTAAAAAAATGTTCGCTGTTGAATTTCTCACTCCAGGCAGGTAATGGGAACACTACCCGTATATCGGAATAACGGATACAAATTTGTATGCTTTGGAAAATACTTCTGCAATCTCACTCGCCAGCAAAATGTATTTTAGAAATAACCAAAAAACAAAGCTTCGAGTCTCTCAAACGCCAGAAAATCACTGGCAGTCAATGATTTCCAAGTCCAGATGTCATCAAGATAGAAAAATATAACATATGAATCTATACCAAGAGTTTTTAACATATAAAGTTTATTTTTTATTTATTTATTATAATATGCATATTCAGTATGGATTGTTCTTGCAATGATGCAACCTCAATGCAATCTAATGTGATCTTATCATTTATGCCAATAAATTTAGATAGATAGATAGATAGATAGATAGAAAGAAAACTTTATTCTGGGACTAAGTCCCTTTAGAATAACAAAATTGCACAAAAGAATATAATACTACTGGCCTAAAAGTTTGAAACAATAAATAAAATAGATAAAATAAAACAAAAAGCAAAGAAAACCTTAGGTGAACAAGCTATATACAATACAGATAAAACTATGTACCGAGCATTTAAAACTATGAACAAAACTATATATAAGGGTTGAACAACATAAACATACACTTTGAGAAATGATGAACGAAAAAAGAGAGTAGGTTCATTTCATAAAAAAAAAACTTTACTAGTATATATATATATTATATATATACAAAAAAAGTTAGTTATAATTGAATAAAAAAATATAGATGTATTGAAATTCCTACGTCGATAGTAGGAAATGCATGCACTATCTCTTACAAAGTATTATCATATGATTATATGATTGCTATACAATACATATATAGTATCAATAGTTAGCTGGTATATTAACAATAATAAATTTATTATTTGTTTAGGAATATTCCAATAATATCTTCAGTTTTTTTGTGTATTTTTTTTTAATGATATAAAAGAATGTATATATCTTAAAAATATTAAATGATTGATCAAACTTAAATCTTTATAATAATAATAATAATAATATAATAATAATAATAATAAGGCTTAGCGAACCCGAAGGTTCGATGCCGACACCACCAATCGCTTGTTACACACCTCCCTCCACCGTTCGACGTCCAAACCCAGTCCCTTCAGATCGGCTTTAATGCAATCTTCCCACCTTCGCTTCGGTCTACCCCTCGGACGCTTACCATTCGGCACAGCAAATATTAACCTTTTAGGAATTCTCTCGTTACTAAGCCCAACAACTTTACAAGCCCATTTGATTCGCCGCGATGAAATTACCTCAATTATATTACCCGGATACAGCTCACGCAATTCGGCGTTGTGTAACCGTCTGAACTCTCCGGTTAACTCATCCTTCTTCGGTCCGAATATTCTACGCAATACTTTATTTTCAAAAACCTTAAGACGCTGCTCATCCCTTAATGTAAGCGGCCAAGTTTCGCATCCATAAAGAACTGTAGGCAAGATAATTGTTTTATAGATTCTAATTTTTAAGTTTCGGGACAAGAGGCGCGAACTAAGTAGTTTTGTCACAGAAAAATAACAAGCATTCCCCGCCTTCAGTCTAACCTTAATCTCTTCTTCAATTTCGTTTTTTCTAGTTATCGTAGAACCTAGATACCTAAATTTATCTACCTGTTCAAACATATTACCATCTATATCGATATCACCAGTAGTATCGCCATTTTTGCAGCTAACCATATATTTTGTTTTATCCACGTTTATTTCGAGTCCTAGTTCTTTACCGGCTTTCATTAACGTTGTCGTATTTAGTTTTATAGTTTCAACGTCTTCGCTTAACAGTACCAGATCATCAGCATAGCCCAGCACGGATGTTGTCCCGCCCAGATCCAACCCTTTCTCGGTCGCATTACCTCCCTAATGGCATGTTCTAATGCCAAATTGAACAGGACAGGCGAAAGAGAATCCCCCTGTTTTAAGCCCGAACGAACCTCAAATTTTTCGGACAAATTATTACCGATTCTAACTTTATTGAGTGTCTCCGTCAAGCACATCCTGACTAGATTTACTAGTTTTTTTGGAATCCCTGCTCGATTAGAATATTATACAGTTTCTGGCGGTCAATAGAATCGTAAGCCTTTTTAAAATCTATATACAGCTGGTGAACAATACCGTTATACTCCAATTTTTTCTCTAATATTTGCCGTAAAGAAAATATTTGATCAATAGTCGAACGATTCCGTCTAAATCCGCATTGGTAGTCTCCGATAATTTCCTCGGCGTATTCCGTGATTCGACTGGTTAAGATTAAGTGAATATTTTATAACATACCGGAAGGAGTGAAATTCCTCGATAGTTATTACAATCCGTCCTCGGACCCTTTTTGTGAATCGGAATAAGAATAGATTCTTTCCATTCTTCAGGTAATTTCTCGTTCACCCAGATCTTTTAACCAACCGATGTATTTTAGAAACTCCAGCTTCCCCGCATGCCTTAATTAGTTCAGTAGGAATATTATCGATTCCCGCTGCTTTATATGATTTTAATTTCCGATAGCTACTTCAACTTCCTCTTTACTTGGTCCTTCTATTAACGGTTCAGCACTCTGGTACTCAGAAGGAGGACACAGATCATAATTTCCCGTATTTAAAATATTGTCAAAGTGGTCCTTAAACTTATTCAATATGTCAACCGGATCGGTCAGAATATTGTTATTATCATCCCTAATTCCAGACGTTACGGGCCCTACATATTTACGTGATCTGTTTATACCTTTGTACATGTCTCTTACGTTATTTTCGATTCTATTAGTTTCTATTTCAATTATTTTATTTTTAAGATACTCCCTTTTTTTATTTTTGAGCAATTTTGTCGTTTCGTTCTTTGAGATTCGGAAGTATTCCAGATTGTCTTCGCTAGGATTATTTAGAGCTTTTAATTTAGCGGCTTTCTTTTTTCGCACATGTTTAAGCAATCTTCATCAAACCACGGTTTGTTATTCTTATTTTCCTTTTTTCCTAGACACGAGTTACCGACCGCTTTAATATTATCCCTGATCTCTACCCATAACTTGTCAATATCCTCGTGGTCCTCGTCAGGAAGCTCTAAAGCTTCAAACCTATTCTTAACATCTAGCTCGAATTGGTTTCTAATTGATGGATTTTTTAATTTTTCCAAATTAAAATTCTCAAAATCGAAACGGTTTTCTTTTCTCTTTTTTATATTAAGTTTTTGTCGAAGTTTCGCGATTACTAATTCATGATCCGACCCACATTCTGCTCCGCGATAAGACCGTACATTAATTATACTGCTTTGCCAGCTGTGTTGTATCAAGACATGATCGATTTGATTTCGTGTTTGCGAATCCGGTGATGTCCAAGTATATTTATGAATATCCTTACGTTTAAACGTCGTACTTTTAATTATCAGGTTTTTCGAGATGGCAAAGTTTATCAGACGGATCCCATTATCATTACTATATTCGTGCAAACTTTCTTTACCAATCGTCGGAATATAAACTTCTTCCCTTCCTACCTTTGCGTTCGCGTCACCTACAATTATTTTCATGTAGTTTCGCGGTAGTTTATCATAAACCCATTCGAGTTTATCGTAAAATTCACTTTTGACTTCATCGTCACTGTCTTCGGTCGGACAATGTATGTTTATTAATGCGATTTTAAACCAACGTCCCTGAAATGTAGCTACCGAAATTCTATCACTAAAGAATTGTACGTCCCTCAAAGCGGATAGTAATCTACTCCTAATTAGAAACCCGGTACCTAAACAATGATTCCCGCTTCCTCCGTACCAAATAGTGTACTTTCCTTCCCTCATCGAGCCCTCCCCTGGCCAGCGAACCTCTTGCAGAGCCACGACATCCAAATTGTACCCATTTACCTCATTCGCGACCGATTTTAGCCCCCCTGCTGTGTTTAAACTCCTTACGTTCCACGTACCAATATTTAAATCCCTATATTTCAACTTGCGCATGAATCCCCTAAAGCAGTCCCCACCCGGAGACCCGAACGGGGGACTAGTTTACCTCCGGATAATGAGCGTTTTACCTTAGGGAGATCCATGACTTTTTGTGGTGTTTGGTGAACTAAAGATATGTGAGTAGGGCGTTCAATCCTACGTCACACCCTCCAGCAAGTCTGGTGGGCCCCTACCTCCAGCAAGTCTGGAGGTCCCCTCCCTCCAGCAAGTCTGGAGGGCCCCTCTCATTGTTGGTCAGCGAGTCCATCGGACTTAGCCGGGAGGAACTTCCAAGGAATTTCCACCGACCATCCCCACATCCGCCACCCGTGGGACGCTCCCCATACGCGGTAATGAGCCCGCGCGAGGAACTTAAATCTTTAATTACAGTAATATTAACGGTAAATACAATTTGTTTCAGTTGAGTCACTAAATTGATTAATGCATTCTTGAAATTAACGGAACATATAAACGGATTGATTGGGTCAGAAACCCAACAACGGATTCACCGGAAGATGAACTAGTAATTTAATGGAAAGAATTGTTTTTTTATACAGTCCAATAATATATTTTTTTAATCATATATAAATTTCAATCAAATATGCAAATCTTGGCGTTAAACCAATAAATATACAAAATTAATTATTTAATTATATAAAAATAAATATAAAAGAAAAACTGTACCACTACAACACATGATGGGTTTTGGGTTTAGTACTTTCTTATGAAGTACTGTTTTAAGTCTGTCGATTCAGAAGATCGCATATCCCTAGTCAGCTTAAGTACTTCAACAATTATCCCTAGTTCTTTGGATGCTATGCCTGCGGATGGTAATATGGAATGAAGTAATTCCACCGGGAGACCTTCAGTAAAGTAGCTCTGTGATTGTCCCTCAATCGTGCCAGGGAGCAAAAAACACACCATCTTAGCTCCCTTAAATGGGGAGGTCGCCCCCCCTCGCCCCGCCTAATCTAAACGAGACGACTTGGACTCACTGTCCTCCCTTCCCCTCCCCACGACGTGGCTATCAGGGAGGGATAAATAGAGGGATGAGCTGAGGACTGATTACAGGTAGGGCAGCGAGGGCGACCTAGGAGGTCCAAAGGATAGACAAATATTTACAGGAGTCCTCTAACTTTAGACCCCCTTTAGACACAAGGCAGGCCCCCATTCCAGTATCCATCAATTGGTAATCCACCGATCCAGTCGGGCAATAGATCATGTAAAATAGGTACCACGTCCTTCGCTGAGATCAGCGCACTTTAATAAGTGCAAATATTGCTATCAATTTGCGGAAATTAATCACAACTGAGATGTTCATTGATAATGGGGTGATTAAGAAATCATATTTAAATTATTCAGCTATTTATTTCGTTATACATTTATGTAAATTTTGTCAGCTGTAGAGTAAGTTGACAATCAGCAAATGATCCGACTACACAGGAAAAGACAGTACTTGAATACCTTCAGTGCTCCAAACACGCCCTGATGATGACCCACATGTTTGGGTTGAAACGTCGGCATCAATAAAAACTTAAATTACTGCGTCCTGAATATCTATCACCTATATGTAGGACAGTCGACTAACTTTCTTCTACTATTTTTTTTTCTTCAGCTTAATCTAAAATATTATTCATTGTGAAAAATCATATGTAAATAAAAAACTAAGACATTAGTTGAGAGAATTTTCCAGGACAGACACATATATTTAAAAAAATATTATTTAATTTGTAACTAATATCAGAAAATCACGAATTAATTTTTCAAGTAATTTTTCCTTACCGAAAACTGTACGTATAACTTAACATTAATTTTTTTTGCTTCAATATTGTTAAATAAGTACTGATACAATAAATAAAAATAATGGTCATGGGTGATTAATATTCAGGACGTAGTCATTATAATTGTTTTTTTTAATTTGTGCCCACGTTTCAACCCAAACACGTGGACCATCATCAGGGCTGAAAATTATAAAATACAATCAGAGATATAATATTATACGACCGTATAATATTAAATGGTAAATAATAAACTATAGTGATTGATGGTACATGAATCTTAACTATTATTACAATACACAATAAAAAAAAAAAAAAAAAAAAGAAATGTTTCTACTTTCGCGTATAAACGTTATTTCACCAGAAAGCCTGCAAAACAACTAATAACACTATTCAATAAAACTTTTCATTAATTTTATTTTTCAATCGATAAATTATTTCAATTTTTATATCGATTAATCAACTCTGCTATCAATATTTATTATTCATAAAATTAATGGTATCGGGAGGAATATTTAAAAAATAGTCTCGATTTTAACAGATTTGAGGGAGAAAAAATGTTCATTAGCAAATTGCTTCGTTAATTGAATTTACTTAACATAAATTATTCGAAAGAAATTAAGATCGTTCTAATAAACTCGAAAAATTGCTTGATGTATTACCTGTTAATTAAACAGGGTTCGCTACCTGTTAATTAAAGCTTAATTTAAAAGAATATTTTTTACATGATATAACCGAACAGTGTCGTAAATTTTTACATATTCTTCAAATAAAACTTTTTTTTTTGTTATATATAAGATAATATATTAAAATATTAAAGAGTGAAATAAAAAAATAATTATATAAGAGTAGTCCAATTTTCAACAATAAAAATAATAGCTCTATATTTACATGTTTATTAAAATTATTATTTTAAATATAATCTCTGGGATGCTTTGAAAACTCTATAACGACACCGACGTTGTGAAGCTTACAAACCCAACACGATCCAGTGTTATATTGCTTGTCGAGTCAATTATGGTGAAGAGTGGTTCATCTCCAACACAGGCCGTATTAATGAGAAAGGGGAGGATATGGTTGTTGACTTCTTTGCATAATTTAACTCTTCATTAAATGGCTGAGGTTAGAGGATACTTGGCGCCAACAACAGGTAAAGCCACTTGTTACAACGTCTTACGAAAATATTAAGTATATTAAAGGAATAAACAATGTATTTAGAAACAATGAAGCAGCGAAGTACCGCTAATCCGGATCCCGAACGTCCGGGCATCCAATTAATCAGAACAGGATTAAAACAAAACTAATTAATTAATTAAGCAAGCGATAAGAAAAAGTACCGACAAACAAGCAACAGGAAGCACAATAAAAAGTAATAATAATAAAATAAATGTTACAACTAAGCTTTGCGGGAATAGTTTTAAGAACATGAGAGTGTGTTTTTTTTTTTTTCAGTGAGTCTGATAATATTATTTATGGTATCAATATAATGTTTTTAATGTAACAATTGTTTCGTGTTTTAAATAAGTCGAGAACTTGGATATGCATATACATTATTTAGTACTAAAAATTAAATCAAGCTGAAAAAAATAATTGCTAGAATATTTAACATTTTAATTCGGGCTTTCTATTTATTTATTTTTGTATGTGTTTTCAATTTTAATAAATCAGCAACATTCTAAAATAACTCAATGTCCTTCTGAAGTTTCAAGTAATACAAACAAAAATTATTTTTCTTTAAAGAGACTATAAAATGTCTTTAAATAATATAAATCTACAATCTATTTTGATATTGTAATAAGTAATAAGTTGTAATTAGTTTATGTTGTAAGTTTGAATGAAAAATTTAATGTTCTTTCCAAATATTGTAGTGTATACCATAAAAAGGCTAAATAAAAATAAAATTGATAAAAAAAAATCCTTTAGTTATAAAATAATAATGTGAACAAAAAAAATTCTTCTTGTAAATTAATTTACATTTTTTTAAATTTCTTCAGTATAAATTAACAACCAATAATATCAACTGAAGATGTATATAACAGAATGAAAAATAAATAAAAATCGAATGCAACAATGCCCAAATTTAAAAAAAAAATCAGGTAATGGTACCATACACTCACTACTTTATATTTTAATAATTTAATTCCTATTTTAGTTTAAATAAAAGCCATTATTTTAGTATATTTTTAAATTAAATGTATACTATCCGGTAGCTTAACTAGCGCAGGACTGATATATTTCCCAAAATAAATTCATCCATAACAAAAAAAAAAAATAAAATAAAAAAAGTATAGCACGCATACATGAACATTCACACAAATATTAAAAGTTCACACGATTTCCTTCTTCTTTTATAGAAGAAAAAAAAACGCATACTAACGACATAACGAACATAGAAAACAATGGAAAGGCGAATGGTGCCTACCATTCTGTTATAATTTCTCTACCATTTTTCATTTTTTTCTTTCTTTTTTTTTAAACAAGATATCCTTGTTCTCGATGAGAAAGTAGTCTAAAAAAACCTTACAATAGTACCGTAACAGAAAGGTGGAAAATGATATGTCAAGGAAACATTAACAAAAAAAAGAAAAAAATGTTCATTTGCATTATTATTGCATACATGCTTAAAAAAAATAATATGACCTTCTTAGTTTGAAACTAGATTTAATTAATTAATAACTAATAATATTATTCCTTAAGGTGAATTTTTCTCGGTAGGCCTCCATTAATATAGTCAGTGGTATAGATCCCTTTTTATCGAATTATTAACATCCGCCTAAAACTTCGTGAATATCTTTATCTCATCGTAACCTACAAATGTTTTACTAACAAAAACTATTAGAATTGGATATTTCAATCTGGAGAGTGGCAAGTTTTGTTTATTTAATTAAGTACTAAAAACTCTTAAATACTAATTAAAAAGATAATTTGATTACAAAATCGAGAAAAAACGAAGCCTACAAAACTATTGCAATTTTCTAACCTCTGTACTGATATCACTAGAGAGCATCGGAAATCAAATGATTAGCGCTGAGTTTAAGAACTATTCCTATTATATCTTACTGCGTCGTTACTATTACGCTGAATCTTCCGTGACCAAGAATTTCTCTCACAACCATCAATTCATAAATATCTAGCAGAGTAGAGAGAACGTTTTTCGACGAGAGTCCAATTCCGTGGATTCCAGTATTGTGATAAAGACACTGATGGACGAAGGACCCCATTCAGCTGGTTGATGATCCTTACCCGGGCCTCCCCGGAGGACACTAAAAAAAGATGGACTGTGGGTATTGCTAATGAGAAGAGCGGTCGGTTCCCACAGGACGACACAAAGAGATTACTCTCCTCCCCCCTCCCTCACCCCTCCCGAAGATAGTGGTTACATCGCCCACCGCGTCCATCCTCCTCTGTCCCCTCCGTCTTTCACTTAGCGCTCCAACGGCCTGATTACAGGGCGCTGTCGATCTTCCAGGATATAGGTAGGGAGGAACTCAGGAAGTGACCCGATACCACGATAACACCCGGAGGTCTACATCTTACGTAATCTACCATCTATCCACAGAACGAGAAAACAACAGAGCATTGAACGATCCTAATTCCATGTTAAATTTATTTACGATAAGGAGTTTTAAAAAAAAAATTTAAAAACCCTGGTTCATCAACGTTACACGGAAGGCTGGCTGAACAAATTTCACTTAGCCTATTTGAGTGGTTTCATATCAAAGAGGGACATCTGCTATTTTCCGAAAGCGAAGAAAAAGTCAATTTTTGTTTAATATATTCAACTCGAACTGTTTCTGATGACTTTATTTAAGAATGTTCAAGTTGAATCATGAAAACAAATCATTATATTTGATTTAAATTCTTCCCCGTGTCTGACATGTTATTATATCTTGTATTTCCAGCATTTGCTGATTGCCAACAAAAAGTTGACATAATTATAGCTAATAATAATTGTAGCAATAGCTAATAATGTTACAGAAAATTGTTGTTTCTCAACATTTAAAAAATGATAGATCTCCGTCTTTGATATTAATTAAGCCACTCATTTGGTGCAATTTGTAGATATGATGAATGATACATCATAAAAATACAAGGACTAATTAGAAATGAATTTTAATAATATTATTAAAATTAATATTTATTATAACCATTAAGATTTGTATTGAGAGCTTTTTTTTTTTAGATATGCTGTATAGGTATGTTTCTTGTTATTAATCAATTACGAGTACTCCGAAGCTAGCTTTCGGTAAAGACATCCTCATTCTTAACTACGATTCCTCAAGTCTACCGCTTCCAATTTTGCCAACCATATTCGTTTTTTTATACTTAAATCATCGATCTCCTTAAATTCTCTCGATATATCAATGCCATCTAGACACAGATCTTCCTCGATAGAATAACAAAATTTGTTTTTGTTTCGATGTCTCATTCGCCATTTGTGTCGATGCCGTTCGTTTTTCGTTCTGTTTGTTGTGTCACCCCTCATTTCTATTCCTATTTATAACACCTGAATAAATAAAGAAACATTTTAAATATAGTACCCAGCAGCACCCATATTTCTGTGGTTACTTCTTTGTAACTTTTACTAGGATAAATCCATTGTAGGAATTAACTCGAGTGAATTAATTAGCTAAAATGGGTTAAAAATCTTATCTATTCACACGGATTGAACAGGAAAACAAAGTGCCTTTTTTTTTTTTGTCGTATCTAGGCCCAACCATTAAAGAGGAGAAATCTAAACAGCTGTTACAAGGCCGAGACGGAAAAGCCTACTTGTATTGCAAGAAGGAAAGGAGGCCGTGAAGCAGATCTTGAAAGCAGTGGCTTGCCAGGAAAAAAACAAAAGAGAATTATGCTAATAAGTGCTTAATTAATTAATAACTAATAGTTATTAATTAATTAATAACTAATAATTCTAATATAGGCCGAAAGTGTGCCATATGAATTAAAAAAAACAAAACAAATATACAACTTGTTAATCAAGTATATTTATTTATTATATATGTATGTATTTTTTTATATGTATTATAAAAACGATACATACATATATAATAATGTATGTATAAATACAGTATGTATTTATAATATATGTATAGTAAATAAAATACATATGTATTTTTTTTCCTTATTTTTCTGTAAAAATACAGCATTAATAAGTACTTTAATTTATATTTAACTAAATATAAAAAGCTTTAGTAGTATTAAATTGTATACTAAGTAATATTTCAATATTATAATTACATAAATTTATATTAACTATTACGTATATTACACTTGATGTGATATTTACCTTTTAAGTAAAACATTTTAAGTTCCAGGTAGTGAAATGAAATTTAAACAAAAAAATTTAATAATCAAATTTAATTAAGGTATTAAAAGGATTTATAGATATAATTTCAGTAGTTCAAGCTATATTTTAAATATGGTAGAGGTTGATTTAGGATGATGAAATGAAAATATGTCAAGTTATCAAATATTAAAAAAAAAAGGAAGAAAAAGTAGCTTTTAAGTAAGAAAAACAAAACAAAATTTGTAATAAAATTTTTTTAATATAGTAATAAGATAACACATACTACCATTGAATCGTACACTACATAGTTTTTAAATAAATTGTTTCCATTACATTATTTGAAAATGTAGCAGAAAATATTTCTATTGTTGAAATAGAATTGTGAAAGTATTGAGGTCCTATTAAAACCTTTATGTATTACAGATTAAATTGCATAAATAAATAAAGATCCCCCTAGGAATTAATAACACAAATGAAGCAGTTTAGTAAAAAAAATAATTTATTTAATAAAAGAATACTTAATAATCAAAACCCTTTTTAAGAAGTGGTTTGACATCCCTTGATAGAGATAAGCCCTGCTGAATTAATCCTTAGTGATAATTTGTCGTAATTTGTTTCTAAACATATGTAGCAATATTTTATAAAAATAACTTTCTAGACATGTTAACTGCGTTTTACTTAGAATTTTTTTCCAAGATTTGAAACTATAACCAATGTAATGATAGTCAGACAATATTATACAGTTTATTCTAACAAACAGGAGGAGTTTTAAATGTATATATTTTATAAGTATTTATAAATATTAAATTTGGAGGAATAAATTCTTTGTGGTCTATAGTACAGTAGCTCGAAGAAAGACATGAGTTGACAAATGACATGGCTTCTTGGAGCCATCTTAGTACACACCCACTTTCTGACATCAAACTCAATCGCTTCAATATTCTTCAGGAAAAATATCTTAAACAGATAAATACATACATAAAGCCATCTTATTTCTTCTCCATAAGAAAAAGATGAAAAAAAAATATATAAGGAACATTTATACTGGCCCCACCCCAATGTAAATTAAAACTCGCTATTATAACATAAATCATTAAATTGCAAGGGTAGAACCAAAATATTTTACGAAAACTAAAGTTTCTTTACGTTTTATCATATAAAATTATTTGCAAATAAGTGTGACACTATCCTTAATTTATTTATTAATTCTTTTAATAAAATAACCATTCATTTGGACTTCTTACTTTCATAAATTTCATTAATTTTAAATGAATTTTAATTCAATTCATAAATTTTGAATATTTTCGAAAAATTATTTGAATACATTAAAGAATACTGAAAAATACATAGAAGTAGCAATAAATTGAGAAAATTTAATAGCTATTTCAATAGTTTCATTCTATGAGAGAATGGTTACGGAAGTATTCCTATGTCCGCCATTACGTAATTAATCGACTAATTTTAATAATTAAGGAACACTAGTGAAATTAATATTTCCTTGTCGAATTATAATTTAAAAAAATATTTTATAAAAGAAATAGTTAAAATAAAATATAAACCTGAAATATTATACTCACAAAGACAAAAGGATTTATTTAAATGAGTCCTTAATTTTATTTTATTTATGATACTTCAGACGAAGCTATAATTAAAGTTAATAACCGTGATAAAAGATAAACGAGAATGAAAGTACTTAGAAAAATAAAAAGGTAATTAAATTTAAGATAATTCTAAAATAAGATTTTTTATTGTTATTTGAGCAGACCATAAACTAGGCCAAAGCACAGTTTTCTAAAACTATATTATTGAAATTTAATAGTTTAAATATGTATGTATATATATATACACACTTAATTACAGTTATTTGGAGGGGGGGGGGCGGGAGGGAGAGATTTACTTTCAGAGAAGGAAGCTCCTGTTATTATTTGCAGGCCCATGATGAGGACCTATAACCAAAGGTCATGGGGTCGTACTTCCTTCCAAACTTTAGAGGTTAATTTAGGATGAAAGGTTAGGAAACTGAGGGGCTGTACTGATCGATGGCATCGGAAATCCATCTGACCGTTCCTAAACTCATCTATGAAATATAGTGTCTCTTTATTCATCGATACCTCAATGGTTCCATCGGCTTTTGGGGTCGAAGATTCAGTATATCCTTATAAACCTCAGAATCGTTATTTCTCAATTTACTTATAATATTTAAATTCAGCTTACTATCTATCTATATTTATTTATATTTTGAAATTTAAAAGTTTATTATTAGAGTCCTATCAATGGGTAGTTTCACAACAAGCGTTTTCATGTGATCGTATTATTCCTGTGTACACATTTACTAGATGTATTTTTAATTAAATACAATTGTAAATACCACGAATAAATAAATTTAAAAAAAAGTTTATTAGCCAGGTGTTTCCTTATACACGATGTCTCTGTTCTTAATGGCAAAACTCTGGGCGTTGAGTATAGACAAATTTTTCAACAAAAAAGTTCATTTGAATCATGGGCCGATTCCGAACGAAAAAGGAGTTGAGACCAATTTTGTGTGATCATGTTTTTTATTGAACAATAAGGAATTGCTCAAAAAATGTACAAGACAATAAAACTCTAAGTACACCATCGTAATGCAGACAAAACTTTGTTGGGAAAACAGTGATTAAATTTACTAAGATCGATGATAAAAACGACTTTCAGGAGGTCTAATACGGCCGCTGTAGTGCTGCACTGAATATCTCTGTACACGGAATATTATGTTAGCATTTGATTAAAGTTAAAATAAAAAAGAAAGTAAGGACACAAATAGAATTAATGAATATATTAATCAAGACAAGGGCGATGGTGGAAGAACTTCCTTCCACGGAGGAAGAGCTGGAGGAACAGACCAAAACGAAGAGCGTTGACAGAGGACACTTGTCAGTATCCCGGCGGCTACCGCTTCCAGGAATAACTCCAGCACCTCAGGAATTCCATTCATCAATTCAGGTTGCTCGTCGCTGGAATCCCATTGGTCCTTCCAACCTCTATTCGTAGCTTGCATTTTCTTTCAGGCGGTGCTACTGTGTGCGGTGGGAGAAGGAGGGGACGAAGAAAAGAGCAGGGTTCCAAAAGAGGAGAATAAATCATCGTGACAAGTGTAGCAGGAAAAATACCATTCAAAAAAACGGATAGTCCAATTTTACGTTACGGATCGCAAGGTTGAATGAGACTTTTATTATTGAAGGCATTCCTCATGAAAGAAGCGCACAGTGGGACGAGTAAGCGAAAACTCGCAACATCCATTTAAATCGTTTTTGTTTTTTTTAGCTTCAAAAACTAAATAAACTGTTTATTGACACCTTGTGGAGTTCGTGGAGTTACCGAGAATATTTTCAGTTGATAGAATATACACTTTACGCTATTTTTATTGAATAGTTCAATAGAAAAAAGAAAAGGATTTAGCCAATGTCACAAGTTTTCTCCAGCTGCCAGTAAGGCGAACGTTCAGAGTTTACGAATATGTAAATAAAAAAGGAAACGACAAGGCCAGTAGTTCTGGATTGGAGGTATAGACAGAATAATCTAAAAAAAAAAAAAAAAAAAAAAAAAAAAAAAAAAAAAAAAAAAAAAAAAAAAAAAAAAAAAAAAAAAAAAAAAAAAAAAAAAAAAAAAAAAAAAAAAAAAAAGATAGCACTACTTGAAACACCTTTTGTGTAGAAAACACTAAAGTAGATACTCTGGGTTGCATCTAAATTATTTGATTAATTATTTCAAATTGAAATATAATTGTAAATAATATTAAGCAGCTTTTAAAATTTTATATAAACCCTCCCTCCCCCTTTTTTTAATAATATACTGCTTCTAACAGTTTTTCATGCCATGATTAGAATAATGGATGAACTTTCATCAATACAATATCTTTGTTTTGTTTTTTAATTTATTATATCAGAGCACGTTTCCCACAACGTGAATTTCTACACATTCAGGTTCAGCAGGATTTCTCATACGGAATGAGGTTTTCATTTATATTTTATTTTTTCTGTAATAAAAAAAAAATAATTTATTGTTTATTTTTTTACTAGTATAGATTATTCTAAACCATCATTTATTTTTTAACCTCACTGAGTTTAAACATTGAACTAATAAGGTACGATTCTTCTTTACCTCATAACATGTCTTGACACAATATTTATGTCGAGTACGTCAAAAAGAGATTACAGCAGTTGCGGTTGGACACCTACCAAGAAGTTGAAAAGGTAGGCAAAACTAATTTGAAGCAAATGCTAAGGTTCTTTACAACTTTCAGGCCAAAACCCCCAGGTACAATACTTTAAACCTGACAAGCTTCTGAAAATAATACGGTCTCTGGTCCATGTTTGAACAATCCTCTGTAGTTCAACCCTTCCTTACAACCTCTATTTAATCATTGTAAAATTCCATATATATTCGAAAATAAAATGTCCTGATAGATGAATTGAATAAGAAGAGTGCCGTTGAGAAATCTTTAGTGGAAGTAGGACAACGGATACCGACAAAGGAACTGCGCAGATGGGTATTATGGTCCGGGCACATATGGTTCAGGTAGCGGGGGACAACCTGCGATCTTCCACCTGGCGGGGCAGCCATAATCCCGTCTGGAGGAAGGAGCCGTCAGAGAAGGAAATCAGGACATACTGTGGACATAGAGGAAGATGGATAACCAACAGGAGTAACCGGGATCTCGGATGGTTAGGACCATCTTATGATATTATGTACCAGTACATTCTGGAATTCTTCTTGAGGGAAAGAAGAAAGCTATTGAGGTAAGGAAGAAAGAAAATTCGACTAAATAACAATATATACATATATAAAGAATACATAATATCCTACAATTATCAATTCAATCCGAAGATGTGAGGTTCAACAGCATAGGCACAAATCTTAAGCTTAGATATTTTTCAGCGCATGCGCATAATAAACGTAAGAATTCGTTTATTGAATAGAATAAAAGGCTGTAAGACGTTATTGTATTGCTCTATGTCATGTACTGTCCTTCAAATATGAACAGACAATAAAAGATCTGAATTCAATCGACTTAAACATATAATAAACATAAAAATCACGGTAAAAGATTATTTTTAAAAAAGTACTAAAGAAACTTTAATAAAAAACTAGTATAAATAAATAAATATATAGATGTAGTATATATATATATATATATATATATATATATATATATAGAGAGAGAGAGAGAGAGAGAGAGAATAGAAAATTAAATTTATTCTGGGACAATATCCTCTAAGATCAACAGGTATGTACAAAAAATGGAGGTAATTTCTGCCTAAAGATCTATAACATTGAATAGATAAAAAGAAAAAACATGACATTACCAAAAATATTGACTAAAATAAAGAATGAATAAGAAAAAAAAACTATACGCTCCTAAAATATAAAATTCAATAAGTTTCCTCTGATAGGTTGGGAAAATATCTCAATAAAAATAAATAAATGAAAATTACTTCTGATATTAAAAAATATTTAAATAAATATACATAATCTTAGAATAAAAAAATAAATAAAGCAATATTGATTAGAAATGCTGAATAATTCTTAGTACATGGATATCCATAGTATGACAGTTTTATGAAGAGGAAGTAAAATAGAAGGGTTTTAAAATTGGATAAGGAAGGAGCATGTCATATAACAGATAATATATATATATATCTATATATATATATATTATATATATATATATATATATATATATATTAGAAGCATACATGTACTTATATTCCAGAATTCTCACAGAGATATATGTAATAATTTTTTAGATACAAATATAAATCAGTATAAGCTACTCCTAGATTACTCGATTTCAGATTTTTGAAACGGAATAAGTGATGGGGGAAATGTGGCTCTATAATCCCATTATAAGAAGGGCCTAAGTTAAACGTAGTGGGAAGAAGGAGGGAATGAAAGGGGAGGGGAGAGAGAGAGGTAAGAAGGGCAGTAGTAGTATAATAGAAAAGGGACAGCTGGCAAATTATAGGATTAGCAAAAGGGGCCATATGGGGGGCTACCTACACCTTGACAAATAGGATAGCCTCTCTTAAGGGATCTGCCATGGTCAGCCCTTCAATCTCAACATCTAAGTTTTATAATGAATGATGATATTTTCAATCACAGCGAATGCATGAATTTATAATATCTACACTATAAATAGATCCATTTTTCGGCTCTAAGAAGCGATATATTTTGACGAATGAAGTATCAAACGAAAAACATTATTACAACTACATTAAACGCCATTAAACAAATCGTGAATTTCAAAATCCATAAGATTTCAAGTGATTGAGCCAGAATGAATTTCCAGATAAATCGAAACTATCGCCGAAAGCCTCTTGAATGTGCTATAGTTGCCATAGGATACTTATCACATATTTAGATTTAAAAAATTAAAATTAGAGTTATCAATGGGTAGTTTCTCTACTAGTCTTTTTATGTCATTGTATTGCTACGTATCAGGTTTACTGGATGTATATTTGTTTTTATACAGTAGTGAACGATAGTTTTTGACGAAATAAAAATCTATTGAAAAAGTAAATGGGTGAGAATAGCTCTATGATTCTTTGGGCATTTCGGATAATATAGAAACAAATTTTATGTTTTTAATTAATGAAATGTCTTTAGCGAGTTCAGGGAGAAATTTGTCTTAATACTTAAATATTAAGCTGCAAGTAATGAAACTTCACAAACTATGTGTGTTGGATAGACTATTTTGATAATATATAGTATATAACGAGGGAGTTATTGTGATAAAATAGATAATTATTATTCCGACTATAACTTTATAGTTATAATAATTTAATGGTGGTTAAAACATGAATAATAAACATTTATCACAGATACCGTGCAAGTTCTGACGTGTGTCCACGAATGATAGCGGGCGGTATGTATTCAATTCCATTCATAATTTAGCAAGTATATATTTTGCAGCAGTTTCGCAAAACTAATCTTAAAATCCGGTCTAAAACAGAGGCTACTTTATAAAATATTTTTAAAAATTGTTATATCAATATAGGAAAATTTATTTATTTTATTTTTTTAAATTTATAATGAATACATTTTATGTCTCATGTTATTATGTGAAAAAGACATAGAGTCGAATACTCATGGATATATTTTTTATTTTGGTAAAGTGTAAGTGATGTATGTAAGTCGCTAATTTTCAAAATAACTCAATCGATTTTTTTTTTAAGAAATAGTGATAAAAATCGATTTTCATGTAAAACACCCAATAAATCCGATGGAGCAATTTTTTTTGTAAATGTAATTAATTAAAAAAATAATAAGATGTGAAAATAAATTTATATCCGAAACCGTCTTTTTTTTCTTAACAGATATAATGAAAATATTCTTTAAAAAAATAATCATACAAAATTTTATTTAAACGTTTTATTCTCAAAAAAAATTTTAAACAAATTAATTTTATCACAATTGAGTTTAAACAATTTTCATAGTACAATTTTAATAACTCCTCCCACCCCGAAACGTACATCATTTTTTCTTTACAAAGCAAACTTCAATAAACCTTTTTTTTTTGTCCAAAAACAAGACTTAAAGTTAATTTTTTTCCCAAAGTGGTCCTATTTAAGTTTCGATGTTAATTACTTTTGAAATAATCAGTGATTTCCGGAAATATGAGGTACAAATAAAGAATTTTTTTTTTAAATATTGATTTTGATATTACAATTGGAATATTTTATATAGTTCAATTTGATTTTTTTTTTTGTTTCCTGAATATTTGTCAACGATGATTAGGGTTTATAAATAAACGACTTAAGTAATTTTTTTTTTTTTGTCTAGAAAAGTTTCCAATTGTGATTTATGTGATTTGTGAGATAAGGAAGTACTTTCAAGTCCAGGAAACACAATCTAACATTGCGTGACAGAAGGTCTCAACTAAATCACGAATAAGCGTGCACAACTGACATACACGCGCGACAAAAATAACCTAAAATAATAAATACTCAAATACGAACAATTAAATTTATTTAATAAACATTTTACAAAATACACATATGAGAAACTAATAAAATAAAACTATAATAATAATTAAACAAAAATGTACACAATATTACGGAGATAATACATAGTTTAATAGAGATTTACTAACGATACGAATTTAAAAAAAATGTATTAATTTACTCACTCAAAAAAGCCTCCATGTGTGTCGGAAGTTGCAAATATGGAAGCGATGGCGCCCGATGCAGACACTGAGACAATCGAAGCCCGACTACGCAGCAATACAGACGAGAAAATGCAAACGCAGCAATACAAAAAGAATACAAAGAGAGTCGACAGGACTTGTTCATTCATGTCCAAGGTTCCACACAATACACCCACCTAATGTCCATATTATTATCCCCTCCATATAACTGTTTCCTGTCAGCCAATAATATTATTTCTATTCAAATATATTATAATCACCGAAAAGGAGAAAATTTGAAAAATGAATATTTAAAACGCCCATAAGTGAAATTGTAGAATATAATATAAAAAGCAATTTTATTCTGAGATTAAATCCCTTAAGAATTACAATGATGTATAGAAAAATAAACATTAATTCTGGCCATAAAAGACTGATTACATAACGAAATAATGAAAAAAATATCTAAGTACGTACATAGATTTAAAAAAAATAATAATAATAAAAAACATTTAAGGAAAGGTGTAACAAAATAACGCGGCTTTGAAAAAAAATAATACAGAAAATAAATTAAATTAATTTTGTAAGCAAACTATTTTAACTAACCATCTTAATATATATATATAAATTGGGGATTCGTTAAAAAATATAAGATATTCTGGACACACAATAGTTTGATACAAGACTTTATTCAAGTGTAAATTAAGTTTAATCAAATCAAGGAACAATGAAGGAGAACAAATAATATTAAATTACTAAAACCAAAGAAATTGCTTGAAATGTTGCCAAAACCACACAAAATAAGAAAGTAATAATAATATATTTATCACAAGAACAATTTAACCTTTATCAGTTTCTCATAACGGTACCACAATATTAAAGAAAACAGTATGAATATTAATTAAAATTATATAATAGTTATAAAATATATAGCTATAATTTTGGCTTTGCACAATTTTTTAATACGTTTAATATAATAACTTGTAATAATGGAAATGAATCTATAAATAAAATAATTTTTTCTTATTTAATCATAACGTTTATAAGCATTAATAATGATAAAAATTATTTTTTTAAACATTTAAGAATAAAGGAAAATCTTGAAAATGGAAAAGATGATAACGGTTATACTGTTTACAAGTAGTTTGCACTTGAAAACTAATATTGACATATCAAGGAAATATAAATATTATTAAATTATTAAAGTGCATTAGAATATATTAAAGTGCATTAGCAATATATAACAATAAATAAAAAGGAATGGAGTAAGGAAAAAGGTATCCTTTGCGTGCCCTTAATACCTTATTTTCTCTTAATAAATTAAATTTAGTCCATTTATTAGTTAAATATTTAATTAATGAAATCATTTATGTGTGCAAACAGATGTAATTGTTAACTTCAGATATAACAAAAAAAAATAAAAATCATCAATGGAAAATTTAAGTACATTTTAATAATGATTTTATATCAAGGTTAACCCCACCCCTTCATTCATTGTTCCTCCACACCCCTCCGAAAATTTCGAAAAATGTTAATTACAGACATGGCGAAGATAGAGACGTAGAGGAGAAAGTAGAGGAAGTGAAATGGATGTGGTCAGTTGAATGGTATTTAGAGAAATCAGGTCGCTGCTACCTCTGCCATCCGTCAAGGGAAGCCATTAATTTTTTGAGAAGCGTCTTGTACGAACAAAAAATATTTGTCGCTTCAAGAATACAAAAATGGTTTATAACAGTTCGTAACTTCCGAAAGCAGCACGTTCCAAAACTTCAAATGAATTCATAATAGAACGAAAGCTAACAGAAGAATGAACTTTGTAGTAGTAACTACTAAATAATCCATCGATACTACTGGAATTGTTGATAGCTTAGCAAAGGTCGTAGATATTTTAAAAAATAAATTGGCGTTGTCATGTATTAAGAAAAAAATATATAAGTTCAACACCTTTCTGTAAAATGATCGTTTTCTAATCATATTGATTATATTCGTTAATTCTTTATAGAACACAGTAACTGATCCATCATTTTGAATACAATACCTTCCACCTTCCTTCAGGTGCGAAAAATAGTTATCGAAATATCGTAAAAAAACAAAACAAAGTTATGCTCATACCATTTTTCATTTGTCCACTGATCGCATGGGCCAATTGGTATTAGAATATATTTTATGAAATTTTAAAATAAATTACATAAAACAATTAAAATAACAAATGTAAAATAAAATAAATATTATGACTACAACCCCCATAAAGTTGATGAGCGCAAGTATCGTTTTTTGAACAACAGTTTTACAATTAAGTCATAAGGTCAGCACCACCCTACATTCCAACACTTACTAGACACACGCTCTAAACTTCTAATTAATTAGAAAAGACTCATATACATGACTATAATAAGATCTATTTGGACTTACGGAGTTGAACTATGGGGCTCCACTAAACCATCAAATTCCTCTCGTATCCAATCCTTACAATCCAAAATCCATCGTAAAATCCTCAATACATACTTTACTAATTAAATAATTCATAAAGACCTTAATGTTGCATATGTTTCCGATTTGGCTCAATACAGATACCTATCCTTCAATAACAAACTTCATAAACATCCGAATCCTCTGGTTTCTAACCTTGCTTCCTCTTAGATTCCTGATAATCTACCAATGGGTAGTTTCTTAACAAGCGGTTTCATGTGATTATATTCCTCTGTACACATTTACTTGATGTATTTATAATAAAACAGTTGTAAATATCATAAATAAAAAACAACTGACCGTTGAAGTCACTGACCCTCCTCCCACCCCTCGGTTTATAGAGATATTTTATTTCTAAGGAGGTATAAACAGGATGAAACCTACCGAGGATTAAAACAAAATTTTACTAAGAGAATATAATAAAGTAAAAAAAATATATATATATAATAATATTAATAATAATATATATATATATGGTAATATACATGCTGTATGCATTAGATATAGTTAAGGACTATTTTTCTTCTAATAAATTTTAAAAAAAAACCCATAATTAACCGAACTTAATCCAGAACGTTAAAACTCTTAGAAGATCTGACATGAGAATATTTTTATCTGATTGAAGATAATTAAGAACTTTTAATAAAATACTAAATAAATAGCTAAAAAGTAAACAGACAAGACAACCATCGAACCTTCCGTGCCAGAGCAAAGATAATTACCTAGATCTTCCCGTTATCCGGTTAATTGCCTGCCGAATAAATCTTAATTAGGCGGCCTAATTGTATGCTCGGTTAAAAGGTCTTCTTTACCAGTTCACATCTCCATAAGAGAGGGGGGGAGGAGTAAACTTAAAAAAAAAATTGGACTAATTAATCCAAAAGCCGGAAATTATTTATTAAAATGGGAGCAAAAAAAAATCTTATTTGATGTCGCCTCATATTAACACATATATCAGAAAAAATATATAGACATTTTAGTATAAAAAATAATGTAGATATTTTTTCATTTTTTCTTTTTTTTTTTATTGTATTTATTACTTATATTTAATTACTGTATTTATTAAAATATATTAGCTTGGTAGATGTTCGTTTTAATCCTCAGTATGTTTCATCCAATTTATACATCTTTGGACATATTCAGTCTCTGTCTTCCATATCTTACATATCCAGTCTTGGACATATGTGGTGACCTGAACTTGTGTACTAGCAATTAAATACATTATAATTTAATTGTCTAAAAAAATCAAAGAAGGATTATCTAATATTCATATTTTTTTTTAAGTTACTAATATCTCTGTGATCTTATTTATTTTCGATATTACCTAAATATATCGTTTGTTGGTTGCAAAATATATTTGATGTCATTTCACTGAGTACTTAGATGAGTTTTCGCTCTGTGAGAAAAGATGGCGATATACGATATGTAAAATATTTCAAAATTTGTAGACTGAACCAACACAGTGTATCCACCAAGGAATCACCACAAACTAAATTTTATCCGCTGTCCCATAGTTACACACCCAATCCCAAAGTTATCCCATCTTACGGTGTATGATAATGTAGAAAAACGTGTAGGTTCAATTCCCTTAATTTATTTTTATTTGAAAAAAACCTAACTTTTTTTTTCTCTTTAAAGAATCGCTACAGATAAGACCTAGATTTCCCAAATGACGACAAATTAGGGAGAAGTGAGACGTAACGGTGAGGCTAGAACAATAGACGACTAGTCGAATTAAGGTTACCACAACGTTAATTTATTTTTTTTTATAAAAAGGACAATAGGTTGTTTAGTCCTGTACATGTTCACACTTTTACAGCTCGGCTGCACAATGGCCAGATTTTTTTTCATAGATAAGAAATAGGCGAGAAAAGAAAATTAATTAACTTATCTATTAGTTTAAGTAGGGACATTCTACCAGAGAACAAAATAACTGCTTCTTTAACGAAGAGAGTAAAAAAAAAGTAAGGAGTCAGACATGTACCGTATTTTTTAAAAATAATTACAGTAAGTGCACTTAATTAGCTAGAATATATTAATTTTAATTAATTCAAAAATATAAATAAAATGCATTGCAGCTATAAATTATGTTAAAATTCGAAATTCCTTCTGAACTCTGAGATATATTGGTTTTCCTATCTACATCGTAGGACAAGGGAAACCAAGCTGAGCGTAGCCGAAATGGTTAGATGCGCCAAAGCAAACCTTCTCGCTTTAATCAGCTGGCTCACCAATCAAAACGTGACCAAAGAAAATACAACAAGGAAGCAATAATGAAGCAATAAAAACCATTAAAAAAAAAGGTGAAAATTAAATATGTGTCACCAAAAACCACATGTCTCGATTTCGGACAAATACGATATACATACATACAAAAGTCATCCAAATATTTATAAGAGCGATACGAGACAGACCTCAAGAGCTCCAAACAAGTTAATATCAACGATAGGCTAATTTTTGGCAGAAAAATAATAAATCCAAGTTTTCTGGGATTTTTTTAAAAGTTAGTTTTGTTTTTTTGTTTAATTAGAAGCGATAACTAAATCAATATTTTATTTAGGTAATTGGCAATTGCTTCACTGTAAACTAAAGAAAATTTAACTAAAATTAAAATAGAGTTTGTCATTGTTAATACCATTCAAAGGGGACTTTTGAGGGGCTGAGCTAAGCTATTAAAAAAATCATATATTTTTAGCGATTTTTTTTTTATCGTCATCTAATTAAACTACAGATACCCCACTTTTAGAAAAACCTCATCATTTAATGAGATTTAAGTACATATTAATTGAGTTGAGATTAATTATGAAAAAAAAATTGAGACTCATCTGAAGTTATGTAAAAAAAAAAATTTACATCCTGTCAGCTAAAAGTACCCGTGTTTTTAGTAAAAATTACTAAAATAAATCGATAAAAAACGTTAATATGTTTTTTCAATGGCCTGTGATGTACAATAATAAATAGAAATGTGCAAACGAACTTTTTATTTATAAAAAAAAAGTTACTAACTATGGAGATATTGAATACTTGATGGCTGACCTTGGTACATTATTGAGTGAGGGGATGGTACGGGGTGACGGTCATAAAAATACTTTAATAGTAAAAAAAAAATATTTTATTTAAAGCCAACTCTTTTTTTATTTATTGATTTTTTTTTCATTTATTTTTCGTTTTCTTCACGCTCCCTTTACGACCATTATTTCATATTATTTTTCCTTTTTCTTTGCTTGAGATCGGTAGGACAAAATTCATAATTACGTTTATTATCCATCCTTCTTATTTCCTATCTACAATAATTGTTACCATTTATTTACTTCAGTTTAGGATCTTGTTACTTAGTTTACTCTGTTTATGTAGTATATTGTTCTTAATATTTCTGTGTACTTTCTATTCACACTTTTTATAATTTGAATTAGTTAATTCACATTGTTTATAATTTTTATCTAAATACTAGCTGACCCGGTCACGCGTTGCTGAGGCTCATTCTGGTTAAATAAAAAAAAAAGTAGAAAAGAAATTAGATGTTCCTAGTATATTTTATGTAACAATACTTGTGAATACGAGATATTCTTTGTTGTTCCATTCTTTGTATAGATATAGAGATTGTCTGGTTTTCCAACTCTAGAATTTGCAACATATAATTGTCTATATAAGAAGCAATCGGTCTCTAAAACTCCTACGAAAAATTACTAAATGTTTAACGCATTATACCTCTCTACCAAATCGTCCGATTTTAGTGATTTTTTTTTATTTGTAGAGAATCAAGAAATCATTCAAATAATGATGAATATAATAAAAAAAAAATGTGTGTTTTTTGAGTTATTCGCAAATATAGTTTTGAACCCATCGTAACTTTTTTTTTCATACTCTTTTCGGGGAAGAATGTTATATACATAAATTAAAAGGGCTTCAAGGAGAAGACTTTAGCCAAATTTAAGTAAAATCGCTACAGCCATTTAGGCGCTACAGTCTGTAGCGACACAGGTTTTTAGGCCGCCATTCCGAAACGAAAGTTCAGAGGGTGATTAAATGTATATAAAAACACTCCTGGATGCGATAGAAATATGTCAATATTTCAAAGAGATCGGTGAAGAAGATTCGGAGATAAGAGGTTTTGAACAAACGAACATTTACGTTTTTATTAATACAGACCTGTGACAAATTGTAATATTTCTGAATAAAGTGTTTTAATAATAAAAAAAAAAAAAAATTAATACAGACAGACTATGATTATGATTATAACTTCCACAATTTTCTAGATCCTTTTGTATCTTGTTCGTTCTAGCCCTGAAGAATACCTGCAAAGTCGGGTCGAAACGTTGGCTTTAAATAAAAGAGTATTTCCATTACTTTAGTGTTTTCATGACCACCACTATGACTATTCTTCTTTTTATAGCTGACGTATTTAAAATCATTTTAATTATTTCGATGTAGGGATGTAATACATTGCCTAAGCCCTAACAATATCGCAACATACGACCTCACAGTTAACGACAGCAGTATAATGGCTAATTATAAATTGTATTAGATAACCTTTCAGCAAACTAATAACACAGAGTGCAACAATAGGCAATTACAACTAGTAGAGATAAAAACATCCAGCGAACCACATACGATTTCCCATAGCTGTCCGCGATAATGGCAAGACTGATTGTGGATCGTAGCAGCCGGTGATGAAACGGAGTTCTTCAACTTACCTTGGACACAAGGTAATCCGCCAAAGGAATCTATCATCACAGCGGCTAACAGATAAGGGGAACAGTTGGTTATTGTATGCAAATCAAGAGCAATAAATCCTATATATATATATATCAGTTTATTCAAACCCATTTTTAAAAATGTCACTTTCATATTGCTTTGGAGATTGAAATAATATATATTAATCACAAAATAAGTTAAAATACATATAGGATAAAATACCTGACATTCACCTCGAAAAATAGAAATTTTTAATGCCAGAGTTAAAAGCCCTCCATCCTAGGGCACTGGAACGCGAACTCATACTTATTTATCTAATTAATCTTTGATCCGTATTGGCGGCCACCCCGCCCCTTAAAGAGTACTAAATGTCTTGCTAAACGAAAACATTCATCGAAATCGGACCATTGTTTGCAAAGATCCAACCTATTGAAATCGAGCTAAGATTACTCCCAAATTAGTTTGACATTTTTTAACTATATGATGCAAATTATTCGTAAGGATGACCTAGTATACCTACAATATTCTTCTCAATATTTTTTCAGCAAGCAATAAATATTTATATATTAGGGCACAATAATAATCTGATAAATACAATTAAGAAGATGCGACGTGGAATGAGACGAGAAGAGACCCAAAGACAGGCCAGGTACAAAGACAGGTAGCTTTGGCTCAAAGTGGTCACTGCCTAATGACTGTACTACTGTCCTCAGTTCCTTCTACATCAGCTCCTTACTGTCTCATTTGTTCCATTCTCTGCGCTTTTTTTACGCTCGAATTGTCAGCAAAAGGTCCTCCCAAACAGGACAAAACCATGTCAAATGTGACCTTTCAAGCCGACAAAACAAAATAAAACAGAAAACTAAATCTTCTTCTATAACTGATTACACAAACCAAATATGGACTGTTTCTTTGTTGAGACTATTCGGACGTTCTCATAAGTCAAAACGAGTACCGTTCTAGAAAGGAATATATACGGAACAGGAAGAGAATCCAATCCGAGAGAAAATGGAAAACTGAACTGTAAACTAGAGACTGAACTGTAGAGAAAACTGTAGATGTGTTTATATTTAATTATTTTTCTATAATTTTATTTGTGTTACTTCTCTATAGATGTAGTCTAAAGTTGATTGCAAAATCATTTCGTAAAACTTGTGAAACATTGAGATAGAAATAACCAAAGTAAGAAATCATCTTGACACATTTATGTTTTTTTTTAACTAAATAAAACGATAAAACGACTAGCTATGAACTAAAACAACATGTAAATTTTCGAAAATATTTAAGAAGGCCAAACATTAATAATTATCATCTAAACTCGTTAACAAGAAAGTATAAATAACTACAAAGACGTGTCTCGGAACGGACACAAATATTTTTTTTATTTGACCACAGAGCCCATAGACTAATGCTGGGGTCATTTAGGATCGTGGGAGACTTTGAACGACGACGGGGTTTTTTCATTCTTTTCTTCTTCTTTTTTTTAAAGTCGGGGCACCTTAAGCTAGAAATTAATTTTAAGGCCTAATTAGAATAATGGAGACCACACATTAGAAACCCGTCGGGGAAACAAAAAGCTCCGATAAGGATAAACACTAAATCTTATAGAATTTAATTACAGCTTGATTAATTAAAACGTTAAATGTTCCCGCTCTTTTCTTTCTATAAATAACATTAAAGGTGCAATGAATTAAAGAAATCAGTAATAAAGATTAACTTTAATTATTATACAAATTGAAGTGAAACTGTGATATCGGATTGAAAGAGGAAAGTAGTGTCCCTCACTGGAAAAGCAACAATTTATAAGTAGTAGAAAATATCATTGATGTAGTATTTAAATTTTTTTAAAATAAATAATCTATGAAAATATATTTCGGGATTCATTCTATCCGAAATTAATTAAATAAATCTAATTTAGGAAAGTCCATGCGCACTACATCTGTTGACAAATCTAAATGAAAATACGATTTTCAACACTAAGTGAGCTATGGAGCTAAATCTTCCTTCACCCCCTCCCATAAAAAAATATTATTTTTTTTTATTGGTCCATATTTGTTTCTTTGAGCAAGTACTTCAGACTTCAGCTACATAAATAAGCACGTGTCAAGAAAAATCTGTTATTCCCCAAAGAATTAATTTCGCTTTAACTATGGTTATTAAAAAAAGGTTTATCGCTCTCTCGCCCAAAAAAAAAAAAAAAAAAAAAATTAAATCCTACATCTACTTATGTTACTAGGAGCTGACTAACTGTATAGCAATCTGAACAAGAAATCATTTAGTACCACAGGAATATTGTGTTCCTCATACAAAATTATGCATCTCGTGTTTTCCTCTAATTTTTAAGATGTATGAATACATATATTTAGGGGAAGAGAAGGGAAAAAAAATGTATAAGACTAGAATTTATATTATTAAAACTCTAGCCTCAAAGGAGAAGAGGAAATTTATGTTTCCACATCTATCATAATAGTAACACATCAAACGCCAACGTGAACCCACATATTCATCAAGGAGTCAAATAAAAAATAAAAAACACAATAAAAAATAAAGTGACGGACCAGAATACAAAATGCCTAGGAACCACCTACCTGGAGATCGGTAGGGCAAATGACAAATTGTCGGAGGTCTGTTTTCGTCTGGCTCTGAATTGAAATAGTGTTCTAAGGGGAAGAGGAAGGTCGCTCGTACCTGCGCTACAGCTCAATAAGAAGAGGGTTGCGGTACCCGCTCCTTTTCGATCCCCATCTGAAGATAATTTCAACTTTACTCCCGGATATTTAATACTAAAAAGAATTAAATTTTCAGCGAGGAGAAGAGAGGTATCCCAGTCAGAAAACTATCATACAATTACTAATTTGTTATAAAATGTAAAGAATTGCCATTCCATTGTAAATCAAATTTGGAAACAACCATCATCATAAAGAATCATCAATACATGTCTTAGTTAGTCAATGTATGCGAATGCAGTTAATGGAGCATACCATTACATTTTTTTATGGGTAGCATAAAAAAACAACAACGTTTTTTAAACAAATATTTGTATTATTATTTCTTTGATATAAAATACAATTAATACTCAAAATATAGTCCATTGTATCTACCGTCATTAGCCATCTGCTAGTCAATTGCTCGATTTCAATGAACCGCAATTTCAACTTCCACAAAATTATCAAATTTTTCTCCTTGGGCCATGGATCTAAATAAGCAGTAATCCGATAGTGCGAGGTCTGGACTATATGGTGGATGAGGCAGGAGTTCGAATCTTAAATTTTCACAAATTTCTAGTCTCTTAGCTGATTGCTGAGGAGTAAGTTCGTGAAAGGACCAGTCTACTGCTTTTCTTCACCTTCCCCATGTAGAGTAGATGGGAAAGTATCTTTCAACACCATACTATCTGACAAGTTTGCGAACACATGTGGACGGATTTGACTCAACAGCTTCCTGCAGAACCTCATCAATATCCATTAATGGTCGCCAGGAGCCCTTCTTCCTTTCCAACGTTTTATCTCCACTACTAAATTTATCAAATCAACGTAGCGCAGTGCGCTGGTCAAGGACAACTTCCTGTTCATATTTAATAATTTCAAGCGTTGCTTCAGTGGCTGTGAATTTTTTTTTCCATTAATCCCTTAAAATTAAGAGAATTTCCAAGGGCACTGTCATGTTTCTCCATTGAAACAAATAATTGAACTCAGACTTTTTCTGAAGAAATCGAATGAGATAAAACAAGCTTGGAGAATGCTCTAAAGGGATTAATAAGTATTTGTAAGTACTATAATATTTACAGTCCTATGAAATCTTGAATTTAATAAAACGGTCATTTTTTTTATATACAGCCCATTACTTTATTATTTAATTATTTTATATATAATAGGTAGAGGACATAACAAAGACGACGTCCCAGTACCGTTAGCAGAGGAAGCTGAATGAAACAGAAAAGACGGAGCAGACAAGATGGAGGGGCCAGTTTCCGGTGAGTGTATCCTCGTGGCCGGGGTCCAAAACAGGCTTACCAACATCCCGCCTCTTGGGGCTGAATGCTAATCAGGTGGGCAGTGAAAGTGAGCCACTGTATCCCCCCCTTCACCTTTCAGTTGCAATATTGCATCTGTATTCGGGACCGGTCCGAGAACTCTCTAAATGGTGTTCTCTAAACGATCGTTTAAATCGAACGTTGTTCTTAATCGCCTGTTGGAAGTGTTAACGAGGACGTGTGCAGCACCCGAACAAATCCTGATGCAATCATTAGATGAATCGAGTTACATTGCTGCAACAAGTTCGATCCTTATTTGTGTTGATTATACACTGAAGTTTCAAAATTGTACATGACCTTTTCTCAGATTAACTCAAAAATAAAAAAGTCACATAAGACAATTATAGCAGAGGTATTATAATACAACCATAAAAGAAAAAAAGGAAACGCCAAGGTTCCAATTACGTCCTGGAATAGAAGATAATTGCTACACTTGGACGCAGTGTTTGTAAGAATACTCGAAGATTCAAAACAAGTCCTTGATTATTGCCTAGAAAAACAAGTCATTTCGAAGCCATTTTAATGAAAACAAATTAAATAATGATAACTAAAAAACAACATATTTTGGTTCAAGTTGTTTTTTACGTTTCTTAAAAAATGATCAATTTTATTTCAGCTATATAATAGAGTAGAGGGCACAGGCTGATTTAAAACATAAATAGATATTTAGTAACCACTAAAATAATTGACAATTTCTTAAATTAAATGTACTAAAATAATATGAAGTTATTTCATCTTGTATAACGCAGGTAGGGAAACTGATTATTAAATAAATATATTTAAATTTTTATAAAAATAATAAAAACAGCAATATGGCTGAAAAGAAGCCCTTTAGTCGAAGGTAGAGGGTCTCATATTAATCAACAGTTTACCATAACTTCCTGTTCCGGTCAACTGAGACGTCCGTCCCTCCCCTCAACAATTTTTTCATACCTACGCGTCCTCTACACATCCTTTAAATATAGCTGAATTGAACCTCGATATATCGAAGGCTGCATCGGATATGAATCGATTATACCTCGATTCATTACAACTAAATCGAGTATTATAGAAAATGTTAGTCGGCATTTCTAAAGATCCTAATATAGAAAAGGATTAACACTAGTCAGACTCTTGAGACAGACTCTTTTTTTATCAAATTATTAATTTTCCTCTAAAACTTCGCCTCATTTTATTATAATCTACATTTTTTTAATTTACGATAATTATCGAATATAAGACGTTTTAAATATGGAGATCTGCAACCTTGTCCATTAGGTACAAATTACCATTAATTAGGTACAAAAAACTCGTAAATACCTCCTTTTGCTTTCCACTTGGATCGTAAGATAATTGGATCATGAAACCGTTTCAAAATAATTCGAAACAAAAATATTGGGCCGTTTGAAATATATAACCTGGTTATTGTATTTAATGAGGTATTAATTACTCATTAGGGCTCAATTTCTTTCCGGTTAAGTCGCATGATGATTTTATCACATAATCGAGAAAAATGTGGCCTACAAAATTATCGGGCGCGATCTCTATCTCCGACATGTCAAAATAACGAGGTTATATATGCCAAACGTTTCAATATTGTTTTGTCACTTTTTAAAATTTTTTTTTTTTGGTCCAATTATCTTATGATTCAAATGGAAACGAAATAAGCATTCGTGAGTTTTCAATACCACATTAAATTAATATCTTGATAACTTTAATTAATTTCTCGATTTCGTGGTCAAATTATCTTACGATTTGAGTGGAAACCAAATGGGCATTCATGAGGTTCTAGCGCCACATTAAATCAATTTATTTAACGAGAAAATATTTAATTAATTAATTTCATGAGAAAGCCTTGAACTAATAAATTTAATGATAAAACCTTAAATTAATTAATTTAATAAGAGAGCGTCCTTTTTATACGTCCCAGAATTATGGTAAATAAAAAAAGTTGTAGGTTACGATAAGATTTCATAAAAAGGGGTCTATAACACTAGAAATATTATATTATCTGTGGGACCGTTGTCAAGTTGTAATATAACAAATATTTTATTTATATTAATATTAAAATGTTACTAAAATAGTCTTTTTATTGAATTTTTTAAAAAATTCAAACGAGGACGTCCGTGGTGGCTTTCTCCACTAAGTGAGCCATACCTGTAGTTTAAATTGTGGGAACGGGTTCACACCCACTTCATCTCTGGAATGCAGTAGCAATTAACATCTCAAAAGGAACCTATAACACAAGCAGTTTAATTCAAAAGGCGGAATTTAAAATATCTATTGTCTTAAAAAAATTCCACGAAAGAGAGAATACAAAACTCGAAAAGAGGTGTGGCAACTCGACATAATGAAGTGACAGCAATAACAGTTTGCATTGAATATGGAAAATAGGAGAAAAGGTGCAAGAGATATTTAAAATATTTGAAGAAATAAAAGTTGTTGAAAATCGGATAGGAATAGGCTACTATGAGACTATTAACTTTAATTGTAAATAAATTAACCGACGTTATGGCCAGCTATATAGACTACTTAATAGAAAATCTAAACTTCCTGTTAAAAACAAACTATTGATCTACAAGACAAAACTAAAACCCATCAGGACCTAAAGACTAGAACTGTGGGGAACAACCAAATTTTCCAACATCAAACTCATTCACTCCTTCCAATCCAAATCCCTCCGAACAATAGTCGATGCTTCCTTCTGTGTCACCAATAAAACCCTGCATAATGACCTAAATATTCCATTTATTCTTGATCTTACCCCAGGCAAGTTCTCCAAATTCCATCAGAACCTTACCCAACACCCGAATCCCGTAGCACAATCCATATCCGTAGCACCAGTCATCCCTACAATCCTCCTCGCAGGTTAAAACGGCAGTGGCCCCGTGACCTTTTGTAACATGGATATATTGGAGTTCTGGCAATGGTCAGATTCTCCACTCAAGTCATGAGTGTCTGTGGTTGTAACGCCCGTACTCAATCTAAGCTGGCTTTTAATACCAGGGAAGTGGTTGAGGAAGAAGAGCAGGGATCTTCTGAAGCTTCGCTTTCCCTCCACATGTGGGGGGACAAGTATGGTTTGGAGTTTCCATGACCAACTGTAAATAGGTATGCCTGCGTCTATTTCATTACTTTTTTTTCTTTTTTTTTTTAAAGATAATTTTAATTATATTTTATTCATTTATTTTTATTCTATTATTACTATTATTTATATTTTCTTCCTTCACTATGATATTTTATTTTGTTCTTATTTAGCTTTATATTATTTTGAAACTGCCTTATTTATTTATTTTTATTTTTTTTTGAAAGTGTACATATGGTGTGAATGAACTTTCAGAACTCTATTAGCAATGTCCTTTATTGAGACAGATAATATATTTATCAATAAACAAATAATCCAGTAAAAAAAAATTTAATAACAAAAACGTACAAGATAATATTATTAATAAAAATACCTGAAAGTTATTTCATTCATGTTTCAAGTATCACTTGATTGACTCACTATCTGACAATTTACCATATCTGCAAACTTCCTTTTCGCTCAGAATTTATACAGAACTTCCCAATGACACATTGCATACTCCCCATAGTTTTCAACAACATTTTCCTTTACGTTTCACGACGTGCATAATTATAGGATATATATAGACATGTTAAACAATGGTGCAATTAAACTTGTATTTAATATTGCTTTATGTCTGTCTCTAGTGTGCCAGTAACGTCTGCTGTTAGAATCTGATGATAAATTAAATTAAACAGAAAAAAATCCACATATTTCTTTATAATTACAATTAACAACAGGCAATATCAATATTAATCTTAGACAAATTAAACAAATATACATAATTAAATTTAAAAAATTGCAAGTGAGATCAGTATTTAATTAGTTTATTTTTAGTTATTGTACAAAGAGTGTGAAAGTGCTCTCTGAACTTTATTATAAATGTTCATTGAGACAGATTAATAGTTCAGTAACAGTAATAGTTCTCAAGTAACAAGCTCTATGTTAAAAAAAAATTCTTATTAATACATAGTAAAACATAATTTATTTATATTAATAAATAAATAAGTAATTAAAAATTGCTATACTGTAAACCAGACAAATATTACTTCAAATGAAAATAGCGTTAGTCATGGTTAAAACCATATAGAGGACATTTAAGCAAATTTTTTTAAAATTATAAAATAAAATAATAATAAAAAAGCTAAGCGAACCCGAAGGTTCGATGCCGACACCACCAATCGCTTATTACACACCTCCCTCCACCGTTCGCCGTCCAAACCCAGTCCCTTCAGATCAGCTTTAATGCAATCTTCCCACCTTCGCTTCGGTCTACCCCTCGGACGCTTACCATTCGGCACAGCAAATATTAACCTTTTAGGAATTCTCTCGTTACTAAGTCCAACAACTTTACAAGCCCATTTGATTCGCCGCGATGAAATTACCTCAATTATATTACCCGGATACAGCTCACGCAATTCGGCGTTGTGTAACGGTCTGAACTCTCCGGTTAACTCATCATTCTTCGGTCCGAATATTCTACGCAATACTTTATTTTCAAAAACCTTAAGACGCTGCTCATCCCTTAATGTAAGCGGCCAAGTTTCGCATCCATAAAGAACTGTAGGCAAGATAATTGTTTTATAGATTCTAATTTTTAAGTTCCGGGACAAGAGGCGCGAACTAAGTAGTTGTGTCACAGAAAAATAACAAGCATTTCCCGCCTTCAGTCTAACCTTAATCTCTTCTTCAATTTCGTTTTTTCTAGTTATCATAGAACCTAGATACCTGAATTTCTCTACCTGTTCAAACATATTACCATCTATATCGATATCACCAGTAGTATCGCCATTTTTGCCGCTAACCATATATTTTGTTTTATCCACGTTTATTTCGAGTCCTAGTTCTTTACCGGCTTTCATTAACGTTGTCGTATTTAGTTTTATAGTTTCAAGGTCTTCGCTTAACAGTACCAGATCATCAGCATAGCCCAGCACGGATGTTGTCCCACCCAGATCCAACCCTTTCTTGGTACGCATTACCTCCCTAATGGCATGTTCTAATGCCAAATTGAACAGTACAGGCGAAAGGGAATCCCCCTGTTTTAAACCCGAACGAACCTCAAATTTTTCGAACAGATTATTACCGATTCTAACTTTATTCAGTGTCTCCGTCAAGCACATCCTGACTAGATTTACTAATTTTTTAGGAATCCCCTGCTCGATTAGAATATTATACAGTTTCTGGCGGTCAATAGAATCGTAAGCCTTTTTAAAATCTATATACAGCTGGTGAACAATACCGTTGTACTCCAATTTTTTCTCTAATATTTGCCGTAAAGAAAATATTTGATCAATAGTCGAGCGATTCCGTCTAAATCCGCATTGGTAGTCTCGGATAATTTCCTCGGCGTATTCCGTTATTCGACTGCTTAAGATTAAAGTAAATATTTTATAACATACCGGAAGGAGTGAAATTCCTCGATAGTTATTACAAACCGTCCTCGGACCCTTTTTGTGAATCGGAATAAGAATAGATTCTTTCCATTCTTCAGGTAATTTCTCATTCACCCAGATCTTTTTAACCAACCGATGTATTTTAGAAACTCCAGCTTCCCCGCATGCCTTAATTAGTTCAGTAGGAATATTGTCGGTTCCCGCTGCTTTATAAGATTTTAATTTTCCGATAGCTAATTCAACTTCCTCTTTACTCGGTTCTTCTATCAACGGTTCTGCGCTCTGGTACTCAGAAGGAGGACACAGATCATAATTTCCCGTATTTAATATATTGTCAAAGTGGTCCTTAAATTTATTCAATATGTCAACCGGATCGGTCAGAATATTGTTATTATCTTCCCTAATTCCAGATGTTACGGACCCTACACATTTACGTGATCTGTTTATACCTTTGTACATGTCTCTTACGTTATTTTCGATTTTATTAGTTTCTATTTCAATTATTTTATTTTTAAGATACTCCCTTTTTTTATTTTTGAGCAATTTTGTCGTTTCGTTCTTTGAGGTTCGGAAGTATTCCAGATTGTCTTCGCTAGGATTATTTAGAGCTTTTAGCGGCTTTTCGTTTTTCGCACATGTTTAAGCAATCTTCATCAAACCACGGTTTGTTATTCTTATTTTCCTTTTTTCCTAGACACGAGTTACCGACCGCTTTAATATTATCCCTGATCTCTACCCATAACTTGTCAATATCCTCGTGGTAAAATTATAAAAAATATTATTTTTTTTATCCTAATCCAACTATACTAAAGATATCGCACTTTTAGAAAAACATCCCCGTTTAATAAGCCTAAACTCCATATTAATTAAGCTGATGTTTATTAGGCAAAAACTTAAGATTTGCTACGTATTAATTAATCAATTAAGTAAAAACTTAATGTGATTTTTTATCCTATCATATAGAATACCCATGTATTCAGCAAAAATTACCAAAATTAACTGCAAAGCTTTTATTTCTTGTTTTTCCATGATTTGAGATGGATAATAGCAAATATAATTGCGTAAATACATTTTTTATTTTTAAAAAACCTTTTGAAATAATTATTTTTAAAATATTTTTCATGTAAAGTGGCTATGAAATTGACAAATTAAACAAATTGTTTTTGGTTTTTTTTAATTGTATTTTTTACTGAGATCTCCATCACTCCTAGAAAAATTTATCTTAACTTAGAGAACAACCTGTATATGGATCTTTTTTTTGAACAACACTTAAAATATTGATGAGCGTTAGTGCATATAAATAATCTTATTCAATTCCTTTCTAAATATTGTATACGGAAGACTTATTCTCCGGTCAGTTAGCCATATTGAGAGCTCTCACACGATTGGTGGTTTTTTTTTCTAACCACAGTGGAAGGGAACTCGCTATTGGTTAAGGTCCACTGCCCAGCGCGGGACTAATGTGATCTTGGCGCCATTTGATATTCATACCGACTTTTGAGGTCGTGACCTCTGGATTATTCACGTATAATATTACTCCTCTATTTTATAATAATTTGTGGTTTTATAATATATATATATATATATATATATATATATATATATATATATGTAAAATATTATACAGAATTTTCCCAGAAGTATAGGAAAATATTTTAAAATGTGATGATTATCTAACAGAAACAGTTCATATAAACATTTAAATAATTAAAAATCTCTTCACAGTAAACTAGATTTAATTTACTCAAAATGAACAAATATTCTTTAGTCCGTAGTACTCCTTTTTATCGAATTATTAACATCCGGCTAAAACTTAGTAAATGGTTTCATCTCATCGTAACATACAACTATTTTATTTACGAAAACTCTTTGAATTGGGACGGTTTCAATCTAGAGATGATTTCAAACTTTGTCTATTCAATTGGTCACTAAAACATCGTAAACACTCTTTTCGTTTCTACTTGGATAGTACGATAATTTGATCACAAAATCGAGAAAAAAATGTGGCCTTCAAAAATATTGAAGCGTGACCTACACCGCTTGTTATATAGGACAAACGGCCTAATATTTAAGTAGGCCACATTTTTTATCGATTTTGTGATCAAATTATCTTACGATCCAAGTAGAAAGGAAATGGGTATTTACGAATTTTTAGTACCTAATTAGAAAGACATATATTGCCCCCCTCTAGATTGCGAACGCCCTAATTCAAAGAGTTTTCGTAAATAAAATATTCGTAGTTTACGATTAGATGAAGCTATTTACGAAGTTACAAGCGGATGTTAATAATTCGATAAAAAGGGGCCTTTACAACGGACTACTTGGTTAAAGTCATTCAAAGAGGAATTTTGACTAAGCTAAATACTGTTAGGCTTTAAGTCCACATTTTTTAAGTTGAGGTTTATTACGAAATAAGTTGAGATTTACCTCAATGTGGGTAAAAAAGTGAGGTGATTTCATATCCTGTCACCTACAAGTTGCCTCGTTTTCAGAAAAATTTATTACAATAAATGATAGCAAACTTTAATTTATTTTTTTCTTTAACTAGCATGTATAAGCATAAAGCATAGAGATACTTTTTATTTATTAAAAAAAAAATGTTAATAATAATTTTTATAATATTTACCTCAAGTGATAATGAACTGTAGTTTTTACCAAGATTTTTCTAAATTTTCCTAATCAGAATAATTACGTTTAATTTAAACCTTCATAATTGCTTTAATTATGGTTCATGAAAACGTAAATATTAGGATTAGCAACATTTAGTTGGTCAAAAATAAATATGGGTCAATTCCTCTGGGTAAAAACAGTGCAATTATCACTTTAGATGATAAATTTGTAACCTTTTTTTTTTAATTCATTCACTTTTCCCCTACCGTATCTTAATTCTACCATATGATTATTAACATATTCTGTTCATATCAAAACTTTGAATTATTTCTGTATATTCAGATTTGTACACGAAGCAGCTTTACACTACCACAACCTTCGCATATATTTCAACTTTTTTTTCTACCCTTTTCAACGATTACACAGCTCCAATCCGTTATAGTAGAGCACAAAAGGCACTGGGAAAACTCCCAGCGAAGGCAAAGCCATTATACCGAATTGGGCCATCGATAAACAGAAGATTCTTATCCCTTTGAATTTTCCGACCTTTAGGAAAAACTTTTACTTACAAACGTACTAACTTTTCCTACTGATCTGGGAGAGTTATTTTAAGTCTTTCACCTCCCTTTTTTGCATGGAGGTGGTTCTGAATTCGAACAAGGAAAAAGAACAAACCATACTATTAGATATCATGGAAGACTATCAAATAACAAAAGTTTGATTGGTAAACAATTACTTACTTATCACACTCTTTAAATATATTAATAAGAAAACAAAATATCATTGCTAGATAGATATACAACAGCTTGGCTCATCTTGACTAGAAATCTCTTGTGTTTTCGGCAATGATATTTTTCAATGTGATATAAAATTGATTTATTTTATTCAATAATTCTATATGATCAAATACTAACAAAAAGTAAATATTGATAGGATATCGGATAAATTTGCAGACAAGATATACAATAAATTTGTCTACAAATTAAATATTTCTATTTGATTTGTTTTGTTCAGATTGTGGATATGAAATGTGGCGGTCTGTACTTAAGTTCTTTTAATTCACACGATGTCTGAGATTAAAAAAGTTAGTTATTTACTTTAATTTGAAAGACTGAAGAAGGCTTTGGTTTAGAGAAATGATCTAAGAAAAATTAATGAGGATGGTCTGAGAAGTAGAGAAAATGCACTTAACACACCAGCATTAAAAAAAAAAGATAAATAAAAAATTAATAGTTTAAAAGTATATTCTGTATTCTAATATCTAGAATGCACTGGTTCAATTTTTTTAATTCACACATGTATTAAAATAATAAAAATGAGGCATTTGTGACATATAGTGTTGTCCAAAATCGGTCTAACTGTTGCAAGACTAAGATCAGGACTGGTAAAAAAAATCGATTTTCTAAAATAAAAATTAAGGCAAAATAGTTACTAATACTTGACAATCTTAGTTACTATATGTTAATAATTAGTATAACCAATATACTTTTGCATTTAACTCCTCTAATTTTTCATTCGGGCTTAGTTAGGTTTCTCCTATCTATAAAATTACAGTGATATCTCTATTGTAATAAGCTAATAAGTAACTGCAAGACTGTTGCGAGGCTCGTGCGCAAGACCAAGACTGAGTTTGCAAGACGGTCTCGGTCTCGCATTTGGGCAACACTAGTGACATAATGAAGTCTTTTAAATTTGATTGTTAGATTGATAATATAGAAAACGATCCGCAGAGGTGCAAAACGCCAAATTATGAGTAAAAAATCTTAGTATTGAAATTTCTGAAAAAAAAAAATCGAACATACTCTTTGGAATATAATATAGATAGATACACACATTTGGTGATTTTATGGTCCAACATTAAGAGGGTCAATTTGATATATAATAATCCCGGATTTATATGGCAATTATAGAAAAAGTTAATTCTTCAACAATTTAAGGACCTGGAATCATTGAAGGGGGTCCTCAAAACTCAAAACCACTTTTGGATATATTATCTTCTCGCTTAATTTCCGATGCGAACACCAATTCTCACCGATAGGGCTCAAACAATAAAACCATCGTCCTAATTGTGCTTACACCACGATACAAGCTTTAAAACAGTTTGGTTGCGCTGTGACAGCGGATATATTGTGCTGCTAGAACAGTTGAATGGATAAAGGCAGCAGAGGGTGAAGGTCGCCCGGTAGCTAGAACTGCCTTTCTAGTCCTATTATCTCTCATCTCCGATATTTTTATTAGAGTCGAACACTTCTTTCTGGTGTTAAATTTTAAATCTGAAAACATACCCGAAAACGCCTAGGTATCCTCGTATATCGCTATGATAAAATAGAAATATCCGTAATGAACTCACCTGAATTTTAGCTATTCCTAAAAAAATGCAAATTACAACTTCATTCCACAGGCGGGCATTGTTCCACTATCTTGGATATACCTTTGGAAGAAGAATGGTTTGGGGTACACACCTTACATACTATGTTCTATCTGCCAACACACTATATCTACCAACGATTTTATATTAATTTACAGGAACATACAGACTAATAAGAAATATGGCTACTGCTGATATGCATATGAATACAAGGAAAATAAAAAAGCAATGGATGGAAGATCTCCATTCTAAATTAATCATGATAACTCAAGTCAGGTTCCATGAGGATCCTCCTTCATGGAATAAACGCCATTTCATACGTTTGTCAGCCCATGAGCTGATCGTTCAAGGTTAATCCGCAGCAAATTTAGGGAGCGGTGCAGACGAGCGGAATTTGAAGTCCGGCATTGATTCCCTGCCCTCTCCCCTGGCTAGTGAAACAGGCAAGGAAGGAGTGAAAAAAGTGCAAATTTCCACTCTGATTTGAAGAACAATCCTTACAGTATGCAATAAAAGACAAGGTAGACGAGTAACAAAAAAAAGAAAAAAGAAATGAAAAGGTAGAAATCGTTTGAAAAAAATATTATAACAATAAAAAAAAAGAGAAAAACTTATCAGACTCCTTTATGAAATTCTAAACCTCTCACTATACCAATACCCAATACAAGACGCTCTAGAATGTGATTTGTTGGTCCAACCATTCGAAACCCTTACCACTTTTAAATCCCGACTAATCAATCATCTCCTAGCCACACAGTTCCTCACTCAAGAATAATTAACATATGTTAACCTATACTCGTAAAAAAGAACTATACAAATAAACGTACTTTGAACTATTTATTGAAGGAAGTTAGTCGACTATTCTACATATCATGAGTGATAAATATTCAGGACGCAGTCTTCTATTAAAAAAAATAATTTTAATTTTTGATTTATGCCTACGTTTCAACCCAAACATTTGGGTCATCTTCAGAAAGTGGTTTGAGCACTGATGGTGTTCAAGTAGTGAACTAATGAAGTACTGAAATAGTAAAATGTTAAAAGTATATTTATGTTTGCACAGTTCAATTAAACGACGACATAGATAAACTAAAATTGGATACGATATCATTCTATAATAGATTTTATCCGGCAACAGGCATTGTGAGGACTCGGAGAAAATATTCTTTTAGTTTACTTTATAAAAAAAAATAAATCAAGTAAAAAGTGATGATTGTTAAAAAGCGCGGCGGAGTTGACAGAAGGATTTGAAAAATGTCTGAATTGAGCGTATCTAACGTAGGTATAGATCAGAACTGGCGATGCCGCCCATGTCAGATTCGGCATTTCGTCTTTTCTGTTTTGTTGTTTTTTATTTAGTTTTTCCTCCTCGGTGTTGTTCCATCTTCCTCATCGCGTCCAGGGCATTCTTTCCGCTAGCGGTCCGCTACTTTCGCAAGAGATTCTTTAAGAGTTTTTTGCAGCAGTTCATCGGTAACGTTATGTCTCTGCTTGAAAGTGATATTTTCCGAAGACCGTGCAATACAAATTAATGTTGTTGTTTTTTTGTAAGCATTGTATTTGTGCAGCAGTTTAAAAAAACATTTGTACTCAAATTGAAAAATCATTACCATTATACATTTCTCCCAATGATGTAACATTACTGTTATGCAGCTGTTCACAAGTCTGGAATCTCAGTGTTGATAAACTTTTTATAAGATTGCCACATTAACATAAGACACATATACAATTTTAACATCTAAGGAACAAATTTCCTTTTTCCTTTATAACTGTTTTTTTTTTAAACCCTTTATCATACGTGCTACCTTGTTTTGAAATTCCTTATATACTTTCATACGCAAATCCTCATCCTTAACCTCATTTATTTTTCCATATCCTCTGCAAAAGGCGGTAAAATTGTAATGGAATTAAAATAAATTTGATTTTTTGATGCTCGTTCTTGGTTAATGGTACGACTACTAAAAGACCTAACTATGGCTATTGCTAAATCAAACAAGTGGCTATATTAAGATATGGATTTCCGAAATCCTATCTAAACGCAAATATCGGAGACTTTTCAACATTACGAATACATGTAAGAATAATATTTTTATACTTAAGTAGTGTCAGCCTCATTTTAATGGTATCTTACATATACATATAGATAATCTACATTGTTTATTTAGTACAAATATGTGAACACAATCATATATATTTATCTATGTATTCAAATGTTTACTTGTGTTTTCCTTCATTTTAATTTTAAGGCTCGACACAACTACGTATTTGTATTAAATCTCGTTTTTTAATGCCAGACAAACATAATCATTCTTTATATTATAATCATTCTAAGAGGACTAAATATTTTTCCTTGGCTTTATTCTATTTCCATAATAGACCAAAATATTTGTACAAATTGCTTTGCTACGGCCTATTTTTAAAAGCCGACTGAAAAGATAATAAAAGTAATAAAGACAAAATAATAGCCCGATCATTGGGCTTTCTAAATTAATAAAAAATATAAAATGTAAGAACAGACAAATGCCTTTAAGAAATAATAAATTTAATACATCAGCTAGGAAAAAAAATTGTAGTAAAATGTTCTACTCCTAAATGCGATATTTTTAAAGAGGAAAATATTATTTAGTATACCAAAACTAATGGACTGTGTCATTGTTAATAATTGTCCGATTTTTGTTGTTGTTGTTGTTTTGCAGATAATTTAGTAATATTTCTTATTATCATGGGTACAATCGAGAAAAAAATGCACACTTTTTGAGTTATTCGCGAATAAAGTTTCTTTTCCTTCATAACTTTTTTTCCAGAAATGTCGAGGGGATAGGACTATATTTCGCATGTGAAGGAGAAGAATATATCTTCAAAATGAGTGGTCAATCGTTGGATTTGATGAAGAAGTTGATGAAGAAAAAAAAACACCTTTTAGAAATAATATATAGGATAGTTATAAATTATACATTTTTAATATTTGTGTCCCCAGACATATTGGTCAGGGAAAACTATTATTAGATGAGGAAAAGCCAGGGAATTTTACTTCAACTGTCTGGTAGCCACCCTGTTATTCTTGGGGGGGGGGGCAGAAAGTACCTTCCTCCCTCCCTCCAAAGTTTCGGCACTTCCAGTATTCCAGTTATATTCCAGTTGTGGGGTAACCACCCCCTCCTGATGATACCATGGCCATGAGGTACTACGGTGACATGAAAACGTAGTGAAGAGAGTGACTTGAAGGCGCCTGGAAGGGCTATATATAGCGGGAAGGCAGGCTATCCGTCTGTTCATTGATGTGGCTCACTCTAGGTAAAAATACCATTCTCCAGCCCATTCATACCTGCCCGTCTTGACCTCTTCTTTTTTCATCCATTCTTCTCCTTTTCAACGCCAATTAGATTGATACTCTAAAAATCCAACTCTTTTGCTGTTATTTATAAATAGTATTGAGCAAGGCATGTTTAACATTGATAATTAGTATTTGATTAATTAAGTATACAGTATAATTAATTAGTTATTTATTGCAGTGAGCACTTTTAACATTATTTTTTATATTAAATTAGTACTATATGAGGGATTATTTAAATATAACTATTTTGAGGATTTTTTTTATTGAAAATCTAGTTAACGGATAGTTCAACATTGATTTAAAATTACGTTGTGGTGTGTATTAAGTATAGGAGAGTATTAAAAAATAAACTTTAGGGTATACAATTAATTTTTTATTTTTATTCCATTATAAAATAGTTAAATAGACAATAATTTACGTATTGAAATATTGCCATAATATAATATAACGGCCATAATATATTTATAAATAAAATATAAGAAATCATATTTATAATTATCGAATAATAGCAAAAAAAAAAAAAAAAAATGGCAATCTTAGAAACAAAATTAAAATATAAGCTGTACATAATAAATTTAATCCCATTTTAATCTTTATCAAGCAGCGTCAGGAATGTACAAAATAATATTGGTTAAGTTTTATTTATTTATTTTTATATTATCTGCTAATTATCCTAAATGATTTATATATATAAAATGATCGCTGCAAATAAATATTTGAAGAGGGATATTTTTTTTTCCATATCCCCAATTTACAATAATTTTAATAATGTGATTTGTTACAGTTTGGTGCTTTTTATGCCTTTTTTCTGTAATTGTGTTACATTTTAGGGCTTTTAATTGGAATTACCAATGCTTTATGTATTGTTTACAATTTTTTTAGTTAACAATAAGGTAAGGGGGAGAAAAGGGAAATAAATGTTAATAATTTAATACAATCAAAGTTTCCGAAAGGAAATAAACTAATTAGTTGAAAGGGTGATAAATATTCAGGACGCAGCCTTTAAAAAAAAAAATTAATTTTTTATTTATGCCAACGTTTCAACCCAAACATATGTAAATATTATATCAATATTACATTAATATTAAGTAGGTATCAATATTAAAGAAATATTTCGACATAACTTAAATACCGAATTTATAAAGTTTCTTCTTCTAAAGTACCTTTTTATATTAAAATATAATTTATTTTATATGTGATTATATGTGAACATATAAAATGAATTTTGGCAAATAGAGATAAGAGTAACCGGTCAATAATTATTTTAGTTAATTACAGAGAATAAAACGGAAAAAAAATTGTGTTGTTCACTATCTTGCCTAGTAAACAGAACAAACAATTTTTTTTAAATATTGATTTTATACTGATTTAATGTAGTATTTGATATAATCAGCGATTAATATTTCTATATTTTAAAACAGTTTAAAAAATTAAAGGAATACAATAATTTTCTTACATTGTAATAATTTTACTATAAAATGTTGTAAATTGTGTCTATTATTTACCTAAAGACACAAAGTTATTCGTAAATAGTGCAGTATACTTATGTGATTTACCGGTTAAGGTAAAGTTTCTACTTTACCGATGATAAAGACTTATTGCTACACGTACATAACATTTTTTATAATCATTAGAAAAGTATATTTATTTTTTTTAAATATTTGGATTAATTTTTTTTAGTAAAAAAGAAGATATAATAAAATTTAAAATAGTTCGGATTAACGACATACGTTATTTGTTAATCAACTTTAAAAAAAAAAAAATACTGCGTGATATCAACCTCAATTTTAAGACATGAATAATAAATAATATTAAATATGGTACAGAACATCACTAGTACCATTAATTATTATTATTATATCAGTAATAATTTATTCTCTCCGCATTGTGAATATTTATTTAGATACTTCAAACTTTCTTGTTTGACACAATAACTAAGATATAAAGTTAACAAAATGGAAGGACTTACTATAAAGAACTTTTCTATTAGCCGACGAAAGAGTATGTATGAGAGTGCTTCATAAAAACATTCATAAAAGTATAAGGAGGGGGGAGAGGATTCCCCCTTACGCCCCCTCCATTCATTTCGCCCCGCCAAAACAGAATCGTCGTACATCATATCTTTGTTCCACCCTTCAAGGATCATCTATCAACGGGGCAAAGACCTCGATGTGAAAATACCAACGAGTCTCTTTAATGATAGCAATATCAAAAATGATTCTGTCTACAGTTAAGTAATATAGAGCAGGGATACACTAATTATATAATATATATATAAATAATAAACTACTTATATGATTCACATAAAAATATGGTTTGAACATCAAATTATCAAACAAATATTATAATCCGTTCTAGGCATCTTATCTCCTGATTAAATGAGAAAATCATAATACAACAAATATTATAATAATTTATTACATTTTAATATTATAATTATTACATCGAGAAATAAATAGACTGCTTTTTTTTCTTTTCTTTTTTTTTCATGGAAGCACCTACTCAGTTTGAGGAAATAAGGACCTACAGTTTTAATTATAGACCAAATTTAGCAAAGAAACTATATGTGTTATTTTAATATACCTAATAGTAATATCAAAACTAATGTCTTTAAAACTAAATAAATTAAGAAATTATTAATTTTTAGAAAGTATTTCCAAAATCCACTGATTACTCCAGTATTAATTAAAAAACATTGAAATGTGAATAGGGTCTCTTTTAGAAAGAACCAAGACCCGTTTTTAAACAAAAAAAAGGTGGAATGGAGTTTCTAATGGAGAGAAAAAATTGTGTATGATTAGGGGCAGGGAGGAGATGAAGTTATAAAAAATTGTACTATAAATAATTAGCTTTTTGTTATACTGAAATAAAATTTATTTTCAATTTTTATTAGAATAAAACTGTTAATAAAGCTTTTGATGAAATATTATTTTAAGATGGTTTAAGGAAGTTTCATTACATTTTTTGAAGAAAAAGAAATTATTAGATAATTAAAAACAATTTTTGAGCAGTCGTTCAATTTTATTGTGTTAGAGACAAACGCAGTGAAATTGTTTCATTTAAAAAAACAAATTTTGGTATCGGATTCATCGGCTGTTTTACATGGGAATCACTTCTATCTCTTTATTTCCAAAATAAATTGATTAAGGTTCGTTTTGGAAATAAGCAATTCAGGTATTATTTTAGATGATTTTACCCGATACCCACCTAGGAAGTTTGCTTAAGAGGAATTTATAAATATTAAAATTTATAAACAGCGATTTATCTATTTAAAAAATCTTCACCTGGTTTCTAGAGGAACTCATCAAAATCAGACATTTATTTTATTTTATTTAAAGGATATTATTTTAAAATCGGAAAACCAGATGTTAAGTCACTCAGATAGGGAACAAGTTAACGTTCTTTCTATTAAGACATCATCAAGAGAGAAAATATCACATAATCAAAAACAAAGGTAGCATTTCTGAAATAGACAACCGGAAAATTGCTCCAGAGTTTAACATATAACCTAGAGATAATTATAATTTAACATATACCATCTCTATATAATATGTTTTATTTTAGACTGTTGATATGAGATGTGCTTTCTCATAAATCATTTATAAATCAGAGCTGAGGATGAAAATTAAAATCGTCCTTGGGGATATCCGCAAAACGTCATGGTTAATACATTCCATTGAGTCTACTTTCAATTGTGGAAAAAACCTTTGTGATTTTTTTTAGGTGAGTACTTTATACTCGTTTTAAGCGCTTTAGGGTAAAAGGATAGGGATCACTTTTAGGGCGGATAATAATGTGGTTTACGGATACAAGGTGCTTGGTTCAGTGGCACTTCCTCGACCGTATTGAGATTTTTTTTTGTATTTTTTTTTTAAATTTTTTTATATATATATATATTTTTTTTTGTTAGGACAAACAGTAGGTGGGAGAGATAAGTGGGCTTACCCCCCACCCACTTCCCGTTTCCGGTCTCCACAGCTGATCGCCTCAACCTGTCTCCCACCAGGGTCGTGCTATATATATATCTATATACCACGATCCTGCTGATGCGGAAATATTCTTTTTTTTTTCATAAATAAGGAGGACTTATTCATTTTTATTTTTAAGTGTGTAAGTTATTTTAGTACAGAAACAAATTTAAAAATAACAAAAACAAGGTTAATTTAAATACGCAATGCTTTTCTGCTTTGAAATAGGAAAATCCAAGGAATCAAATCTTGTCTAAATATATGAACGCACGTGATTAAATAAAACAAGATTTGTATTTATTACATAGTTAGTTATCTATAAATATGATGACGATAACTCCGCAGAGATCAAATGTTATCTATTTATTTTAAAAAATAAAATTTTATCATGTTTAGTTTATTCAAGCCATTTTGTACAAGTAATCATGACTAATATAATTAATTAAAAAAAAAAATCAGTTTATAAAAGTGCAATAGATCGAAATATTTTTTTCTAATTCATTAACTTTATTTCATATTGTTTGTCATTAATATTTTTATGAAATATATGGTTTGTTCAAAAAATAAAGAAGCTTTATTTTCATCTATATTTATTGTAAATGTTTAATAAAATTAAAGTAATAATTGAAAAAGAAAAAAAAGAAAGGAATTTGAAATGTATCATTGTTATTTGGCTGATGAAATCATAATTTAACTCCTTATTGTTAAAAAAGATTTGCAACATTGAAGTGTATGGAGAGCATGTTTTCCTTTTAATATTTTTTTTTATAAGTATACCAAAATTTTTATTTATTTCAATATACAATATTTTATATTTTATTAATAAATGACGATATAAAATAACCAAATTATTCTATATTTTACATTGATACAATCAATTTTAAATTATGTTATTTATATAACAGTACTTCTTATTGTTTTGTCTATTCTATAAAATTGTATTATGTGGATTTACGATGTTCAATCAGATGAATGATTTCAAAATTTTCAATACTGAAAGATAATATTCAGCCATTAATATTAATGACTTCTTTATGTGTAAAAAAAAAATAGAAAAAATATTATGTGTATATATATATATATATAAGTTAAGCGTCTCCGGGCTTTGTAAATAAAAAAAAAAGAAGGAAAGAGGAACGAGAAACAATACTCACGGCTTCTGAATAAACTGTTTATTCGTTCAATAATCTGCCTTATATACAATTGCTATGTTTATTTACATTACAAGATGGTATTAAGGCTGATATCGCCAGTCTCCGGTCTTTATCTCCCCCCCCAGTTTACGAATAGGATTTTCGGAAACTTATAAATTCCTAGATCGGAGCCACCGGTATCAGCCTTAACCTTTACAATTATTCGTACCAGTATAAACTTAAAGTACACCAAACTCACTTCCACTCCGCTGGAACGAGAAATAAATAAAAAGAAATAAACCACAGAAAGTAAACACACAACGTCTTATTAACAATGGAACAGAACTCTTAATCCTATAAAAATTACAATCACCTCTATTATGCTGCCATATCTTTATTTACAAGAACAACAAAAATAAAAAAAAATGACATCATCAACAGTAATAATAATAAAAAAAAACATATTTTTTATAATACGCGATAAGGGTACTACGAATCAATTGGTTTCTGTACCGGTTCTAACATTGGGAGCTTCAATTGTTCAATATGAACAGTTCTCCTCTTCTTAGGTTCGTTAATGCTTTCAATGGTTACCAGATTATGCTCCCTAATAGCAATCACTCTGAATGGGCCCTCGTACCGTAACAATTGTTTCCCTCTGTTGGTTCCAATTCTACGATACACTATTGTTCCGATTTTTAATTCTCCCATTCGGTCACGTACCTGCACATTCTGCCGCGCTACCCGCTTCTCCTTTTCCCGCTGAATTCTCCCCGCTACCTTTCCCCACGTCTTTCCTACCTCTACCCTAGTACTCTGGATTTGCTCTACGAGATGTTCATTGGTCGTTGTTTCCCCCCAATCTCTCCTTGGCCTGCGCATCCCGAATAGTATTTCCACAGGTGAAAACCCCGTTACGGAGTGGATCGAATGGTTGTAAGCTGTTACGGCTTTCTTCATCGCAACATCCGGCTCCAACCCTTTCTCTCCCTGATATACACGGATGTGGTCACTCAACGTGCTGTGCAAACGTTCGATTCCTCCTCTACTCTTAGGGTGTCCCGGTGTGTTATAATGCCACACAACCTCTAACCTTTTCACCTCCTCCCTAATCGCGGTATTGTCGAATTCTCTGCCACCGTCTGATGTGATCCTCTCGGGAACTCCGTAAAACTGTATCCAGATTTGTAGGGCTTCCGCAACTGCATTGGCAGACTTGTCCATGACCTGATGTGCCATAGCTACTTTACTAAAGGTGTCGATGATCGTGACCCACTTGAACCCTTTCCAGGTGAATGTATCGATCTGGAGGTCTTGTAGCGGCATATTCCCTGTAGGTGTCTCTTCCTGAACTCCTCTGGGGGGGTGTCGATCATACTTTGTGCGCATACACACCTCGCATTTCCCGATGATTCCTTGGATAGATTTTTTCATTCCCCACCAGAAATACTTTCGCCGTAATGCCTGCAACGTCTCGTTGACGCCTCGGTGGTTGGTCTTCCCCTGGTGGTATGCCAATGTAATTGCTTGTTGCTGCTCCTCATCCTGTACGGTTTCCACTGCATACTTGCACCGGATGATCGTTCTATCCATGCCTATTCGCTCGGATCTCCACATCCGCTTTATTTTCTCCCATACCGTGTTGTTCCCAACATAGAGATGGTGTGTCTTTCCCGGTTCCGTGGCGTCCTTCAGTGCCGTACGGATTTGCTCCTCGCTCACCCCGGGTTGCGACCAAATGACGCGAATCCTACTTTTCCCGTATCTTCGGTAATCTATTTTCATGATCCCTGTTGTCCTGGTTTTCCAGATTACCTGTCTATGCTTGTCGTTGATGATTTCGTCTATTTCCTCCATCGCCACTGGTCTTTCCTCCGCTGAGCTATCTTCTTCCGGGGACCCCTCCCTGTCCTCTATACTGACGGTATCATCTGCCCCTTCACCCTCAGGAGTCCATTCCCTCAAGAATTGGCGCACGTCCCGCGATGGACCTCCCCGTCCTCTTCTACCGCGTTGATCATGATGGCCCTAGAGAGCCAGTCTGCCACCACGTTTTCCTTTCCCGGCTTATACACCACCTCCATGTTGTACTGACTAAGGAATTCTTTCCATCTCGTGACCCTCGCAGAGGTTTCCTTAAGTTTTCCTACCCACTGAAGGGGTTTGTGATCGGTGTGGACTCGAAACTTCCTCCCAAATATGTATGGCCTGAAATGGTCGATGGCCCACACTATCGCGAGTAGCTCCCTCTCTAACGCGCTGTACCGTGATTCCGCGCTCGTAAGTCGTCGGCTCGCGTATGCTATCGGACGTTCACCCTCACTTCTGCCCTGGGATAAAACGGCCCCCAACGCGTATTCGCTCGCATCGGTGGTGACGTTGAACTGCTTCTCAAAATCCGGGAACGCCAATACGGGTTCTGCCTGCAACCTATCCATGCATTTCCGAATATTATTTTCCATTTCCGGTGTCACCACGATCCTCGCGCCTTTCTTCAGCAAGTTATTGATAGGTACCAAGTATTCTGCCATCTCAGGTACGAATCTTCTATAATAATTCAGCGTCCCGAGAAGCCTACGAATCCCTTTAACGTCCCGTGGCACCGCCATTCGTGTGATAGCCTCCACCTTTGCCGCATCCGGTCTGACCCCCTCGCTAGAAATAGTGTGGCCTAAAAAATTGATCCGCGTTTGTCCCAACAGGGACTTCTCACTTGACAGTTTCAGCCCGAATTGTCGCAGCCTTTCGAATACCGACCTCAAATGCCCCACGTGTTCGGCTTCCGTTCTGCTAAAAATCAGCAGGTCGTCCATGTATACTTGACATACGGAGTCGTCGATCCCCCTCAGAAATTCGTCCATCAGGCGTTGAAACGTTATGGGCGCATTCTTCAGACCAAACGGCATTCTGGTGAATTCGTAATGCCCCCTTTCGAATGTAAACGCCGTCTTATGTTGGTCCTTCGGGTGCATCCGTATTTGGTGGTATCCCGCCTTGAGGTCCAACGTGCTAAACACCACGGCCCCACTCAACCTATCAAGTATATCTTCGAATCTAGGGATCGGGTACTTTTCGTCTACCGTGTTGTCGTTCAACCTACGATAGTCCACTACCACTCTGTATTTTTCCTTATTATCCCCCGGCGCTGCCTTCTTTTTCACTGCCCACAGGGGACTATTAAATGGCGAGGTGCTATCGACTATGATCCCTTGCTCCTTTAGGCTTTCCAATTCCTCCCGAATATGCTGCCTCAGCGCCTGCGGGTATCTCCTTTCCTTTACGTAGGTCACCCTATCTTGCTTCAGTGGAACTTCGTGTACCGTCTTCCCTGTTACCCCCAATACCTCGCCCTCCCTGAAGAAAATATCTACGAACTCCGCTTGTAACGCCTTTCTCCAGTCCTCCACCCTGTTCACCGCTCCTATCCGCACCCTTCTTTCTCTCGCGACCCCTATACATCCAAATTTCCTTTTCCCAGCCTGATACTCCAAGCTCCTCTACGGTTTCTAATGCTTACCCCTACCTGTCCTAACAGATCACACCCTATTATGACTTGGTACTCCCGCGTCATGCTCTCTACCACATGCACCTTTAGCTCCCCCTTTTTCCCTGCCCACCGATCAAGCGTAATTGACGCTTCCCCTTCTACTTTACAGGGACCACCCAGAGTGATTAGCTGGCAGCCACAGTTTTGTATCCGGAGTACCCTCTCGCTCCCGCACACTCTCCCCAACGCCCCCCGAAGATAGTACTCGAGCTCCCTGTGTCCACGAGACACTTCACTCCCCCCTACTTCAATAATCGGCAACCAGCATGGCTTACCTCTAATATTGTTGCAGGTTGCTGTGCGGTCGCCTCTCTGCTGACACCCTTCTCAGATGCCACCTCGCTTCCTCCTTACCGCCGTCGCTCGTCGTTGCTCGCTCCGTTGGCTGCTCCTGCCTCCTTCGCCTCCCCGGCTGGCTGGCTCGTCAGTCTCCGTTCCCGACGTCCCCGACTCCTCGGTTGCCTCTTCCGAAGATCCGTCTCTCTGCTGCATCCTAGCTCGTTTTTTTAACTTTTGAGCGTTCACCTCCATTGGCTCGTCTAGAGGTCTCTCTCTCCTGCGAAACATGTACGGGCACTGTCTGGCAATATGCCCTTCAGTCCCGCACTCGAAACATCTAGTGCGCGGACATTGTGCTACCAAATGTCCCGGTTTCCCGCACCCGTGACATTTTCTGTCTTCCCTCCGGGGTCCATTCCTAGGCCTGGACTGTCCGGATCTTCTCTCGCCCGTCGTGGCTTTTTCTCCGTTCGGGTGTTTCATTTCCCTCTTCCTCCACCCTATCTGGGCTGTCCGGGGTCGTCTGTCACTCACTCGGGTCCACCCTGGTTCTTCTACTTCCATCCGCGTCTCTTCCTCTCTTGCACTCAGATCTATCATTTCTTGGGCACACTCGAGGAACGATCGCTCTCTAGGCAGTCCGTCCCTTCTCCCAGTCTCCTTAGCCAACTGAACCTTGAGTATTGTCGAAAGGAATTCCATCCTAGCTTCGACCTCTCCCACACTCATGGTTTCACGCATTTTCTCAGTTATGCGGTTGTACTTCGCCACTAGTACCCCCGCATACTGTCCTCTTGTTTGGCGTTGGGACCGACACTCCCTAAACATTTGGAAGATATCTTCTCCGGCGTCCATCGGCCCCCTCCGAAAGCCTTCTTCAAACGCTCCTTAATCACTGGCCATGGTGTCTCCTCGTCCGCTTGGATTTGGTTGAGGATGTTCCTCCTCACTCGGCACACGAGAGCTGCCTTCAGTGCTTCTGCGTCTCCCAGGTTCACGAGGTCCTCCGCCACCTTTGCTTCGATTCTTGATATGAGGCGGTCTCCACCTTTCAGAAGTGATTAAGTTCACCTATCTCGCCCCCGAATCGCTCCAGGTCTGCGATTGCTCTCCGTAGATCCTGCGTGGTCGCTGCCCTTATCTTCATCCACTCCAATGCATTGGCGTGCGCCTCTGCCAATGTGTCCCTAGGTAAGGGAGGGATCTCTTGTATCTGCGGTACTTGAGGTATCTGAGGTATCTGCGGAATCTGCGGAACCTGAGGGGCGATCTGAGGAATCTGCGCTATCGGCATTTCCTGAGGTTGCGGCATTTCAGGTGCGTTCAACACTCCTGGTCGAATTATGCCCTCTGTCGGCATCTCGTCTTTTCCTTATGACTAGGAGAAGAGAAAAAAAAATTAAAAGAAAGAAAGAAAAAAAAATTTTACTTCCGTGTTCTCCTGACGTTCTCCCGGGTTTCGGCACCAGTTAAGCGTCTCCGGGCTTTGTAAATAAAAAAAAAAGAAGGAAAGAGGAACGAGAAACAATACTCACGGCTTCTGAATACAAACTGCTTTATTCGTTCAATAATCTGCCTTATATACAATTGCTATGTTTATTTACATTACAAGATGGTATTAAGGCTGATATCGCCAGTCTCCGGTCTTTATCTTATATATATATATATATATATATATATATACATAGTTATGACGATTCTAAAACCCATTATCATGAAAATAAATTGTCAGGATTTACAGTCAAGAAGTTTTATTAGGTTAACCGACGTTTCGACCCAAACATGTGGGTCATCCAAGAACAGAGTTCTTTTCTCGGCTCCCATAAGATAGCCCTGAGGATGCCACACGTTTAGGTCGAAACGTCAGATAACCAAATAAAAATTCTTGGCTGTAAATCCTGACAATTTCGTTTCATCCTAATAATTGATCAGTCGACTAATTAACCATCTCTGAAACACTTCATATTTTTCTTTTATCTTCATAACTGGCCGTGATATCGGAGTATAAAAACTCTAATGGGCTTTCATAAAGTTCTTGCATTAAGAAAAGGTTAATTTAGTATAGCTATATTTAGTACTAGACTGAGGAAAATCAATAAATAAGCAACTGTTGGTTAAGAAACGAACCACCGGTTAAGTAACAAATAGTTCAAGGTAAGCTCAACCTTCCCAATCATGGGGCGACAGTTCGCGTGACCTCTGATTATCCGTCACATCTAGGACGGGGGTTCTTCTTGACGTCCCGACCAAATGGGCTTCGGCGATGGAACACCGCATCGGGTTCGTTCAGATATCGTGGCCTTTCTCGATAGCACGCCATACTCTGGTCGGGGAGAGCTCTGGGTTGAACCCGATGATAAAGGATTCGGGAAAAGAACTAAATCGATCCAATCGTAGGAATAAACATTATATTTATATCTGCATAGCTATAGATAAAGATTTGTAAAAAAAAATATACATACATATAAAGACCAGCGTACTTTGGTTTGAAAGTGGCAAAAAGCCTTGTATTCAAGATGTAATGATAATTCAACTAAACTATGTTTCCTTTCCTAATTTAATACTTAGTTAATTGATGTATTCTATAAGTTTAGGTAACAATAACGTATGGGTTTCCAAGATTTTCAATAACGCATACATAAATAGTCTGTTTTTTACGACATTAATTTTACGACTTGATATAATTCAGTAAATATATTTTCGTGTAAATTATTTTGAAATGCGTCAAATATATTACTGCTTAATATATTTACAAAAATCTTTTATGATAGAATAAATTATTGCTCAACTGATATTTGATTTTCGTATTTTCATAGGATGAGTACCTTGCGCCAGCGCGAGCTAAGGTATAACATAAATCAAAATGTTCATAAAACCCTGAACAAATGAAGAATACAAAGATCAGTTGCGGTAACCTGCAGTTTGGATACTTATCTGCCAAATTCAGCCAAGAAAGTTGTTAAAAATCGAGCAAGATAAAAGATTTACCTACATATAAATATATTTATACCTAATATAATTAATCCACTCCGCCCTAGAAAATTGGAGGAGTAAAGAAAAGTGTAGAAATAAAGAAAATGTGAAGGAACAGATTCAAAAGAAATTCAAAAAGAACTCTGAGCCCAAAAATTAATATTGTGACATTGTTATCAGCACACGACCATGTATTTTAATTTATATTGAATACTTAATAGTGACCGTTGCATTTTTAAGGAAGGAGATGGTCCGGGGTGGCGGTCATAAATAGACTAAATAGTGGCAAAACTATTTTATTAAAAACCAACGTTTCGACCCGACTTTGCAGGTCTTCTTCACGGCTAGAACGGACAAGATACAAAAAGATATAGAGAATTGTGGAAGTTACATCACATTTAGATAAAAAATCGTGACCGATATGAATAAATTAAGATTATAAACAGTAAGGATTATAAAATATTAAGAACTATATGTTGTACAAACAGAGTAAGCTAGGTAACAAGATCCTAAACTGAAGTAAATAGATTCTAACAATCGTTGTAGTATAATAAAATATAATATATGCAATTGTGAATATACCCTTACAGATCTACAGGAGAGATTGGAAAAAAAAAGGGAAAAGGATATAATATGAAATAATGGACATAAAGAGAAGGGGAGAAAGAGAAGAAAACAAACAAAAAACTAAAATAAATAAATAATTAAAATTAGTAGAACAAAAATAGAGACTTACTTAAAAGGTGTTTTCAGCAAGGAGTTTCACTTAGAACTGGAAAACCAGGGTAAGGGTAAGTATTGGGGAAATTTGTTGACCTGGTTGGGTAATGGTAAGGGGGCAAGTAGTAAAAGTTAAAAAAGTAAGTTGGGTCGAAACGTCGGCTTTTAATAAAATAGTTTTGACACTATTTAGTCTATTTATTACCGCCACCCCGGATCATCTCCTTCCTTATTTTAATTTATCTTCATTTACTTATAGGCTTATTTTCTCTGTTTTTTTCTCACAGCTTATTCGAGTTTATCTATGTATTCTTGACAGTAATACAGATAATAGATATTCATAATAGATTTGATATATAATCTTATATCTAGTTGTAAGTGAAACTCCTAGCTGAACACACCTCCCTGAAGAAGACCTGCAAAGCCGGGTCGAAACGTTGGCTTTTGATAAAATAGATTCACCACTATTTAGCCTATTTATGACCGCCACCCCGGACAATCTCCTTCCTCTATAATCTTATACCATAAATATTCATTTTTAGAATTTATTACATATAAAATATACTTTACTTAATGATGAAAAATCAACAATAACAACAACGGTTGTTCTCACAAACATAATTATAGTCCATAATAAGCTAAGTAATTTTTTTTTCCTCCTTTGCACCTTTCAAAAAACCTCACAAGCCCATTTTGATCGCACCAATTATATTGCAGCTGTCTAAACTTTTACGGAACTTATCCTTTTTCGGTTTAAATATTGTATGTAATACTTTCTTTTCAAAAACTTAAAAGCTTTGTCCCCCCCCTAACGTGAGTGGTCAGGTTTTACTTTAATAAGTCAATATATCAACTATCAATAATTGATAGAAATTGAAATATTTTATTATTATGAGTTAAGAGAGGTTCTGAAAATTCCGATGAAAAGAAAAGCGAACCTTATGAATCACTGACAATACAACACGAGAAAAAAATATTCATTTTGTAAATACCGGCGTCAGCTGATAAGATGGTAAAAATGGGTTAGCATACTTGACCGATAACGAATTTGGAAATATTAACTAATCCCTTATCTGTGTATACTAAAACTAAAAAAAAGTTCTGAATAGTGAAAGAAATACAAAATCACGTACTGATGCCATAAAGTTTTATGGTACTCAACGTAATTAAATACGGAAGGATTGATTAGCAATAAAATCAGCGATTTATTGAGATATTTTTTTACGGTACCAACATAACTTCAATATCAGAAAACCCAATGGTACGAGTCATTTCCTTCATTATACACATTAAGGAGAACGAATTCAGAATGAAATAGCCGTCCATAAAAAAGTTTTAAAACAGTTCATGCTTGAAAATGCATAAAGATAAAAGCTAGAAATTCCTTTGATAAAATTATCATCAATCTATTTTTATTTTTTTTTTGTCAATATTCTCCAATCGAAAATTCCTCCCATCGAGCTCCTTGTGTAAATTGTCTATTTGAGTAAAATTTGAATCAGTAATCAATTCATTTCTAGTTGTAATTTTCCTATAAAGACAGAATGAATCAATCAATTCAAATTTAACTAAATAAAATAAACACATATAAGAGCATATCATGGCCATATCAGAGGACTCATTTCAAATTATTTAAAAGAAAAAATGGAAAAAAAAAACATTGCAACACACTACTACTACCTATATTTTAAATATTTCTAAATGTATGTAATTTACAGTTTTAAATTTATTAAAAAAATTAAATGGAGGTGTTCTAAAGAATAAAAAAAAAAAAATATATATATATACACATATTTATAGTGTAAATACCAAATTACAGATATTTTAGGGGTGATAATTTTTCAGGAAGCAGACATTACGAAGTTTTTATTGGTGGCGACCTCTAGTGTTGCCCAAATGCGAGACCGAGACGAGTCTTGGTCTTGCGCAAGAGTCTCGCAAACAGTCCTGCAGTTACTTATTAGCTTATTACTATAGAGATATTACTGTAATTTTATAGATAGCAGAAACCTAACTAAGCCCGAATGAAAAATTAGAGGAGTTAAATGCAAAAGTATATTGGTTATACCACTTATTAAATATTAGTAACTATTTTGCCTATTTTAATCAAAAAATCGATTTTTTTTTACCAGTCCTGGTCTTGGTCTTGCAACAGTTAGGTGGCCTTGGACTTGGTCTTGTAAAGTGAGTTGAAGGAGTTGGTCGGGGGTTGCGGTCAAATAAATACTAAATTTTTATTTATTTATTTATTAATACCAACAAATCAAACACCGACCAACACCTTCTCATAAAAAATATATAATTTGTTATAGGAACAAATGAAAAATATACAAAACAAAAAATTCAGTGAATTTTAAAAATTATAAGAAACCGCATATACCTTTGTATTTAAAGGTACTAAATACAAAATGATTATTCTGTTTCAACTAGCAAAAAACAATTGAATATTTCTGGTTTCGTTGAAAGGTTTAGATAATAATTATTTATTTTTAACAAGAAGACAATTACAGTATTATAAAATAGTTGTGCCATAAAGGTGAAAAAACCTTCACGGTAATCGTTTGCACAATTCTAGCGGAACTGTCCTCAATCTCTTTCTTGGCTATCTCGAGCCATTGCGGCGAATCCTCAAATTTGCACAATTCCATTCCTACCTTTTGAAAATAATAAAATCGTAAATTAACAAATATGTCTCTCTAAAAAGGATGGGGAGCCACGGAAATAATTATATATAAAAAATATGATAGGTAATGACATATCAATTTTTTTTGTTTGCTTAGGGACATTGTGTTCATTTAAAACCGTGAAGCTAACAAATTATATAATAAATATGAAGTATATAGTATAAAAAATCACTTCAGTATAATAGTATATTATATATCTGTTATGGATATATATTATTTATGGATTTCGATAAATGAACAATTAAACGAAAGGAGATTTCCTGAATAATTCATGAATCACGATTTACAACTAGAATAAAAGTCATTGAAAAATTTGAGAGGTTCTAAAAATCTTACATTTTTAAAGATTTGGTAGCAGAAGTCCTGAATTGTACAATTTTTGAGATAAACCGTAATCCATAAAGTATATAATACTTTAAAACTATGTTTTCTATTTCAACTCTAATACAGTGTATTTGTAACATATATTTCTAAAAAATGTTCGCGTTATTATTTCAATAGTAATTAAAACTTCAATTTGGCCGTTTTTTAAAAGGAATTAAAATTCAAGGCTCGTTTCGAGCCCAAACAAAAAAATGGTTGATTGTGGTTCGGTTTGCATAGGAAAAATGTAGTACGATTCGAAAAGAAACAAATCTAATAAAATCGTCTATAAAATTTTGACTTCTTGATTCAATTGTATATTAATTTTATTTAGTTTTTGTTGTATGCTCAATTTTTTTATATTGTATAACTTGAAAAGAAAATTGTATGCGTCATTAGATAGTACGAATTAGGTTAAGAAGAGGGAGAGAATAAGAGCGATGAATAAGGGGAGAAAAGAGAGAGCGAATGGAAAAAAATGAAGAAAAGGAAATCGAATGTTGAGAAATAAAAAGATATATATATATATATATATATAATATATATATATTCTGTGTATTAAGCAATATACTAGTGAATATCTAATTCTACGGATCTACAGGAGAGATTTGAAGGGTATAATATGAAATAATAGACATAAAGGAATGTGGAAAAAGAAAAGAAAAAATAAAGTTATTTAAAATTAATTTTATTCTTCCAATTTTATTTATTTAATTTGTTGGGTTTTTTTCTCTTCTTTCTCCACATTCCTTTATATCTATTATTTCATACTATACCCTTTTTCGTTTTCTTTAAATCTCTCCTGTAGATCTGTAGAAGTGTTTTCACATTAACATTTATTATATACTACACTACAACAATTGTTAGCATCTATTTACTTCAGTTTAGGATCTTGTTATTTAGCTTACTCTGTTCATATTTTAATGTACTTACTGTTTATAATTTTAATAAGCTTATTTATATTGTTTATAATTTTTTGTCTAAATATTATGTAACTTCCACAATTCTCTATCTTTTTGTATCTTGTACGTTCTAGCCCTGAAGAAGACCTGAAAGGTCTGGGTCGAAACGTTGGCTTTTAATAAAAATAGTTTTACCACTATTAGCCTATTTATGACCGCCACCCCGGACCATCTCCTTACTTTAAAATAAACATAATTTATCATTTTATTTATGTAATAGTTTTTGATTATTTATTATTTTTCTCTCTTTTCTAAGGCATTTCTGAACTCAATACACAACCAAAATAACTGACTCACAGACGCTGATGATCCTGAGGTTTTATGCCTTAAAGCCCAAACAAAGAAGTATGATCTCCGATAATTGGGAGTGAATACATGCATTATGTAATACATAATACGCGATACGACAAGACAGGCAGTGACTACAGCCACGCAGACACCTTGCTCAGACAGTGACTAGTAGGCGTCTATATCTGGTGCGTCTGGATCTGTGGGAGGCCGTCCTTGTCGGGAATAGTAACAGTGTCCCGTCTCGGCTAGTGAACCCCGGATGAGGTACCGCCGTACTCTTCTGGTGTACACGATCAAGTGTACCACGGTACGGTGAGGTTCTTCTCGAGAAGTCTGGCGGAAGAAGTTCTAGCTTTGGAGGGACTGTTGAGGGACAGCGGATCCAACGCAACCTGACACCTAAGATGGAAGTACTCGATAACTTCAGCGCAAAAAGGAGTAAACTGATCTATACTAATATACTTGCTTTGGAATGAAAGATTTCAACGTTTTGAAACCCTTATAATCCTGCAGAGTAAATGTGATCTAAGAAATGAGGTCCACCAGTAATTTTACGTCTATATGTTAGAGAGAGAGAGAGAGAGAAATACTTTATTAAAAGCAGCGCTGCCCTACTATATAGGGTTGCTCGATACACAGCATACTCATCAATCCTTTTTTTTTTTTTTGAACATACAAATTATATGCAAATTCTTTTTCATATTACACAGCACAAACAATACCAATACTAAAATATACTAATACATACAATTACAATTATGCAATATATTATATATGCATATTTCAGTGAAACCTATACAAGACAATTTCTAAAATTTACAAGGCTAAAAAAAAATATATATATAGTGGTCGAATGCCAAAGTTTTAACACCAGCAAATTAGATAAGTTATAGAATAGAATAGAACAAAAGAATCAACTTTATTCTGGGACAAAGTCCCTTGAGAATAACAATATTGTACATAAAATTAACATTACATCTGGCCAAAATGCATATTATAATAAAAAAAAAAAAATAAATAAAACATAAGGGATAAAAAAAGTATTTACATAACTGAACAGATATAGTAAAGACATAATATGAGCAATAAGGTTATGTATAGAAACAATTTATTATTTACGTTTATTCACAGTTTATGAACAAGTAACGACAAATACACAATCTCAGTACTAAGATCAGTACTTAGAGAGTGCTACCACTGGGTAGTAACTCTTCAAGCCTGTACATGCCATTATTTATATTTGCGCATATTTACTTGTTGTATTTGTATACAGTTGTAAATTCCATTAAATAAACAAAAAAAGATCAGTACTATTTAGGGGAAGCACTGTTTCTAGGTCAACGGTTGTGCAAGGAGATGATTTTGACCGACATCACGCTCAACCGCCAGGTTTTCCCCCTTAATCAATTTTTTAATTAAGGGTACCCACATTATAGAGGCTGGGTGTGCCCCAGGAGAGTCTCCCGACCCAGGGTCGCCCCACGTCCAATGAAACAGATAAATAAATTGTCTGCCATCAGTCATGGTTCGAACCTGGGACCTTTAGCATTGGAAGCTCAGTGCCCTACCACTGAGCTACCCCACTCCCACAATCTCTAAATCATGAAGGAATTTCATTAAATATATTATTTGCATAAAATCGAAAGGTTTGCTGGAGGATGTAATGGAATCCACGCCTACGAGGTTTATGAGGAGAGGTCTTTATGGGACATAAGTGTGTTTCAAAGCGATTATTAAAGTAGAACATTCGGCTCATTGTCAGTATTTTCCGTTTCTATCACTAGGACATATCGGTACATCCTTGCGGTTTATAAAACCACATGGGAATGTTGAAATGATAAAAACCAGTAATAAATATAACCCAGTCCCTCCATAGATGAGGGAGAAACCCAAAATCGATTGTGATATTTTGACTTTTTTTAAGCTAATAAAAAATGATAATGACTATGGATATGACAGCAGAATGGTACTGATTTATGGTAATAATAAAATTCATGAAAATATAGAAAAATACGTACATGCAGGAAAATAAAAATGTATAGATAGTGATGTAAAACATAAATGAATGAAAAAATCAATAGATAGATGAGATATATTATACATGTAGAATAAAATTAACGTTTTAATTGTAAAGCAATTATTTGTAATATAATGATAATAAAGTTTTAAACTTAAAAGTTGGCACAATGGACGAAACGTCGTCAAAAATGATTTATAAAATAAAAAAAAATTGGAAAAAAATGGCCTTGAATTTGTGATACGAAATATATATCAGCATTTCCACAAAGCCTGACTAAAAACATGATGAAAAATGTTGAATAAATTCAGCATAGATCTATGAATTCCTAGTCGAACAGAATATTGCCGATGACACTTTCACATAAAAAAAAAAAAGATAATGATATATGAGAAAGTTATAATGCTGTGGTATAAGTCAATGTTAACTTTTTTAACATACATTATTAGACCACGCAGAATATTCCTAAATAACACATATATCATTAAACTCCATTTAAAAGAAATTCACTTTCTGGACAAAAAGTATACTCGACTAGTACTATACTATTTTAACCTAATATTATTACAGAAGGATGAGAAAATTGCGAGCAAAATAAAACCTGCTAAATTTTAAACGGGTATATAAAGATATTAGATTATCTTTGTTAGATTACATATAATTATTTTATACCGGAATGTAATATATGTTATTATGATTGCTATTACACAACGGATTCTGAAACCGGCATGAGACTGACGAAATATGTCCGCAACAACTCACTCTCTCCCTTAGGCTTTCTGTAACTCAGTGTTGAGTATTATTTGTCCAGAGGAGGACAATTTTTTGTTGCTATAACGAACAGCGAGAAAGTTTGTTTAAAATAAATAGAAACACCTTGCTAAATACTGTTTATTGGCATAATTTCATAGTTTACTTAAACTTAGACAACGAAAAACTATGATGAAAATGTAAATATGTCAAAGTACTCATGAGATATAGATAACTTCAATAAATGAATAAAAACTAATTCCTTTGATAATTTTAGCATTGTTTAATTAACTTTTTTCGAATAACATTAACTTTTACTAATGATAGTGAAAAAACTATATTACCGCATCATTAGAACAACAAATAATTACGAATAAAATATAATAAAACCCCACTTATCTGCTATAAACGAAACTGGATTATTCGGTACATAATCTTTTTCTTTTAATAAATGTATATGATTTAAACATTTCATAAATCCATTAGTTAATTACATAATGTTTATTTGAATTTTGTAGAGGAGCACCAGTATTTCTGATAAAATGGCACCCTAGCATTATCGTGAGAAAAAAGCGCTAAAAATAAATTCCAGATTCCATATTTAAAATAAATTAAATGTTAATTATTTTCAATATATATATACATTATTATTTTCAAGTGTATATAAGGTATGCATGATGTATTTTTTTTTAATTTAGTTTTTGATTATTATTCAGTTGTTACTTACTCTGTTTATTTTATATGTGTATGTATATATGGTGTGAATATGGTCTTACCTCAATATAACTATTGTTAAATAGTTAGAATGTTATATTATCCAATAAATAAAAAAAATATTATCAAGAATATTTTATTTAGGGGTCGTAATCTTAAGTATTTTTAACCAGAGTTCTACTTTAATTGCATTTGGTAACCCAATTCAGAATGTATGCTGATCAGCTAATAATATTAATTAGGTATGAGCTCAATAATAAAGCTTATAACACAAAGAAAAAAATAGAAGTTATTATATTCCAACTAATCATGAATTACTAATTATAAAAAAAAGTTCAACTTTATTGCAGAGTCAAGGTGATTTTTTAATTCTTAGATTATTTATTTCAACACTCCCCCCTTTTTAAAAATAAATGTAGCCAACTTCTTTTCGGTAGTTGAACGAACCTAGCGGTAGCGAATGATGTCTCCCCTAACTGAATCGCCCCCCTCAATCACCGACTACGTGAGCTATCTCTTCGCTCAATGTCTGTTTAGTCAGTCAGAAGCACTCAAGCAAAACACAATCATCCTAAGGGTGGATATTTACTGGACCCATCAACTTTACTACAAAGATAAGCCATACTAAAATCAATACGTATTATGAAGTGCATAAATACATACAAAAATACAACTAAACGAAAAACGTGTTGGATAATGAAATATAACTTCGAGGGGGGGAAAAGAAATATGTTTGAGTCTTAAACCTTTATTAAACATCCAGAAATTTTGAATTAAGTACCTACATAAAAAATGTAACAAAAAATAATAACTATCTTGCTACTTTATAACTAAAAACATTGCTGGAGTCTAAAGACTACATAAGTTCAACCCATAATAGAAAATCTAATATTTTCCCAATCCATAAAAATAAAAACATAATATTTCAAGGTCTAGATTTGGAGTTCTACCAAACCATCGAATTCCTATCGTATCCAATAGTTACAATCCTTAATGCCCCATATTTTGTCACAAATAAAACCATTCATAAAGACCTTAATGTTCCATATGTCGCTGATTTAGCCCGAGCCAGATACATATCCTTTCATGATAAACTCCATTCCTATCCGAATCCAATTGTTTCCAGCCTTGCTTCTTCCTCGATTCTTGATAATCTTCCAAGGCGTCTGAAAAGAAGATGGCCACGTGATCTTCTCATCTAGAATTAAATAGGGAGTACTACCACTGGGCAGTATCTCTTCAAGTCTGTTGTATTGTAAGTCTGTTCATAATTTCGAATATATGCATTTTTACTAGTTGAACTGTTAATACAGTTGTAAATTTCATTGAATAAATCAAATTTAAAAAAATATTTATAATTATCACTAACTACAAATTTAAAAGAGCATATAAGCGCATTTCGTCATTGCAACAGCCACTATTACGTAAGCGTTAAACTATGATTTATTTTTCTTCAGTGGGAGAAAAACAAAGAAAAGAATAAAGAAAAATGAATAAAACAATAACAAAGCATGCCTCAGCGAAATATAGCAATGCCGGTATTTAACATTGTTACAAAGATCCTTAAAAGAAATTCTGCTTAACAAAGAAAAATCCGAGAAACTACTTTTAAGGAAGATATACCGTTACCAGCAAGGTGCGGAATGAGACAATACTGACTCGGTATTAAAATCATTATTACTGACAATATTACTTCAATATTAATGGAATGAATAAGACATTAGACTAATAATTTTAATTATATTTCATGTAATTATATAATATAATGCATTGAGAATCGGTCTTCTCCAGTTATGGGACGGTACTATCTGGAGCTAATGAACCGTCGGCCATTCCTGTTCTTCACTAAGAATAGAATGCCCTACACCAGTCCTCACCTCTCTTTCCAATTAGAGCAAGGTGTCTGTCTCCAAGGGCCATGAACTATATGGGATGATAACACAAAACATGTAAGATTAAATAGAATAGAAGTAGGCACCATAAATTCATCGAAACAAACATAACATAAAAAAGGGAAATGGTATAAAAATAATGAAATTTTAACTCCTATCCAAGCCCATAAGAAAACAATTAATTTCTATTAATAGTTCATTACTTTTTTTCAATTTAAAAAAAAAAATTAGTGATGTTCACAAACATACATAATTATTAATAACAGCGATGGTAAGGTCAATACAATTATTACTTCATGCAGTAACAAAAGAAAATATATTTAAATAATTTAAAATTAACTAGCCCTGTTTGAGCAGAAACTTAATTATTTAATTAGGTTGGCAATTGAAAGTTGTGTAATGCACAATACACTAGATTTTTAACAAACATAATAAGTATGTTCTAAGTTATTTACTTAATTAATTCAGAGTAAACTATATCATTAGATCTTTCTCCGTGTGTTATAAGCATATAAGCAATAACCAAGTCGACTCAAATATGCATATAAGTTTGCCGCAATGCTTTATTAAAGGGAAGATTGGCGTTAATGGTTTCTATTCCGTACTTATGGCTGGTAGATTCACTATCTAATATAAAAATATTTTTTAAATCATACAGGAATTGCTGATATTATGCTATTAAACAAACTCTTCAGGTTTTAAATATTAGTATAAAATTTCATATTTAGCTCAAAAATTGTTACAAGACAAAAATAATAATTTAAATGGAAATAAGTGTTTAAAGAATAATTGATAGGTAATGTGTATGTGTACCTTTATATTAAAAGTCTTTTTATAAATCGTAAATAGCTTAAATTACTTATTTTATTTTACAGCATTTATTGTTTACATTTACTTAATAATGCCCAAACTAATTTGATTAAATAGACTCCCTAAGTAAACATTTATTTAATAATAAAAATGCACAATAACTTTAACAGAAATTATGATAAAATTTCATTTGCGACAGTCGAGAAATAAAATAAGCACGAAGAGATTCGCACCAGTTACTTGTTAAACAGAGCGCTACCCAAACCAACGGCGCACGACTAAATGGGGAAAGGAAATTCACACACACACGCATTTTCTACACAGTCCTTATGATTTCAGAGTGGATCCATCATCCAGCAGATGGAGTCCTTCGCCTAGGTTATACAAGGGACCGCGAAGGAGATGGGAAGATAACAGTTCCGGCCGGTGGAATCCGGGCTGAATTAAAAATCAGTGGGATAACCTTCGGTTAAGAAGAACAATAACAGTGATGTATTAGTCCCATTCATAACACTACTTCGTAACAGGAGGAGAGAGGGGAAAATAATAAATTAGAACAATATTTTATTATTATTGTAATAAAATCACTTCATTATCATAAATAGTATGATTTATATTAATATATATATACCTAATTATAAAACATTTACGTAATTGACAAGAAATACTTTATGCAGATTACTACTAACTTCGAAACTTCATGGAGAATGTACCTTTTTCGAGAAAATAAAATGGAAATTCTCGTTGTTCAACTATTTTTAAATGTTATTTAATTTTTCTAATACGATTTGGTGATACGAAGAAAAATTAAAATAATACGAGATAATAATTAAAGAAGAAAATTGTCCCTTTTCAAAGATAATTAGGTTATTTTTGAAAAATGGTATGTATTATTGTTGAAAATTTATATATTTTTTGAATTTAATGAAAATTCAATAAATATCAGAATAATTTCCTTTATCTATATTACAGACTGGGTTAACAGAGATGTATTCCTGTTTAAGAAAAAATATTTACTAAAAAAACAAAAACAATAACACGCAGCAGTAAGATAAAGTGGCAAACATATATGTTCTTATCAAATAAAACAATATTTGATGAGTTTGCTACCAAAAGTCAAGTTTTCCACTTTGATTAAAAACTGAGATTTCGATTAAGTCTGTTACTCTCACTAAGTTGTACTTGATAACAAATGTTTTTTTCAAACATTTAGTGGAAAGATTTAGTTTTCAAGCAGGTATGACATCTCCAAATAGTGGAAAAAATAGTTTTATATCCCTACTTCGCAATGTCCGCTTTTGATAGCATAAGCTTCACATATACATTTATATTTAATTTTTTTCCCTATTAATCTATATTTGGACAAATATATTTTGAAATTTAAAAATAATACTGAATATGATTGAGGTGGATGAAGTTTTGGCAAGGTCGATATACAAGGTCGTCCACCCACACCCACACAAACACCAACGTCCCAACCTCTGCCCACAATTTAATCATTTTGTCATCCGTTCCACCATACGTCATCGAAGGCATTGTCTCATATTACCTATTGTATGTATATTGTAATCTTCAAATATTTTTAATATGTTCAAATATTAATAATATCGTCTGACACCTAATATTTTCAAAACAGAATCGATGAAAGAGGTTTACTTTTTTTTTTTTGTGAGGGGAGGTATGAGGAAGAATTAGTATTTTATTTTAATAGCCATTAATTAACATCTTAAATTCTTAACCTAATTCAAGCCGAAACATTTATAGAATGATGAATTATTTTCAATAATGAACCAATGTAATCGACAAAAAACGTTGAACCTTCCAGTATTTGAAGTTGTAAGTTTCATGATACGTAGAATTCGAAAAAAAAAAATAATAAAATGTTGTTTCCGATTCTTTGGAGATTTAACATCAAATGATCCACACTTACATTACCTTCTGTCCTTTCGTTTCAGGATGATCAAAAAACCTACGTCTCTTTAGATTGCGTCACCGAAACGTCTGTAACGATTTTAATAAAACTCGCTTAAAGTCTTTCTCCCTCTCGAAGGAATTTATAATTTTTTGTATGTAACATACTTTCTCGGGAATAAGATGGAAAAAGGTGAAGAATTTTATTTGCGAATAACTAAAAAATTGCACACTTTTCGTTGATTTTTATAAGTAAATACTTCAGAGATAATTTATATTTCTTGTACAGGCGGATCTACGGGGGAGGGAGGCTTCTGGGATGAAGCTCCCCCCTCTCCAAAATGGTAAAATATAACCATGTTTTATAGAAACAAATATTAAAAACTATCTCTTAAAGTGTTATTGTTCGTGTAATTACATTTAATAGGACTTCGAGAATCACTTAAAACACCATTTCATGTAGGTAGGTAGTTAATTTCTTTCTTTCTTTTTTCAAATTAATTATTGTTGTATATATGAAAAAAAAATCTTTCGGGCTAAAGCTCCCCCCCCCCAAAAAAATTTAAATCCTAGATCCGCTAGTGATTTCCTATCGGGAAACAAAACAATACATCGAAATCCGAGCAGTATTACAGAATTATATAGTGTTATCAATATATTTTTGGTTTATAATTTTCAATAATGAACCATTATGATCGACTAAGAAAAGGTTTTACATTTCATGACATGAAGAATTCGAATAAAACAAAATTCTACGTGATTCGCTTGCATATAAAAATTCAGTTTTGAAGTCAATGCCTCAAAATTAGAAATTGAAATCCACGAAATTAGATTTCGTATCTAATCATACCAGAAAGAGTATAAGGTTGGAGTATCCCAAATTATTCAAACTTATCGTTAACTTTGGATAATCCCAAATCAGAGATGGACAAATGATATTTTGAGTACCGAGTAGTATTTCACTAAAAAACTGACTTTTTTTTAGTACCAAAGAATTTAATTACTACTTCAGTTGATGTCAAATGATTAAGTAGTGATTGAGTTCACAATGTTGATTCAATTTGAATAAAATACTAGTTACTCGGTATTGAGAATAGCATTTGCCTATCTTTGGTACCCAAAGCCGTTTCGTCAAAACGTAATCTGCAAGACTCGGTCGAGGAATGAGTGCCCTCGTTTATTTGACCGCAAGAGGACATTGCAAATAAAATTAGACTTTTATTTCTGCGTAGATGGCTGAAGTCTGGAAATTGAGTCGGCCGATATAGAAAGGAAGATAAAGATATCAAAGTGCGAGCCGATGGCGAACTTTTCCGCTGACCGGAATAAAACCAGTTTGATCAAAAGATTCGCAATAAAATGAAATTTTGATTGCTGTTATCGGGCACTGAGGGTTGTAACAGGGGGTACCGCCACTCTTATCTCAGCAATGATTCGCTCAGCATAGGCAATCTCTTTATGAAAGGAGCATAATCTTTTTATGAAAGGAGCATAATCCGAGGATTCATAACCATAATCCAAGGATTCATCGTATGATAGGAGTTACCATGAAACCATGGTAACTGACGAACGAAGCTTTTTAAGCCTCGTAATTACATTAATGGCCGTACTACCTTTGAGCAATGCAATACAAATAGAAATGCATTTTAACACGGTCGAAAATCGTTCAGGTAATAATAAATTAACACTAAATAATAAATTAACGCGTAATAATAAATTAACACTCCTTTGCAAATGCTACCTGAGTACCGAGCACCAAGTATTTTACTCAAATTCAATAACTATAATTCAATATCTACTTCAGTTAATCGTTTAACTGAAGTAACAATTAAATTCTTTAGTACTCAAAAAAGTATTTGAGTAAAATACTAAGTACTAAGTACTCAGTACTCAGAATACCATTTACCCTATCTATGGCAGCAACTACCACAACCACTGTCATCGCGTAAACTGGCCTGTCGCACTATCAGGTTTTGCGTGATTGATGAGATTATCTGTTGCGCTGTTGATATCTAACGTCACGTAAACTGCCACGTGTATACCAGAGAACAAACAAACACACCTTATCTAATCCGAATGATTGTAATACTGACCGAGCGGAACATTTTTTTTTTTTTTTTTATAAATTCTTGTTTTGATTATTTCTGAACTTGAAACTGATTCAATACGAAGTTTTTACGTTGCACGATTTTTCCAAGAAAAATAAAAATTAGAATAGAATAGAATAGAAGAATCAACTTTATTCTGGGACAAAGTCCCTTGAGAATAACAATATTGTACATAAAATCAACATTACATCTAGCCAAAATGCATATTACAATAAAAAAAATAAAGCAAAAAAAAAACACTTAAAAATAAGGGATAAAAAAAGTATTTACATAACTGTACAGATATAGTAAAGACATAATATGAGCAATAAGGTCCTAATACTGCAAAATAGTTGCTATAAACAATAAGCTATGGAATTATAAATGAGCGAAAAATAACTTTTGTTGTCATCCCATTGTATTAATGAAAAAATAATAATAAAAGAGTGGATAAATATTAACTTTAAATGATTTACATATGTATCTTAGTATGTTCGAAGAATACAATAATAGTATTGTAAACATTATACAAGTTTTATATAATCTAAATCCAATGATGTTGATTGATTGGAGAAAAGAAAAGATAATTTCATTACATTATCTACAAATAAATAAATTACATAATTTAATATTTTTTTAAGTACAAAAAAATAATTTGCTAATTATTATTATTTTGCTGTTTCATTTATTATTATTTATTGTACATAGAGTGTGAATGAGCAACTTTAGAACTATTACCGATGTCCTCGCATGCGACAGAATGTAATAACTCAATAAATAAATGTCGAAAAAAATTTTGGTAGACTTATTTTATTTATTTTTTTTAGCTTATTTACAATATTACTATCTGTCTCAAGGACATTTATAATAGTTTTCGGAGATCACATTCACACTCTATGTACAATAAATAAAATAAATTATACAGAAAAATGATATATATACAGTAATTAAGAATTTTTATTAATTTACTTTTTTCAATAATCAGCATGTAAATATGACGCTACCACTGTCGCCATGTAAATATAACATATACATAAATACGAATGTACATACAAACATATAAGAATTGTCTGCTATTTCTTGTTATTTTATTTATATTTATTCACAATGTTATTATTTCAGTTTGATTTATTAACATCGTTTGTTAAACGTTTTTGTACATATATATAGTATTTTTATTTATATTTAATCATTTCTTTCTCTTTTACTTAAACAATTTTTATCGTGATTGCATTTTAATGTACTCACCATTGTTTTTGTTCGGCTTAAATTTATAATTTGTGTGAAAAAATGTAAGCAGTTTATTTACTTTATTATATTTTTCATGTCTATTTCTTTATTTTATTTTATTACATAAAATTTCTTTAAAATTGTAAATTAATTCAGACGATTATTTTTATAATTCAATTCTTATACAAATTAAAATGTTGTAGAATACTTTAACTGTTCAAAATATTTTTAAAAAATTAATTACTGTCCCTTACATATGTCATGAAAATATTATTTATGAGCAAGTATTGTAACTTTTAGTTTTACTATTTGTTGTTTTAGTTTTTATTTATTTATTTTTTAATTTTGTACTAAATAAAAAATTAATAGCATAGATAAAATGTGTCTGACATTTTACATAGTGTATTCAAACATAGAAAATAAACTCATCCTGCATAGGGTTGATACACAAGAGGAAAAAAACTATATATATGTGTGAGTGTGTGTATATATATATATATATATATATTATATATTAATATATATATATATATATATATAAACACATAATTTCAATGGAGGTGGTCGTTTGTAAATGACCTAGCTGCTTACGCACTGGTCAAGGTGAAACAGCGCTGTGTGAATGTACGCGATCCTCGAGAGCTATTTATACAGAAAGCCTCATCTCATTAATACCTCAGCCTAATTAATAACATGAGCTCATTAATGCTTAATACATTAAATAACAATCCACTTCAGAATGAATATAACGCCGCTAGAATAATAAATGATTTTTTATGGTATAATGTTGTCCCGAGCCCTCTCCCTCCCCGAGCTCGTATTAAAAATTCCTCTCTCTAATTAATTACCTACAACCAAATGGAGGATATGGCGGCCGATAAGGTAAGGAATAATTTGCATCCCATTGCTAAATGTGAACAGGCCAGCGTTCCTTGGCTCTTTAGCCTGCCTGCTAATGACAACGGTCGTATCATTCATCAGCGTACCAGTCACCACTCTTACTTCTTGTTGGACATAAATGAAACCGAAGATCTACGTACCTAGGAATGGATAAGACCAGAACAGAATCATTTGTCGAGATAATAACAGTTGGCTTGTATAAAGTTTGTATTGGTCACCTCAATACCCGAGAGTCGGTTTTATGAGATGTTCTCAAATGGGGTCCAAGAATATTTGATGAGGAAGCGTAGAATTCGAATTAGGTCTAGGATGTTCTTTTCAAGTGCTCGAACAAGCCACAATAGGACAAAACATCCGAATCTCTAGCGGTATCATTTTTCCACCCTAATATTTCCCAATATTATGGTGCTATGTTATATACTTATGTATAGCATTTATACATACTATAGTAACTATAATAATACATATAGTACTAATTATTATATTATTAATTAGTAATGGTTGGTAATTATTATATCAGAGATAAAGAGAGAGAGATTTCTATATATATATATTTTTTGTGGCGTTTCGAAACATTCATTGATCTCATATTCATGCCCTACGGTGAAAAAACAGGATTATAATAGTTTTCAGAAAATAATTATTAAATAATATACATTAATTATTGAGATATTACAAACAAAATAGAAAAATATTGAATATTTTATTTTAATGTTTCACTACGTGATGATTATTATAATTTAATTTTCTAAAATAATTTCAATTTTTCACTTTAATTGATGTTTGTTTATTTATTGTCGGTTTATTGCAATAAGTCACTAAATGCATTTTTTTTATATATAGGTAAACTTTCAAATATGTTTTGGGGAATTTCGAACTAATTTATTAATTAACAAACACACAATGTGCACAGTATTCCGATTTCACAAAGGAAATTTTTTACAAAGTTTTTATATTGCCTTTAATTGTGGCAAAGTGAACTTTATTTCTTAATAAAAACAGATACAAACAATTTTTAAAAACATTATAATGGACTCGTGACAAAAATTTTATTTATATTTTTATAAAATTAATAACCACTCTATTGGACCAGAGAAAATCGAATTTGCTCACTATTTGATGCTCGTTTAATTTTATTCTAAATAAACATATTCCCATTGGTTAAAATGGAAAGTAAAAAATATCTTAAAAATATTCGTCCATCAAAGAAAAAAATAAATACTGAAAAATATTTTTTTTTACATATTAAGTGTATGTAGGTATGGTTTGTGTTATTTTTATTTATTTATTTTTTAGATTATTTTATACTTATTTATTGTATATATATTATTATTATTATTATTATTATTGTACATAGAGGGTGTGAATGTGATATCTGAACACTATTATAAATGTCCTTCGAGACAGATTGTAATATTTTCAATAAACAATAAAAAAATAAATAAAAAAAAATTAAATCAATTTTTATTAAATACAAAAAAAAATTATAGACCAAACTATTCAAATTAAAAAAAAAAAAAAATTATTACATTATGCACCAATATACTATATTTTTTTAGTATTGATCGAATTTTACCCTAAATTGAACGCTAGGACCATTTGTTAAAGATTGCTGGATGTATGAAATAAGCGTTAGATACTATTATATATATTACTTTACTATATATTTTATATAATAATATATGGTAATAAATATAATAAATACCATAAGGGCTGGTGTACTATGGGTGAGGACATTCGCCGAAGAGGCGTCGACGGTCCCCGGGGTTTTGGCAGAGCGACCTGTCTAGACACTGACTGCCCTGCCCGCTATATCCGTAGGGCTGCATACCTATTCTCTTCTCTACTTAGCAATTAGTATTTTAAACTCCTTCCGATAATTTATACTTTATCCGGATACAAGTGGAAGGTTGGATTAATAAAATTAGCGAAAAAATCCTGTAAATTTATCACATGTTGGCATTTAAAAGGGATAAAATATTAGAGGACAATGATTTTTAATTTTCTTTGAAAAAAAAAAAAAATCAAAACGTTATCTTCAGAAAAAGTATTTTCCGTTATTGTGGCTTGATGGTTGACTGTCGTGAATAATGAAGGAGGATGATTGGAGTGTTCAGTCAAAAATGGCAAAAATAAATAATATTTATAAATTGAATTATATATAATATTTATATTGAAGAGAAAGATGGTCGGTGTGATCAGTCAAAAATAAATAATAATATTTATTTTAACATTTGCCGACGTTTCGATCCGAAGTTCAGGCCTTCATCAGGGCTGATCGAAGAGATTGCTTGAATGGAGTGGAGTATAGAGAATAGAGTATTCAAGCAATCTCTTCGATCAGCCCTGAAGAAGGCCTGAACTTCGGGCCGAAACGTCGGCAAATGTTAAAATAAATATTGTAATTTATTTTTGACTGATCAGCCCAACCATCCTTCTCTTCAATATTTTTCGTTCAATGAATTTCCATTCCTAAATAAAACTGCGATACAAGAGATAATAAAAAAAAAAATTTGTTATGAATAAAAAGATTTCTATATCATAATAAAATAATAAAAACCAGATAACAATAACTACAAGAAAAAAAAGAAAACAAAATTAGAAATAATATTTCGAAATGATCCGTTAATACGAAAAATAATACATGATACAGTAATGCAAATTTCTGTCTGACCATCAGATAATAATAATTACGATTATCAGATAAAAAAAGTATGGTTCAAAATTAGAAACCGTATTTCGAAAAGAATTTTAAATGAAGTAAATAGTTTTTATATCTGATTAATCAAGAAAAATGGTATTTAATTGGAGGAGACGATAAAAAGGGATGAAACTTGAATTTTTTTTTTTTTTATATCCATTTTTAATGTATATAGGTATGTATGTGTTCTTTTTATTTATTTATTTTTAGGTGATTTTATTCTTGTTTATTGTATATATATTATTTTTCTGTATAATTTATTTTATTTATTGTACATAGAGTGTGAATGTGATCTCTGAACACTATTTAAAATGTCCTTTGAGACAGATCGTAATGTTTTTCAAAAAATAAGTTTTAAAAAAAAATATCCATTTTAAGCTAAAATAAAAAATATTCGATAGAGTTAAAACCATTGATGTTTTCTTAAAAACTAAAACTATAGCCTCGATAGTTAGGTAAAAAGTATTTTGGAAGGGTAAAACAATCGTGTACTTAAAAATTACCATTCTAATGTCCTTATTTATTTGAACTACTTCCAATTAAAATTTTTATACACAGAGTGTTCCGTAAATAAAGAGAAATATTCAAAGACGTGATATCAGAAATTGAGAAGCAGAAGTCGATGTAAAACATGGTCTTATTTTCCGCCAAAACGTAGAAAATTTAAGTTTCGTGTTTTGGTTATAAGTTTCACGTTTTTTTTTTTTTTTAATAAGAAGGAAACAAAAAAAAATATTATAGTAATTATCAATTACTTCACAATTTGTTTTAAAAGGGGTTTCAATTACTTCACAATTTAAAAGGGGCTTTACAGCGGATAAACTAAATAAAGTTCTGTTTTTTTTAAATATCATTAACTAATCGTTTTTTTTTTTATCACCTACAAAGTATGCTACAGATACCTATGGGCAAATTCCCTTTTTTAATAAGCTTTGATTCTATATTAATTAATTTGTGATTTATTACGAATAAGTTAGAATAAACCTCAAGATGCGTAATATTTTTTTTTATCTTATGATCTGGGATGTATTTATAATAAACATAGATGCATGAACAAATTTCTATTAATAAATTTAAAAAAATATATTTTTCCAATTTTTATCACTTCAATGAATGATAGCCAATGAAATTGACCATATTTTATTCAGTTTTTTAGCCTGTACCCGCCTGTATATGTTTCTACAAATATATCGGATATGCGAACCTATAGACATTAATTAAACTATATGGGATATATAATAAATGGTGATAAAATATATTGACTGACGGATAGATTGACTATTGACGATATAGGATTATCCTAGGATAAAGTGGTAACTGAAATAAGATAGGAAAGCCTGTGGTTTGTTAAGGGTAGGGCTTCACAAACCAACTCCCTCACTAGCCAGTCTGTATTTACAACTCCAGCAGGCTTTCGTGAAATTAAATGAGTTTAAGTCTGTATTTTTTTAAATAAAAAAAAATATGAATCCAAAAAATATTTTCAGTTTGAGCAATTAATCTAGCCAACATTAAAAAAAATAATAAAAAGTATTGAAATATTTTTACTTGGTGCAAATATATGGCATTTTGAACTTTTTGTGTATATTCAAATAAAAAGCTAATTATTTGAGGTATAATTCAATTATCTATCATTTTTGTTAGAAATAATAAAATTAAACATCTCGAAGAAACCAATAAAATTAGGTTTAATTTTTTTCCAAAAGTGCTAAGTAAATTAGTCATATATTTACATATACATAATATATTTACTACAGTGTCGTTTCTTCATTTTAATATTAATGTTACACCACTTTTTAAATTAATTTATTTTTATATATCCTTTAATTATTCATAATCGCGAGAAAATTATCATTTCCTTGTTTATTATAGTTATTCTGAGGGGACTAAATGTCCCAGAATAAAATTTACATTATTTGATTTAATTTATAAATAGACATTTATGCACTTAATATTTTATGATTTATTACAGGATATTTTGCAGTATATTCCCATTTTTTTACCGTACATTATATGGCATATTTATTTTTTTGTTTGCATAAAAATGTTACTTTTGATTATAGCCCACAGAAATTAGCTACACGTAAACATACACATATACTATTTGAAAATAATTAAACCAGTAAATAATAACCTGGAACATGTTTTAAAAAATTAATCCGACAAAAAAACTAATTTATTTATTATATTAAAAAATAGAAAATATCAAAGAAATGTATAGTTTTAAATAGCTATATATAGATTATAAAAAAATATTTATGATTCCAAAAAATATTAAGAGGTTGAATCCATCAGCCTTGCAAAAATTTATAAGAAATATTAAGAAAATAAATTGTTATAATTTTATTTATTTTTGAAAATTGATAAAAACGAAGCAATGCAATCTTTTACTCGGTACATGTTATTGAAAAACTGCGTTTGAATTCATATTTGTTTTTATAAATCTAGTTGTGCATATTATAATAAAAATTTCTTTTAAAAATAATCAAATTATTAATTCAAATAGAAACTCTGTAGAATATAACCACCTATATTTCAGAATATCAGTTTTAAGAAAAAATAAAACTTAAAACGCATTCATGTAGCAAAAGGAATGAAATAATAATGTTTTATAGTTATAATGTTTTATATACCAAAGAAAAAAAAAGTAATGTAAAAAAAAAAAAATAATAAAGTAAACTTAAGATTTCGGAGGAAAGATGAAACATAAAATACCTATAAAGGAGGATATCGACTCAATATACAAGAAACAGACATTTGATTTAAGCATAAAAGATTGTAAAGCAAATATAAAAAAACGGGAATGATATTCCATAACTTGAAGATAATGAAACAAACTCATGCCCAATTAGGAAACCATAGTAAGGATGAATGGATATAAACAAATACAATTAAAATTAATACCATTGATAATAATATAAATATTATTGTTAATGTTATTATTATAAATTATAATTATGTTACTTACCGACGATTGGTGTGATAAAGTGAAGGGCCAAAAGCGAGACGATGGGGAGGAAAGAGACCCGCATACTCAGGGGCCTCATGAGGCCACCACGTCTCCTACCTAGGGAAGAAAGACATATAGATAATTAAGAGAGGTGGTATGGTCAGCAACATTATAAAGTATATGGCATATGCCACTAGTCCTGGAATTAAATGTCATGTTCACACTGGTTTCTAAATGACATATGTCAAGGCGAAGTCAGCGCTCTACCATGATCTTTACTTCAGGCATTGACAAAATTGCCATTTTATTTATACTAACTCAAAAATACATATATAAAAAGTATACACATTATACTAACTCAAAAATACACATATAAAAAGTGTACAAAATCTTCCAGAATACAATATACAAATATATGTATACAAAACAAATTTATATTATAAAACAAGATAATAAAAATGAATAAATATATAAAATAAATAAATAAAAACATTGTAAGACTTACTGTATTATTTTTAAATTATAATAATCATGTTATTAGGATTAAATAAATAAATGTTCTATTAAAAGTTCGCAGTGGATGGAAGAATATATTTCGAAAACATAAATATCATTATTTAAAAATTAAAAAAAAATTAAGCCACAAGATGGCGGCCGTTTTCAAGATGAATCAGAACAACCACTCCTTGATTCCCGAAAATACCCGAACTTGTCCGAAAGGGGATGGACATTACCGATCCTCAATTCTTGATTATAAATCAGTCGCCATTTTAATTGGGAAATTTTTGCTCAATTTTAAATAGTCGACAATGATTTTTAAAATATTTAAATAAAAATTATTTATAGGATTCCGATCTGATAATCGGATTATTAATTACGAGTGACAATAAATAAGACGCATTTATCGCAGCGATCAAAATATTCTCTGTACTATATTTTATCGTGTTTATTTAAAGTTTACAATATCATTGCGTAGTGTATTACGTATATAAATAATTTGTTTTATTTAATATATTTTTTTTTGTTTTTTCTTCTTTTGTCGCAATTGTTTTATCATAAAATTAATTTAATGCCCATTCTTAATTGTATGTATCGATTTATTCTTATTGTATATCTCTTATGCTGGGATAATGTAATATTGTAATCCCGTTCCTTATACTGTGTCATTAATATATCTTTACTAGGTATATATTTTGTATGCTTAATCTGTTTATGTTTTAACATAAAAAGTCGATACTTTTTATTTAAGTACTTTTGAACTTTTTCTTTTCTAGAGGTTTTGGTTTTTCTTTCTATACATGTAACTTTTTTTTTAATTTAGTTTAAAATACAATTATAAGTATAGTTGAGAAGATTTTATTTCATTTTTTAGTCATTTACATACTATTGTTTTAGTTGTTGTATGTATTCTTTGATTCTTTATTAAGTTAGTTTTTGGCCTGATATGTATTTTTTCTTTTGTAACTGTTCATTATTGTTATTCTAAGGGGACATCGTCCCAAAATAAAGTTTCTTTTCTATTCTATTCTATTTTACCATCATACGGATTTTCTCCATTTTCTATTTCTATGTATCTATCAGAGATAAAAGGTAATTTTAATAGTTTTATTTTAAATAGGTAATTCTCTACACGTATTTCTTCCGTATCTATCAGTGTGGATGAAAATTTTAATTTATTTTTAATTACATATTTTAGCATTTTTTTGTTGAAGACAATCGATTTTATTTACTATTTTATAGCAGAAAATATTTATCTTTGAAAAGCGAGGAAAAAAACATAACCTAGCCAAAACAACACGTGTAAATCATGTTAATCTTTCGGGGATGTAAACAAGATTATCAATACTCGGGCACGATCGGCATTCATCGGGAATAGGGGACCAGTGCCACGCAGTTAGGTAATTTAACTATTCTGTTGACATTCAGATTTTATCCAGACCAAAATATGACATTTATAAAAGTTTGGTTAGTGTAATATACAATGCTACTGATCTTTTTTTTTTTTTGTGTGTGTGTGTGTGTGTGTGTGTGCGTTTAAAAGAAAAACTGGTCTTAACTTTTAAAAAAAATTAAAATAAAAATGAAGCATTTTCAAGTGTATTTTCTTTCTTAAATATGTTTAATGAAAATGAATCAAGTTTACATAATGATGCAGAACACGTTTAATTTATGAGGCAAAAAAAAAAAAAAACATCAAATAGATATTGGATTTTAGACACATTTATATACTGTTACCATAGTTATTGCAATAATAGTTGAAATTCTATTTATTTTCATATAATTTTTATTAAAATACTGTTGTGTTTTTTTCTTTAAAAAAATAATGATTGATATTATTTATACAATTTTTTTTTTAATGTGGTTTTGTTAAATTAATAAGTGAACATATTGAAAAACAAAAGTGAAGGTTAGTCATCAAATAAGGTTATCACGAATTTATTTAAGTTTGGGTTGTTTGTCACTATCCATACTCTAATACCAATGAATGAAAATTTAATTTTTACAACTTGAGTTAAATCAGAATAGTATTAACTTATTACATAAATTGTATGGTTATCATAGATTTTTTTTTTTTTTTTTTGGACAAACGTCGTTATCATTGATGACCCACACAAGAAGAATAGGATATAGTATTCCAGGTGTCTCGGTCAGATTAAGACACTACAGTCCATCATAAGAAATGACGAAACGGATAAGAAAAGGGACATGAGATCCATCGGAGATGAGATACGAATCCCCTTACCTGTTGTGGGTCCGTGCCTAGAAATGGTAAGGACCTCTGATGCCAACTGATTTGGCCGTCACTCAGTCCTAGGTTCCTCTTACCAAAGGCGAAGGCGGTTTGGTTCGGAAGACACCGGCTTGAAAGGTGTGGATGGAAACGAGGTAATCCGAATCCGGAAGGCTCTGGAAGATTCGAATAAGCGTAAGTACACTGTGCACAACGCAACTTTACCAAGTGTACCATGATGAATCGTTTCTAGCAATTTAAATCGATAGTTTCAGTAAATTATTGAAGATCATATGAACGATCACATTAATTAGGACGAAATATACGAACTCTTTACATAAATAGGTAGTAAAAACCAATAAATAAAGAGAACAATAAAACCTTTAAGTAGACAACTATAAATATTCAGTCAAAAACAAATTTAAATAAATTGCTTAAAGATTTTGGGTAAATTATGGGGTCCTACACATGAAGGCACTAACGGATTCACGGTGGAATAGAGCATTCGGGCAGAACGTTCACTACCTCACCAAAATTGGAATTTATTTAATTTTTTTATTCGTTCATATTTTTTTCTGTTAGAGAAAAAAAAAATCTTCCTAAAAGTATTATTTTCCCCGTAATTACTGTTACTCGAACATTATTCTAAGATTTTTTTTTTTTTTTTATCTTCCTCTCCAAAAATGCTGAATAAACTGCCTGTTAATAAATAACAAGCATGACGTCTCAAGTTCTTCAAATCATGCAATGATAATAAAAAAAAAACAGTTTGTTGTAATCTTTTTTTTTAAATTATTATTATTTTTTTAAAAATGCCTTCCTGGGCTTCTTAAACATCATTTTATATAGTTAATTATTTTTAGGGAGCGAAGATCCAAAATCAAATCCTGAATAGGCTAGTGCAAAGAGTAGCACTAATTTTATTACTATACCACAAGAATAAGACACTGATTGTGGGATTGTCACTGATAATGGAAAAAAATATTTTATAATGTTTCTTGCGTCTTCTAATATTTAAAACATTTTTATGCAACGTTCAAATCCTAATCAGTTAAATCAATGATCATTTGATAATAAGAGTTTTTTCGAAAACATTTTAAAACTGGTAAGAAACTATTTTTAATTCAGTATACTAAAAGAGATAACTAGATTATAATAAACAATTTACTATTTTATTTAATAAAAAAAAAAAAGATATTGTATATAGGTGTGAATGTGTTTTATATATTTCAATTACATTTAGCTTCTCTCAATTTTTTTTTTTACCTATGTATGTTAATTTTCTTATTTTACTTTCCACAACTCTTTTTCTTTTATTTCTATTTTATTTATCATTTGTATGTATATATTGTGTGAATGTTTAATGTAGCCCTAATATTAATGCCCTCCAATGCGGTAGAATGTATTAATTTTCAAGTAAAAAAAAAAAAAAAAACTAAAAAAATTGCTTTCTTATTAAAATTTTCTAAACCTTTGGATCTTCATATACATTCATTATCAATAGCTGATTTATATTTAGTTTACTGTGTAATAATAATGAAAAAACATTATTATTATTAACTAAAAAATAAATTTTAAAATTTCCTAATATGAAATTTCTATTTATCATACTTACTTATTTTATTTATTTATTTATTTTATCTACTTATTTACTTTATCATACTTAAAAATAATAAAGAGCTTATACATGGGTAATAAAAAATTAATATCAAAATTAAATGGATTAACTGCAGCAAATAAGAATCGGTTGGTAACATTAACAAAACCGACAGAAGATGTAATTATAAAATAGAAAATGACAAACAAGATTAGTGTTTAAATAAAGAAACACTAGAGAGGCAGGAACAAGACGTGAGCCAAACGTAGTTCTCCGACACTTAACTCTGTCTCGGTCAGTTCCAATAACCTTTCAACTGGTATCACGCATTTATATTGCAAATATAAACTCAATACATTTACTTTTATTTATTTTGTAATAGTTATAATAGAGTGAAACAGTCATCGAATAAATGGACAATAGAAAAGGTAGAGATGGTTGGAAGATGTCCATATACCATATTGAAGCATCATTCTAACAATAGAAAGAATAGATCCAGAATGGCAGAATGAACCCAAAATAATAGTGGATTGATGGTTGACTATAGTAAAGATTGAAGAATAGCTGGTTGGGGTGATCAGTAAAAAAAAAAAGTAAAAATAAATAAATTATATTTATTAATAAATAATTTTTGCCGAAATTTATAAATTTAGAATATAATAGAAGAATCAACTTTATTCTGGGACAAAATCCTTAAGAATAACAATATTGATTATAAAAATTAATATTAAATCTGGCAAAAATACCTGTACAATAAAATAATAACTAAAACATAAGTAATAAGAGAAGTATCTACATATCTAGAAAGATATATTAAAGAAAACATATGAGCAATAAGATCACAATACTGCATAATAGCTGCTACAAGCAATAAAGTAAGAAATAGCTAAATGAAATTGGAAAAGAACGATACATTATTTTTGTAGACAAACCATTGTAGTAATAAAAAAAATCGTTTCTATATAGTGAGTATGTTTTGATAGATTTTACAGTACACTAATTTGTCTATTTACATCTTTTTCTTCAAATAACTTTATATTCTTTTTCTCTGTTTTACATTTTATTCTTTGTCAATCTTACTTCTTTTTAGTATTCTAAGAAAATGATATTTTAGAAACTACGTAACCACATTTATTGTATGTCTAACTCTTACATTTTTATCACATAATATTCCATTACGTTTTTTTGTTAATTAATTTGTTATCCTTTTTGTTATATAACTTCATTTATCACAACAATTTCCCATTATTATTTATTTCATAAGTTCCTCTCTCTTACTGTTATATTATTAAAGAGAGAAGAGTTTATATTTCAGTTGATAAAATAGAAGTTATTATTATCTGTTTAATGTCGGCGAAACGTCGGCAAAAATAAAAATAAATATAATTAATTTATTTCTAATATTTTTTTTTTTTTACTGTTCACCCCAACCAACTTCTCTTCAATGAACCAAAATGTATAGCATGGTTATTTCTCGGTAGGATACGGGATTTCCCCGAAGTTTTCTAGTCCCTAGAATGATAGATTGGTATTGGGTGCAACGAACTTATTACCTACCTATGTACGCTAATAACCAATTGGGCACCAAAATCATTCCGAAAATTCTCATACAATATTTTTAAGACAAAAGTTTTAAAAAACACTCAAACTTTAATGAAAACTACCAATAGCATTTAGATGTCAAATATTTCTCAATCGAGTTTTCTATGGACTTTCAGTGCATAGACATTCCCAAAGTGCGACAGTTCACTAAACTCTAAATGGAAATCCTTTTCTGAAAAAAAAATAATTAACTATAACCATTGATAAATATTTATGGTATTGAGAGGGGTGACCCCCCGATGGCGCATGAATCTTCCTCCTCCCCTTCCCAAAATATTTTATTGTTTTCCTATTCTTAAAAACATTAGAAATAAAAGTACTGTAAATCATATACAATTACAGTTGATTGAGTTTTGTTCCATGTATCATCTTGTTCTTCTTGTTTGAAACTTAACAATCCGAAAATTCATTACTCCGTCGAAATGTGCCCTCCCCTCATCATCTCAAAAATTGTGATGGCGCAACTTGCGAAACGAAACACCCTTGTGGACACTCTTGCGTTATATGGCAGCAATTAAGCAAAAATGGGATATACATTTCGATTTAATACTTTTATTGATTGAATGAAAGAAATATATTTGGTAACCATAAGCCCGAAAGATAATTTTTTTAAATCAATAAACGATACTGTAAGAATTAAATGATGTTTGTGAAAGTAGTTTGGACAACCGACCGAACTGTTTGTAAGAGATCGTTTATCGAAGGCGTAAATCAGACTAAATTTACGAGAATGAGATCAAAAGGCAGAAGATAGCAGCACCTGTTGGTCGCTCTTAGGAGGCCATTAGAAGAGATTACGGCACGGCAATATTGAACAAAGGACTGAATCTAGTTACCCAAGTAGGTCAGAGGAACTGAGTGCACTCCGCTATTGCAACTTCTTCAAAGGCAACGTCACGCAATGCCCCTCAGGCGATCTGGATCTACCGGGGTCTCAAGGACGAATTTCGTCGATAATGGGTGGGGCTTAATCCATGGATCACGAACTTCGAGGAAATCCGAACAAGCGGAATCACGGGTTTAAAGAACATTATAATGAGGTATAACACGACTTGCACAGTTAATTTAACTGGACATGGAAAAAAAATCATTGGAAGGCTTCCTTTCAGTAAATACATACTAGGACTATAAGATGATACAATGTTCACAGAACTTTACCGAATAGGAATTAAGTAATATATAATTAAGTAAGAAAGTAATTAAGACAATCCTTCCTATTCGGTAAAAACTGTTTTAATCACTTTCAAAACAGTTATTCCTATTCTGCATACATACACCTTATACTCTATTAGAAATAACTTAGGAAAAACGGAGGGAGGCCTTCCAATAAATACAGCTATACTTGCAATTGATAAAAGAAAACTACATCTATTTGTCAAATTAGGAATGTTATTTATCTGCCGAAATGGAGTACATGGTCATACAATGCATGCAGACCTCTACCGAAAAGCAATAACAAGAGAATGCAGATCCAATACGTTTTAAATTATTAATATTATTGTTATTAAATTATAAATAAAATTAACTGTAGCATCCCATCGGTGAGGGCTCTGTATCAGAACAATATAATATTAAGAGAATAATTGTGGATTGATGGTTGACTGTCGTAAATAATAAAGAGAAAGATGGTCGGGGTGATCAGTCAGAAATAAAAAGGCAAAAATAAATATTAATATTTATTTTAACATTTGCCGACGTTTCGTTAAACATTATTTCACACTTTGTAATGGTTATTATTATTCGTTTCTTAGCTCTTGTTGTTTTTGTTCTTGTCATTATTCTACCCACTTCATTTTACTTTAATATTTTTTTTTACTTACATTGTTTATGTTTCTCATATCTTGTTATATGGTTCTTTTCTTAGCCCTGATGAAGGCCTGAACTTCAGGTCAAAACGTCGGCAAATGTTAAAATAAATATTATTAATTATTTTTGCCTTTTTATTTCTGACTGATCACCCCAAACATCCTTCTCTTCATTATTAATAGAATTCAAATCAATTGAAAATTGTAATAAACACTTCTCAAATGTTTGAGAAAAAATAATTAACTGCGAAAAACCCCGGAGGGATTGGCGTGGATAAAAGTCACCGAATTATTCAGCAATTTACAGCAGTTTTTAAGCTAATGAGGAATAAAATGACTCGAAACTTTTCTTTATTATTTTGTTTTTTAAATGACAGTGTTAAAAAGAAAATAAGACAATTCATTTTGGCAAAACTGTTTTGGTCGGACACGGGATTTCCTCGACATTTTTTAGCCCCTGGCTGGTTCATCATATTTTTATGGCAACAGTTTTAAGACACTAAAATTATATTGAAAACTACAAATAGCGTTTGGCTTAAGGCTTAAGATTTAGAAATATAATTCGAAACTTAAATGCTAACCAAGAAGTTATTTCTCAACCGAGTTCCCAGTGGACTTTCAGTGCATGGACATTCCCACAGTTCGATAGTTCACTAAGCTCTAAATAGAAATCCTTTTCTCTATAAATGGATACCTATACTACGCTTTAACCATTTCTATATTTAAAATTTCTAACCGTATAAATCACAATTCGATGCAGCATACTGAAAAAAAATTCAGGGCACCTTGACATACAGAAAACCACATCAATATTGTTGCTGATGTTTGTTCAAAGTTGTTGGGGTATTTCCACATAGGATCGTAGTACTATTTTTACTTTAACCTAATGGAAAAAATAAAGTAACCATTGTGGTATATCAAAGTTCCTTTTAAAAATAAATATGTTTTTAGAAATTTTATTCCAACAAAACTGGATAACTTTTGAATTTCTTCGTTCATACAAATTAAGTAAATATACTTATATTAAGGGTTTTACAAAAAATGGGCTTGTTTCAAAAGCGTTGTTTAAACTACACATTTTGAACATTTAAAATAGTTATTCTCTAATTTTTTCTTTAACAATATATCGATAACTGAGAAAATGACAAACCAGAAAAATGATAGGAAAAAATATCAATTCGATTCATTAATAGTATACTGGATATTATTCTTATACATTTAAATATTTAAAAACTTCAGAACCATCCAAGCCCTCTCGTTTCTAATCTAGCTTCCTCCTCGATCCCTGCTAACCCTCTGAGGCGTCTGAAAAGAAGATGACATCGAGATCTCATATTGTAAATACGTTTTTAGAGTGCTACCAGTGGGTAGTTTCATGTTATTATTTCCTTGTGTTCACATTTAATGAATGTATTTTTATTTCTAATACATTTGTAAATATAATAAATAAAAACAAACTGCCCAACAAAAGCAAAGGAGTAAGAATGATAGGGTGTCAAAATTTTCCCCAAAAGTGAATTTATCGTAATTGTACTGTAATGATATACGGTTGCTGTATATCTATATTACACATACGATTTATGTATAAGATGACTAAATCATCAAAGTGAATTTATTAAAAAACGTTTGCTTCCTGGACTAAATGCAAATTTGACTTACTGTATTCCTATCAAATGATGTTTGTTGAAAACAAATCATTGAAAATTTAAATCGAAGTTGTGAAAGCGTATGGTTGAAGAAACTTACTTGGCTTGAATCGAGGGGAATAAAATTATTCTTGAATTTCCTGTAATTAAACAAAACTTCCCGGTTCAACGGAATAATAGACTTAGAAATAGACTTCACAAGTAGAATCCCTCAGAAATAAACTCTGATTCAACATCTTACTTTAAAAACTAATTTTAATCCAAGACCTTCTAATTATAAATGCGGTCCAAATCTTTTTTTTTTTTTTAAGGTACAAATATTTTTTTAAAAGGTATATATTATTAAATCAAGTTTATTATTTCGACGAATATATTTTTTAACACTTTTTACTTCATTTTTCGTTTGTGTGTTTGACGAAGTTTCGGGAAATTTCGCCCATTCTCAAGTCAAGAATGACGTATGTAATATTAATAACATTATTATGAATTTAAATATAAAATTATATAACAGGGCATCAACAATTAAACAAGAAACTTTATAAATATTACCATTAATGAATTAGAATTATGCTTATAAATGATTATATAATCCCAAAATTGTTATTTTATCTTAGAAATTACTTTTTTAAAACTTAAAACGTCATACTCCAAAATCCGAAAATTCTTATTCAAAATTAAAATATTTAAAATAAAAAAAAATTCATAGGAAGATATATAAGAAAGAGCCAAACATACACTATTTTATATTTAAAAAACAAAAAAAATTAAGAAAAACTGTCAACCGGCGACGGAAATTTGAACTTGGATCCGACTATAAGATATGTCCGGTGGTCCATAAACTATGTGAAATATGCCCAATTAAAATATCCCAAGTTAATTGTACTATAAATAATTAGCCCTTCATAGCCGTACACTAAACATAATCAGCTGGGTCGTTAGTAACGCTCCTTGCCGCTAACGGGATCTACCACTCTCTGAATTTTCCTCAGACTACGAAAGATGAATAAATGGCCTATGTTCTGTCTACGTCAGGCCTAAGGAATTCAAGAGTAGGTAAGTCGGTGTCGCAAAGAAGTACAGGAGACTCACATGGTTTGATAACTGGGCCGTGCTTAGTATGATACAATCCAACAATAAATCATTACTTTATAATGTAACAAATATAAATAAGAAATTAAACACCATCCCCAATTACATATAATAAAAATTATACATGACTATAATAAGGCCTATTTGGACTTACGGAGTTGAGCTATGGGGATCCACTAAACCATCGAAATTCCTCTCGCATTCAATCCTTACAATCCAAAATCCTACGTAAAATCCTCAATGCTCCCTACTTTGTTACAAATAAAATCATCTATAATGACCTTTATGTTTTTTTGTTTCAGATACTTATCCTTCCATAATAAACTTCAGAATCATCCCAATCCTATCGTTTCTAACCTTGCTTCCTCTTCCATCCCTGATAACCCTCTGAGGCGTCTGAAAAGAAGATGGCCCCGTGATCTCCTAATGTAGACATATCATTAGAGTGCTACCATTGAGTAGTTACTCAGTAAGTGTTTTCATGTCATTATATCCATATGTTCAAATTTACTTGATGTATTTATTTAATAAAGTTGTAAATATCATTTAGAAATAATAAAAAATAAAAAAAAATTTAAAAGTGTTACTGAAGTAATGCTATTTTTTTAGGCCAATAATAGGAAGGTAATGTTACTTTAGATGTATAATTGTTTGGAAATAATAAACGATTGTGAAATAATTTGCAGCGTTTTTTAGTTCCCATCAAAATTTTTCATTAACTGAGGATTTTTTTTTTTTTTAAATTTTCAATCCTATAATTTCTAATGGTACGATCCAACATATCAAGTAATGAAAAACGATCCCGGCAATATTTGTGATATTTTTTTTATAAATTAGAGACAAAATTCATTATTATTTTAATGGTTTATCAAGTCATTTTTAACAATAATAAATAAAATATATAGTTTTCTATCAATAAAAAAAAAAATTGACAGGACACGGAAAGGATGGCGTCCTGTACAGTAGTAATGAGTGTGCCGTTGAACCTGTGATAGAGGCGGGGTACTGGTACACTCTGGGTACACTACAACTGTACACCACTACCGCACACTACTAATTACACAATACGGGCTCCTGGAACCATTTTTTCTTTCTCTTTGGTTCCAGTGCTGTGGCCAAATGACACCATTCTGTTCCAGGTAGGTCCTTCCGTAATCGTCGTATACAGTCACAGTTAATCATTCATGTTGTCTAGCCAAGAGTGGGATTTTTTTTTTTTTTTTCTTTTTATTGTAATTTAATGATCATTGTACTATGACTACCGAGGAAATGGCACTTCCTACGACTCGGACACGGTCGTGTATGGCTGTAAAAGAAAGATTCTCTTCAGTATGATGTTAAAAATACCACATTCACTACGACGAAACATTACTAAAAAATAATTAATATTTTCTCAGCGAAGGGATGATGCAAACTACCTTGCGAGTTGCGAAATAGAAATAGAAGATATTGGGTGATCACAACCTTGGAAATAAATTGATAAAAACCACAGTATTGCCAAACCTTCAGCGAGCATAATATTTGCGTACTATACAAACTGTTAAGAAAACATCGTTTTAAATGTAAACAAGGAATAGTTGTAACGTGAGTTGCAATGGAGTGAGAACTAATATAACAAAAGAATTATTCCTGTTGTTTTCCTAAATGTATGGCGAAAATTATTTATAATCGTAAATTTAAATAATGACAAAAAAACAAACTTTTTAAAGAAACCTTCAATTTCAGATTATTATAATTCCAGTTGATTGGGAAGTTAAGTAAAAAAATTGAATAAAAATAAATAAATATTTATTTTTGCCGACGTTTCGGCCTAAAGTTCAGGGCCTTCACCGGGACTGTACTCATATTCATTAAGATATTCTGAGTATCAAGAATAACTTCATCGAAATAGTCACCAAAATTAATTTAGTAAAATACGAAATATTATTGTTTCCAAAAATATCTTAATTTACCTTTATAAGAATGGATAAATAATTAAAATTAAAAAAAAAAGTAGCTTTCGAAGCAATTGAAAATATTCAAATTCTTACAGTTTGATAAATTCCATAAAATGGTATTGAAATATTATACGATATACGATAGGATAATTGCAAAAATACAAAATTCTTTTTTGGTTGGAATGAACTATTAAAGACGTTTTTGTGAATTTAGACCTGATATATCAATAAAAAAATAAAGTAATTGCGCCAAATTGGCGAAAACTCTTTTCAGATCAAATTTCGTTACAAGTGCAAAACGTTCTGATTTTACAAAGATAAAATTTATAAAGTTCTTAATGCTTTTAAGTTACGAAATGTCACTTAATGACCTTTTTCAATAAACCAGGAATATATAAAAAAAAAGTATTTAATGAAAAAAAATTGAAATTGTAAGATTTTTTTCCATATATCGATTTTATTTTCAACGAACCTTTATGCTCAATATTTAGATATTTAAACATATTTTACTGGTTGAAATAGAGAGAAAAAATACACATTTTATCGTATAAAAATTCTTTATAAGTATCAATTAAAATTTACTATTTTCTGTAGAATCTTTTAACTTCTTAATAGTTTTTTTTTTTAAGATTGCTGTAGTTCGAATTTTCTTTGAATAAACTAGGATAATAATATGGAATTGGTATGCACAGAAATTGTTGTTGTTACTACACTTCAAGGTTTTTTTCTTAGCAGTCCTCCTTTCCCAAGAAAATGTAAAATTCTAGTCAATTTAAGAAACAGTTTTTATGCGGAGCTAGGACAATATAAAATCAATGTATTTTTTAAAGAAAAAGGATTAATTTCGTTGACCTCAATCGGTACCAGTTTCCTGAGAGTGCAATATGATATGACAGTCCGATTGGATCGGTCACTCCAAAAATCTCAACTACTACAGTCCATGGAAGCGCTGAATGGTAGAAAAATACGCCAGGCTATCCGGACTAAAACAGGAAAGCTACTTCCCGGATAGAGGGAGTCGGATTTTATGAATAATGAATGCACAGGAGGGGGATTTATCCGAGAGAGGTCGCTATGGCTGACCTTATTAATTATGCATAATATACCTCACCTCCAGTCGAGTATCGAACCTAGTACTCAAAGATCCTAGAGTCGAAACTTTGTGACACTTGAAGAAATCTTTTAGTCATACAACGTAAAAATGTCCATCCTTGACATTCAATTAGCAATAGTCTCCCGACTCGAAACGGGGGCATTTGAAAATGGCCAACACGGAACTGCTAAAACGAAGACAATTATTACAAAGAACAAATAAGTAGCAGTTAACATTATAAAATAAAACACAAATATGGTTGTTGAGAAAACAAAACAAACCCATTTGAATTAATTGAAGTCAAGCAACACTGCTACGATCCATAGCGATAATGACGACATCGACCAGATGTTATGGAGATTCCGCCATTACTGAAGCATTGACGCTTACGCAGTTTTAAACTAATTAAGCTGACCAGCAAGAACGTTACGTCTTTCCTGATTTTTTATTAACATAGAGTAGTAAACCATACCGGCTCGGCAAGGGGCCATGAAATGAAGAGAGAAGAGGAATGAAGATGGACACTTCGAAGAAAGGAATAATAGCAAGCATAATCCGCAACCCACTTAAATTCAAATCCCAAATTAGTTAGAATAAAGCGATCAATTTTATCTTAAGATTTATTTATAGTCCACTAACCCCTTTAATTTTACAGTCCACAGTCTACGAATCACCTCTATCGTATAATTATTTGGTCGACATCCCTGAGGGCCGTGGAAGGAATTGGCTAAATAAAATAAACAATGGTGATTTACCGTGTTTAAAAAAACAAACATATTTCAACGTAAATAGCCTTTATCATGGTTCAAATTGAAGCTGGTAAAATAAGGTAATATTGATCCTTTTTCCGGCACTCAATGAGTGATGAATTTTAATGAGATATCAAAAAAAAAAAGGGAATTGCATATAGAAATCTTCTTAAAAACATGTTGGATATTCGAGATACCGTTTCTTTGGAACTATTGAACGCAAATAGTTTTATCATAACTCTAATTGGAGCTGATTCAAAGCACAACAAAATTATACAAGATTTCTGCTAATGCACTTTTTGCTAGTGTTCTCCAAAATTGGTCTTGGTCTTGAAATTTGCAAGATCAAGACTGGAAAAAAAACTAATTTTTGTAAATAAAAATTAAGGCAAAATAGTTACTAATACTCGACAATGCATTTACTATATGAAAATAATTGGTATAACCAATATACTTTTGTATTTAACTCTTCCAATTTTTCATTCGGGCTTAGTTATGTTTCCCCTATTTGAAAAATTACAGTAATTTCTCTATAGTAGTAGGCTAATTGCAAGACTGTTGCGAGACTCTTAAGCAAGAGTCTGTGTGCGCAAGACTAAATCTCGTTTGGTCTCGCATTTGGGCAACACTGATGTACACTATCGGGTGAAAAAACGTGGTCTCAATTTTTTTTTACGGTACGATGCCCCATCTCAACTTCGGCATAGATTTTTTGGCATCAATGGGGGTCTACAGTTTTACGCTGGCTTGAAGCAAATCGTCTTCAAATGACGCATTCGAGTCCCTCCTTTCTATAGACGCCATTTTCGAACGCCCTCTTTTAGTTGGTTGACTTGTGCAAAATGGATGTTGAAGATGGACATTACCACGGTGTATGACGAGTTTTATTTAAATAAGTACAAAATTTCGACTTGGTATTTGGATTATAGTCTATTTATTCCAGCTACGATCGTCAAAAAGCAAAACTGATGAAGTCTTCTTCTTGCACAGAATAATTAAATTATAAAAATATGAGATACTCATTAAAACCAAATAAATATTTTTTTTCTAAATTATGTATATATATAATATCCTACTGTATTATTTATAATAGGCGGTAAGATATAGTTATGATAATAAAATCCTCTATCAAAGGATAATTACAAATTTGATATATAATCGACTATCAAGTCATTCGGAATTTTCAGATTATTATTCTTTGAATAGAAGATTTAAAAAAAACAAAACATTAAATGGTTTATGCATTAAAGAGCAAGGGATTTTATCCTTGATTTCAAAATCGAATCGATTTAACAGCAAAGCCATTGTGCCTTGGTTATCTTGGGAACGAATTGTATGACCATAAACTGAAGACAAATATTTCCTTTAAAGAAAGAAAAGGAAAAAACATTCCAACACAACGACAGCTCGGCGACGCCATTTAAGATGTTATAAAGGAGGCAGTGACCATTTCAATAAGTCACTCTTTCAACTGCCAAACATATCTGGAGGGAAAGTGTGTGTGAAGAAAAGAAATCGAGACTCCAGTATCGACTTATAATATGGCAATTCGGTATCGATTTATCAGTATATACCTGTCTTGAATTGATAATTAATTTTTGGTTTGAACTTAAAAAAATAGTTATTGCATTACTATAAAATTTCTTTAGAAATAAAAAATAAAAATCATACCACAAAAACATTAACAGCAGGCGAAAAAGAAACTGGATGGAGTATCAGTTCCAGTCATCATTTTTTTTTTGCTATATATCATTGATGACTTATTACCTTGCTGTCATGTTCATAGTATTTTTTTTTTTTCTTTGAGAAAGAGCTTCTTATTTTATTATTATTATTTTTTTTTATGCTCTCAAGATTTTACACAAAATCCTATTTTCCCAGATTTTTAATTTTTTTTTTTTTTCGTTCATATCGAAATTAAATGGAACTGAAAATTGTTCTTGTTTTGAAGTGATATATATATTTTTTTAAGGATAAATATTACCATTATTAATTTTATTCATTTAATTAGTAATAGGATGATTAGGCAATCTCGATTTTTTAAAAATTAAAATAGACTTTTGTACCGAAGGGTACCGGAGGGTAGGGTATGAATTTGGGTAGTGTGTTAAAAAAATTGCCTTTTGGGGATCTCGGTCCATTAACTAGTGTCAATAAATTAATTTCGGAAATAAATTATAAAAAATAATTTTAATATATTATTCAATTTCCTCTGATAAGCATTAATAAAAGAATTAAATCATTACCCATCTATTTTCCAAACAAATGTGACGTTATTGACGGAGATGAAGTACTTTTTGTTTTTTAATTTTATTTGTTTTGTTTTTTTTGAACATTTAATAAAAAATAATTTTTTAAAGTGGTAATTATGATCTATAATTAAGAAAAGAATATGTTTCCTCCTTAATATATGATACATGAAGTAGCTGCCATATACAATGAATTGACATTAGATATAGCTATAATTAATATTATAATTAGAGTCATTTATTTCTATTTTATTATTTTCTATGATTAGAATGCTACCAATGGGTAGATTCTTTACAAGCCTTATCATTTCACGTATTTCTCTGTACCATATTTGCTGAATGTATATTAATTTGTACAGTTGTAAATTTTATAAATAATAATAAAAACATTTTTTTTCTATTATAAGATTTTTCCTGTTATTTTATTTTATTTTTTCTTTTCTCTACTACTAGTACTTTTTTTCAAATGGAATGAGATCAGATACCATAAGATGGGGTAACTTTGGGAGACCGGGTAAAATTTAGTTTGTGTTGATTCCGTGGCGGATACACTGTGTTCATTCAGTGTGCAAAAACGTGATTTGTATAGGCATGTACTGCACTATTACCTTGCAGCAGTTTGAAAACTCTAGTTCACTACACTCGTGGAGACAGATTTTATTTATTTTCTATTTTTTTTTAATTCTTTTTTTCATTAATTCTTTTTAATTCTTCGTTTGTGCCTCAAAAGTAGAGTACCGCAAAGTATTTGTTCAGTACATGCCTACAAAAACAACGTTTTTGCAGACTGAACCGACACAGCGTATTCACCAAAAACTTAATTTTACCCGCTGTCCCAAAGTTACCCACCCAGTCCCAAATTACCACGTCTTACGGTTTTTTTTCTTCGTTACACTTCAAATATCCACATCAGACCTGAATATGCAATGGGAATCGCACTCCATTCAGAAAAGCACAAATTACTTAAGTACAAAGATTTAAAAAAAAATAATAATAATAGCTTACTTGTCGCTGCGATATTTAATAATAAAACTCAGTTTTAGTAAGTATACCATACTTACTGATACTAGTTTACGAGCCTTATCAGTAACGAAGCAAGCCATTCGTCAAAGGACCGGAATGTTCCGCAATACGATTGCAAAATCGCCATTTTTAAGACAACACTTAATGAGGCACTTGATTGCAATAAAATTGACTATAAAAAGAAACTATTAAACAACTGTTGATCGTGCCCTATCAACGGTGACTGAATGAACAAAACTTGAGAACGGGAGACATCGCCCGCCCGTTAGGCGTTGAACAAAGGAGTCAGAAACAACGCGCGTCAACTTATACGTAACCTTTGTTCTGGCTGTAATGCCTGCTATATTTTAAAAATAAATTCTTACAGAAAAAGATTTGACTTTCCTACGCGAAGGTATTTTGAATAGTGTATCTTTAGCCTTTTAAAAATAGAAATAAAAAAAATAAAACAGACAACTATTGAAACAAAAATAAAAAACACTAGGTATAAATTGAATGAAACCAAATTAGAATCCATGATGAATGATTGCCCTACATCAGGAGCGAAAATTTTTTTATAAACATGAAACATCACTTACAGGTAAAATGTTTTTGTATTTAATTGTTCGTAAACTCAGTCCGTTTTTGCAAAATACAATTCAATATAAATAATCCTTCAAATAAAATTATCCCTGCAAGGTATCGATAATGACTAAATACAAAACTTGGTCATAAATATATGATAATTAAAAAATAAATAAAAATGAAATAATTCAAATCCAAACTCTGACGAACTACAGTAATTCGTTATATTCTTCTCATGAGATTTTTGATATTTCACAGATATGACTTGAAGTCTAACTTCATTAAATTATTGCAGAACTATCAGTCAGTAAGAATAACATTAAAAAAAAAAACAACTTGTTGATATTATTATATATGGTGTCTTAAAGTATTATTTAACTACAACGACGTTTCGAGCTAATTTGCTCATTCTCAAGTCTTCAAAAATTCGAACAAAAAAACATTTTCATATTTTTTTTCTCTGTTTTTACACTAAGTTTTTACTATATGTCATATTTCAATTTATTTTAGTATTAGGAGAGTAAGAAGTTATAGAAGCTCTCCGATTAGCTTTATAATTACATAGCTGTTCATTTAATTATATATGTGTTGAGCTCCTGTTACCCAATAATCTCCTAATACAAAATAAATATTTTCAACTAAAAAGTTAATTCGTCTGGTGGTGGTAGTTTGATTTTATCTAGGAGATAGCAGTTATTTTTCGATCTTGAAATTTTTGCCCTTTAATACAATATATTAAGTATTATATTGTATTTAATATTGTTTATATATATTATAACATATTTCGCTGATAAATTATAGAGAAAGACAGCTGCCTAATTGAGAACTCTTAATTCAATAACGAACGTAAACTAGAAGGAAGTTATTCCACTGTTCTACATATCATGGGTGATAAATATTCAGGACGCAGACTTTTTAATTTTTTTTATTTATGCCAATGATTCAGGGCGTGGTTCGAGCACTGAGGTTGTTCAAGTCATGACCTGAGGATGACAAACGTTGTCATAAATAAAACAAATTAAAAAGACTGCATCCTGAATATTTATCACAAATGGTAACGTAAACTAGTGTTAAATTTCCCTCATAAGTCTATATATACTCGTAGAAATACTGAGCTCAATAGTGAAGGGATATTTTTCAAGCATTACATAATAAATGGGTAGCCTATGCTAACTTAGAGGATCATTCAAATAATCACAGCCTCAATGATAGTTATTAGCCGATAATTATTGGATAAAAGACCGTTGTATAACTACTCCAACTTAAAAGGAGTAGTCAGGGGATCAGCTGCCTTCTTGCTTTGCAACTCGACGTCAGAACATCCTTAAACCGATCAGCGGTTGAGAGGTAGCGATTAAGTTGACATCTATAACGTACCTCTTTGACGTCGTGCCGAAAGTTATAGGACTCGAAATGAAAAGGGTTTGTTGACGAATAGACAATGCGAGCTAACCCCCGCTGGAACAGAAGAAGTAAAGAACGGTGGGGTAAACACAATGAGGAGCAAAACCACTTCACAAGAGCCCTGCGACTCCACACAACACCGGCCATCGCGAGGCTGCCTGTTGCTCCCACAGTCCCAACAGAAATAGTTCTGTAGCTCTTCAAGGAAGACGTGGGCCACTCCGGAGATTTATCTTCCAAGCTTACCCTCCAATAGAACGCAGAATCCCTTAGTATAAAACATTTGAAATTAATTACTTATATATACTAATTACAAAGTATATAATTGATACCTTTGTATTCTTCAAACATTAGCGGCATTAAAGAAACTCTATGTTGCTTCATCAATGCGAATTAAGTTAGAGCATAACCTTCCAGAAATAATCGAAGTCAATCCGGGTATACTTCCGGGAAAAAGTCATAGTCTTGCATTATTTATTGCAAATATATCTGTCCTTCCCGCCTAATGCCCTATTATTAGACACAGAAAAATTTCAAGAAGACTTGGATAGGATTTGTGAGCTAACAAGTTGAATTTGAATGCAGAAAAGACGAAGGCAATCTTAATAGTCTCTAATCACCTCCTTAAAACTGTTCCTAATATTCCAACTCTGCTCCTACATGATAATCTCATCAAATTCTATCCTTCCATCAAAAAAATTGGAATGATCTTTGATCAAACGCTTTCCTGGAAAATCATATATCCAACATATCCCGCCGTACCATTTCCACCTTAAAACGTCTAAATTACTCCCGTCACCTGTTTCTCCCTTGAAACCCGTAGGCTCCTAGTAACTTCCTTAATTTTCCCCCACTTTGACTATTACTGTACGGTATATGGAGGTATGGGAATCTCGAGGCGAAATTAAAACGGTTGATAAATTGCTTTGTACGATTCATCTTCGGGATCCCAAGGGACGCCTCTGTTTTTTTTATTATTAACTGATTTAAATTAGAAAGTAACTAATTTCTTTTATTATTTTGACTATTTAATTAAACTATATTCTTGTTTATGTATCTTTGAGGCTCCTTAGCCCACCTTTTTGTCTTTCTGTATTATTCTAAAGGGACCCAGAATAAATAAAGCATTATTATTAAGATTATTTATTCTGATTGAGTCAGATATTATCGAGTAAGTACTGAAAGTTCGTGACCGAGGAGCCCTTTGGTTTTAGCACCAATCAAAATCATAAAGTAGTTTGCAAGTAAATGATATTGTCGTCCTCAGTAATACCTGGAATGGAGAGCAACCGGCGAGTATTGTAGCGACAACACTTTCACTTTCAACATAGTTAAGTCAAACGTTTTAATTTTCCACAAACCGGTAAAAATCTGAAGACTTTACACAAGCGGAAGTACACCAGGAACCACACTAACTTAAGGGTACCCTTTTCATCATCCAGAAGATTTGAAAAAAACAGCTAAGATCATCTGTTGCAGTAACCAAAGTAATGGCATTACTAAAAAAAAAAAACTGTAAAAGCGAATCATAGAAGACCAAAACTAATCTCATCGATGCATTTGTTTTACATACAATGCTCTAAACTACAGAGACTGAAGATCTGGAGATTTTGAGAAAATGCAAGTAAAAAAAAAAATCAATACAATGTACACCTAAACAAAGGAATATTAACACCGTAAAAAAATAAAAATCCTTTGAAAATATCGTGCACGTGTGTCCATCCTTTGGTGACTCAAAGCAACATGGGCTATGGATGTTATTTAGTATGTGGCCCTAACGACAAATGTTTAGGCTCGTAAAAGGAGTTGTTCACCATATTCAAAAAATCATTAAATAAAAAAAAATAACTACTTCATTTTAGTTTATGTTGTGTTCGAATTCGGATTTTTATGAAATTGAAATAAAAATATTATTTTTAAAAATAAATTTGAACGAAATTTGGATACAAACAAAAACGCCGAAGTTCAAAATCACCACTACCAACTGCCATTTAATAAGTGGATTATTAAATCAATTTCGAATTGTATTAATTATACATAGGACTTCAATGCTAATAGGCCTTGAGTGAGTCCGAGTAAAATCGATTTAACTTTATGGAAAATCATGGAAGACTGGAGAGGGTAGGAAAAAAAAAAAACAATCCTAAAACAGCTAACATATTGAAATATCAAACATCTGGACATGTTGAGTATATTCCGGTCACTCCTGTCCGACTCGACACCAATAAAAACTGAGAACTTCGACTAAACGAGGAGTTTCCGCCAGAAGTTGACGACTCTGACCAATGAGCAATTGCCTACAGGAAGGCTGGACTCTGCTCTATTATCTCGGGGATAGATCTGAAAGGCACTGGCACCAGGACTTTCACAAGCAGATTATGGTGGCACTGCCCCTCTAATTGAGGCAACTGATCCCTATCACTACCAACCACTTGTTACCTAGTTACGTTTCAACACGCCTGGGCAGGTATTTCATGTAGTGTGTATATATATATATATATATTATATATATATATATAGAGAGAGAGAGAGAGAGAGATAGTGAATTTAAAGAAAATTTATATAAAACTGAATGTTCATAATAATTAATTATATATTTTTTTACTGTGTTTTTTATAATAAAGGATTTTTGTTGTCAATTTGGAAAACGTCGAAACGTGTTTTTTTATATGAATTATTTACTTATTGAATTTTCATGGATTTACAATTGAAATTAAAATTAAAATATCTTTCTAAACTATCTTGTTAACTTTTTTTTTTTTTCTTTCTATATAATATCTTTAAACAATTTAATATATACTAAGCTAATGTTTAATATTCTTTAAAGAACGTGTTATTTATTTAAATTATTTACTAGTCAAATTGTCTTGGATTTACAATTCAAAAAAAATAATATATTTTTCTGTATTATCTTGTTTATTCTATTATATGCTTCTAAGGGCTAATTTATAAAGAGCACACCTGCTAATTTAAAAAAAAAAAGTGAAGGAAGATTAAATGATTATTTCACTGTTTAACCTTTCGTTTCACTAGAACTGATGAAGGCCTGAACTTTGGGCCGAAACGTCGGATAAAATGACTTAATTTTTTTTTGCTTATTTATTTTTACAGTTTTTGACTGATCGACCCAACCAATCATTTCTTCTATATATATTTTATTTCGAAAGGAAGAGAATTTTTTTTTTTTAAATCTTAAATCAAAAAGCTAAAACAGTAAAATAATCATTTCATCTTACTTCATTAAATTTTTAAAATAAGGAGGTATTCTTTTTATAAATCAGCTCTTAGCAGCACAAAATATATAAAATAAAATAAACAAGATATTACAGAAAAACATATTTTGTTTCAATTGTGAACCCAAGACAATTTGACAAGTATATAATTTAAATGCACAACACGTTATTTAAAGCTAACGTTTATAGAGAAAATTTTAATTTCATTTAATCTAAATTGTGAACACAATTCAATTTGTCTAGTAAATAATTTAAATAAATAATACGTTCTTGTTATTATATATAATATAGAGAATATTATATATTAACTTATTAAATATTAATTAATACTTACTATTATAATGATTATTATACATTAAATTGTTTAAGGATATTATATAGAAAATTAAAATTAAAAATAAAAGTTAACTAGATATTACAGAAAGATATTTTAATTTTACATTACTTCAATTGTAAATCCATGACAATTCAATAAGTAAATAATTCATATAAAAAATACGTTTCGACGTTTTTCAAATTGAAAAAAAAATCCCTAAATATAAAGACAATAGGTAGTACAATATCATCGCAGAAGCGATAATTGAACATCTTTATTATTCCTTAAATTTATATGAATTCCATACAATTGAACAACTTCATTAAATGATCACACATCTCATATTTCTAAAATATTTACTTATATAAAAAAAATTAATATATATGTACTTTATATATATATATATAAAGGTAATAAATAAATAACACTCAGCAGGAAATGTTGAATAAGATAAAATGATTTGCGTAATTCAATTTCAATAAAAATTCAAATACGTCATGTCGCTTCAATAGTGACGATATGATAGCGAACAAAATAAAGATAAAGAAATATTTTACACATGTTCTATTTAACAAATATACTATCAAACTTCCACTTGTTTAAATAATTCAATACGTTCGCCAAAGATAAAGATAAAAACTCTTAAAATAAATTTTTTTGAATGAGTGAATTGATAGATGGACAATTTTTTTTTTTTTTAAAGTAAACAAATTTGATAGTATATTTAAAAATAATACTCATATTTTGGCATTTCCAAATTATATAAGTGCTCAGATTGAGAAAGTTGTAGCATCCGATGAAATAGTGTAAAAAACAACAACAATATATACTGTATCTGGCAATGTATAATTTTAGAAAACACGAATAACTTTTCTTTCGTGAAAGAAATGAGATCTAGTTACGATGTGTCACAGTTTCAAATCCTGAAAGAAAGTTTATTTTTGGACCTTAGGGAATCCCAACACTTGAAAAGTTCGATAGAAGAATTTTCTACGAACGTCTTTCGCTCTTACTAGAACACGAACTGGCACGAAGTTGCGACACTATTTGTAATAATGTGTCACTCATTACACCTAAGATTAGCAGACTGAGTCATATTCTTGGCTTTATTTGGTTATTTTGAAGGAAGCTAAAAGATACGAGAGAAAAACTAATCGAAAATCGATGTATTTGACCAGAAATATAATCAATTTTAAGTTAGAAAAACCAATAATATCTGGATAATTACAGGACAGATTTTTTTTCTTATCAAAAAACCATAACTAAATAAAAAATCTGATCCAAAAGTATGTACCATAAAAATTATAAGTAAGGCATATCTTAAGGAACTATTTTAGTCTTTTAAGAAATGTTAACATATATAAACGAACATACGCGACAAGATTATATATAACTCAATATAATTGCACGAATTGCAAGAATATGCACGAAATATTAAAAGAACTATTACAAATAGACGCATTCCTAAACGTATTCGTTCTATTATTTCGGCCTTGCTCTAAAAGGCAGCAGCTCCAGTAGCCAAAATATGAGAACAATTTTTGTTCAAACAGTAATAATAATGCTATTATTAATAAAAATCTATATCTTTATAATAATAATATTTAGTCTAAATATCAGAAAAGAAGCCTATCAATTTTTTTTTATAAATTCTATAATCACAACTGGACTATAATTTATTAGAAACAAATCTAATTTAACATGCAGTAAATTTTAAATGACAATTCTTTTTTAAATATGTACTGATAATATTTATTAATCTTTAGCAAGAACTTGGATCATGGGAAAAGTACCTAAAAAATTAGCAATAAAATAGATAAAAAATAAGCAATATTCGGAAAGTAATTTCTTATCCACCTTCTCCCAGTAAAATTACTATTATTACAGCATATTACAATAAAATTGAATAATTATAAAAAAAAAAAAAAAAACAACAATACCTACCTCCCTTAAAGATAATTATAATTTGGACTTTATTAATTTTTAAACATTACTTTTTATTGAGTTAATGTAGTTTTAGTTCTTAAATTGCTTTAAGAAAAACAGCCATTTTCGTTAAAGTGTGCAATCATTGACTAGACTGAAAATAAAGAATATATTCATATATTTAGAAAACGATTAAATATAACTGTTCTTTGCTGTAAATTTCATGGAGGATGGGAGGAGGGGAGAGGAAGATTTTCAAATCATGGAAATCGTACATAGAAATAGCTAAGTGTAATATACCAATAAATTCAAATTAAACCTGACAAAAATAAAATAAAATAGGTTATTTAGGATAGAGAAACCGTTCACCATAATTCCTTTCTAGTCGTAGTATGAATGAAATATGAAGTGGTGGAATAAAGCGGATAAAAAAAAAATATATGAAAATAAAATTAACGATATAAAAACAAATCTGTAGTAATACCAAATAAAGACACATACCTATTAAAATCTACAAAAAAAAGTTTTAATTATAGCTATTAATATTTTTAATATTCCTTCCAAGCTCTTTTATTTTTATATTTTTCTTATTATATTTCTTATTTTACTTGTCCCTGTTTATATATACCTTATACGACATTTTATAAATATTTTCTCTTACTCTTATTCTTGAATGACAATTAATTATTAATTGGTTGACATGAAAATGAATTATTAAATTTTAATAATTTCCTTGCATTTTAATATTATTTTGATTTATCGATCCAGAACGGCTGATTACTATTATATTTGTTTTTAAATAAATTAAACATATTGATAAATGTTTATTTCTCTCTTATATTTTATAACTCGGTAGTGAAAATATCATTTTACAAAATTATGTTTCAATGACATCCAGGCTTTGTATTTTTGTAAATTCAATGCGTGACAAATGAAATACAAATATAGGACATGATGTATGTAGGGTTCCTAACGTATGTAGTATTAAAACTTGCCGAATATAAGGTAATTTTTACCAGTAGGTTTAAATTTAAAAAATACAATAAATTAATAAATATTGAAATTTATATATTATTTTCCTCTGAAGTAGGGAAAACCAGTTAGAATGTCAACTACTATAATTAAGGAAAACGGTAAGTCTTACTACCTGTATTAGCTAAATACCTGAGACCGGAAAAACCACATCAACACTCCAAAAGCCTTTCTAGATTGTCATGTTAGATATAAATATAATTTAAGTTGAATTTAAATTTCACATGCCTATAGGTCTCTCCATTTACAATAAACCTAAATTTTAAATATATGATTTTGGCCTGACAGCATAAATAACTTGAAAATAAAAACATTTTAGTGTGGTAAAGTGTTTTTTCCGGTCTCAGGTATCCATAGTTAATTGCTTACCTTCACCCTAAACGTAAATATACTACGGTATGCTTTTTTTCAGGAGGTCAATTAAGAACTAACACGAATTTTAAAAATAAAATAAACACAAAAGAAAAAAACTAGTGACACAGGAGTGAATTTGTAACATAGGTTAATTTTAATACCCGTTATGGGGCCACGTGTTGAATGGACGTCATGGTTCAGATGACCCTCACATGAAATTCAAAAGGAGAAAATTTCATCCATTCATATACGCGCCTAACTTTTATTTCTAAGATTAAATTATTTTTAATTTAAAATTAATTATAAAATATATATTATTCTTCCATTCAAGTTCGTATTTTTTGGAACTAATCAAAATTTTGTTTATAATACGTTATCAATTAACTACACATATTTTAATAATTAATTATTGACAAAATATTCTGTCATATTGAAAACTAAAAAAAAATAAATAATAAAATTTTGCTAAAATTATTCGAACGGTATAATTAAATTAATAAAAATAAATTAAAACTATTAGAATGGGGATGATATTTATATATTATTATATAGATATTTATATGAATAATAATACTGTACAATGCAATATAAAGAAATGTACAATAATAAAAGGAAGCAGGCGTTCTGTTTATTTCTCCAAGACAGCATTTAAATACCCCTCAACATCAAAAGAATGACCGCATATTTTAACAGGAAATGCAGGTATCAAAGACGACCATAACTGAAGTTGAAGATAGGGAAATTTATCAATTTTTTCAACTTTTGCACCACTTAGAAATAAACAAAATATTAAAACTAGAAATATTAATTAATTTTCAGTGTCTAAATGTATAAATTTTACTGCATTATCAAAGAAAATTAATGTATTAATTAGGTTTAATAATGGATATAAATACATGAAATAAAATGTACAAATGTTTCAATTTTAAATACGTTTCTGTTAAGAAATGAAAGTCAGTAGTTTTTCTGAAGGATATATATATATATCTTACGAATGATTATTCTTAATTACAATTAATATGTACAATTCATTTAAGATGTTTGAGCATTTAAAAAATCAAAAAGTAAATGCCATGGGAAAATCAAACTAGTTACACGTTTATAATTATATTTTTTAAATTTGTAAATGACAAAAAAAAATTAAGTATTAAATAATGTACATCGAATGTTTTATGGTTTATCAAAATGACTGGAGAAATACCTTTGATAAGTAGACAGACAGTACATTTTCGGTAAAATTTAAAATAAAATTGACAATGAATTCAATTTTTGACATGTTGAATGAAGCAATTTAATAAAACAATAATAGTTTGCTTAATTACATTACTTTTACAGTACATAAATTTTATGATAAGATTTAATGTAACTAGCAAGAGAGCTATTTAAACTACTACAGTCGCTGATAGAGAACGTTATTTCTTGTTAGAACCAACTTTAAGTACATTCAAATAAATTTTTGTACATGTTGACATGTCATCTAATGAAAACATCATATAAATCGTGTAGTAAGGTTTAATATAACATATAATAATTCTCATCATTCCATATAAATAATTAATAATTCATTTCTACAAACAGATGCAAATGATTAAAACTTATTATTAAGACAAATGAAGTATAAAGATAGGATAAACTTACCAGAAAATCTTGCTAAAAACCTATAGAAACTAGTCATAAGTCCTTCAATGTAAGTCCTTCCGACCCACATGACAGCACTGAATATCATCGGGTCTGTCGAGTGGTCGGATTTAAGATCCACTACCAAAATTTAATTTCGAACTAAACAAAAATAAAAAACAATAACAACTATGTCACCTCCAAAGCGCACATTTTATTTCTCACTGATCACAGAACACGGACGGTAAATATATACATATATCTGTAATAGATTGACAAATGATAACATGATCCGTAGAGCGCGATGCTATTTCACATAGCGACATGACAGACAGCAACGGAGTGACACATACCTACTCACTGGCCTGGTCGGGCGACGACTGGGGGTATCGGGTGGGGATCGTCGGCGCGACACGAGATTTGGCGGAAACTGCCGAGCGCTCCCCTCCCCGCACTTTAAGGTTACAATTAAAAGTAAGTCGACGATTTAACATTTAACTTTTACAACCCTAAGTTTCCTCCACTACTATCTAAATACACCCAAGATGCTAAATGGCAATCCGCTAGAGCACAATAGGACTTAAAGATCGTTTATAATAATAAATATATATATTCAAATAATAAATATATCTTCAAACTATATTATTTTGTTTTATTTTTAGAAATTATTATATTATATATTAGTAGTAATTATATATGTCCTTAATTTTGACAGATAGTAATATATCTGAATAAATAAAAAATGAATAAATAAAAAATAAATAAATAAAATTATTATGAATTTCTTTAATTTGGTATTCAGATTGTTTTTCTTTTTTAAAATTTATTTTATATTAAATTGGTTATTGAAAATAAGTTTCTATATTTTTTTGTTTAATAAATGAGATACTTTTCTTAAATGTATTAGGTGCAGGTGTTCTGTACTTACTATACCTTTTCAATTATAACTAAATTTACACATAACACTATGAAAGAAATTATCAACGCATTCTAAACGAAACAACAAGTTAAGAAGTATATTATGTGTATCCGACTAGCATAGAGATTAAGATACCAAGAAATCCAATAATTGAAATATCTATTTCCAATTTATTAAAATATTTTAATTCATTAAATACGAAACAAAACAATGTCCTGGTTAGTGTTTTCTGTCACCCTGAGATACCAAGCCAGACACAGATTAAAAGACAATAAATGGTAGATAAGACACATATTTTCACATTGTGTTGAACTAATGACAACCAACATGTCAAAAAGTTTTCAAACTGTTTACAAATAAAAATGTAAGAGTTTGTAATATGGATATCTAAAAAAAATAAACTGCTCAAAAGTGAATAGAGATATTGTTAGTTATATATTATTTATTTTCAGTAGAATATTTAGTTTATTTTTATTATAAAATACATTGAAAATTAATACAAATAAGATTGTATTGGACCTCGGGAAGTTTTATAAAATTGAGTTTAAAAAAAATAATAAAATAAAAATTTGTTTGTGATCTTGTTTTTATGATTGTGAATCGTACGAATTTTGTAAAATTTAAAAATTTGTGTAATACCCACTGTTACGCACTGCCACTCTACACCTATTGGGCATACTGTTCATAATGTTATTACTAATTACACAAGGAATTTCATACCATAAACTGCTCTCAGTTGCTGAAGGTTAAGAAGCTGCATATGGTGGTCAAAAAACCTCTGCAGTGAATCTCATATCAAGAAAATGAAAATCTGTACCAATTATGGTCCTGTTTTGAGGATTTGGTTTTGAATTCACCCCTTTATAATTTCTTGAACATAACGAACTGCAATGAGATTACCTTCCAAAATATCGAGTAGAGTCCGTCCTCCTGAGTAGACGCCAGCACAGACCATCACACTCCTACCTCTCGACTGCATTTAAGAAAGCACAAACTGTGGTAGTGTACCCATCCGCTGTTCTCGGAAGACTCTTCGGCACCTACGATCGCTAAAAATAAATGCAATTCCAATTTGTATCCTCATCTAGGCGCTCGCTGCACCATGGTCTACGACGTTGCCGATGACGCATTGTTGCTGCAGGTCTTCTTAAAGGAGCATAAGATGTTAGACCGAATTCTCACAAATGATTAAGTAAACCACAGAATTTTCAATCATCAAGGCTCCCTGGTACGTTAGCAACATTATTTTACATAAAGGCCTACAGATGCCAACAGTTAACGATCACATACGAACATACTACAAAAGATTTCACAATAACTTACACTGACATACCAACTCACCGATTCGAGGAGGCATGGCCACAGCTAATATGCCCGATAGCACCAGTAGGACGGTCAGAAGAAGCTGGATGAGGGATCTCCTCCACTAACTACAAATATTAAAATCAAAACAGGGAGGACGCCGCTGGGCACTCCTCTCCCTCACGCCTATTCCAATCTTCTACATCTCGACATCACACTCGCTGGTTGTCGGAACTTCTGACAGGTGTGAGTGAAAAAAATAAAGTTAATAAAATAAATAATGTAATTTTTATTCTTCAAATTTATTTATTTAATTTATTTTTATTAAGCTTTTTATTTACTACATCATTATTATTTATTAATTCTAAAAAACTTTTAAATTGTCCAGAGTTATAAAGGATGTGTACCTTAAGGAGTGTCTTACGTATAAGACAGTAAGCCCAACCCTGACAACTGTTAAAAATGTTATTCATTATTATAATGCCTAAGAGTATGGCTCATTAAGCAGATGTGGAAATGAAGATACCTTTAATATAGTTTTATTATTGTTTAATTTTGTTTTTTATCGACTTCAGACTTTGCACATATATATGAAAATAACTTATCTATATAATTATAACTTATAATTTTATTTAATTTTGATCTGTCGTAAACCTATGACTTAATGTCCAACAGCATCCTTTAATAACACCCCACTTATTCTTTTTGAACCAATCTGATACCTAGGACTCCACCTGGACAAGCGTCTCACTTGGAATCCTCATACGAGACTGAAACGACCAGAAACACCTCCACATTACCGCTTACTCCAACACTTACTAGACAACAAATCTAACCTTCCAATTAATTACAAAAGACTCATATACATGATTATAATAAGACCTATTTGGACTTATGAAGATGAATCGTATCCAATCTCTAGAATCCAAAATTCAATTCTCAATCAATTCTCCTTACTTTGTCACAAATAGAATAATCCATAAAGACCTTAATGTTCCATATGTTTCCGATTTGGCTCAATACAGATAACTATCCATCCATAAAAAACTTCATAACCATCCGAATCCTCTTGTTTCTAACCTTGCTTCCTCTTCAATTTCTGATAATCCTCCGAGGCGTCTGAAAAGAAGACGGCCGCGTGATCTCCTTTTGTAGACATAATATTAGAGTGCTACCAGTGAGTAGTTTCTCAAAAAGCGTTCTCATGTGATTATAATTCTGTGTACACATTACTTGATGTATTTATATTAATACAGTTGTAAATATCATAAATAAAATATTAAAAAAAAAAAATTGATCTGATAATAACCTTATTTACTTGTATGTTAGAAATTAACTTTTGATTTTCTGATATTGAATTCCGACGATACAGGGAACTGATTTTTTATTTATATTTTTTTATTTCATATTGTATATAGGTATGTATGCGTAATTTGCTTTGTTTTATTAATTTCCTTATTTTTAAGTTATTTTATTTTAGTTATTGTATATACTTTTTAATTATTATTTAGTGTTATTTTCCTTCTATTTGTTTTATATTTTTTTGTAGATATAGTATGAATGTTATCCAACCTCACTGCAACTAATGTCCAAGTGACAAATTGTTGTAATAATAAATAAATAAATAGAATAAAATAAATATTTTATAATATATTTTGTTAATTTCAATTTTAGTATATGGCAATGGTTGATCTGATTTTTAATTCAATTAAAAAATTAAGATAGAGAGAAAAAAAAAAGCAAGGGTTTATTTTGTGGAAATTCGTTGGAATGTGAGATTTCTGTTCCTTAATATATTTTAGTATAGAGCCATTAGATATATTTTTACCGGGGAAGATCCGAAACAGTTTTAATAACATTCCAGAAGTATTTATACAACAAAAAAAGGAATTAATCAGAAGAAATGTTTACAAGGCGACCTCCCGCAGCGACGGAGCTGAAATAGCATTGACCAATAGCTAGGAAGAAGTTGACCACACTGGCTAGATTTGGTTACCTTGGTTCTCGACACACCTCCGCAAAGCTCTTTATCGTCAGTTGTACTGCGTCATCAGAAGTAACAGTTCCCGAAATACCACTTCTGCTTCTTGGCAGAATGGTTCCGAGGTGAATCACGACGAGCCAATCTGGGCCAACGGCAAACAGGAAATGAAAACTGTACACCAGAATAAATTTATTGGAAAATTACCCAATTGGGAAAACTAAGGCAATGACTAACACATCTGAAAGCAGGTTAAATATCTAGGAAAAACTAACAACTTAGAGAAATGTTACAAATTGTCTACAATTACTAAAACAAATTGTATCAAATTACAGGGTTGTCCGAATAATAATGCTGAAGTTCATGTTTTCTTGATATTACCCTCTATACAGTGCCCCAATGGTCAATTTTTCAGCAGAAATGGAAGAAACTTAACTTTTTTTTTTTAAAGGAAGATGGTCCGGGGTGGTGGTCATAAATAGGCTAAATAGTGGTAAAACTATTTTATTAAAAGCCGACGTTCGAACCGACTTTGCAGGTTTTCTTCAGGGCCAGAACGGACAAGATACAAAAAGATAGAGAATTGAGGCAGTTACTACATAATATTTAGACAAAAATTATAAACAATGTGAATAAGCTTATTGAAATTATAAACAGTAAGTACATTAAAATATGAACAGAGTAAGCTAAGTAACAAGATCCTAAACTGAAGTAAATAGATGCTAACAATAGTTGTAGTGTAATATATACTAAATGCAAATGTGAATGTACTTCTACAGATCTACAGGAGAGATTGAAAGAAAAGGAAAAAGGATATAATATAAAATCGTTTTTTTTTTTATTTATTTATTTTTTTATAAATCACTTTTTTGCTGAAAGGGAAGCGATAAATAAAAAAAATCCTAAATGTAAGTTATTAGCAGTTCACGGCAAACTACAAAATAGACAAAATTTACTTCAAATGAAAATATTTTGAAGAGAAGGATAGTTGGGGTGATCAGTCACAGTAAAAATGACAAAAAATAAATAATAATATTTATTTCAACATTTGCCGAAGTTTCGAACCGAAGTTCAAGCCTTCATCAGGGCAGATCGAAGATATCGCTTGGATAGAATAAAAATAGAGTTTGTCATTGGTAAAATCAAAGATGAGCAAAACTCCCAAGGTCGATGGCGCAAGAACCTTCTCCCACCCCTAATAAGATATTTTATTGCTCTTCTCTTCATAAAAACAGTGCAAGCGAAAGTAGTTGCATGTGCTATAATGTTAATACAATTACATGGTCCGTTCTATGTTTTCACCTTGTCTTCAGGATCGAAAATTCACAATCTCGTAGAAATTTGCCCCTCTCAAAAATTTAATACCCCGTCAAAATGTGGCTCCCTCAAAAACTTTGATGGCACAACTTGCGCCAAGAAACCCCCTTTTGGGAACCCCCGGGTAAAATCTTTTAAAGAGGAGCGGATAAACTAAGCTAAGTTCTGTTTTTTTTTTAAATCATAAATTAATCGCGATTTTTTAAAAATCATTCTACAACTATACTACAGATACCTCACTTTTAGAAAAACTTCCTAGTTCAAATTTCAATGCCCTCTAATATTGCTGATCAAAAACTTTTTACCATAGCCTAATTTTGTCACACAATAATTTATGTTAAAAGTGGAGAAAATAATGCGGGCAACAGATTTTCTTACTTTCACTTAGTTATTTTTTTTCTCTCTCATTCACTCCTTTCTGACACCGGGATAGGAATTGAAAATTGAATAGCTGTAACTTCGTTAATAGTTGTCCGAAATGAACGATTTTTATATAGTTTTGTAGAGAATTTGATTACCTTAAAAAAAAAATAAAGAAAAAGACTAAACCGTGTTTTTTCAATGTGACTCAGCTCTGAAACGAAGAAATCCGTCAAAAACCGCATATCCGAAATTTGACCCGATCGCAATACTTTCCTTACCTAGTATCACAGGCGGATCTACGGGGAGGAGGGAGGCTTTAGGGTTGAAGCCCCCCATGAAGGCAAGTTTAATAGAAAAAAATAACTATTTCTTAAAGTATTATTGTTCGTATAATTACATTTAATAGGACTTCAAGAATCACTTAAACACCATTTCATAAAGCTAGTTAATTTATTTTTCTTTTTTTCAAATTAATTATCGTTATATATATGGAAAAAAATTCTTTCGGATTGATGCCCTCCAAAAATTAAATTCTGGATTCGCCAATGCCTAGTAGTATAGGTAGGAAAATAATAAATTAAAACATGAGTAGAAATTAGAATACGCTTTATATAACTTATAAATAACAGTTCATTATAAAGATTATGAAATGCTGAATATCCTCGCTTACAGTAAGCAGGCCCGATTTTTAGTTTTTGAGATATTTTAATCTATATCTTCAATAAAACTCGTTTGGTTTTCGACACTATTTTTTCCTTTTTGCCTCCCTAACATGGCGTCAAGATACAATTTTGAATAAAAACTCATTATAACGAGGACAAAATGAACATTTCTCACCTTAACAATATGCTCGTATGATTTTTAGTTTTTAAGATATTTTAATCCATATGCAAAAACACTGCAATTAGTCGACTCCAGTCGACTTTACCCTATTGCCATACATCAGAAATCTGACGACTTAATCTAATTCACTCTCCACAAAAAAAGTACAAATGAAGAATTTTTCACTTCAATAAAACGTATTTATCTCATTTTTTATGGAACAGAATCACATTTAATAACAACAATAAATTCCTTCAGTATTAAAACAAATTGAGTAAAATAAATATCTAATTGTAATTAAATATCTACTCCATGTTATCAGTTAATAAACGATCACGCCTGATTTGGAAAATGGGGTATATTTCTTAGCGGAAGGCATTTATAAACTTATTAGCACTAGATATGGCAAGTTCCTAAACTCAGCGTTGAGCTCATTGATGTCATTGTTCGGCGCAGTTTAGAGTCGGATCCGATCTACTCAGCGCTGAGTTTTGAAACTTGGCCAGATAGGCTAGGTAGATAGAAAGGTACGAAAGGAGCGGAAGGTTATTGGAGATATGGTCTCCATTTGATGGGCAGTTACATAAAGTTCCGTAATACAATTAACAAAGCGATTAACCTCAGAAAGAGAAAGCTACATGTACTAATAGACCTCCTAACAGCAATAGTCAGGGTAACAATCAGCTGGTGGACTCACCGCTAATCATACAATAATACATACGTGTACTGATAGTTTTACTATAAAAAATTAAATGAATGAATGAAGTTATCGTTATCGAATTAAAGAATAACATAGAATGAATGAAAATTCAGGAACGCATATTCGAAGTTTCATATAACAGTACTAAATCAAGCAACAAGTTAGGAATAACTTCTAAGTTTGGCAAGTAAATATAAAAATTAATATTTTTTTTTTTAATTCTCTCAGATATCTGAAATAATATCTTCATCCCGAAAAAAACATTTCAAAGGAATGTGAATGATTAAGATTTTATTTATTGAAATTTTTTTCTTGCAATGCTGCACGTATCGAACAGGACTGCTTTTTGAGCTGATTTTAAATATGCGAAGTGCAGATCTTGGGTAAACACTATTGTACTCTTCAATATGAGAACATTCGAAGAAATAATCATATGAGTTACTTTTATTTTTTCTAAATGATGAAGGTTATTTAACTTCAAGGCAAGTTGCTGATATTTTCGGATTTATTAGACTCGTGGTCAATAGGTTGGAATCACTGCTATATCGAAGATTCTATCAGTTTTATTTATTTTATGTAAATCAAAATTATCCGGGCGGTAATTATGTTTTCATCCCAGTAAACTATTACATTATTGTTCCCTATAAGTCTTTGTGGATTATATGAGTATATGAGGGTTCCTAATCATTACCACGAAGCCATCATTTTCTGCAGATATTTTGTGATATATTTTGACAACATTATTATGTGCCATCAGATCCAAAGTTTCACACCCATTGGCTACATGTTGGATAAATATATTAAATATTATTATATTATTTTATGTATGTCTTTTATATATATATATAGGTTTTATTAAATTTATTATAGGTAATAGGTTTTATGAAATATCAGTACAAAAACTCAGGGAAACCGCTTTACCCACCAATGCGCTATGGTATACTTTTGCGCCTGACTTAAGTTAGGCCATTTTCGCTTTAACGGGAGAGATAATGTTGATCAAACAACTACGATGTTTGTTAAATTTTATCATTTAGTTTTGTATATTTGTCCATTTAAATAATTATTATTGAAGTTAGAAAGGTTACTTAAATGTAATAATTTATAAATAAAATTCTAAAATATCTATCAATTATATTTAGAAATATATCTTTGAAGTGAAAAATTCTTAAGGCGCGTTTTACACTTTTTTTGTGGAGAGTGAATTAAGATTGATCCGTCAGATTTCCGAAGTGTTAACGCTCGGGTAAAGTCGGCTAGAGTCAACTAATTAAAATGTTTTTTACGCATACTGTAAGCGAAAAAATCGTTCAGCATTTCATCCTCTCTGTAATGGGCTATAATTCAAAATTGAATCTTAACACAACGCCGTGTCAGGAAGGCGAAAAGAAAAAAAAATAACTGTCGAAAACCAAATGATAACGAGGTTAGTTGAACGTATGGATTAAACTATTTCAGATACTAAAGATTGGACCTGTATACTGCAAGCGAGGGAAATGTTCAACATTTCATCTTATTTGTATTGAGCTATTATTAATAATTTATACTTCATATTATTAATCTCGTCTTGTTGTGGTTTTCACTTATATCGTGTGGTCTAAAGCAAACAACTTAGGTTTTTTTTTTTATCATATTGCATCACTGCAATCAAATATGACTTTTTTAATCTTTCAAACATCTTAAAACCTATTGAAAATAGAATTTTAAAATCACCTGAAGAGAGCATTTAACATGAATGCCTAGCAAAATTTTTGTAATTAGACAATGATTTTGTAAAATATACAAGAAGTATTTGAAAATTCCACTACTCAAATTATTTTTCAATCTTTACCGAAATATGTTTGCACATTGCAAATTTTAAAATACTTATTTCTCTCTTGGACATTGGTTATAGTGAGGTAGGATGACATTCACATTATATGAACAAAAAAATAAAATAAATAGAACAAAATAATAACCAAAAGTATATACAATAGATAATAAAATAAAATAACCTAAAAAATAAGAAAATTAAAACTAAGAAAAAAAAAACACATTATTTAACTTTATTATTTAATCCAATATTTTACTCCACCTTCTATTTTTCGTTGCTTCCTTTTGTTTCTTTCTATAAATAAATAGGTTAGAGCAAACGCGGTTCCCAGCATCCATATTTGTTCCCTTGCAAAAACTTGCAACACCTTGTTTCTTGTGTATTTTTTTTTTCCTCTATTTGTGTTTATTTTGTTTTAGAAATGTATAAACCGGCTTCAGAAGAAAAATATAATTTGCTTTTAAATTATATCCGTTGATTTTTTTTTAAATTTTAAATATTATATGCGGCAAAAACGTGGTAAGGTCCTGGATTCTTTAGTTCTGATAAAACGATATAGATCTCATTTTGAATCTTAAATCAAGTCTATGAAAAAAACTTTACACTACTTTGTTATCGTATAACACAATGCAGAAAATAAATACCCTAAAAAAATTAGTGTTGATATTACATATTGCTAATCATTTTGTTCATTATTATAGAATTTAAAAATTATATAAAATTAAAAAGTGACAAAAAAACTGAGAAAGCATTGTAAAGCTACAAAAAAAAAAAAAATGAAGGTCATAAACGATATAACTATTACCTCAATGCACCCACGATCTATTTGTTCCTTTAGCTAATCTTAGGCTAAAATCCACTAGGACTTTGTCGAAAAATCAAAATTTTGTATCATTTCTTCATTATTAAAATTATGAGAAAACAAACAAAATAATATAAATGAAGAATGGTCTATTAGGAGAATTGTAAACAGAAAAAAAGAGAGGACAGTATTTGTGGGAACGTAGTGGGCAGATCCTTGTGGGAAGCGGTGTGGGCACAGACGATTACCAAATAAAGAAGACAAACCATAATTAGTAAGATCCCAAGTCATATATATTCCAAAGTCAATATAAACCAGACGTAATGCCGGATTACGATATCTTATCCGTTTTAATCCAAACCGCGTATTGAATTAGTTATTTACGAAAGATAAATGAAAACGTTAACAGAAAACGGCGCCGATAAAAATAGCAAGTCATATTGAACAATTAAGAAACCAATCAATGAATCGTAAAAGCTATTTAATTCGTTGTTTGTTTAGTAATAAATTCGATGTACAAAGTACTTTCCAAATAACAAGTATTAAATGTACTTCCGTACTTAAAATGTGTTGAGGACAGGAGAAGAACTCGCTGAGTGCAAATAATGAAGTACATCCTGAATTTATTTATAAGGTATGAGTAATTGATTGCATAATAAGGCTGATAGGGTAAACTATTAATTCAGGTAATTTTTCAAACAATTTCAGACTTAAAGTTTTATTTACAGGGTGTCCCGTAAGTAGAGAGAAATATTTAAATTGTTGATAGCAGACAACACGATCTACAAAAAAGTTCATATAAACAATTACCCCATTTCCAGGAGAAAAGTAGGAAATTTAAGATTTGTGTTTTTTAAGCGAGTCACGTTTTTTGTTGAATAGGAAGCGATAACTTAAAAAATATTTGATTTAAGTAATGAAATATTGCTCCACAGTAAACTTGACAAAATCTACATTAAAAGAATGTAATTGTGGGTTTATGGTTGACTGTAGTGAATAATTGAAGAAAAGGATGGTTGGCGTGTTCAGTCAAATTGAAATGGTAAAAAATAAATAATTTTATTTATTTTTACATTCACATACAGTTTCCCCTACGTCATTTCTGGAATCAGTCAGTCCCTCCAGAAATGACGTAGATGAAACTCTTAAATAGCAGGACACTGAACAAATTAATATGACATTAATAATGAATATCTAATGGAGGACTCATTAAGACATGAAAATGGCGATAGTGATGGTCGAAACGTCGTAATAAAATAGCTAATAAATAAAATTCAAATTTCCTAATTTAACATCTTTTATAATTAAATTAAGAGAAGAAGCGCCTCTGTTATAAAGATGTGCTGAAAGCTGTGTTTTTCATTAAGTTTCATAAAAGTATTCCTTTTTGAAGGGACGTTCAAGTGGAGTTAAAGGAACGGCTATGCATCCCTAAGACTGAGATCGTTAAGGAGCTTCGGCTAGAAAGTACCGGCAAAGATAACTGCTCTAGAGAGTTAAGGTGTGCTCTACGCGAGGAGGCTCTGATGCAACCAATTATTTAGCACGGAAAAAGCCAGGCGCTTTCTAATTGGTTGCCAAGCGGAACGGGTACATACCTAGCCCAATAATAATCAACACGCCTCTCCCAATCCTAATGAGTCCGATGCGGTAAAATATCGTTTTCGATTCGAATGAGCTAAAAACAAAATGGCTAAATAGCAACACTTCATGTCTGTTTCCGCTTCCAACCACCCAGGTAGAGGAATCGAAATATAAGTAATGGAGAAAGTCTAGTAATAGCTTGATGAAGAAAAATCGAAGCGGAAGAGATTTGTATACTCCTAGAAAAGGAAAAAAAAAAAAAAAAAACACGCTGAGGAATGTTCCAGACCCAAACTGCAGTCAAAGAAAAAAAAAAAAAATACTACGTAAATCCATCGGAAATTCCAGAAAGTTAATTAATAAACCATATTATAAAAGGAGCTTATTTACAACGTTCAAACTCATGAATTGAGTAAACAATAAAAATTATATTTATGACAAAGGTAGTCACAGTAACTGCACCGTGATGTAAATATAGGAGGAAAAATTCATCAAATCAATTATCGATGTTACTTAACGACTTTTTGCATTAAATCGATAATATCTAAATATTTAAATCTATTATCGGATCAAAAGTTATTAAACTGAGGTTAATTATTTTAAGTTAACATACATATTTTCTAATTGAAATTTTAAGACCATATTATGTAATGAAATGGCAGATGGGTGTTATTGTTGAGATTGAAGCATTGTACTGGAGAGATCAATGACTTAAGCGCAAAATCTCAATCCCATTAATTAAGTAATTTTGGGCACGGTGGTCGAACGGTTGTTTAAAATTCCATTTTTTTTAAGGAGGGTCCAGAAAAAATCCGTCCCTGCAACAACCGTTATTTTGGATATTAGTAATACAATAACAAACACAAAAGGTAAATATACTCCGATGGATGATTAACAGATTTTTGAAATTGTCATTTTTGGAGCCAGGGTAAAGTTGAAGCCACACAAAACGAAAACCCCACAGAATCAGTCCGTAATATTTCTTGGAAAAGTTAATTGTACATAACGAAAACCATATTAAGTACAATGCTCCACAATTATTCACAACGCCTTTAAAAGAAAATAAATGTTTTCAAAGCGTTTCATAGAACTTCACAATTGTGCTTGTGCAGAACCATGGCAAAGCTGTTTGATAATTACACGCATCTACGACTCCTTTGGGTCTCCCACTGACTCAGAGGATGATGGTCCATTTTGTGAATATAATTGATAGATAATAAGAATAACTCTAGTATTAATAAACATTAATTCGAAATAATACAAAATATTTCATGAGGAAAAATAATCTTATATCCTATTTATTATTTCTAAAAGTTGTTTTTTTTGTCTGTACGCCATAACTTCGTCAATTCTTCATAAAATCCAATGATTGACCAATCATTTTGAAGATATTCATCTCCTTCACATGTGAAAAATAGTCCCATCCCCTGAAATATCTGGGAAAAAATTTTATTTGCGAATAACTCAAAAAGTATGCATTTTCTTCTTGTACCCATGATAATTAGAAAGATTACTAAATTACTTGCAAAACAACAACAAAAATTCTAAAAAATCGGACAATTATTAACAAAGATACAGTCCATCAGTTTTGGTACACTAAATAATGTTTTTCTTTTTAAAAATGTCGCATTTAGGAGTAGAATAGCTTACTACAATTTTTTTCCCTAGCTGATTTATTAACTTTATTATTTCTTAAAGACATTTGTTTGTTCTTACATTTTATATTTTTTATTAATTTAGAAATCCCAATGATCGGGGCATTATTTTGTCTTTATTGCTTTTATTATCTTTCCAGTCTGCGTTTAAAAATAGGTTCTAGCATAGCAATTTCTATAAATATTTTGGTCTATTATGTTCAATGAAATATTTTAATCGACTAAGGAAAAAATATTAATTCCTTCCTTACATAATACATAGGAAGTACTTATTTCCATATTGTTTGACTATATCTTCACTAAATAAAAATTTCTGTGATTTTTTCGCACGGGCCAACTATTACCTTGATTTATTTTTATGTTCACGTAAATACAACATTTCGTTGATTAATTCCCGTAATAGAGATCTGCGTTAAAAAACAATGATTCATTATTCCCTCGGATGACGAGTTTTTGAAATAAATAAAAAGTGTATTTTTGAAATAAATGTATTACGATATATCCTAAGCCGTAGGGAAAAAAATACAGCTTTATAATAATTATAATTTAAAATAAATAATGTCAAGTCATAGTATTATTACCAAAAAGTCACTTATTCTGGAGTGAAAGAATACCATATCATGAAATTTATTTAAAAATCTAGACGTGAATCTTAATTAATTCGGTAACAAATCTTAACTTAATTGTTGTGGATTGATGGTTTACAGTAGAGGATAATTGAAGAGAAGAATGGTTGGGGTGATCAATAAAAAAAAAAGAAAAAGTAAAAATAAATAAATAAATAGATAGATAGATAGAAAATAACGTTATTCTTGAGAATAAGGAAATAAAACAAAATTAAAAGATTACATCTGGCCTAAATAAAATCAATATTAAAAAAGAAATAATATAAAGAAAATATAAGATAAACATTCTATATACAAAACAAACGAAACTATGTACAAAACAATTAACACTATGACAAGACACTTAAAGCTATTTGTATTGATAGACCAGTAAACACTTTTAAGAAAACAAAATAAAAATATATTAATTGAATAAGCTTTTTGTTTCTGTTGAGAAAACAGAAAGCTGAACCTGACAATATATTAACACATTATCATTTGAATGTTGATTAATATATAAATACATCATCATCATTTCTTAACGTGACAATCGACAAGAATTTAGTGGTGTATAAAATATAATAGTTATAAACTACCAATAGATGCGTCCAAAGACATCAAGAGTAGGAAAATCTTTACCCAATAAGAAAATTAATATCTCTAGCAAAGAATAGCATTGATATTTGACAATGAATGGCATGAAATAAACGTATGTTATCAAGTGGTTAGCAATTATGTGACTGTTTTTCGGAGAGGAATTGGAAGAGGAGGGTTTCGAATGTTGATATGGATGGGGAATGTCGAATTTTGATAGGGAGGGAATTCCAGAAATTGACAGAGCGAGCAATAAAGGAGTTTTGGAATGAGGCAGATCTGTTAGAAGGTCAAGATCTTGTGGAAAGGGGATTTGAACTGGAGAAAGTTGTAGGCGTAAGAAGGAAGCTGATTATTGATGATTTGGTAGAGGAACGTACCTAGGAAATATTGTTTTCGGAAGAAAAGAAAAAGCCATCTTACCATAGCGTAGAGGTGAGAGACATGGGAGTATCTTGTATAATATACTTATTTATTTCTACTTTTTTTTTTTACTGATCACCCCAACCAATCATGTCTTCACTTAATTTAATTGATATGACCTTAGAGTTAATTAAACAGGAAATTTCATCTAAGTATGGGGTATATGTAGTCTGGTTGGAAAGGTTATGATAAAAAATCTCGAAAAAATCAAAAAACAAAATGCAGTGTAGTATAGTCACTTAAAATTATTTTAACTAAGACAAATTCTACTTGCATTTAAAAGAAAAAATTGTCTTGTTTACAATTAAGCAACTATAAACTATCTAAATTAAATATTTTTTATGAGAAGGAGTTAGTCGAGGGTGCGGTCAAATAAATAAAAAAATTAAAATATATTAATTATTTTAATTTTTGCCGACGTTTCAACCCACTTTGCAGGTCGTCTTCAGGGCTACAAAACATGTTGAAAAATAAAAAATAAATATAAGTATATATAAAATACGAAGAAGTTGTCAGATACAGAAATAAAAGATGGTATCAGAGATATAGTGGGTGATAATGTAGTTAAATATTAAGAATTACATATGTAGAAGATACAAATAAATGGAAAATAAGAATAAAGGAGAATATAGCATGTAAGTTAAAATTAAACAGATTGCGATAAAAGATAAGGAATAAGTGTATAACAAACTAATAGAGATTACATTAGATAACTGTGGGTTAACAGATAAAGAAAATAAATACATGAATGTTAACGAATAAATAGATTGAAAATTGAATAACTATTGTTACAGTAAAGTTAAAATATGGATAACTGACTAACTCCTTCTCATATTATATCAACGGTCAACCATCTCTACATCATTATAAATATTTTTTAGTTGTAGCTTCCTATTCAACAAAAAAAAAAAAAAAAAATGGTTTACGAAAACAACATGAAACTTAAGGAGCAACGGATGAAAAATATCTAACCAAGGTTTATTAAAAACTTTTTTATAGTTCTTGAGGTACACTTTCGCCACTTTAAATATTTCGTTTTTTTTTACAGGATACCGTGTGTACTATACTAATTTCGTTTTTTTTTTTTTTTACAGGATACCGTATATACTATACTAATATTATTATTTATACTAATATACTTGGTTTTAAGAGATGCTATATTTTTATAATGCAAATAAACCATATTTCTACTATGCACCTCAATAATTATCTCAAACTCACCTGAAAATCCGTATTGAACTTTGACACATCAAATTCAAACTTAACACAACTGTCGTCATAAACATACACAGAGAGACTACTCCAAAGCGAACTATGAACATGTTAACTATCGTTTGACCTAGCCCCTTTCTGACAATTGTAACTTGGGTCATTTAAAGCCTGAAATATATGGAATGCCAGGAATCCTTTTGGAGTTGAAGAGTTACCTGATGGAGCGTGCCTCTGCATAAACAGGAACCTACATCCCCTAAGACCCCGTGCGCATTTACTCCTCATGAACAGACTACAAAAGAAACCGCCCTACCCCAAGAATTCCTCTAGTGTCCAAGAAAATCAATAGAGAAGTTATGGAAGAAGACTGATACAGGAGGCGCTGATAAACTGATTTTTGATAAACTTTTTTTATTAGCAAATTTAATGGAATGAAGTAAATGGAATTAATTTTAAGGGGATTAAGTTTTTTTTTCTGAAACCTTTTTGTATATGGTAAATAATAATTTTTATCAAATAAAAATTCGAATCTTGAAATATTAACAAATAAATTATTTGATCATCAGAACATGGCGGGATACATTATTACATGTAATATAGATGACATGTAGTCCGTGGTACAGACCCCTTATCAAATTACGGATGTTATAATAAACTGATGTTAAAACTTAGTAAATAGCTTCATCTCATCGTAACCTACAAATACATATTTACGAAAATTCTCGGAAATGGGTCGTTTTCAATCTGGAGATCGGCAAACTTTCTCTATTTAATTAGGTATTAAAAACTCGTAAATACCCATTTGCTTTTGATTTGAATCGTAAGACAAGTTGAGCACTAAGTCAGAAAAAAAAAGATGGCCTTCGAAAATATTGAGCCGTTCGGTATGACCTACTATGGGACAATGGGACAATGGGACCTACAAGTCTTAAAACCAAGTATATCAGTATAAATAATAATATTAGTATAGTATACACGGTATCCTATAAACTGAGCGAAATTTGAGCGAAAAGGGCCGAAAGTTCCAAGTTATATATTCCAAACGGCCCAATATTTTTGTAGCCAACTCTTTTTATCAATTTTGTGATAAAATTATTTTATGATCCAAGCGGGTTTAATAACTAATTAAATAGACAATGTTTGTTAACCTCCAGATTGTAAACGCTCCAATTCCAAGAGTTTTCCATGGGACTGGAGTTTATCATGAAAGGATAGGTATCTGGCTCGGGATACTTAGATCAATTTGATTGTCAGAAATGTAAACAGAAAAAGATAAAAATTTATAGAAATTTAATTCAGTTTTTGTTTTTTTTTTCATTCAATTACCTTGTTTTTGTTTTTTTCAAATTTGGGTAAGTGTTCATTTTCATGAGAATTTCAATATTTTGTAGCATCGCCTTAAAATTTCAGATTTTTTCCTAAGCCGCAAAAGCAATAAGTAAAAATTTATGGAATAATTTTCAAAAGAACAGGAATAACTCTATACATCTGTTGTAAAGAGGCAGTAGTTAAAGTATACTCAAATCGTCTAATAGATCCCAACTGAAAAATTTTAAACGAAAATAAGAGGAAAAAATTATATCAAACGATTTGTCCTGAAGGATCATTAGTACCTAACATATGTTTATTATACTCGTATTGTAGATATTACTCATGAAATTACAAATTCCTTGTTTTATAATATGCTAATTTTAGTATGAGTGATATTTAATTCATGACACACAAAAAATATGTAGAATAATATAATGAGTTTCATATTTGTAATAAAGCTTATCTTCCTACTTTAACAATGCTTGAAATAATTTTAAAATGCATGAGCCCTACCGCCGTACTAAAAATATAAACTTCGTGAAAAGTCACTCAACAAATCATTCGGCATTTTACCCCAAGAATTTAGGAAGGAAAATGTCAACTGCTTAACCACTCTTACTCACCAAGTCGTTATTGGAATTCTTCGGTAAAGCACGTGAGACCACCCAACCAACCAAACTACCTCCATTGACGGACAGCTCCCGACAAAGGAGGTGGGAAAGCACAGCATGAGAAATTACGACAATGGTAACAGGGAGGGAAATCGGTAAAAAGATTTGCTAAACACAGAGCTCTACTTTAGTACAAGAGGACAATTTGCGGCAAACAAAAAAAAAAGGAATCCAAAAATTCTCGGCTCAGTCAAGGAGTCACGTACGACTCCAACTAATAACCACCTTTTTTGCCCCCCTTTAACATTCTTTCGTGAATGACTTTTTTTTCTCTCTTTCAAGTCTCACTTGAATGTGGGTTTTCTTTATGGAACGTATTTACATTGTACGATTAAAAAACAAAAATTACATTATATAGTGATGGATTGTGAATAGCATCAATCAGTAAGTATGAATTAATTGTAAAATACAACAATTGTAAAAATTTAGAAACATCCTTTCCATTCCGTGATACTCCCGTGATCCATACTTCGATCGTTGATGAAATAATAAAAATTATTAAATAATAAAAATTAATATTAATAGAAGCGAAGTTGAATAGTACAGTTTAAATATTAAAAAGTTCAAGGATTACTAAAATTAAATATTAAAGATTATATTTAAGCTGTTAACAAGATAAGTTAACAGCTAACAACGACATTTAGATTAAAGGATGATTTCAATGATTTCAGGAATACAATCTAAAAATATGGTTTTAAAAAAGGAAATTAATATTAAAAGAAGAACAGTTAAAAAGCACAATTTACATATTAAAAATTAGGCGAAGAAAATTGAAAAACCTTTATAATTAAAAATTATGATTAAAATAAGATAAATTAACAGGTATATTTACAATTTGAAAAGAAACCTACAAACTTAAAAAAACTTAACAGGTATATTTACAATTACAAGATGTGATTAAATTTTGTAAAATATTTTGATTTTCTTAAGGAACAATATTAAGTTTTTAATAGCATTGGGGTCCTTTTGGAGTGATTCTTCAAGACTATTTCTGAAAAGATGTTGATCCCTAAGAGATTGGAATGCATAACATTCGGTTAGGATATGGTTCAGTGTTAGAGGTACCCCGCTGGAAACAGATTGAGTAGGAGAGTCTTTCCTCACTAAATACTCGTTGGTAAGGCTAGTATGTCCAATCCTTAGCCGGGTCAGTACCACTTCTTCCCTTCTGGTCAGCAGGATATTTGGAGTGACTCTCCGGACGTATGGCTCCACAACCTTTAGCTTATTGTCTCTAGTGGCAGACCAAGTTCCTTTGCCAAGCCAACAATGATTTTTCTTTGATTAAAGAGACAACTCCAGAAGGTTGAGTGGTGATGATTGATAGCTCTCTTGGCCATGCTAACTGCCTCATTGCCTTTGATCCCGACATGACTTAGTAAACATCAAAATTTTAAGACATTTTAATGTTTTTACTTTCACTTACGTATATATGTAATATAGAGTAAGTGTAAGTATTGCGATCGTGAAAATTTTTGAATCTGTGTTTTCAACGTAAATAAACGTTTTGAGGTACCCTGAGTCCTAATAACCAAGACCCGAAAAATGGTCTGTGTGTCTGTGAACACTCTAGCTCGAAAAGGAAAAGTCGTACAAAACTGATATTACGTATTTAAGATAGGTATAGACCTTAGATGTCGCTGCAACATTTTCCTTAAAATCGGCTAACGGAAGTGCCACTTTATATCAACGGTGAAACACATTTTTACAGTTTTCTCAAAAACAGCTCTAACTATTTTGATTAAACTAGATTTTTCATTGTATAATTAAGTGGTCTTTGATATCATTTAGGTCTTATCCCCGTTGATGTCACTTTACACGGCTTGAATGCCCAATGTTCATATACGTCTTCCTCTAAAGTACCTTTAATATGATTCATTTCAAATAATTAACAATCACTCATTATTAAAAGTTACGAAAAAGTGCTAAATATAACTTTAGGAAGAATTTGATAATTAAATAAAGGGGAAAAAAATAAAAATGCGTATGCAGGTCGAAAATGAATCTCCGGAAATACTACTCAGAAGATATACGTAAAACAATATCTAATATAGAAAGTTGTAGAAGGTAACGGAGAGAAAAAAATATAAATAATAATCTCTTAAAACTAACATTATTTAACGTAAATTACATTTTTTCAAGGAAATTAAATGAAATTTACTAACTAAATGTAAACTTTTAAAATATTTTTAAGTTTAAAAAAGTATTTAAAATCCAACTAACCAAGGCAATTAAATTGTTAAAAAAGCTATTTCATTGTACTTGTGTAAAAGAAGAAGTAAAATATTAAATAATTTCTTGAATGTATAAAGCGTATGTTTATAATCCTAAATACATTTACTGTAGTTTAGTTATTATAGATCTTATAGATCTGATATTATGCTTATATTTGAACTGATTCAAGGCAATGACATTGTTTAAGATACTATTCCATTGTACTTGTGTGAAAGAAGAAGTGAAATATAAAAAAAATTCATGGGTACGTTTACAACCAGAAATATATTTACTGTAGTTTAATGACTCTAGATCTGATATCGTATTTAAATAATTAGTAATCTATCGTCCGTTTATTCCGAAAAATCATTATGTAACCTTTTAGAAAATTAAATAAGTGAATAATTTGATAAATTTTCCCTTTGCGATATTGCAACAGAATCCACTTACAATCAGTGTGACAGCTTTTGCCCTGTCTATGACAGACAATGCAAATCTCCTAATTCTGTTTTAGTAAACTTTGCAATGGAAAATAAATATTTAATGACTAATAGTCGTACAATTTATAATCAACCGGTGATATAATAAATAGGACTTTTGTTATTTTAACAGTATTTATAATTTGTTAGCTCCAATCTTTTAACTTTAACTTCGTTAAAAATGCAATTCTAAACTTTTATAATAGCCCAGCATGGCCAGAAAATAATTTCTATTCAAAGTAGAGCGGTAAGTGAAAGTTGTGTGTTGCGCGCAACAGATTTTTTGAAACATTTTTTGGTAACCATTAAAATGTTTATATCTATCTATTCAGGTAAAAATACCGTATTGTTTTGTTAGATTATTTTTATTTATTAAAACTATCATCTACAAATCTTAACAATCGATGAATTTAGTAAAGGCAAAAAATATTTTTTTGTTTAAAAAGTTTTATGTTGAAAGGGATAAGACTTAGAGATAAGATTTGAGCAATGGCCTTTAACTCCAGCGAGGCAGTCCATTGGCCCATTGGCCAGTTCCCACGGTGACTATTCGTCACGGCTTTAAACCCAAAACTCCTCCGGGCTCAAAGAAATCTCTTCCAATGCTCTTTTATCTTCATTTCATTCTTCACTCACCCAGAAGAGAAATAGAAGAGCTAATCGTCCTCGCTGAGGTTCCTACCAGTGCTGTTTTATTACACGGAGATTCAGTACTATTTTCTATGAACCATATGATTTTTGTTTTAACCAGAAAAAAAAAATCTAATCTTTTGACATATTTCATTATTTAATTTATTTAAATTAATATTATTAAACAATAATAAAAAAAAATTAAAATCTGGTGTATCGCACAATTTTCACTAACCAACATACCTTAACATACAAATTTAAATCAATTAATTAGCATTCAAAAAATTATTGCCGGGATCAAAATTTTAAAATAAGTATAAATTAAAAAAAAAAAAAGATTAAAAGAAATATATCAAATATTTTATTTCCATTTTATTCCATTGCATATAGGAAAAATTTTTAATTATATACGAAAATCTTTTTTAACATTTCACTACGCCTGTACCATATCCTAAATTCTAATCACATAATCCCCGATCACCAATTTGGATTCCGCTCTTCCCATTCCACTATACAGCAACTTATTCCTGTTCAAAAAATCCGTTACCTAGAACTATACCTGGACAAATGTCTAACTTGAAATCCTCATACCAGACTGAAACGACAATAAACCGCTTTCGACGTTTCCGACTACTTCAACACATACTAGACAAACGCTCAGACCTCCCAATTAATTACAAAAGACTCATTTACATGAGTATAATGAAATCTATTAGGACTTACAAAGTTGAGCTATGGGACTCCACCAAACCTTAAAATTCCTCTCGTATACAATCCAAAATCCTTCGTAATAGCCTCCATGCTCCTTACTTTGTTACAAATAAAATCATCCACAATAACCTTAAAGTTCCTTATGTTTCAGATTTAGCCCAATTCAGATATCTATTCTTCCATAATAAACGTTTAACCCTCTTGTTTCTAACCTTGCTTCCTATTCAATTCCTGATGTCCCTCCGAGGCGTCTGAAAAGAAGATGGCACTATGATCTCCTAACATAGACATATTATTAGAGTGCAACCAATCGGCAGTTTCTCAACACGTGTTTCATGTCATTATATCCCAGTACGAATTTATTAGATGTATTTTTTTTATATTCAGTTCTAAATATCGTGTAAATAATAATTTAAAAAATTTCACTATCATAACTGGCTAGTCATTACATAAGATTATATTTAAAAAATGTAAAACAATAAACCATAATGAAAAACAAGGACACTCTTATAAAGTAGAATACTACAGATTCGATTAGTTAAATTTATAATAATTATAGAGGGTATATGTGAATGTGCTTCAACCATAGCATAGAAAGAAACTTTATGATATTTTTAATAAATAAAAAAAATATGCAAGGCTTCTATATTCTCCATAATAGAATTCTATATTTTAAATAAGTGAGAGAACTTAAAACCAAGACTGTCCGGCACCAAACAAATATCTTAAGCGAATACGATAACAATTAGTTCACTTCAAGTATATCTGAGTATCATGACCGAACTAATAAACAGGGAGGGAGAAGAGATTTTCCAGAGTGACAGGTAAATTTTTAATTTAACAGCCGTGGTGAAGTATGGAGTTTCACCAAATGTGTGTGTTGAATAGACTATCTTAATAATACCATATTGTACTTAAACGTAGGGATAAATATGTTAGAACAATAATAAAAATGAAATTATGTAAATAAGAAAGAAAAAGATGATACCTAAACATGAGAAAATTAACATAAATAAAACAAATAGATAAGAAGTATGCAAACGTTTTTTATTTCTATACTTTTTTTTGCATACTTTTAATTTATTTAATTGTTTTATCTGTGCTAACGATTTGGGCAGTTTATTTTAACATTTAATAGACTTATCATTTCTTTTTTTATTTATAACGCAGTTATTTTATTTTATGTATTATATATACTTTTTGGTTATTTTTCAGTTATTTTCCTTCTGTTTTTTATATATTTTTTGTAAATATTGTGTGAATGCTATCTTACCTCCCTATAACCTATGTCCATGTGACAAGATTGTTGTATTATTCAATAACTAAATAATAAAATAAAATTTATAACGAAAAAACACATTCTTAATGCATTTTATTACAGTTATCTACGTAGGCGCAGACATTCCATTCGGGTTGAGGGGGGACAATGGACCCCCTACCTCCGAAATAAGTTTCAGGAGTTTATATTATGTATAAAAATTATAGCTGGTAATTAACATAATCAACTAGAGCTAATATAGCAGATGTATCTTAGTGTTTGCTTATTATTTTATGAATCACTGTAAATATTATTACATTTTGTATTAAATTATGTTTCTATTAGATAGCTATTATTTATAAATTGTGCAGTTATGTATATATAGATATGTAATTTCTTTTCTGTCTTTTTTTTTTCTTTTTTTTTTATCGTAATAATAAGTAAATTTGGAGAAGATTGTATGTTCATTTATGTATGTGTATGTATGTATGTATGTATGTATGTGTATGTATGTATATATATGTTTATGTGTGTGTATGTATATATATGTGCATGTGTTTATATATGTGTATATATTTTTTTTGTTTATTTCTTAGTGGTTACATACTACTTTTTAAATAATGTATATTACGTTAGAATTTTTTTAAGTTAGTTTTTGCCCTGGTTGGTATTTTATTTTGTATTAATTCATCTTTGTTATTCTAAGGGGACTTAGTCCCAGAATAAAGTTCTATTTTCTATTCTATTCTATTCTATTCTATATATGTAGATATTGCATCTCTCGGGAAAAAAAGTATTAAATTTCATTTTCTTTACCATATTGCTATCTACAAGATCTCCGAATATTTCTTTATCAGTGTTGAAACGATGTTATAAAAAAAAATCGTACCATTAAACGGTCAAATTGTTCGTTTGTTTTTCTTCTCAATTTTTTTCTTTCGTTCCGTGGTGCCTTTTTTTCTCTCTCAAAACTAGAGCTACCGTTGATTGGAGGTACTCTATTATCGTTAATATTTCCCGTGAAAATTCCTTTACTTTATGTACCTTCTCAATTTTAATAATTACGGCTTTTATGCTGACATTAGTTAAAATTAAACTGAGAAACATTGTTTTCTTGTAACCTTAATAATTCAATGGTCCATCATCCAAATCCCTTTGCACAATCCCTACCCAGCACCACCCATCCCTATAATCCTCCAAAAAGGTTAAAACGGCAGTGGCCCCGCGACCTTTTATAGTTTGTAAATATTGGAATTCTGGCAATGGCCAGATTTTCCACTCACGACATGAGTGTACGAGGCTGAAGCACTCTTGCTCAATCTCCACTGGGCTTAGCCCCAGTGACGCGGTTGAGAGAGAAGTGCAGGGATCTCCTGGAGTCATGCTTTTCCCTCCACAGTTGCAGGGACAAGTCTGGCTCGGAGTTCTCTCGCCAGATTGTAAATATTGTATATAGGTAAGTATGTGTTCTTTTTATTTATTTATTTTTAGGTTATTTTATTCTTATTTATTGTATACATATTATTTTTCTGTATAATTTATTTAATTTATTATACATAGAGTGTGAATGTGATCTCTGAACACTATTATAAATACTCATTGAGACAGATTGTAATATTTTCAAAAAAAAAAATAATAATAATAATAATTCAATGGAATCAGTGTTATTAACATATAAATCAAAAAAGAAATAGGCGATGCAATTTTTTTTATGTATGTCGAATGCAATAGCAATCTCAAAAAATATATTTATAAAACATATCTACTTAATTTCTGAGGTTGATTAAGTTCCTTAAAAAACTAAAGAAAATGTTTGATTCATGGCATTAAAAAAACTACAGCATATTCGCTGGGTGTGATAAATATTTTTTTGAAATTGAGAATTAAACAAATAAAATAAACTAATGCACATAAGATTGATGGAATGATGTGCAACGGAATGAAAGGGTACAATATTGCCAGGATGGTTTAGCCTAAGCTTGAGGAAATACGGCGCTACGTCACTAGGGGACCTGGCCAAGGGTGAACTTACGTAAACCAGCGTTAAATTTACGTAAACTGTGGAAGAGAGAGGCATCGCCACGGGTGGATGGATAGTGAGAACAATTGAACTCTCCTTAGTGAACGCTCTTTGTATCCCCACTATATCATTTCCTCTTTCTACTTAACTCCAATCCAACACTCTCCTCTCTTTTATGTGAATAACCACTAAAATCTCTAGGGTTTTTTTTTAGTACAAATTAGTTATTATTGACAAGCAAAACTATATAATATTTTTTTTAGATTACTTGGTTATTGATAAATATTGCTATAAATATATCTCAATAAAGGACACTTTTAATAGGTTTCAGAGAGCACATACACACTATATTTAAAAAAAAAAATAAGATAATTTCAAAATAATATAGAGCGAAGTAAGAACAAAGTAAATATCATAATGAGGGAAGAAAATATAAATAATAATAATAATAAAATTAAAATAAATAAAATATAATTAAAATGTTCTTAAAAAAAATAATAAAAAAGTAATAAAAATAAACAAGTGTGAATGTGTTTTATTTATTTTGTTATCATTCGGCTAATCTGTTATTTTACTTATCTTATATATTACTTTATCTTTTTATTTGTTTGTCTGTCTTTTTTTTTCTTTCTCTTCTTACTTGGTTATTTTTATTTATTTTCCTTTTTTATGTACATATTCCTTATTTATGTAATGAATACCATAGCCCTAGTACCGATGTCCTTCAGTGTGGCAGACTGTATTAATGCTCAATAAAACAATAAAAATAAACATCTTTGACACTATTTACAATCGGCCATGGGAACTCCGAATCAGACTCCCCTCCCCCCCCCAATTGTAGAGGGAAAAGCGAGGCTTCAGGAGATCCCTGTGCTTCTCCTTCAACCAATTTACTGATATTAAAAGCCAGCGGAGGCTGAGTAAAAACTATATAAATAAGAATATTTTTTCCTAACGCATACGACATCAGTGAAACATTATTCTTATATACAATATAAAGGATTGGAACAGTTATTTTTTTATATGAATGAGTTCAACTTTAACGGTTTAAAAAAAAAATATCGATAAAAGGTTAAAGGTAAAAGATTTTTTTCAAAACTGTTAAATAAAAGCCCAAGCTTAAAATTTTTTTTACTATTTTAACACATATATAAATTTCACAAAAAAGTATTTGTTAAACTCTTACTTTTTCCTCTACAATAAAAGTTAAAAGTACAAAAAATTACAAATTGTAATAGAATCTCATAATTATTATACTGCTCAGTATTAATAAATTCTGGTGATCCTTGAAAATATTTCAATGTTTATAGTATAGAAAACTATGCAATGCATAGTTTTATTTGTTTATCAGAATTGTTTTACTAGAACAGTAAAAGCTTTAATGTATATTTAACCCTCTGAAATTTTTTTCCAAATTCCAACAGAACCTTATAAATCATCCAAATCCTCTTGCACAATCTCTATCTAGTTCCACTCATCCCTACAATCCTCCTCGAAGGTTAAAGCGGCAGTAGCCCACAGATATTTTGTAGTACGTATCTTGTAGTTCTGACAATGGCCAGATTCTCCACTCAATTCATGATGTATGTGGCTAAAGCGCTCTCGCTTAATCTCCACTGACTTTAGCACCAGTGACGCGGTTGAGAGAGTAGCGCAGGGATCTCTTGGAGTCCTGCTTTTCCCTCTACAGTCGGAAGGGTAAGCCTTGCTTGGGGTTCCCTATCTGATTGTATATAGGTATGACTGAGTTTTTGTATTTTTAATTTACTTATCTTTAGGTTATTTTATTTTTTAATGTATACAGTTGTTTGATTATTATTTTACTTTTGATAATTTTGTTTTCTGTATATATGCTGTAAATATGTTCATATCTCACTATAATTATTGTCCACGTGACAGATTATTATATACATTTATGTATTGTACTTTGTAATAAATAAATTCCTAGGGGGTAGGAAAAAATATATTTCTAAATAAATAAAATTAAAAAAATTTTTTTTTTCAATAAATGTAATATATACTGCATTAATAATACCTTGTAAAAATTATAAATATTTGGTATGCTAAATGCATAGAGAGATTATTATAATGTTTTATATGGTTATGTTATCAGTATAATATAATACTGATGATAATATTTTCTTTTAATAAATACGTAAAAGCATAATTTTTTCATTAAAACCTATTCAAGTAAATGGTTTATAAAAACTTTAATGATCCGCCGGACGATTTCGAGGGGCATGTTGTTTCATGGGGTCGACAAGCGTTCTCAGATACATGACCCTTTCGGAGGATAAATTTTTATATTATGAGAGGACCGTTCACCAGCATGAATTCGGTTTTGATCTCGCTAATCTCTAGACCGATATTCAGCTCTGCTGACTGAAGAATTTACATACTGCTTAGCATGTTATTATTCAAAGTAACGCAAAATCCGTTTAAATATACTGACCCAGTAAACTCCTTAATAAGCGAAGAATCAAGTTAACTTTGATCCTACATATTTATTAGATCGAGGAACAGGGAAACGAAATAAGTGCTTGAGATCCTCGTTATCCCTTGAAGTAATTAAACAATTAAGGAAATAAGAATAGAAAGTCCACAAATATTTACATTAGTCCGGTGAATATGAGGGTGTTATTTTTTTAAATAAAAAATTTTCCACTGAACAATTTTTTTATTCGGAAGCTTTTTCGAATAATTACAAAAATGGATTATAATGAAATATTATTCTAATTTTATTTTAGATAAATTTATTATATTAAATATTTTTCAAGAAGCACTACATGTAGTTAAATATAATTAGAATAAATTTTGGGAGCTACAAATTTTACTTTACTCGTACATTTTGGTAAATATTTTTCATCTTTTTTTTCGAAGAGAGATTTTTATTTTTATTAATTGAAAAATTAATACATTCTGTCACATTGGAGAGCATTAATATTAGGGCTAAATCACACAATGTGTACATACGAATGATAACTAAAATAGAGATAATAAAGAATAGGAAATGTAGAAAATAACATGTACAAAAAAAAAAAAAAAAAAAAAATAATAGATAGAAACTAAATGAAAATAAAAATAGATGAAACTCATTCACACCTATATATAATATTTACATTCGCCCAGAGGATTCTGAGTCATGCTTTGGCCTTTAAATGTAGAAGCCGAATCAGGACTTCAGGAGATCCCAGTACTTCTCTCCCAGCCGCGTCACTGGTATTTTAAGCCAGTGGAGACTGATGGAGGACACTAGAGAAACAGACGCTCAGCACTTGAGTGGAGAATCTGGCCATTACCACGACTCCAATATAAACATATTTACAAAACATCGCGGGACCACTGCCGTTAGAACCTCCTAAGAGGACAGTAGGGATTGTGCTACAGGATTTGGATGATGAGTGAGGTTCTGGTGAAATTTTGAACATATGTCTGTGATTAGATCAAGAACAAATCGGATATGCAGGTCATTATGGAGGGATTCATTGGTTACGTAGAAGGGAGCTTATCGATAATCGATGGATTATTGATTCTCATCTTTAAAACTCTTTATTAACAATATCCAATAACAGACTCCTTTTTTTCATAATTTATTATTTACTATTTAGTCATATTATAAATAACTAAAAATTCAAGCAATATTTTATGCTGCCAATGTATGCTTAGAAACACTGAAATCATAAATAATACATGAAACAACGTTTTATTATATCATATAGGTACATCATAAGTGCAACAATTAAATGACCAACACAAACCAACAAAAAGGATGTATAAATAACTATCAGTGAGAAAAACATAAAATATTCCATTATTGTCTTGGTAATGAATGCCATAAGACACACTCGAAACAATATAAATTTATTTCGTGCGTGCCTGTTGCAAAACTTTCTTTATTAGTATAAAAAATTATCTTGTTCATTTAAAACGGGATCGCATGCGAAAGAAACCAGGTTATTTTTTACATGGATAATAAACAAAAAAAAAATTAATTTACATAACAAAGAAGTTTCAATGAGCGTCGCTTAAAAAAAACACGACAATGTATTGTACATTTCCATTCCTGATAAGAAACTACAAAATCTAGGACAAAATTTTATCTCGATTGACTGAAATTTATTTGCTGTTTATTTAGGGCTACAATAAACGGACGAAAATATTTGTTTTTATTTCGAATGAACCAATAATTAAAAAGAATTGTGTTGGTGTGGCGCGTGCATTACACAACCTTCACTTACCACCCTAGTTTGAGAATACGTAGCTATTTATAGGTATTTTTAAAAACGTATATATATACAACAACTCATGGATGGTCTTGGGTTCAGTATTTTGTAGAGAAATAGTGTTTATTGGTCAATAGTAGGTTTTTGTGGTTAGATGACGCACAACAGCCAGGTTTTCCAACTTAATTAATTATTTAATTGAGATACCTTAAGTTATGGGCAGTTAATGTGCCCCAGAAAGGTCTGGAAATATTTTTCCTTTTTTCTCATCTATATTTAACTAATCATTGAACTTTCGTAGTTATTTATTTATTATTTACTATTCATAACAGAATTAAACATGAAAAGTCAATGTTTCAATAATTTTGTTTACGTACCTTTTAGCAGAAGTCAGTTTTAAACAATTGGATATTCTTTTCTTATTTAAATAACAACATACATGATTTTTAGTATTTTTTTTTTATTATTTAAAATTAAGATATAAATTAATTTATTACGACAAGGGTAAGGTCTATAACATGCATCATAGAATACTCGTGTAAAGTCGGGGACGCTCGGTATCTATCGGAAGGGCCCGTAACATCTCAGCCACGCTTGTTTTCTACATTAGTTCTCGGTCAAATTCATGTAAAATCAGTATACAGAGCCACTTCCTGTACTGTATTTATTCCAAAATACACGTAACCAATAAGTACACTTTTGACCGAACTTTTAACTACACATTAGTAAATTCAGGTCATAGTAATCGATGCAATAACTCTTTTGCATGCAAAAACAATCAATAACTCTGGTGTATGCAAAAAAATATCAAACAAGTTGACAAAGCTTGATTTCACATAGAGAAAATACATAAAATAGTCAACTTATTATTTTGTTTTTAAAATGTTACCTCATGAGTTTTAAGCAATAATGTTTTATACATAGGCAAGTGAAATTACCAATGTAATGTGCATTTCCTAGTTTTGGACAATTAGGAAACGACGATCTCCTACTGCAGTTTTCTTAGGAAGAACTGATTAATATTCGGCTGCCATTCACTGCACATTGTAACCACAGATATTGGGCATTGTTCTTGTAAAGCAACGTCTTGCATTTCAACATCCTCCAAATAATTGGCCATTATTAAGTTGTTTTGTAAACTTCACTCCTCTACTGAATATGGAATTAGTAGAACATCGCAAAGAGTTTCATACATAATTTATTACGATGCACATTCCATCAATTAACTAAATATATTCACATAAATTAATTTTGCATTATAATTAGGAAAATATTTTGTCTAATTTAATACAAGATTGTCCTTCTTTTAAATATGTGTTAATTAAGATTGGTTCAATATTATTCTTTCTAGATGTACATCAACCAAGTTCGGATGTAAATTCTTATAATCCCAAACTCTTCAGTCACATATCACAAACTTTGAACAATGGTGTTCTTATACAGTATCCTTTAATACCTGTTCCTGTTGAACAGATCCCCTACCTAGGACAAGAAGCTGCAAGACGTTTTCGGCTACTTCAACGTTGAGTCATTTACTTCATTAGAGAAAAGTGTAACAAAATTGTACAGCTGCTCAACTGTGTTGAGTTGTTAAATCACCCAAGGTACTGATCAGTCTTAATCGATAATATTTAGTAAGACAGAACAAAAAGGGTAGAGTTTTGCGGGACTACCATCCAAAGTACCGAATGTTATAATTTATTTATTCATTGTTATAACCTTTTCATTATATAATTTTCTTCCTTATCATAACTGTCCGTTGAGATCATAACAAGATGGTCAGAACTAATACAGGTGATGGTACAGAAGTCCAAAGGATAGATTCCAAATGAGTCCAAAATAATAGATTCCGCCGTACTCTGCAAATGGCAAAGCCTATTTGGACTTACGGAGTTGAGATTTGGGGATCCAAAGCCATCAAATTTCTCTCTTATCCAATTCTTACAGTCCAAAATTTGCGAAATCCACAATGCTCCTTACTTAGTCACCAATAAAATTATTTATAATGGTCTTAATGTTCCATGTGTTGCGATTTGGCCCAATCCGGACTACTATCCTTCCGCAACTAACTTTACACCCATCCAAACCCACTTGTTTCTACTCTTGCATCACTCAGGATTCCTAACAATGCTCCTAGACATCTGAAAAGATAATGGCCTCGGAAACTTCTAATATAGTAGAAAAAATAATTACCTGCTATAGCCGAACTCGAACCTAGGACCTAGAGAATACGAGTACAGCGCCTTATTCACTAAGATAAGTTCCTCCCCTTATATTATTTTAATTAATAATTTATTTTGATATGAGTAATATATACACCGTTGGTTTATTATAAAAAGTCACTAAGTAAGCTGTTGATGGGAATAATAAATTTTATTTTATTTTATAAAAAATAAATTTCAAATGCAAAGATACAAAACAAAACCAAAACGGAATTTATTGGAGATAGCTATCTAAGACTAAGACTTGAGGATTTCACGGTGGTGGTTCCGATAGGACGGTGGTGGTCGGACCATCTCAGCAGTTAGTGGTTTCGGCTTTAGTCATTTCACCTCCCGACCATTATCCCGTCTTGCACCAACAGTTCACAATGGTCCTACTAGCTCTTCCAGCTTTGTAGTTAGTAATTACTTAATACTACAAGAATAATTAATACTGACCATTTATAAAATGCATTAGTTGACACATATTTTATATAAAAAATTAATCGGTATTCTATAATAGGAACATGTTGTTAATGGCATGTGACTACAATAATGAGTTCAGGTTCTAGAATGCACATACAAGGAACAAGATATTGCAGAATCACTCCACAATCCCACAATTATATGATATTCTCTACAATTCAGTATAAGAACCAAAGCAATAGGATTAATTTATTTCTTAACTAAGAGGGCTTTACAGAATTAAGATATATGAAATGTGATGAGAATGGGACCAGAGGAATTGTCAAAGAAGCTGCTGAAAGAATATATAATCCAGAATATATATATATATATATAATATAAATTCAAGATATAAAAGACTAAAACGAAGATCTCGTTTGAGTTGTATGGAACTGTCCCTGTTCGGGCGCCAGATAACAAATCGGAAACAGTAAAGACTTTAGAAATAACATTTATATTTATTTTGGGTATTACACATAGTAGGGTAGACCGAAGCGAAGGTAGGAAGATTGCATTAAAGCCGATCTGAAGGGACTGGGTTTGGACGGCGAACGGTGGTGGGAGGTGTGTAATAAGCGATTGGTGGTGTTGGCATCGAACCTTCGGGTTCGCTAAGCCTTTATTATTATTATTATTTTTACACATAGCATTTTTTGGGTACTGAATCGTACAATAACCAATTAGTTATTGCCAGGTCTCCGAGCGAGTATAACAAGTAGTGCTGCTAGAGTGATTTGTTCTTAAGACCATGGGGGTAGATACACAGGAATAAAGGAAGTCTGGGATGCGGTTTAATCTAGGTTTTTGGAAGGTGACAGAACTGAAAAACTGCTTAATACCATTCGGTCCTCCATACAATATAGCACTAATTCCAATCATAAAAAAAAACATGGATTACTATAGCCTATGAAGGGTCGTAGGTTCCGTATTTGTTACAGACTTATTATTCCCAATGAATGGCGGTTGGCCATAATAGCCTTAATCTGTAGCTATAAGTAAACAAACATACGATTTAAAATAAGATTTCGAGGTCAATAATGAAGGCATAGAATAGGAATTTAGAAAATTATATTCTGTTAAAAGCGTACAGGTGATAGGAAATTAGTATAAAAGATATCCTTTAGAAAACAAATTAATGAGTACAACACATAGATTATGTTTAAGTAGAAGGATCACATATCAATAAATTCAGTAAGATCAGAAAATTCTTTATCTTCGAAAAGTGCTGTTCCTACGTTAAAACAATTGCCTACTTTTTGTACTTCATAAATATTTTCTATACAGAAACAGTTGGAAGTGTGAAAGTTGTATTATTTCTTCAGACACAAAGTGACAATGCAACAGAAAAATCTAATACATTTCTGGCTATTAAACTTTTATTTCAACTTAAATCTCATTTCTTACAGACATTGCAGATCATAGATACTTCTTAGTGTATTCTTCATGATACCAAGATCCTTAAAATCCACTAGCCATCTATTATGCTTTATTTTTATGAAGCGTATTTTAGAATTACATAATCTCTACAGGTTTATAAATACTATAAACAATTAAAGTAGGCAAGTAATATAAAATTAATGTACTTTAAATAAATAAAATCCAAAGAATAATAGACATCTGAAAATCTAATGGCATATATATGACATTAAAAGCGTCAAGACATAAGTTCTCCTCGACAGATCGCGAAACAATAGCAGGAAACGTGACATAACGTAGACGAACAACTAGGAACAGAAGAAAAGACTACATCCGCGACTGTATGCTAATGACTGACGAAATACTGCCATTGGGTAGGAACGGGCATGATTTACGAAGTAGGTGTCCATTTCTTGGATTCGCTACAAAACCAAGGGAGTTATGTATTACCATTCCTCTCACTTTACTGGAACGTAAAAAACGAATACTTTTATGAAACTCAATGAAAGGATTCCTTTTTCTTTGAAACAGAGGGTTTCATGGCACAAATTGCCCCATCAAAAATTTTGAGGAGGGTCAAATTTTGACGAGGTTTTGAATTTTTGAGGGGGGCATATTTCGATGGCCTTATAAATTTTCGAAATGAAAAGTTTCAAACGAGGAGACAAGAGGAACGTATAGAATAGACCGCTGGAACTATAATTAATATGTCCTATGTATTCTAAAATTATACTTAAGCTTGTACTGTTATTAAAAAGAGGAGAGCAATAAAATATTTTGGAAGAAAGGGGAGGGTTCATGCGTAATTGACCTTATAGGGGGATGGGCACCCCTGCGTTAAAACATTGACGGGAAAACGTGTTGGAAGTATTGATGGTTAGTTTTTTACAGAACGTTATTGTTTTACAGAATTATGTCTTCAATCAAATTGGATGAAAGTAGTCCTTTTTTATTGAGTTTCACAAAAGTATTCCTTTTTGACAGAAGTTGAGTTAAAGACTATTCATTCCTTTGAACTAGGGATGTAAACATTTTTTTTTAAAATATGGTGCAGTGCGCGCATCATACAACTTTCACAAACAAACATTCTGAATAACTTTCAACTATGTAAGTGGAGTTATTGATTTATTGCCTTTATTTAAACTAAATAAAGTAAATTAAAAAAAAAAATATTATAACACAAAAGCCGAAGAAATTGAAGAAGCAGCTGTCGTTTCGGTTGATGGATGGCACCTGTTGGGCGAGTTCACGGTTCAATCAGAGCACCACCTGCCAAACTGTAGTAGCTACCATAACATAAGGGTTACCACATCTTCTTCAGGAGTAGTCATCCGGAGCAAGTCGGTAAACAATGTCCCACAAGGAGGATAACCATCTGCTAAGAGGATGGTAAAGAATACTAACAGATCAATCACATCCAACAAGTCTTATCAACCAGCGGTGTCGGTAGAAAATGGAATCTTATTCACGGCGGTAGATTATTAAAATAAAAAAGAAAATCACTTAATTAAGATTAATGTTAATACAAAATATCCGAAAACATCCTAATGAAATATTTGATCCAATTCTGACTACTTAGATTAAGTGAGTCGTCAATAAATGCAAGCATCGGTGAATAATCAGCAATACGTTCTCAATAAACAAAAAAATCTAAACGATATTTTGTTTACGGAATACCCCAAACATCATTTAAGTGATAATGCAGAATCAGTATAAATTTAACGCATTTATTATTGGTGGTCAAGTCAAAAAGACCAATTAAAAAAAATAAGTATGCATTAATTTAGCCTTAAATGAAGCACATTTAAAATAATTTTAAAATATGATAAATATAACTATAAGAACATTAATATCTTAATCGGCATTACATTTTGCAATATTTAACCACTCAGAACTCTGTAATGAGCGATGAGAAAAAAGAAAAATGTAAACATGTAAATTTATACGTCATAAGAGGTATCAAACGAAATTTAGAATCCAAATGATTCAGAAACTATTGTGACAAATCATTGAAAAATATTGAATGAAACATAATTTTCAAGAAAAATGGTTACTTAAAAGATCAAACTGACAAAGAGTTCAAAAAGCGTTTGAATACAAAACTTGGTGGGTACTTGAGTAAAATTCCTGAATACATGAATGATAATATGAGTCGATTTGAGTTGAAGAACTAATAAAATCCTAAGAATTTGTCTTAAAATATACCCAATGACTTATTTTCTATAATTGTTTTGCTCCCAGAGAAATTTTTTCTAAGCTACACGGTCATTTATAATAATATACATCTCAACTTCTGTATTTTCAGACAAAGTTAGTAAAAATCGTCGTAGTTTTAGATCATACAAATTAAGCAAATGATTTAAGTAGCGAATCTCATTCGAAGAAGAATTTAACATTACATATAATTTGTTAAACTGTTCTACCAGGTGAAAAACCAAGAAAAAGTTCGAACATTTCGAGATATTTTGAATGTCAAACGTTCTATCGAGATACCCCGTGTTGGTATTTTTTGTGTTTTTACATGATTGCTGCAGTTGCTTCCACATATACAGGCTAAAAAAAACTAAAGCCACCACATTTTTTTAATACAAAAGAATCTGTTTATGTTCTCAACTTGCTAACCTAATATTTTTGAAATCAAAAGCTTTTTATGCCAGAAAATGTTCATTTTACTTAAAATAGCATACACTTCTGTAACTCACATTCGTATAGTATCCTACCTGCGGAAGTTTATGATATGACGTAAAAGAAATATTGACCAGGAAAAAAGCATGATATAAATAGGAAACTGACACAAGTAAAAAGATATCAAAAAGAAATCCATTAAGGAAAAAGGAGTAAATAACTGACTGCTTCTTCGGAAGAAAACTCCGAACGTCATAATATTAGAATTGAAACAAATTTTGAAATAAGTAGGGATATTATTTAGTGATTATAGAGAAGTGGTTCCATAATAAATAAAGATTTGATAAAACTAAAATAGAGAAAATAAAGAAAAAGTAAATCACTTCAAACCGGCGGATACTAGACAAGAAGATGAGGGAACTAAAGAAATAAATGATCAACAAGAAATAGTAAAGAAAAGCGTCCAGCTGCATTAAGAAGGTCTTTCAGGTAAATTATGGGGGAGGAACAACGCTGTTGATAATGAATAAAATTATAAATACCTGCTTAATTTAATAAAGGTCAGCGAAACTAAAGACAAGGAACAGAAAGAGCCAGAAGTAAATGGGACAATAAATCTTTTTAAGATTTCAGGAAAGAGGAATAGGAATATGGACAAAAGATTAAAGCCGCAAAAAATGGAGAAATCATTTTTTAAATATATGCGGACTTGTAAATTATAAGCGCTTTTATAACGATGCGGTTAATGAATTATTTGTCAGCAATTTAAAATCTAATGTTCAATTGTGATTGAAGGTTTGGAATATAAACCATCATATTCTTCTCTCTTCCATTCCTTATAATGAAAAATTCATCTTTGAAAAATCCACAATACTTTTTATTATGTGACTAACAAAATTATCCTCTAAGTTATATCCTTACTACTAAAATTGTTGCAGATTTGAACCAAAATAAATCCTTCAATCAAAAACTCGTTATCCATACTGGCCCACTAGTTTGTAAGATGTCAGCCCAATCCATTACAAGGTAAGACTCCGAAGCGTTTGAAAAAAACAACTAAGGTGCGTGCTTTAGACCACACGATAGAAATGAAAAGACCAATTTTCTTCGCTTACATTATGCAGGTCTGATTTTTAGTTTCTGAAATATTTTAATCCATATCTTCCATAAAACTCGTTATCATTTGGTTTTTGACATTAATTCTTTTTTTTCGCATCTCTGAAATTGGCGTCGCGTTAACATACAATTTTGAATAATAGCCCATTACAGAGGGAATGGAAAACTGAACAATAGCCCCACTTACAGTATGCAAGTTCCGATTTTTAGTTTCTGTGACATTTTATCCATATCTTCAATAATATTCGTCATAATTTGGTTTTCGACACTATTTTTTTTCCCTTTTCACTTCTCTAACACGGTGTCACGTCAAGATAATAGCTCATTTCAAAGAGGATGAAATGATAAACATTTCCCTCGCCAACAATACGCAGGTCCGATATTTAGTTTTTGAGATATTTTAATCCATGCAAAAACACTTTAATTAGTCGACTCCAGCCGACTTTACCCGAGCGTTACACGTCAGAGATCTGACAGCTCAAACTAATTCACTCTCCACAAAAAAAAAAGCAAAACGCGCCTAAAGATATTTTCGCTACAAAAAATCTATACAAAGTCCAAGAGACATCCTAACTTGAAGTAATTATTGACGTACTACCAATGTATAGTTTTTTTTTTACAACTTTAACAAGTTGAATCATCTTTTATTATATACTGTAACTTCATATTTACTTGCAGTATTATATTTTATAGATGAGGATTCCAGAACCTCCTCTCTACGTGGTTAAATTTGGTAAGTTTAGTGAACAAAGGGTTATAACAATAGTCGAGTTTCAGATAGATGACGTTGACTGATCTGTTACTGAAGCCTAAGGCATGACAGGTGGGATTAGAGCCAAAATACGACTCACCTCAACTCTTTCGAACTCTAAAGCATCGGTTGTATACTTAATTATAAGAAAAAGATTCACTCTTCAAGTTCTAAGTTTAAAGAGTTCAAAATAATACATCTTTAAAAATAAATTAAAAACATCTTAAATTAAATTTAAAGCTATAAAAAAAAATAAAATAAACTAAGAAACCTGAGAGAAAGAAAGAGAGTGATAAAGAGGGATTATGTATTGCCTTAGATTCTTTCTTACAAAAAAAGTACAAAATATGTTATATATCAGCTAAACACAATTATTTTCTATCAAATTATACTCGTAGAGAGAGATTTTAAAAATTATTATAAAAAACAAACTAATGAGTCAGCCATATTAAACTGCATTTAAAGTCAAATTTAAGATACTCTGGTCTGGTAGTCTATTTATGTTTAGTAATAAGTTATATGGACTAGCGGATCCAGGATTTAATTTTGAGGGGGGAGGGGCTTCAGCCTTTTTTTTCATAAAATATAACGATAATTACTTTAGAAAAAAAAAGGAGGAAACTAACTATCTATATGAAATGGTGTTTAAGTGATTCCTAAAGTTCTTTTAAATGTAATTACACGAACAATAATACTTTAGGAGATAATTTTTTTCCATAAAATATGGTTATATTTTAACATTTTGGGGGGAGGGCTTCAGCCCCAAAGCCCCTCCACCACCGTAGATCTACCGGTGGTTATATGTAATAATATTTTCGACATATATTACTATTTGTAATAATACAGTAAAATATCTAGATAAGGACTTCTCTTTTTAAGGGACACATTTATTTAGAGATTTAAATGTACCGAAGTATGTATACAAAAACAATACTTTTGAAATATTTTAAGGGACGCTCTAGACAGTGGATGCGGACAAAGAAAACTAAAATGGATTTAAAGACTTATCGATAAAGGACGGAGTAATGTTTTTTGTTATTTTTTTCCAAAAAATAATTAGTCTATATTTATTTAAATCACATTGCTACCTCAACTAAGTTCCGTGGGCCACATTCAGACCTCCCGATTTGTGATGAAAAGACTACTTTTGTTCTATAAATGACACTTCAGCTGTGAAATAAGCTTTCTAAGAGGAAAAAAACATGTAATAAATGTTGTAGTCACCTCGTATGTGAGAAATTAGCTAAATTTAATAGTTTTAAAATTTTATCATGCAATCAAAGCGGGCCATTTCATTCAGTGAAAGCGGGCCGGATTAAAGGTACTTGCGAGCCGCGATGTGTCCAGCGTGCCGTTGTTTGGAGTCCCCTGGTTTGGATTCAATATAAATAAATCGCAGGTACGAATTCGTAATCATAAAGAAGTCAACTTAAGAGAAGACTGTAGAGACTCCTTCAGACTATCATTCAACTAGCCATTTTTTTTATTTTTCTAAAACTGTGCACGCCAAACCCACACTGAGAAACCACCGGGCCAGATAATCTTTTTGTTTAAACTAAATGAAGAGATTTTTAATGCAAAGTGAAACCTTCTACTCCCACTGAGGTAGTGAAACATCTTCTGACTCCCGGATCATATCCAAAACCTTTACCAAATGGGATTCTCTTCGACCAACATGAGGTACCGAAGAGGCTCAATAGCCAACCGAAGAGCAGTGGCTGTGAGAGAAGGCAGCGACACTGGTGTACGCATTCTTGTGCCTTGTCGCCAGGCGGATATACAGAGGCACCACTTCCGGACCCGTTAGACCACGGCCATCAGTATTCCACCGGTGGTCCTTTTATTACACCATTGTCGAGAGTCCTCTACCTGTCTTTGTCTGTAACAGGCTCCCAACTGACTCACTTCCCCGCTGGCAAGGAGTACCTCTTCCAGAATCAGTTTCAGGGTCGAGAAGTCTTCTTATGATCCAAAGTTCACCAAGGGAAATTCTCATCACCGATGATTTTTCAACATTAATAATGCCTGATTAATAAAATTCACACTATGTGAATAAGGAAAATAGGATTTAAAATAAAAATCATTTCATATAGAGCAGCCCATCATAATTGGAAATAAAAATTCTTTCTATCAAAATTGCCATTAAACACCTTTTGAAAACTCCCTTAGTCTCATCTTAAGCTATTTACAAGTACTTTTATCTGATTTAGGATTTCAGCAAAAAAATCAGCTCTAAAAGAAACATTATGAATGGAACAATCCTAACTATAAAGCCACGAGTTTCTAACATAGAAGTGAACAGTCAACTTGCTAATATTATTAAGTTTATTTATTTATATTTTATGCAATTTGAACCTGCGCGGCGACGCATCTAGCACATTTTTTGTATTTATACTGTCTTGGTTTATACTATTTGCTTGATTTTGTTTTTATCGATATAGTAGATCTCTTGGCCATTTTCTTCTTAATCTGCGTCGATCAGGGAACAGAAGACAGAAAGAACCAGAGGATTGGAGTGATTTTGGGTTGAAGAATGAAATGCAGTGTATTTGTCGTGGATGTAGAATATTACTGTTGGTGTGTTTAAGTCGTTATGTATAGTAATATTTGAAATGTACCAAGGTGCGTTAACAATTTTTCGTAAAAATTTTGATTGTGCTGTTTGTATTTTGTATATGTGTATTTGTTTTGTTGAACCCCAAAGTTCTGCTCCATACGTCCATATTGGTCTCAGTAAAGGTACCATTTGGCTGGCGCGGTCCACGACAGCGACCGCTATTCCACGCTGCCAACCGCTGTTGGCGCAGCTATTTCGCTGAAACTGCTCACTGAAGTTGTTATAACCTGCCTATAACCTTCGAACATTTCGCTGTATCTTCGAAGTTAAAAAGATAGACATAATATAATAATAAAAATGAACATCCTATAATAATGAATATCTCTGACTACCGCTTTTTTATTTGAGTTGGAAAAAGAAGAGAAAATGTTCATAAAGAGAAGGAATATCAGTATTTCGATGTGATGCTTATCATCAAAGTCCCTCTGATATTAGATATTATTAGTTTGGAAAGTAATAGTAATTAATACATAATTGATTAGTAATAAATATCATATATTTGTAATTATATCCCAGCAGACGATGTTTTATAGTTTTATTAATGGTAATCAGTAAATCACCACTTTAATTAAAAAATACAAATCGATTTTTCAATGGGTGGATTTTAGTATTTACCTGATGATAAATCCGGATTCTTTAATTCATTTAATATCGTTTGGATTTAGGTATATTTGTATTTCGCTGTAAAATGCTGCTGGTTGAATAAATAAATAAATAATCTTGTTACTTCAACCTTAAAAAAATACTTTACTATTGCATTGTTTCAGTTTTAAACAATATTTGTTATAATTTTGCCAGACTTGAAAGAAACATAGGAAATAAAACGTATCGAAGGTGACTTTGACTGTTATCATCAAAACAATGCACTGATATGATAACATAACCTACAACCGCCGAACCGCCAACAGCTCCACTGCTTCAAGAGGAGTCAGATACGAGCAGCTTAGATATGACGTCATACCTAGACTGCCGAGCAGCGCCAGCGAAATAGGTTCCTTTCTATTCAACTAAAGCAGTGGTCAACCGCGGGCAGTCGCGGTCGTGGACCGCGCCAGCGAAATAGTACCTTAAGGTGTTGTAGATCAGCTGCTTGTTTCGTAAGTTAAGTAAAGATCTGTAGTCCAGAAAATGTGAAAGTTGGCTATATAGTATAGTAAGTTCTTGTATTTTTAATTTCGCATGTATGTTACAAGTAAGTCTTTTGTCTAAGTAGAGTCCAAGGTACCGTACACTAGCGGATCCAGGATTTAATTTTGGGGGGGGCTTCAGCCCGAAACCTTTTTTTTTCATAAAAATAACGATAATTACTTTGGAAAGACAGAAATAAACTAACTACCTACATGAAATGATGTTTAAGTTATCCCTTAAGTACTTTTAAATGTAATTACACGAACAATAATACTTTAAGAGGTATTTTTAAAAAAAAAATTACCATAAAACATGGTTATATTTTTCCATTTTGGGGGGGGCTTCAGCCAGAAAGCCCCCCCCCGTAGATCCGCCCGTGGTACCGTATACTAATTTAATTTTATTAACACATTATTGTATTATAGTATATCAAATATAATTTTTTTCCCTATATCTCTGCTAATCAGCTGTTGTATTCATCCCTTACCTTCATCTCTTTCTCTCCTATTTCTTTCAGTATGGCTGCTTCCTTTTTGAATGGCTTAGTGAGATGTAGATAGCATTTTTTTTTTTTTTTGCTTTCTCTTTCTTTCTTTTTGAATATATTTTATCTTATTTTCTGACCTGATAATTCCTGAATTGTTGAAGTTAACTGTTTACTTCTATGTTAGAAACTGGTGGCTTTATAGTTTGGATTGCTAATAGATAATATTATTTAATATCCAATCAAAAAAAAAAAAAAAATAGAAAAATTCCAAACTTAAACAACGTAACAACTCATATTAAAATTAACGTGATAACTAGTCTGAGTAAAGTCGAGCTGAGTTTCCGATGCTCAAGGACCCAGATTCGAATCTCAGCTCATGGTAGATAAATTATTTATTCCGTTTCACTTGCCGTGGAGCAACCCTAGGGAAGGAGACCCTTACGGAGCACACCCAGCCTCTATAAAGTGGGTATCCCTAATTAAATAATTAATTAAGGGGGAAAACCTGGCGGTTGAGCGTGATCTCGACTAAATCACCTCCTTTTACCGTTGGCCAAAAAACAGTACTTTCCCTAAATAGTACTAAACCCAAAACCCTTCATGGGTTGTAATGGTAGATTTTTTTTTTCTGTCTATGACTTGATTTGATTTTTTTTTTTTTATTGATGATTTTTTTTATTTTAATGACATGAATTATGACATTCAATCCCCTAATTTCTAGCCTAAAAGGGTTTAATCAATTCCTCCGGCATATTGTCCGACTGTTTAATAATTTGTTTTCCTCTAAATTACATGGAGTTCTGGTTCCACACATGGAGCTAGGACAGTATTCGTACATCCTAAGTTGGATTAAGATCTCTGAACAGTGTGGTCGTGTATTTTTATACTTCAGCGAAAATTGTTTCCAGCTTGGAGGGGGAAAGTGGAAAGGAAATGGCACTCAGAAATGTTCCTCTGAGTGTGAGTATTACCTGCAACTCTGAACATTGAAGGATTTGCCTTCCGCAATTTGCACCGACTCAATACGAACATCTTGAAACTCCTTGTAATACAATCTGTGGAATCCTTCAGAAATGAGTATATCGTTCAGATGGACAACAAAAAATTAAAACAAAACCCTTCTGGTAACCTCTGATTCACTCAAACAACACAAAGAACTCATTCCCAGTATTAAACTTTAATTTATGAGCGAACTAATTCATCTTCGTTTTTACTTTCACTTACCTATATATAAAATATATAGTAAGGGACAGTATTGCGGTCGTGAAAATTTTCGACTTTGAGTTTTCAACGGAAATACATGTTTTGAGGTCTCCTGAGTCCAAATAACCAAGTCCCGCAAAATGCTCGGTCTGTATGTGTGTGTGTGTGTATGTATGTGAACAACAAAAAGTCGTACAAAAGTGAAATTTCATATTTATGCCTCGTATGTTACAGTAACCTCGTAAAAATCGGCTAACCGGAAGTGCTACTTTATATTAACGGTGAAACACATTTTTACAATTTTCTAAAAAACGGCTATGACGATTTTGATTAAACTCGGTGAAGCATTGTATAATTAAGTAGTCTTTAATATCATTTAGGTCTTATCCCCATTGATGTCATTTTTCAGGGCATAAATGATTAATGTTCATATACGTCTTTCTCTAAAGTAACTTTAATATGGTTTATTTTGAAAATTTAACTCTCTTTCATTGACAGTAAATATAAAAAATGGCTAAATATGAAGTTTGAAAGAATATGATATTAGGAAACTGGAGAAAAAAAAAAAAAAAAATGCTTTTTCAGGTCGAAAACGAATCTCCGAAAATACTAGTCAGAAGGTATACGTATAATATATCGTTGGAAAGCGGGGAATTTTAGAAAAAACAATATATAATATAGTAAGTTGTAGAAGCTGACAGAGAGTGGCGAACAGATTATAAATAATAGTTTTTGAAAACAGCCAAATTCTGAGTTTTGAGTTGCTTTTTGGTTTTACCTTCTTAAGTGTAAAGCTATCACTTGTAATCTAAAGATTGTGATGTGATGAGCACAGAGTCTCTAAACACCCTTAAACTAGCTGTGTATGTTAATACAGTTGTCTAATTTAGGCGTAAAACATCGAGGTCATCAACGCCTGCGTTTAGTTTTGTTTTTCGCTGAACTATACTTACATATTTTTACTTATATATTTTATTTAACAAATTGCTAAATTAAAAAAAAAAAACATTCAACATTAACTGTACTGTGTCTTCGTCATTTTTAAGGATGTTTGAAATTGGGGGTGTGAGTCTGAAACCAGTTAAATTTGGGATATAGAAAGAACATTATTGAAAAATGTTGCTAACTGTTAGTGTACTATCATAATATTCGAATTTTGGTAATGGCTGTTTATTAATGAGATGTGAGTGGGATCAGATTGGTATGGTCTATTCTCAATCCGGTTAAGACAATCCCTTCTCTGCGGATAGGACGGTTTGGTGTTGACCACGGCTTTATGTTAATACAGTTTAAGGACTATTGCAGGATATAATTCTTGTATAGAGTGCTTTAAATATTTTTCAACAGCACAGCTTTGAGACAAAACATCCGCTATGTTAGTAGATCAAATCAAGATCGGTAGTGAAGAAATCTCCAGAAATCTAACTTCGAGGTTATTGTTAACTAAATAAAATGATGTCTCAAGTTCATAAGATTATGTTAAAATATGATTAATAATAATTTGAGGAAGAGTAGCCTAAACTATTAGTTATTGATAGTTACTGTGCTGTACTAAATGTCAGGTGTGAGGCGGGCGGGAGGCAGGTGGTGGAGCACGGTCCATAGAGCACACCCACCTTAGGTAACGCTCCGTGTAATCCGAGGTACGTCCACAGCTGCCATCACAGCTAATAATACACTGATACTGTCCTCATTATTAATATTAATTGGCTCGAGAATAATGATGTAGATTTCTCCACAGAAGCTATCCGAATAAAAGATACTGATTGGTGGTGAAAAATACGAGTCAAAAGGTTTGAAATCAAAAATGTACTAGTTAAAAACCAGATCGGGTTGGCAAATAAGAACATTCAGTCTTTTTTCTGTTTATTTTTGTCATTACCACACATTTCTTATTTGACAAATTAATCCCTAAGGTGGATTGTTTATCCTATTAGTAATATTTTTGTAAACTCTTATTTTTTTTTTTTTGTCAATAAAAATGTATTTGCGCCTGTCAACTTATTGTTGACAATCAGCAAATGTGATGGCGATAGATGAAATAATGACATGACAGGCATGAGGAAGAAAAGTACTCAGCAGTAGCTCTTCCCTAACTTGTTCCAATTACTTAGGTTGTTTAAGGAAGGAGATCTCTCATCCAACGCCTTTTTAGTCTCCTTCTCATGTTCTGAGGAATGTCAGCTGTAGCCATCTCTTATTATGTCCGTTTAAGATAGCGTAAAATCGTTGAAAGAGGGTCTTTCTATGTTGGTCAACTATTGGAAGGTGGAGGTGAGTATGTAGAGTTTTGTTAGTCACGTACCAAGGTGCTTTTGTTATGAGTCGCAATAATTTTGATTGGAACGTTTGAAGTTTTTGTAGGTGGGTCTTTTTAGCGATGACGTATATTTGTGATGTGTATGTCCATATGGGCCTAAGTAAGTATCTATATGTATTAAGTTTCTGTTTTAGTTTTAGTTTTGCAGATTTAGAAAAAAGAGAGTAAAGTAGTTTGAGTCGTTTGTCAAGTGTCTTACGTTTCATTTTAACATGCGGACCCCAAATGTGTTGTCCACAATCGGTCACTTTGCGAGAACAAGACCGCCTAATTGTTGCAAGATCAAGACTGATAGAGAAAAAAAATATTAAATAAAAATTACAAATTATTTAGTAATAGTAGACAATTTTGGTTACTACATATAAAGAATTGGTAGAAACAATATACTTTTGTATTTAACTTTTACATTTTTTTAAGGGGGGCTCGATTAGGTTTCCCTATAGTAAATATGTTATTTTTGCTGAACATATTTAAAATTGAAAAATATTCTTTAACATCGGTAAGAAAATCATATGAGTGAACATAGCAGATTTTTTATTTAAATAATTAGTAACATTATTTAGATTGTCTAATTTACAACTTTTCCATTCCAAGATTGATTATTGATTTTACTGCTATTTTTTAAAAGTTTATTTATTTATCTATTCTATCTTATTATCAATAAATGTTTATTATTATCCTTATTTATTTATTTATTTTATTCTATCAATCCATTTCTTTATTTTTTTTCATTTTTATTTCTCGTACCAACCATCCAAATAGTATTAAGTGGTGTTATTTAGTTGTTCGGGCGCTTATGACCTGGAGGTTTTGCGCCTTGACATCGAAACAAACTTTCCAAGATGGAAGCGTATCACTATCTTTTTTGAAAATGCTTCTAATGTATTGTCAAGTTAATTTTATTAGAATTTATTATTCTTATGCCAATAAAACAACTAAATGTACCTATTCTGTAATGTTTTTCATAAGATCTAAAGTAGCAAGTTTAATAAATAGAAATAAGCTAATCGGTAACTGATATACACCTGTGCAAGACCAAGATCAAAATCAAGATTGAGTGCGTAAGAGCAATACTCGTCTTGGTCTTGCATTTGGGCAACACTAATTCACAGTACTGAATATGGAAGAAAATTAAATTAATTTTTTGGCATATTTTACATTATTACTTTTAAGAAATGTTAGCGTGCCGAAGAAAACAATTTTCACTGTTTATGGGGAGGATACATTAACCGAGTCAAAATCGGTTTGCCAAATTTCGTTCCGGATACTAAGAATGACGCTCCACAACCTGAGTGTCAATCAGTGTACAATGAGCTATCACTAGATGTGACAATTGATTAGCGATGAACGAAATTGGATCAATCAATTCGAAAAAAACACTTTGGATGAGACCTTTTGCCACAGCCTTCCTATTCACCAGACCTAGCTCCAAGCGACTACCTTTTATTCCGGTCTCAATAAAAACAGAACTCCATGAATTAAAATCAACCTATGAGTTCCTAAACGAAAAGGACATCAGATTTTTTATGGATAAAAACCACATGCATCAGATTTTTGACAATAAACTGTTAACGTCTATAAACGTATGCAGTTAGTATGCACTCTGAAAAACCGAAAGAACTTTCTTTCCAACTCACTATAATAGTTGTCACGAAATTAGAACCTTTATGCAATTATGGTTGCCCGAATCCTTCGATAACATCGCTTGCAACCTTGCAGGTTTTTTTTGTGTAGTCAATGAGAGAACAAGATGTTGTACATTGCACAACAGGAAACAAAATTAGATTTTATTAGATATAATCGTTCAGGTCCTAAGTTTCCAATGTTGTGAAGGCTGCTATGATTAAATAAATATTCAAATATTCGAATCAATCGGAAAAAAAAAAACAGGAAGGATGTAAGCGGGACTGCTGGGAACCAGCAATTGACCTGTACCTATAGAGTCTGGTCGTGGGGATTGAGGCTTGGACTGGGTTCAATGGAGTGATATATCTATGCAATGACTGTTGATGGTCCGGACATTAAATGGGATCACTTATATTGATCGCAATTAATTAGTCCAAGTCTAAAAAAGGACGTAGCTTTTATAATAGAATATGGATAAAACGACGGGATGACAATTGTTTGGTTGGTAGAAAATATTTGTATGCCTCAAGTTTTGTAATCGAGATAATCAACTTTTATGAGATATCAATGTTTATTTACATCCACCGTAATCTTAAGTATCAATCTTTAAAAAGCCAAAAAGTGTACCCTTTTTGAGTGATTCGCAAATAAAATTTAGTATTCGCCAAAACTCCTTTTCTCGTCCTTTTTCGGAAATATGTTCTATACATAAATTTATAGTGTTGCATTGAGAATACTTTAGGAAAGTTTTTATCAATACCGTTACAGCCGTTTTAGTGCTATAGTCTATAGAAACGGATTTCAATACATTGCAAACAGTCCATTATTTCCGAAGGAAAATAGACAAAAATAGGTTATACCCCATATTTTTTCATAATTGAGAATGAATTGTTTGAGTATCAGATACAATATAAATATAATATCTAAACACATACAGCATAGGACTTGCTTTGACAAGCCTTAAAGCCAAAAAAAATCCAATAAATAAGCATCTTATAATCCAGATTATGAAAAACAAAAATCGATTTCATACAACATAATAGTGGTTTCTTAGTGAGTTAACTGTACACACCATAACTTTGATAAAGTTCAGTAAAATCTTGCTTCTAAGAAAACTGTCAATTATATTGTGGATCATCTCGCCACCTCACTAGAAGTGTGGCAGATGGAAAAAGATTCAATTCAAGGAAGGTTTTATGTTCTTCAACCTCAGTGAACTTTTTCAATGGTGGGAGGACAAAGAAAAATCTTCGAGATAATTCCATGTTTTTTATCAGGAGAGCTTTCAAATCGGCAAGTATTTCTTTGGTACTAAAAGTGGCCTGGACGATAACTCCGTCAGGGAACCTAACTCTGATTATTGTGTAGTCGGAATCAACTTTAGTTCCTTCTTCCCTCATATTCTTGGTTCTCAATCGTTGATTATTTTCTGACTTGTTCTTTCTATATTGGTATTCTCTCTCCATGTCTTCGATTGTCCATTCATAAAAATCATCAGGTTCTTCAGGGACAGGATCGGTATTAGGTGTAATAAATGTAACATTTCTGAACAAAGAAAGAGTAAATCCTCTAACTGAATCGAGTTCTTCCATTACTTCAGGCAGCGTCAATGTTTCATCAGGCACGTGTACCAGATACGATTCTTTTTTCAGTTCATTATCACTTTTCACTGAGATATTCATTTCTTCGAATCCAATCGCTTGTAAAAAGTCTGAAGCACCTACAACATCAACAAGCTTCTGCACATAGGGATTGCTTAATCTTATCTTCCTAAACTTTTGTTCAGAGGAATAGTTTATGAGGTTCGAGATGTATATTCGAAGAATCTTTAAAGAAAAAACTATTTCGCTTTCAGAATTGAAAGTTTTGATTGCAACAATGCAAGCCCGGATGCGGTCCAAAGCATTCTTATTGGCTATGTATGCTATGACCTTTTCCTTCCAAACATTCTTAGTATATACACCATCATCGAGTTCTGGGCACATGAACAAGATTTCGTTACTAGATACATAAGCTTTTTGTCCACGGTGGTTTCTTCTGGCAGACGATATTCTGTGATCCGAATGTAGTTTCATAGGATTCAATACTTCAAACTCAATTAATATTACGTATATGCAATGATGGTTCTAAAAGAATGTTTATTACACTATTAAATTTAAACTGGTTAAGGCAAGTCACTTACGTTAAATTTTAATAAAATAATATCCGTCATAAAAGCGGTAATAAATACATAATTCAAATAAAAGCTTCATTGGATTCTAAATTATTAGACATTAATTTGGCAGACTGGAAAAACATTCGATGTTCCACTAAACAAAAATCACATGTTATCCATATTAAATAAAAAATAATAAATAGATACTTGATATTCAATGATCACAGAATGCTACAAATGCTATGGCCTAAGAGCACGTGATGGAGTTGGGACAAGTTTCCAAAGAACGCCCGGTTCGAAATGGTGTGAGTTCGAGTTCCCTAAGGTCAGTTATATCGAAACGGTACAAGTCTAATGTGTAAAATTGCTATCTATTCAGTTAAATTTCAAAGCGGGCTGGTTCGGAGTGGAACGGTCGAAATGGACTGCTTCGGAGTGGAACAGCCGAAGGAGGATGATTCGGAGTGGAACAGCTGAAGCGAGCTGGTTCGGAATGGAATGGTCGAAACGGACTGGTTCGGAGTGGAGCGGGCGCAGTGTTTAGGAGTTTTCTTTTGAAAATTGAGTAGAAAAATATATAAATAAAACTTGAATAATTCCCTGCTAAACCTGTGACTTCTACAGGACTTGCATACGTATGTACAATTATGAGAAACATAAAAAATGGAGGTAAAAAAATTAAAGTAAAATGAAGCGGGTAGAATAATGACAATAACAAGATTTTATCCACTTCATTTTACTTTAATTTTTTTACCTACATTGTTTATGTTTCTCATACCTTGTTATCTGGTCCTTTTGTTAGCCCTGATGAAGACCTGAACGAAACGTCGGAAAATGTTAAAATAAATATGGTTATTTATTTTTGCCTTTTTATTTTTGACAGATCACCCCAACCATCCTTCTCTTCATTATTCACGACAGTCAACCATCAACCCACAATTATTGATATAAAGATTGGTGCCTCATATTTGAAACCAAACTCGAGTCCATATTTCTACGTAATTCGAAGTTAGGCATGCTAAACAAAATCCTACAAAAGAGAATCGGATATATAATTGATACGAATATTTTATTAAATTAAAATTCATACTTCAAAAAACATATTATATAGTTATAAATAATTTCCTTCTAATCTTTTTCTAACAAGATCTATCGGAACGATCCATTTCAGCCTCCAACATCTGCCGAGCTGGCATATGGCTCACCAACATGTTGGCTACGGGGGAATCAAGGCATTATTAGTGGAAACACTTATGACAGTAGACCCGGTCATAAAAGCCCTAAGGAAAAAATAATTGATTTTAAATTGTTAAAAAGTAAGAGGAAATTTACGAGTTAACTCTATATATTGCAATTATAGCACTACAAAACCAATATTTGACATATGAAAATGGTTCCATAAGTAGGAAATTGAAATTAACCCTATCAAATTAAGCCATCTAAGTTTCTATATAAAGAAAGCTTCATATGCTCTACTTTTTTTATTATTATTAATGAAATTTACAACTGTAAATTTAATATACAGTCAGAAAATGTGATACAGAGAAATATATGACATGACAAGGTTTGTAGAGAATCTACCCATTGGTAGCACTCTAATAAAGTATCTAAATTAGGAGATCACGAGGCAATCTCCGTTTCAGACGCCTAGGAGGGTTTCAGACGCTCGATCAGGAATCGAGGAGGAAGCAAGGTTGGAAACTAGAGGATTAGGATGGCTCTGAAGTTTATTATGGAAGGACAGGTATCTGGATTGAGCCAAATCGGAAACATATGGAATATTGAGGTCATTGTGGATTATTTTATTTGTTACAAAGTAAGGAGCATTGAGGATTTTACGAAGGATTTTGGATTGTAAGGATTGGATACGAGAGAAATTCGATGGCTTAGTGGAGCCCCAGAGCTCAATTCCATAAGTCCAAATAGGTCTTATTGTAGTCATGTATATGAGTCTTTTGTAATTGACTGGGAGCTTAGAGCGTTTGTCTAGTAAGTGCTGGAGTAGTCGGAAACGTCGAGCTGTTTCTTGTCGTTTCAGTCTAGTATGAGGATTCCAAGTTAGACGTTTGTCCAGATGGAGTCCTAGGTATCGAATTTGTTCAACAGAGATAAGTGGGGTATTATTAAAGGACACTGTAGGACAGGAAGTCATGGGTTTACGACGAAGGGTAAATGTAATTTGATAGGATTTATTAGAATTTATTTTTATCCTCCAGTTTTGACACCATTCTTCAAGGTTTGTGATGTCGGATTGAAGGGTTTGGGATGCAATTGTTGGGTCGTTATGAACTGATAGGACACATGTGTCATCGGCATAGGTTGTAATAACAGTTTTAGGATGGGTTGGGATGTCAGCTGTATAAACTGTGTAAAGAATAGGACCTAGGATACTACCTTGAGGAACTCCAGCGGACTGGGAAAACTGTACTTAGAATATGTACTCAACCTTGGAATCAACTTGGAAAAAGACTTACTTGAAACATTACGAAATTAAAAAAAGACAAGTGCTGACGGATATCCTTCAGGCTGGTGGAAAATTCAGAAAGTTCCCACGGTACTGCCAAGGGTTATCTAACCCGAAGGGCAGATTGGAATGCCTTCCGGTCGACGCTGGAGGGAAAATTGGTAGATGATGAATGGGATAAAGCGGAAATAGAACAGACTGATGACCTGGATTACAGGGTGTCTAGGATCACTAATATTGTCTGTGATGCCGCTGAGGAATCCCTTCAGCACCGGAAGGCGAAAGCTCGACCTGTTCCATGGTGGACGCCGGCCTTAACAAACCTTAAGAGAGAGCTCTACAAGGCACGGCGGTTGTATCAGAGGTGTAGTTGCGACGAGAGGCGCTCTACACTCCGTGATCAGTACAAGTCCAAGGCCCGGGTGTACCGAAACGAGGTGCGTTCACAGAAGAAAAAGTCCTGGGATGAGTTCATTGTTGAAGAGTCCACGAAGAATCCCTGGGGTATTCCTTATAGGGTAGCCATGGGGAAGTTTAGTACGCAGCAAACATTGGCAGCCCTCAAGCACGGAGACGTTCAGGCAACCAACTTCGAGGAGGCAGCCGAAATCTTCATTGCGAGGACGTACCCCAGGGATGATCCGTCTCAAGACAGCGATGAGGAAAACTTCGTGAGACGCACCACGGCATACCCACCGGATACGGACTTGTGCCCACGATGGGACATATATGATCTCCGTATTGCTGTGGATAAGCAGAAAATCGGTCGTGCTCCAGGACTCGATGCTATAGATGCGGCGATCCTAAAGAGTAGTATTCCCTACATTGATGAGAGACTTTTGGGAATATATAATGATTGTCTGGAGAGGGGATACTTTCCCAAAACCTGGAAGATCGCCGATTTGAGACTCCTCTACAAGGGAGGGAATAGGGATAAACAGCTCCCCAAGTCCTATAGACCAATATGCCTCCTCCCTGTGATGAGCAAGGTCCTGGAGAACCTTATCATGACCAGTCTAGCACCAGTTCTTGCCAGAGCAAGTCATCCACGGCAATACGGCTCCACTAAGGGGAAGGGAACCGCTGATGCCCTGCTGAGAGTACGTGAAGACGTTGAACTGAGGACGGAGCGGTATGTCATGTTGATGCTATTCGACATATCCTCCGCCTTCGACAGCGTCTGGTGGCCTCTTGTGCTCCAGCAGCTGCAGAAATATGATGCTCCCAGTAACTTATATGCCTTGATAAGAAGCTACTTACAGGATAGACGTGTTAAGGTTCGTGGCAGTTCTTATGAGACTGAAGCTTTCATAGAGAGGGGATGTCCTCAAGGATCGGTACTTGGTCCAGCTTTATGGAAGCTCGTTTTTGATGAGTTATTGGGAGTGTTAGAAGAACAGCGGTTCCCTGCCACTGGATACGTTGACGATTTGGCAGTAGTGGTGGCCTCCAATAGCATAGCCGGCTTAAGACAAGAAGCGGAACGATGCGCCAACTTGGTCGGAGAATGGTGCGAGAGGAAAAAGTTATCAATGGCCGCTTCAAAGACTCATACAATTGTCATGAAAGGGAAAACTGACAGGGCTCACCCTATTAACATAACGGTTCAAGGTTCGAGAATACGTCCAAGTGAGGTGGTCACTTATCTAGGCGTAAAATTTGGGAAAAAATTCAGCGTTACCCCTCACTTGGACTATCTTAAAAACAGGATGGCCCTATCTTTGAACGGTCTCAGTCGGGTTGGGGGCGCTTTCTGGGGCCTCAGATACCCAGCAACCTTAACAATTTATAAGGGAGTGATTCTGGGTATCATGAGGTACGCGTCTCCCGCCTGGAACCAGAACCTCTCGCACCGACAGAAGAGTAAGTTGGCGACAATACAGCGAACGGCATTGTTGCGGGTCACCAGGTCGTATCGAAGCGTATCCCATGAGGCGGTGCAGGTATTAGCAGGAGGGGTACCTCTCGACCTTCTCCTGCGAGAAGATATGATGAGGCACATATTTAAGAAAAACGGCTCAGCAGGTCTACCGGAACATCTTAAGGTGAGAATTGACGAGAATCCTTGCAAATGAAAAAACATTATACGGGACGACACATTGGAGGAATGGAACCGGCGATGGGTGATAACCCCCAAAGGATCTACCTTGAGGAAGTACTTCCCCACCGTCCGGTCACGTTTAAAAGCAAGGTGGATCGTCCCAGACTATTGGATCTCGCAATTTCTCACAGGCCATGGGGGCTTTCGAGCAAAGCTTCATTGCCATGGGATGGACATCGACCCCCTATGCCCTAGCTGCGGTGTTCCGGAGACTGCTGAGCACATCATAGTGGACTGCACCGCCTTTGAAGAACTAAGGGCTAAGTTACTGAGGGAAACCGGTCTCTACATTCTCACAGAGAACGATTTTCCTCAGTTAGTCACTGCGGAAAACTACCCGTACTACAAAGATTTTGTGTACGGGTGGAAAGTCGCGGTGGGGCCAGCCCATTTTAATTTAAGAAGAGGAGGAAGAGGTACTATACCATTGGCGTGAAACGGATGAGGAAAGCACCCACGAAGAAAGAGGAAAAAATGAAGAAAGAGCAGAAGAACGAGATTCATTTGCAGCAGTGAGATGTTGAGCTGACCTGCCTAACATCTTACTATTGCAGACACCCGTATTGCCTACTAGGCACGGCAGGGTTGATAAATAAATAAGTGCTGACGGAACGAAATAAAAAACTAAGGTGTGTGCTTTAGTCAAAGTCAAAATATCAACAAGGCGAAATTAATAATATGAAATAGAAATTATAAATAATAGCTCATAACAAAGAGGATGAGATGCTGAACAATTCCCTCGCTTACAGGTCCGATTTTTAGTTCCATATGCAAACACACTTCAGTTAGCCGACTCCAGCCGACTTTACCCGAACGTCAGACGTCGGAGATCTGACGGCTCAATGTAATTCACACTCCTTAAAAAAAATTGCAAAAAGCGCATAAAGACACCTAAAGACGCCTAAAGTTTATATTAATGTGGATGTAGGAGCATCGTCTTCAAGTGACCTCTGAATTTTATTCAAAATCTTTAAAAAATCGATCGAAAAGCCAGGGGGGAAAGCAAAAGGGTCGATGGATAGAAAAAAATAATTTTTATTTCATTTTCGAGTTTTACTTATCCGGAAACGTAAAACCTCACATTTTGAAGGGGGTCAAGTTTTTTACTATTTTGGTCGAGTGATATTTATTATTGAAAATAATAAACCAAAGAGATAGAAAAGTTATTTTATTTATTTTTTATTATATTTTAAATATAATAAAGGCGATTGCCATTCCATTTGGTGAAGAAGAAAAAAAACAGCTACCTATGTACCTTCACACTTTCTTCTCCTGGAATTAACTTCCTGATGAAAGCTGACCACAGGCCGGTTATAGACCACTGATGGTCTATAACTGTACCAATCACAATATACGATAACTATCTATCAATATATCTATTACTATCTGTATAATAATTGAAAACAAGATTGGCTTCATATCTTCAAATCTGAATTCTATTCAACGGTCTTGGATCAATGAAAAAGGATGGCTGGAGTGGCAAAACCAATGGTTTGGCATGAGAGAAAATAAATTAAGAAAAATCGAACAATGTGTTAAACATCCAAGAAAAAGTCTACAGCTATCACGGAGAGAAGAGGTAGTTCTTACGTAGTGTTGTCCAAATGCGAGACCGGGACGAGTCTTGGTCTTGCGAACTCAGTCTTTGTCATGGTCTTGGTCTTGCGCAAGACTCTCGCAACAGTCTTGCAGTTACTTGTTAGCTTATTACTATAGAGTTATTACTGTAATTCTTTAGATAGGAGAAACCTAACTAAGCCCAAATGAAAAATTAGAGGAGTCAAAAGCAAAAGTATATGGGTTATAACAATTATTATCATATAGTAATAAAGATTATCAAGTATTAGTAAATATTTTCCCTTAATTTTTATTTAAAAAGTCGATTTTTGTTTACCAGTCATGGTCTTGGCGGCCTAGGTCTTGGTCTTGCAAAGTGTATTTGGCCATAGTCGGCCATCGGCCATTGTCGACTTACCCATGGTTATCTGATGAAGACGGAAGAGCTGCCAACATGTTCCGACTGCGAGTATATTCTAACAGTGCACCACATAGTTACGGAGTGTATGGCTCACGACTCCTACAGATTCTCCACAGACCCAGAACGAATATTGAGACAGGATCCAGATACGACTGCACGACTAATTAAATTCTTAAACACCATCGACATTTATAATAAAATTTAAAAAAACTTCAAAACTAAAGAGACATCAGTGTATATGACCCCAGTGGTCGAAACACTCAAACAAATAAATAAATAAATCTGAATTCAATGGGAGTAGATAACTGAGATTTCTACAATATTACTGATTCAACCTCTGTTCCACAAAACCAAATTTAAAATCTATATTCTATATAATAAATAACTAATCATATTTTTTTTTTAAATAACTGTTATGATAGATAAATACTCGCTTCGACGTTATATTTATTTTATACACTTTTTCATTTTGTTTAGTTGTTATTTTTCTTCTGTTAATTTAAACTTTCAGTGAATGATGTAGTGCGAATGTGGTTTCACCTCACTATAATTATAGACTGTGACAGAGTATTATATTATCAAACAAATAAATAGGAAATAAAATAGATAAAACTTAAAACATAAATCTTCATATATTAATTAATCGAATCCAATGATTGAGCCATCATTTTGAAGGTTATTTTTTCCTTCAAGATCGAATAATAAGCACATCCCTCAGAAAAGTCAAGGTAAAAGTTATGAATAAAAGAAAACTTTAGTAGCGTAAAACTATTTAATAGGTTCCAAAAAATTCAACTAAATCAGAACATTTTTAGCGAGGGCACAGCTAATCGTTACTGTATATTATTGTAGCCCAACTGCGAGACCGAGACGATTCTTGGTCTTGCAAACTCAGTCTTGGTCATGGTCTTGGTATTGCGTAAGAGTCTCGCAACAGTCTTGCAGTTACTTATTTGTTTATTGCTCTAGAGATATTACTGTATTTTTTTTAGATAGGAGAAACCTAACTAAGCCCGAATGAAAAATTAGAGAAGTTAAATGCAAAAATATGTTGGTTATATCAATATCAATTATTAACATATAGTAACTAAGATTGTCAAGTATTAGTAAATATTTTGCCTTAATTTTTATTTAAAAAATCGATTTTTTTTTACCACTCCTAGGCTTGGTCTTGCAATAGTTAGGTGGCCTTGGTCTTGGTCTTGCGAAGTGCAAGACCAAGACCGATTTTGGGCAACACTACTCATTACAGAGTTCTGAGTAGTTAAAATTTAATGCCAATTAAGATGTCAATGTTCTTACAATATTTATTATATTTACTATATTTTGAATGCCCTTCAAAGTGTATTTTGGGCAACACTACTATATATATGTTTTTTCTATTATTTTGAATAAAAAATTAGTCTCACTTGCGTTACATAAATTGCGTTTACTTATTTTCATATTATTTTGTCACGTATTTACAGTCCAATATATTATGCGAAATATTTGCAAGAGCCAACTACTTTGGAATACACAGAGTTTCCGTGCACAAAAAAGAAATATAAGATAACAAAAGGGAAAAAACTGTTTAAAAAAACTTTATTATTATTAAACGTAATTAAAGAAATGTAAAATAAAACAACGATTTTTGAATAAAATTTTGCAGAGGATCTAAATTATCTACTTACTTAAACCTACTTAAGAATTCCTTCAGGTAATCATCCTATTCAAGTTAGGAATGTTATGCAAAAATATTGAAAATAAACAGCATCTATAACCGATTTTTTTTCTTAAAAAAATAAATAAAATAAACAAATAAATAGTTAAAATAAAAAATGTCAACAAGGGCAAAGAATTTTTAAACAGAATATCTTAGAAATAGATTTGTTTGTCATTTTATTTATTATTTTTTCTTAGAGATTTCAAAATAAAAATCTTTTGTATAATATCATATATCAGGTAGTAGTTAAATCAGAACATATCATTGATCTAGAGTAAATAAAAGTCTAGACTTGAAACCTCATTAATACGTTGTAAAAAATGTTTTCAATGTTTGTATTTATAATGGTCAATAAAGCGAAAATAACACGTTCTAAAATGTGCTCTTGAATACGATCTTCTAATTAATTATTGGATTGTTCAAAACACCAGCTATATATCTAATTGCTGCTATTGGAAATCTAATGTTTGTTAAATAATATCACCCAATTCAATATAAACTTTTCTTCTACTTAAAAAAAAAATCGAGATCTATTATTTCGATATTTTTGAAAACTATCGATATTTACATTCCTGATCCGAAGCGGAGTGAGATTAAAATTTATTCTTCGACTACGTCATAAAATAGAAGTAAAAATGTGAGTTTGAATAGAAAAAATATATAAAATAGAATAGAATATATTTTCTCTTCCTTTAAAAAAAAAAAAATGAAACGTTTATTAAATTTAAAGTTAAAATCTAAAATAACAAATGATAGAGATAAAAGCGTTCTCACACCCCCATATAAGTCCATGGCCAGATCGTATCTGACAGTAATATCTTTCAACATTAGCGCTTCTGGCTTCAACATAATCTTTGGCTGGATCGAGATGTTATCGAAAATCAGGACAATAACCAGAGTTTCCAAAACTTCTAATAGATTAATATATTTGTTTATTTAGAAATATTACATTCTGTCACATCAAGGACATTTATAATAGTGTTCAGAGAAAGAGAAGATTAGCATGGCCCCTGCGCAAGGATGACACGCAAAATCGTGAAGCGTTCCACATTTGCTTTCTCTAATAGATAAGAATTTTAACAGTATCCGAATCTTTGATCGAAATTTGCATGCAGAAGGAATATAATGATCAACAACAGACGGAGGGGGATCGAGGGAGAAGATATGAACTTGAAACTTAAGTATTACTTGTTATGGCTGTTCTTATGATTGATAAGACATTAATTTCAGCACCAATGTCATTTATAGCAACATAGTTGTTGGTCTAATGAATCGTTCAATCCGCTTTATCTTCGGGATCTCAAGGGATACGCATATTACCAAGTTTTACACCGAGTTGAAGTGGCTTTATCTGTCCTACGTCAAAATTTCCTTGCTACTTTCCTGTAGCAGGCCATTAGAACTCGGCGACCCTAATATATTCTACAGATCCTATAATTCAAACGCTCCTTTCAATCCCGTCCCACCAGATCCCGTACGTCCGACCTCTATCCTCCTCCCCACCGAACTGCTGCGTTTGACAAATCCTTTTTAATTCAAGTTGTCTCCCTCTGGAACTCTATCCCCTCAGATATTCGACACGCAAAGTCAGTATCCTCTCCTCTTCAAACACCTACTCCATCCCCAATCCGATTGATCACGGACTTAAAAACCTAAGTTGTAAGAATCTCAAAGTACACCCAGATACTTTGATTATTTTGTGATTTATTGATATTTTATTTACTTAATTTACTTTCTCTGTATTTATTATGGAGACACCAGAATATTAATATATATTCTGTACTCGTAATTTTTATAAAGGGACACTAGTCCCAGAAAAGTTTTTTATATTTATTTAATGAAATTTACAACTGTATAAACAATACAACTAGTAAAAATGCACACATTAGAAATCATGACATGAACAGATTTGAAGAGATACTGCCCAGTGGTAGCACTCCCTATTTAATTATAGGTGAGAAGATCACGAAGCCATCTTCTTTTCAGACGCTTAGGAGGATTATCAGGAATCGAGGAAGAAGCAAAGCTGGAAACAAGTGGATTCGGATGGGACTGGAGTTTATCATGAAAGGATAGGTATCTGGCTAAATCATTGGCAGTCCCGGAATAATAAATTTATTTCATTCATTCCTTCATTCTTTGTCATTCGCCATTAACTGAAGGCATATTCACTGACTTGCAGAAACAATAATACGCGGTCCCGAAGCTTTAAACGACTCATTCGTGACAGTAGGAAACCACATTGCGCGCAAGGAGCATATAGATCGAATCAGTAAGAGTAGACTCTTCTAGCGGAAGTAAGATGCTATTTAAAAATAAAACGGGCCGAGGGGTGACCGGGTAACTTCCGGCGCACTGCTAGGTCCTATCCTAACATACTTCCAGGTGTGTGCCCCAATGGCTGACGCACGGGCCTTCTCTTGGCATCCTCCGTACAAATTAACTTATTCATTTAACATCCAAGGACGGTATTTCCGAATAACCAATGGAGCTACACCTAAACGCAAAACTATCACAAGCACAACAAATTGTATTTCTTCTACGACGTTGTACATTTGTTATTGTCTTAAGAAATTAAATAAATAACACCAGAATATATCCCAGTAAGAACTCTCACATTATTTAGTGTGTATCAGTTCTTAATCGCCAAACTCTGGATGTGATTCTAAACAAAATTTCGAATAAAAAAGTTCATTTAATGCTTGGGCCGATTCAGAACCAAAAAGGAGTTGAGACCAATTTTGTGTTTTTATTAAAATGGTCAGATTTTTTGTCTAATAAGAAGGAATTGCTCAATAAATGTTCAAAGATAATTAAATTCCAAGTACACCAACGTAAATTAGACAAAATTTTCTTTAAAAAAACAGTGATTAAATTTACTAAGGTCAATGATAAAAGATATTTTCAGGAGGCCTCACAACACAAAGCCTACCATTATGCCGAATTATTTTTTGAATTGGGGGATTACAGAAATATGCTGCTCGGGTCCTCCTGAAAGTCCCTTTCATCATTGACCTTAGTAAATTTAATTCCTGTTTTTGTCAAAGAAGATTTAGTACAATTTACGTTGGTGTACTTATAATTTAATTATCTTCGAATAGTTTTTGAGCTACTCCTTCCTGCTCAATAAAAATCTGGTGCGCGCAACACACAACTTTCACTTACAGCTCTACTTTGAATAGAAATTATTTTCTGGCAATGCTGAGCTATTATAAAATTTTTTAAAGTGCATTTTAAACGGAGCTAAAGCTTAAAGCTTACAGATAACAAGTCATTACGACCATTATAATTACAAAATGTCTATTTATTATATCGATTTTTTTTAATCATTAGTAATATGCTAAAACAATTAGCATTAACTAAGTAACACATTCAAAATTAAAAAAACAAAACAAAAGACATAACCTTTGCAGCAGAACATACTAAAAAAAACTAGAGACCATATCTTTCCTCCTAATTGTCCGATTCTAACGATTTTTTTAGGAAATTCCGAAAATTTTTAAAAAAACATACAATATCCACAAAAAAGTGTATACTTTTTGAGTTATCTGGAATTTAATTTTACCATCCCTCGTAACTATTTTTCCCGATTCTTTTCTTTGACGTATGTTATATAGATAAATTTAAAGGGTGTTTTATTAACTTATCAAATTCTTTCAAAAGTTATATTTAGCATTTTTTTCGTAACTCTGAATTATGTGGAATGATTAACTTTTTAAAATAAACCATATTAAAGGTACTCTAGATGAAGACGTATATGAACATTGGACATTTAAGCCCTGTAAAGTGACATCAATGAGGATAAGACCTGATTGATATTAAATACCACTTGATTATACAATGATACACCGAGTTTAATCAAAATCGTTAGAGCCGTTTTTGAGAAAATTATAAAAATGTGTTTCAGCGCTATTATAAACTGGCACTTCCGGTTAGATTTTGAGGAAAAAGTTGCTGTCACATCTAAGACATATATCTATCTTAAATACGTAATATCAGTTTCGTACGACTTTTCGTTTTTGAGCTAGACTGCTAACATACAAACACACAGACCATTTTTCGGGACTTCCAAAATTTTCTCGATTGCAATACTTATCCTTACTATATTAATATTACATATATACGGACGTGAAAGTAAAAAATGTGTTTCAGCGTTGATATAAAGTGGCACTTCCGGTAAGCCGATTTTAAGGAAAAAGTTGCCGTCACAACTAAGGCATATGGCTATCTTAAATACGTGATATCAGTTTCATAGGACTTTTCGTTTTTGAGCTAGACTGCTAACATACAAACACGCAGACACACAGACCATTTTTCGGGACTTGGTCATTTCGACTCAGGGTACATCAAAACGTATAAATCCATCGAAAACTCAGATTCAAACATTTTCTCGATCGCAATACTTACACTTACGTAAGTGAAAGTAAAAACGTGATCACCTTAAGAAAAACCAAAAATTGGTCTTCAGTCTTCTTTTCCGTTCGGATTTTTGTAGGAAATTTCGTCTAGAATGACCAACCACAGTTCGGCCATTAAGATATGAGACTATGAATATGGATTCCTCTGCCTAATGCATTCGACGTAGAAGCAACATCAGTGAAAAATATTTATTTATATTTACAATATATTATATTCAAGATAGTCTATTCAACACACAAAATTTAACGCAACAATTTACCTAATAGTGATTACCTTGTAGCGATGAAAAATATCTCTCCAGTTAAATAGCAAAGTGATAAAATACAGCTATCCCTCAACTTATTAATCCATTATTGTACACGCTTACGACCTAATTGTTTGGTGTATTTAGAGCCTTGGTTAGTAACTCTGTTACTAACTGTATAGAAGTCTATTACTGGGAGTATAGAAGCCATACCTGAACATTTTTTTTAATTATTAAAAATATCCAAAAGATTATTTATGTGATTTTCAGAACCTATAAATAACCTATGTCTAAGGGGATTTTGGCAAAAATTACAATTTATATAGAAAACGGAGCATTTTTAGCCTTTAAAACACAAGGAGTTCCAAAGGAACTACACCGGTTCTTGATGGCGGCATCGAAAACTTTAATACACTATTTTTGTATTGACTCGACGACCTTTGAAACCATCTGTGTTTTGAAATCTTCCATTTTTTTCTATGACTTTGATCAAAATTGTCGTAGGAAATTAAAGACCTAAATTGGAATTCGGATATCCTCTACAAAGTTCCCTTTCGTTTTATACATCATTCATCAAAATCCATCGCTACTAAGAGCTAAAGGCGGACTTTTTTATTTTTTAATAGTGTGCATATAGGTATGTATGTGTTTTTTTGCTTAATTTTAATTTTCTTATTTTTAGGTTATTTTATTTTATTTATTGTACATACTTTTTGATTATTATTTATTGTTATTTTGCTTCTATTTATTTTATATTTTTTGAACACATAGTGTGAATGTTATCCTACCTACACTATAAGTAGTGTCCATGTGACAGGTTGTTGTAATACTCAATAAATAAAATTTAAAATTTTTTATTTATTTTTTTTTAGTCGGCCCAAGACTACCACCATATATATGTTCATTATTATTACGTATTTATACATTTTGGATTCTTCAATAAATTTGCACAATGCCTTAATGGTATCCCTATCTAGATCAACCAGCCCTTGGAGGAAAGTTGTTTTGGATGAGGGAGTATTCCTTCCTGGTATGAGGGTATTTCTTCCGTTATTTATCATATCTCTTGCATTTTAAAATAATGTGCGATGGGTCCTCAATGGAGTTACATGTCGAACATTTATCATTTTTTTTCAACTTTAGTTAATGTCAAGCCGCGATTTGTTCGACCATGGTCAATTCTTAATCTTGTAAGTAAGACTATTTATTTTCTGTTTAACTTAACGCAAGTGTTAGAGAACCATGGGCGTAGAGAGACGTTAAGTTGGATAGTGAAATGATCTTTAACTTTATACAACAAAAAGCGGATTTATACAACCATATATAAAATGTGGATAACAGTAACTATTTTTAACCTATTTGATTCATCTACTTTTATTGTTTTATGAACTCATTATTTTTCTATAAAAGCTGTTGACATCACGATGAATAAGTAATTGGGTCCTTTTTCGTGAGGTCATAGAATAGCTGATGTTGGATACATAAGAATAGAGTAAACTGCGACAAACCAACAAAAGACGAAAAGTGAAAATTATGAATTCCTACGATTCCTGAAAACTGGACCAATATGAAACAAAAAGTTATATGTGCATGCTTATCGTTTCCACCACTACAACTCTACTACTACTCTACAACCACTACAACTTCCATTAAAGCAAAGCATTCAAACTTACGGTCCGAAACATAAATAACCTTGGTGCACTACATTTTCGTTGACAGACGCCCCGCGTATAGACCTCCTCTCCACCACACCATTAGATCTCAACACTGCAATTTAAAACAAAAAACTACAGAAATTTAGTCCATGCCATTCTAAAAGTAAAACTATAACTATGTAACGATAATATTTGTAAAATCAAACGTCATATGTTCAGAAGTATCTTCGTTTCTAGGCAACATAAAAAACACTTAAACACATGAGAAGCATAAATAATTGTTTAAATAGATACTGAATGGTTTTAAGCCTGTTTAATACGGTTAAGTTTCTCGAACCAAGTCGGAATTGTAATTACAAAAGGCATTTTTCCGCTAGGTGTGCCAGGAAAGCAATCTTAACTTGCCACTTCAAGTGTTGTTTGTTATTCATGTAAAGATGAAGAATGAAGAATTAATTACCATTCCTATTAATTCAACTCTATGTATATTGGGTTTCCATAAATGAAAGAAAATTTTTAAATGAGTAAACCTCAAGAGTAATAAAAAAGTTTACATAAGCTGTTAAGGGAACACTGCCATGTTCCCACTTTATCAAATTTGAATCAAGTGGAGAAGCAAGCAACACTGCTGCCATCTCTTGGCAGGCTTCAGAAGAAACAAAAACTGAACAGACATGCATAGCTGGCCAGCAAGAAAATTACATCTTGCAGCCTTCATAGACGAGATGGAGTAGAAACTGAAGCGGTTTAGCAGGAAGAGGGGAGGAAGATGAGAAGAAGAGGAATGCAGAATAGAAGAATGCAGCAAGTACATTAATTAATTTACAGCCACCACCCACCTAGAATTTAGGGGCGGGGTGGCCGAGCGGGCTAACGCGTGAGCACAGCACCGTACGTTTTCCGACAACCTGATAACCGAGGTTGCAGACAGTAAAATAATTATGAGTTCACGCCCCGCTGCCGGGGGTTCTTTTAACTCTGGCATTAATCCCCCGCTCTCCTCCCCTCCATTCTCTGGCCCGGGAAAACTCCAGTATAGTCTAAAAGGTGAGGTAGGAGAGAAAAAAATAACATAAAAAATATAAGAATTTAGAATAAATCTAACGGGATATTAAACAAGTTTGAATCTGGTTTGTATAGAGTAAAACTGTGGAAGTTAATAAAAAATTTTATATTTATTTATTCAGAAATATTACACTTTTGTCACAATTTAGGACAAATAAAAGATTGTTGATCAGGCAAAAGACACCCCTTTAGGTATACTAGACGGAGATAAGGATTATTTGAGATACAATCATCTCACTATAATGACTGAGCAGCTTTCAGGGTAAAGATGTAACCCTGATAATCGAAATATGTGTATGAGTCAACCACCAATCTACTTATAGTAGACGTCAAAAATATCGCCGCTAATCTGATGTCTCGTATTTGAGATTTAAGATCCTAAAATATACCACATCCAACAATTAATGCATAGTAAGTATAACGTATGCGACTTATTATCATTTTGGAACTCGTGAAAATAAAAATAAAGAATCATTGATGTACTTATTTACAACCTTGTCGACTTTAGACTATGTCAGAATGTTTTATATATTCGAATACTTATACAATACGAAACTTGCTATTAAACAAACTTGTCCAGTTTCTCGGTACTATATTTAGATAAAATAATATTCCGTCAAAAAATCCTCACTCTCCCAACCTCCTTACGTCACTGTAAAATTAACGATAACTAAGCTGGTCCATTTAAGAAGACTTGTTTTGCTAATATTGGAATCTGCATCTGTGTTAGTGTGTGTTTATATATGAATATATACACACACAGCATTAAACTCTTAGGATAGAAGGGCAGATGTTGAGAGGATGCTAAGGGAAGATGTTTAGCTCTGGGGAGGACGGGCAGATGTGACAGAGAACTTATAGCACGCGACACTCTTCCTTAATTGGGGCTCACCTCCACATTAACATTGGCCTCTCTTCAAACCACATACTGCCACAGCATGTATTTATGTATTGAAAACAATACATATATATATTAACAAGAAAAATATTTTTAATAAAGTGTAGAATAATATAATGCCATATAATAGAGTGGACGCCATGGCAAGAGCATCAAAATTCATTTTATGAAGTAGACTCGAACCCACACCTTGCTCGTGCACCACAGCCTCTCACAGATATATAGAGAGAGCACACATGACAAATAATAACTTCAGTTATAATATAAATAAACATGATAGATAAAAATAATATAACTATGAAAGTCGCACCCAGAAGCAGCCAAACTATGCTGAAATGAAGGTGTACAATAAGCAACAAAATATACAAAAACGTTAGAGCTTTAAATAAAGTAGTTTCATCACAGGGTATCCCGTAAGTAGTGGGAAATATTTTAAGGAGTGTTAGTAAACTTCAAGAACTTCAAAAAAAAGTTCGTGCGAAAATGGTCCAATGTTCAACAGAAAAGATGGGAATTTAATGCTTGTAGTTTATTTTTGGTAAGTCAAGTTATATGTTGAATATTCCTATATTGCTTCCTAGCAATGGATACTTAATTTAACTAATTAACAAGTAAAATTTGTCATTATTAAAGACATTTTAAGAAGATTAAACTTAGCTAATTTCTATTTTTTTTTAAATCATAAAATACTGCATATAAACCACTTCCTCATTTCATAACCTTATTATTACAAGTTATAACATACTTGAATGAACTGGTTAGTAAAAAAAAGTAAAAGTTCATATTAATTAAATTAAGGTTTATCGGAGAAAAACTTGAATTCTACGTCAATTTGCGTTTAAAAATTATGTGATTTTATATCCTGTCATCAAAAAGTATCCGATTAAAAGTATAAATTACGAAGTAAATGTTTCTAGTACCAAAATTTCCATTAAAAAAAAACTGTTGATCGCTTAAATTATTTTCATGAAAGCATAAATTTTAGGCCTAGAAACATTTATTTCGTAATTAATAAATACATATCCATATCATTTCAATAGAGATCTCAGTAAAAAATGCATTTTCGTTTTTCTCTTTAGATGATGAATGGTAGAAAAAACATTTTCCACTTTTTTTTTTAGAAATAAAAAGTTTTTTTATGCATTCATATTTATTATTATATATCCCAGATGATAAAAAAAAAAAAAAAAAAAAGGAAAAGAAATTAAAGCTTTGTAATAATTTAATGAAGTCATTTTAGGTGAAAATACAGGTACTTTTGCCTGACTTTACACTTTACACATCGACTTTTTACACAACTTCAGATGAATCTCAAGTTTTTCCCGAATAAGCCTCAACTTAATTAAAATAGACTTAATGGAACTTGATAGAAAAATGGATAAAGTTTATTAAACGAGGAAGTATTAATAGTTTTTAATAAAAGTGTGGTATCTGTAGTATAATTCTTCTTCTTGTATGGCGCTACGTCCCGCATGGAGACAAGGCCTCGTGCAACTTTTTCACCCCCAGTCATTCCTATTCCGCACTGCCGTCTTTAAGTTCTGGAACCCAAGCATGGATTGTGCATTTGCAGATACGCCATCAATCCACCGCAACCTTAGTCTTCCTCTTTTTCGTTTGCCAAAGATTTATATTGTATAATACTTGGTTGATGATAATAAATAAAAAACGGGAATAATTTATTATTTCCTTAAAAAACAGAATATGATCTCTGTATATGAGCCCGCGTTATTCTTTTATTGTCAATTAAAATATGAAATAAAAATATATCTACATTTTCGGAATACCTTCCGGAAAATATCTATTGTGAAGGCAAGACGAACTATTTTCTATGAGATCGACATCAGCACTGTGCACGTAAAGTGCATACCGCACATACTTGAGTAAGGGTAGAGCTCGCACAGCGCAGGTAATGGGTATTACGTACTACCGTTCACTGGCGGTTAGGCCGCTTAACGAATATTCCGCCCTAGTGTATCTGTGGGTACATATACAGTTAAATATGGATATTTACATAACACACACTATGTGGTGTTATACTACAGAATTAAGCTAAGCCTCTATTTTAGATATATTCAATTATAGTCCTCAATCCACTCCCTTTCCACAAGATCTCGACCTTCCGACCTTTACATTCCTTCTCACAGATCTGCCTCGTTCCAAAACTCCTTTATTGCTCGCTCTGTTAATTTCTGGAATTCCCTTCCTATCAAAATTCGGCATTCTCCCCCACCCCTTCGACATTTAAAACCCTCCTATTCCAATTCCTGTCCCAAAAACAATCAGATACCCGCTAATCTTTTATGTAAAATTACATATTATTCATAATGATATATTTACACCGAACTCATCACTTAAATACATACTATCAGACTAGACTTTATTTTTTCTTTCTTTTTTTCGACAGAAACACAGAGTTTACTGCTAAGAAGAATGTAATGTAATATTTTTTTTTCCAAAAGTGTATATTTATATTTCACCACTGTACATAGTTTTAAATGTCTTGGCATGGTTTCAAATGTTTTGTATATAGATATTTTTTTTTTAATTTTGTATATAGTATGTTTAACTAATTTTTTTTTTTTACTCATTTCTCTTTATTTTTACTTTTTATGTTTGTTTTTATTTAGGCCAGACATAATATTTTAATTTTGTACTTCTTTCTTATTCTAAAGGGACTTTGTCTCAGAATAAAATTATTTTCTATTCTATTCTATATTTCTATAATAAAAACAAACAGGCCACCGGCTTTGGATGCTGACCAATCACTTCTAAGATTTGGTCTAAACATTTTGACCTTATCACTGGACGTAAGATCATTCAAGAGCTGTAGACATTTTTCTTTCTTAATAGAATAATATAATTATAGTAAAGCAATATGATCTTTAGTATTTAAGATACATTGACTAAAAACATATAACTCCTTAAATAGTTTCTTCAGGTTCATTAGTAGGAATACAATCTATTCACTCCATTCAAAGATTTCTTTTGAACTAACGATTATGTAAAATAAAAATAAACGACGGAAATAGCAAACAACTTCGCCTTCCTAAACGATCAACTTTCAATTGTTTGGTCAACACTGACCCATACTTCAATATGGTTAACACGAATTTCAATTATCACTATCGATTGCCTATCTATTATTTTCCAAACAACGAACGGTTTGGTTTGGGCAAGTTTTTAAACCGAGCTATTCCATTGATGGACATAGAAAACCTAACAGTTCGTTCCTAAACTTATCGATGAATCCAACAATAGAGGTGCGGGGTGGCCAAGCGGACTAACGCGTATATAAACTCGCGTTGGCCGGTGCCGAAGGGAGGCTTTTGTGAACTCTGGCATTAATCCTCCATCCTCACCGTCTGACTCATGAAAAACCTCGTATAAGCATAAAAGGTGAGGAAGGGGTGGACAAAAAAAAAAATTAAATCCAAAAATAAACTTCAGTGCGTTCCTTTATTCATCGATTGAATTACTATGGCTCAGCGGTTACATCGGCCTAAGGGGTCAATGGATCCGCTGGTATATAATAATAAATGATAGTGGTGTTGGTCTCAACTTATTTTACACATTTATATTCAGTTGACTTTATATATATATATATATATAGGTTTGCAACCAACCAGGAGTAATTAACTTCCGTTAGTTCCTAAAACCAGCATAAATTGCTGTTCATCAATGTTTAATTCAATCGACCGAAGGGTTCTTTCGATGGAATTAATGCTGTTTAATCTAAGTTAAACCGAAATAAGCCCCAATACTTTTCAAGAAGTACTTCTTGGAAACAGTGAGTTTCCACAAATTCAGACTCAAGTTAATCTTTTCTTTAAGTAATACCTGAAATAAAAATTCTATCATGTTTATGCTAATTGTATATATAAACTCTTATAAGACTTGATAAAGATTGAATATAAAAATAATTATTACTGAACGTGATTAATCACGAAGTTGTCCATTAAAACGAAACGAGTAAACACATTTTGTGCTGCCTCAGTGCATCACTATCTTCACGTACAATCACGAACTGCTACCTGAAGATTGCCTTACCAGAGGGCGAAGACAGGAGCTGGAGATTGGAAGCACTCCCCCTCTCCGATTACCCGTAATTGTAGCAACAGGGAACAGATGCCTCGATTTTAGGATATTAGACCATTAGCTGAGACCTTCGGAGAGGAGAAAAAAAGGCAAAGTGATGCTAAACCAATCGCTAAACACCGCCGCTTTAGTCTCATCTGGTCTTTTGGTACAATGGCTGACCTGTAGGTAAACGGATTACATCCACAACACACTGATTGCACTGCAACATATGTGGCCCTGTAAAATTTAGTGCCAGAATAGGGCAATGAACATATCACGGGAACAAAGTTTAAAAGTCTACGAATAGTTAGCTTAAATATATAACGAATAGTTATTTAGATAAATACTACTTATTTTGGTTTATTATTTTTAACAATAGTAATCGATAAACATATAAAAAATTCAGCGCTAGAAAATTTGAGATTTTCCGTTTCAGTATAAGGCGAATTCATAAAAATTCAAATAAATAAAATGCAGCTTTTCTTCCAGAATACTGGGCTGATTGTTTTAAGATTTAATATCAAAACCAGAGGATGACTCCTGCAACTCGAAGTAACCATCTATCGTTTCTTTTTAAAATGGCGGCCGAAAAACTGTATTCCAAAAATCCAGTACCGTTTTAAATGAAACTTATCAAAATTTCCTTGAAGCATTATAAATTTCTGTACATAACATAATTTCCTGAAAAGAAACTGGAAAAATATATAGAATTTTATATGCGAATAATTTAAAAAACTCACACTTTCCTGATTTTTATAAGTAAACATTTTAAAGTTATTAATTTTCTAATTTTTAATGGATATATACGTTTTAAGTTCCCCCGAGTCCAAAAAACCAAAACTAGCTCAGTGTTTTCAATGCGTATTTATATGAACAAAAAAGAGAAGTTGTAAAAAACTAAAATTACGTATTTTAGGAAGATATATATGACTGGAATGTAATAGAAACTTTTTCACTAAAATTAACTAATTGCTAATAAATCCTAACTAACAGTACAATCAAATTAACAATTTTTTAGAAAATAGATTTAACGATTTTGAATAAACTCATGTACAATAATTTGAATATGAGGTAGATCTTATTCTAATTGAAATAACAGTGCTTAAATGCCGAATTTTCCAAATAGCTTCCTCTAAAATACCTTGAATTTGGATTATTTAAAATGATTAACATTTTCTCGTAGCTAGAAATAGAAATTCGAAATAAAAAACATTAAAGAATTTGATAAATAAAAAAAATATTGTCTCGACCACATCAACATGTAAGAACACCATACTACTTCAGGTTTCTTTGATAGACAAAGTTGAAAAAATATCATAAATAGGATCTTTTCTTTATTTTAAAAAAAATTAAGAAATATCAAAAAATTTAATTTTTGATATGTAATCTCAATATTTTGAATTGAATAAAATGTATAAATAAAATTATGTTGATGAAAAACATTTTTTTTTTTCACTACTTCCTCGACTTTTAGGTTATACGAGATTCTCTCAGAGCTAGGAGAAAGGGCGGGGGATAGATTTCATACTTAAAAGTCCCTCCTTCCGAACCAAGACGCGAACTCATAATCATTTAATCAGGTTAACTTCAATTTATCAAGATTGCCGAGAAACGCGTGTTTTGCACTCGCTCGACCATCCTGCTGCCGCTTGGCGACAAACAATACAATTTTTAACTTAAATAAGTTTAAATTGAAATATGTTTAATTTGGATTGCTTTCCTTCTGATAACTGCCATAAAAATAGTCCTCTTCTGGCAAAAGTTTAGTTATTTAAGTAGAGTCGTAAGTAAAAGTTGTGTGGTGCGCACGCCACACAAATATTTTTTTTTTTTACAAAAGAATAGTACTTATAATTAAAACAGAATTTTAATATTTAAAATAATAAAAATATACAAAGATATTATTTAGTAAGATAACTTGGAAAGTATACACTAAAGAGCTGTATCACCACGCCCCCCTACAGCTCCCCTCTTTTGTGACACTCCCCCAGAAAAATGACTAAAGAGGTTAACTAATTTGTGGAAAGGGCAGGATGACAGAACTAATCCGGGGGAGAGTGATCCAATATGTCTCAGTCGCCTTTTTAATATGCCAAAAAACAGACAGCCAAAAACACACTAAAAAAATTTTACGGCAGCCTAGTTAGTCTGATTAATAGCCCTGAAAATAGTTACCCCATTGGTATTTTTTCGGAATGCTAACTACTAAAAACATATGTCCTACGGGGGAATTAAAAAGGTACAAGGAAACATCTGAAGTAAAGTTGGATGAACTTCAATCAAATCAAAATGATTGATTGATGATTGATAATTATCATGTCCTTTCACGGGTGTCTATCCCCTTCCCTTCCCTAGATATTTTATTGCTCACCTATTAATAAAAACAGAGCCAGAGAAAATAGAATTAGAAAATCGCGGCTTCCATGTTTTTTCCTTGTTCTTCATTCTAAAACTTTTCATTTCGAAAATTTAAAAAACCGTTGAAATGTGCTCCCTGCTCAAAAATCCAAAAACCTGTCAAAATATGCCCTCCTCAAAAACTGTAATGGGGAAACCCCCTTCTGGACACCCCTTGAACTTAGGACACAAGTATAAGTACGTCAGTGACCATGCACATCATTTTATGACAATACCACCTTTCGCTGTCCAAATACACTTCGTTCACTGACTGCCGAGCCCAAACCCAAACCCAACCTCCGCAGGTTTAGCCTTAACGTAATTCTCCCAAAAAATCTTGGTCTACATCTCGGAAGCTTATCAGTCGGCACAGCGCTCGTTGACCGCTTAAAGACTCATTCGTTAGCCAGACAATTGTATACATTTTATTTATTAGCTTCCAGTATTCACTTCTGTTTATCAAGGTAGAAGAAAGTTTAGATTTAATAAAAATCATAAATATTATATTAATATAATCTCACAAATTTAAATTATTTTTAAACAGTAATTAACCGAGTTTATTTATTATTTGACCATATCCACTATTTTTAGCAATGTCATTAGCAAAGAAAACCTGATCATTTTTTGTATACATCAAAACCGTACTTTTCTTTTTATTAAAAAAAGGTTTGTGTTTTTCCATTTTATTAAAAAAACAAAAGAAACTATCTATAATATTAGATACACAATGTAAACAGTTAATCGGTATTTTAATACCCTTCGTAAGCCTGTATTTAAGTTGTTATTTTGATTAATTTCAGTTCCTTTTTGTTTGTACATGTTTATTTATATGTAGTATTATCATTTTACTGTAGTTTTATTTTTTTAAATTTATTCTACATACAGCAGTGAATGAGCTACTATTACCAATTTCCTTTATAGTGACAAAATGTAATATTAATATTATAATATTAAATATTAATATTATCAATAAAGAAATGTTAAAAAAAAATGATGATTTCTTAAAAATCCTGCAAGCAATAAAAATCCTGCAAGCAAGCTTAAAATGCCGAAAGTATGAGGAATGATTTAATCTATGGACGAAAAATATATTTGTGTAATTTCTGTAAACATTATGTCTTAATACATTTTATGAAATCTTTTAACATTTTTTTTTTAATTTTAAGATCATTTTTTTCTGTTGGTTCTGAGGATCATCATTCAGTAGATCGATCCACCTGGTTTTTGGGATTTGGGGTGGCACGTGAGGTCTCGCGTGCTTATATCTTCAGCTGATGAAGCACTCATTGAATTTCTCCGAACTAGATACCATGCCCAACTTAATCTCATTGTCTCCGTGAGCCATTGATTGACCAATTCCCGTAAGCAATTCTTGGTACTCTTCGTCCATAAGTAAGTACTCAGATCCCAGAGCGCTCAGGTTTAAATAAATATGAATGTAAATTGAATCTTACCTTACATTAATTTAAAAACTATGTATACATAATTTGTATATGATAAAAATACAATTCTTAAAAGTGAATCATATGATTTTTTTTTTTCGAAATGAGACATCTCTGATGACTAATTACCTTTCTGGTGAAAATATGAAAAAATAATTTACTTTGAAGCCACTTCTGGTTTCCCATCATTTGTTCCTTCTTTCTTTCTTTTTTTTTTTAATATTTAAAACTCACAAAATATTTTTTGCTGTGATTACCAAATTAATCGGATTCAAATATCCAATTTGACTTTTTCAACACAACCGTCATTCAATAATGAAGTAATGCTGCCTGATACCGGAAGCAAAAGTTCTTGTTATGCCTTCTTTATGAAGAAAGAAGAAAAAAAAACATCGGAAGAGAGATCATGGAGGCAATGAAAAGCCCGATGAAGCTGTTAGATAAAGATAATGACTGCCAGGGGCTGTACTAAATATATAAAGTCCCTTCCGCTAAGATTGTAGCGAAGAGAGGAAGTAGGACCCACGTGCCTCCTCTAATCTCTATCGTGTTGCCATTGGTCGGAAACACGGCCAATTAGAGCGGCCCTTTCTCATTCACACCTCCGTCGGGCAACTGCTACTGCCCGCTACATCAAAGGAAACAACAATAAATGATTTAATCGTACTCAGAGTTATTACTAAACTTGCATATTCCAAGGAATCCCTCTTGAACAACATTGTTTTAGCAGAACCCATTCCAACCATAGAATAGAAATTAAATTCCAGAAAAGAAACGCTTTTTTATTTATTAAATTTACAACGGTAATATATCTAGTAAATATGACACAGAGAAACATAACGACTTGTAGAAAAACAACCCATTGGTAGTTCTTTAATAAAATTTCTACATTAAATCATGAGGCCATCTTCTTTTCAAGCAATGTTAGAATCGAGAGGATTCGGGTGGTTCTGAAGTTCACAATGGAAGAACAGGTCTCTGAAATAGACCAAGACGGAAACGTACGTATGGAACATTAAGGTCGTTATAGCTGATTTTTATTGGTGAAAAAGGAGTGAGGAGGAGTATTGAGGACTTTGGATTTTAAGGGTTGTTAGGATTTCGATGATTTCGTGGGGCCTCAATGCACAACTCCAAAAGAACAAATAGGCCTTATAATAGTCATGTATATGTGTCTTTTGTAATTAATTGAAGTAGCCGGAAACGACGAGCAGTCTCTTGTCGTTTCAGTCTTGTATGAGGATTCCAAGATTTGAGTTTTCGCGGACTAAATATTGTTATGCATCTAAATAGGTGAGCATTTTTAATAAAATAAAATTAATAAAATACCACAATAACTAGTTAAGTAACAACAAATATACCACATATAACCTTCATTTCATTAAATGTGATTCCATTGTTCTTTCCCGAATCACTGATTCACTCAGCTCAAGAGATCTTTATAGATCTCTACGAATCAATTCAAGTCGAAACTAATCGTCCATATCTTATCATCATGACTCAAATAGACGGATTCGATTTGAATGAGGAATGGCATATCCAATTGTTGCTAAAGATTATTTTCATAATCATTACTGTACACTGTACATGTACACTGTGGGTTTCAGATACTTGCTAACCATTCGAGCGGATTTTAATAGAGAATTTGATATATTTTTATTTTTTAATTCTTTATTTTTTTCGGAAAAGTGTATACTGGTCTAAATAGCTCTAAGTTTCTTGTAATAGTATTAATGGTTTTGTATATAGTTTAGTTTGTTTTGTATATAGAGTTTTTACCATATATTTTTTTTACATTATTTCTTTTTTTCGATTTATTTTGTTTTGGCCAGATGTAATATTTTAATTTTGTTCTAATTTGTTATTCTCAAGGGACTGTGTCCCAGAATAAAGTTATTTTTCTATTTCTATTCTATTTCTATTTACATATCCAATGAGGAACTGATGGCCGAGCACGTCAAGCGTGAGGCTTTTGAATGTTGTGGGTTCGATTCCCACCTCAAATGATTAATTTTCATTTATCGACGGTCTTGGAAAATGAATCTAGACACTCTCACTCTGATAAGACAATCTCAAGGTAACCGCCAGGAATTGGCAAAAAAGATCCTTAAGGCTCACTTGCCAGACTAGTACCACTGTACTATCCGGTAGTAATTGTGATAATCCGACCCTGAGGTTTTTTTTCACAAATAAGGCTTCTAGATAGGAATACATCATTTATTAAAAAAAACTATGCCTTTGAGATTAAGAACATATAAATTCTCGTAATCATATTTTGGGAAGTTTCAGGACAACCTCAGATGCAGAATTTCAGTACACGCAATATTGGTATAATATCCAAGATCAAAGTGCAGCACTTAGCAACTAGTAAAGCTGAAAGATTGCATTGTCTCTTTAAATAACGTCCAGCTCAAAAGGAAACTGTAAATTGGGACGTTAATATTCGTGTGACTCAGGCATTTTCCCGTAGTTTTTATTAAACGTTTAGAAGGTTTGTCAAGTGAGTGCAATCTTATATTTTATAGGGGTTTCTGTCCTTTACGAGGACCAATCCTGAATCATCAACGAAAAGCTATAACCACATCGATACTGATCTGACGTTATTCAGATTTCTTGTAATAAATCATAATTATTATCAGTTAAATCGACAGAAAAATTCTGTATTTTATGTAGGACGATTACGAAGATCTGGATGCTTATTCCACACGTAACATTACATATGCCCCACCCATCTTACACACTAATTACATACCACACATTAAATTTATAAATAAATAAAATCACAAAATATAATATAAGCCCTCAGTAAGCAAAAAATAATCATTTATTTAGGCATAATAAAAATTATAATTAGGTTACAACATGGGACCCAAGTCAAAAACCAATAGGGATTTCTCTATGATAATTTAAGTTTTAACGCAGATACAACAATAACTTAAATATGCCCTATTAATACCTATTATTTTATTTTTCATACCTATACGGATATTATTTTGAGACCCTTCCTAATAAACCGAGAGTTTTTAAACATTTTATAATTGTTAGCTGATAAAGTAGCAGTGTTAATTTATATTCATTATTTGCTGTTTTTAAGTTCTGAATACAACCAATTCTGGTGATATTCGACAAATATATGAGGAAGAGAAGTGGAGCGAAGAAGAGCGTTTCATGGCGTAAGTTGCCCCATCAAATTTTCATTTTAATTTGACAGGTTTTTGAATTTTTGATGCACATTTCGACGGGACTAAGGGGCAGGGGGAAACATAAGACAGATGGCGGCAATTTTAATGGTATATGATCTGCGATTTTTCTAATACTAAATCCACTTGTCTTTAAGGAAAAGTGGACAATACAATATCTTCAGAGGGGGAAGGAGGGTAGGTTTTTGCGCCATCGATCTTGGGGAGGATGGGTACTCCTGAGGAAGAGTATCAGGTCTTCTGAAATTGAATAATCCAGCTTAGCGATAATTATTATTTATTGAAGTTTCGTTACAATTCCAATATTTCGCCCAACAGAATTTATCTGTAGAAGTATATATTTATCTGTAAGTACGAAAAAAAAGTTAAAATACAACAAAACTGAAAGAATATTATGCCATGGACAGACATTTTCATGTCATTCCGATTAGTACCAATGAGCTAGAGACTACCGACTCTCTTCAAGAACTCTTATGAATCAGTTAGATCTAATTAATAAGGATTACACGTATAAGATCATATAAAACACGTAGCCGAAGATGGCAGTGGTCGGCATTGTCAACATCAGACATACGATACCGCCCCCTAAGCAGTTGGCAAACAGAGATAAGACAGAAGAGTGGACACATGTGACCGGCGGGCACATGCCGTAATCCGAGCCCCGGAGGGTGGAGAAGAAGGAGGAGGTTTAAAAGGTGGCGGGGAAGAAGGACAGTTGGGGCGGATGTTGCTAAAGATAGAGAGGAAGGAGGCGGCAGCTGGCGGCACGCGTACCGGGCAGGTGGCATGCCACACATGTTCGCTACCTGACCAATCACCGCCTCCCGCAACACTTGATACTCCCCCTCGGCTCCACAGTTGGCACCGAATGAAAGCTGCAAGGGAACGGTAATGCTCTCGTCTAAGATGATATTCTACGCAATATTCTTTTTCAAAATGGAACTACACTAAAACCTCACTTCTTATACCTACACTATATGAAACATAGATATTCAAAGATAACCAATAATCAAAGATGTATCAAAGATACAATTATACTAGAATCAATAAATTCATTGAGAGCAAAACATCGGACAAATACTTTTCCGGAGAGATAGTTATATGGAAGTGATCAGGGATGCCTATCCCCCCAAGATCAATGGGGCATAAACCTTCCTCCACCCCTCCCAAGATATTTGATTGACTTCTTCTTCTCAAAAACAGTGCAAACAAAAGTAGAATTTAAAAATTCGTAGATCATATACACATATTATCATATACAAAATTACACATCCTGCAGTTTACCCCATGCTTCCACTTTTCTTTTGTTTCGGACCTTCATAACCCCCTCGAAATGTGCTTCCCTCAACAATTCAAAACCCCGTCAAAATGTGCCACGCTCTAAATTTTGATGGCGCAACTTGTGCCATAAAATCTCCTTCTGGTAGTAATCGAAAAAGCGATGTTGTTTGAATGAAAGATTTGCTAAAAGTAATACTTCAATATGACACAGTTAAAGTCATTGACATGGAAGAAGTGGCTGGAGAACGACGGAGCTATGGCGAAATAGAAATTATTTGAGAAGACACAATTATTATTGGGGGCCAACTTTCCAGCCAGAAGATCTATAACCTAAGGACCATATGCTAAGGAAACTGCCGCCTTCCTGCGTAGCATGCGACCTTACAGCTTCCAGCACTGATTAGCTTCCTTTGTGCTAGGTGCCTGCACATAACAAACACTCCACTGTTTGCCGCAAAGATTAGCCGCCTTGTGCCTCCGCCGACAACACTATCACCCTTGAGATAGGCAGGTCGGAGACAGATAAGGAAGACGGAAGCCGGCTGAACGGATGTCTACTCGATCCAGCTGTGCCTCAGTCAATAGTGCCCCAGTGAAGGCACCCACACCCCTCGGCTGTGGAAATTCATTAAGGGCTCTCTCCCTTAAAGGGATTAGTAGAATAAACATGGCCCTTATATGGGGGGGATCAGCCAGGGCGAAGCCCTCGCGGCACGTGCGCCGGCTTAGTAGCCCCACTTCGCCGCAATAATACCTATCGCATCCCCATGTCGATCTACAAAGTTTGGCAATTCTATGGTGTAGCAACTGATCCCGAAGGGGTGTGCCCCGACTGTTAACCACACAATCCTACTATACAAGGTGGAACTCTGGCAAAAGTCTGCAGCTGAATAATCCTAAAGGTACGTACGTAAAAAATTAAGAAAGAAACAAAAGAAGGACATAAATAAATGCATTTTTTACTAGCTAAATGGCCTTTATTTTATTTTCGTGGACTTTTCATTTCTAATTAATCTAACAGATTGTGTTACAGTAGCAGTCAATGTATTTAAAACGGAATTACAAATAAAAAAGAAAACTTAGAAACATAATGCAAAGAAAGTATATAATAAATAGCCAAAAAACACAACAAAGCAAACAGAAAAACAGGACTATGAGAAGAGATAAATTATTCAAACCACAACACCTCGTTACTAAAGCAAAAAAAATATTGTAATAAATAAAAAATAAACTGTGGCCAGTAAATTTGGGCATAGGAATCCACTGTGTGGGTTTGGAGTAGGTATACATATACGGCCGGATGACACATCTAATGTATCTGTCCCAGCATTCACAATGACGATATGAATGAGGCTACGAAACTGAGGGATTATCGACTTCCAAGGGCGAACAGTTGCAAAGAGCAAGTGTATTTGAACTCAGCAGTCAATATATCAACTAAATATATATATATAATATATATATATATATAATATATATATATATATTATATAAATGACACATCATGTTTGTCAGAATCAGGTATTGACCATGTAATTGACCATGTGTTAAAATTACATGGTCAATACCTGATTCTGACAAACATGATGTGTCATTTATATATATATATATATATATATATATATAAATGACACATCATGTTTGTCAGAATCAGGTATTGACCATGTAATTGACCATGTGTTAAAAAATTGAATTCCATAGTCAAATCGACACGTATTTCATTATTGGCTTCACATACTTTGTGGTTCTTTCGCTGCTATGAGCAACCTTCTCCACCTCTGCCCATCTTGCTTGAGGTTTCCAGCATCTTCGTTGATTTAACATATTCATCTGTTTTTGCCCTTCAACAATACACCCATTGTTGTGAAGAGACTTCCTGAGTGATTGATCTGAGCTACATGACCCGCCCATCTTAACCTCCTTGCCTTCATATCGTGAGACATTGATTGACTCATTTCTGTAATTATTTCTATATTGGTCCTTTTCCTCTATGCGTTAATACTCTAAACCCAGATCACTGCGGTCATCGTGGAGAGGATACATTGTGTAAATGTATAATTAATATTGAAATTAATAATTGGCCATATTTTAATACATTTAACAACCGCTCAATTCATTCAGCATAAGAAAAAACTATAAATTTTGACTAAAATTATAATAAAATCACTACAATATCTCTTTTTTATCAATTTTCGTTAAAGATAATAGAAGAGGAGAATGATTTAAACCGACAGGACCCGAAATATGAAATGTTTACATATTCTTAATACCCACAGATTAAATAAGGTACTCACATTTTGGATACTAGATAAATGTAAGCTTTAAGAACACAAACACCAAGACACTGAAAGGAGCTGGGATTTTCTTTTGGCTCAGAAAAAAAAACTTTTCACAAATAAATATTTTTTAAAAAATGAACCTGTGTTGAGCATTCGATGGAGGTGATATTCTGTAAAAGAAGAATTTGAATTGGCTGATAACGTCCAAATGGTTCATAGTAGTTTAGATAAGCTTTTTACTTTAACAACGCTGAATGTAATGTGTTGATCATGAATGAAGTGATTTTCTTTGATTCAATGAGAATAATCGCTATTCTGAAATATCAAACACAATCAAGAGCTATTTTTAAATCACCAAAAATTTTGATTAGGCAATATGTTTGTCCCAGTTATCATTACTGTACACCGACCAGTGGTATGCATACTGTGTCCAAATAAGTGACGTATCAAGCTTTTTTTTTAGGTGAATAACAGCGACATATACAATTTTTGGAGCTTTCCAATTGCTTGAGGTACCTTAAAACAAACTAGGTCTTCAACTAATACTGAGAAGCAGTTGAGGTAAAGAAGAAATTTCACGATTCAACGAATTCCATTATGATCTAACTGTGGAGTATAAAAGTTTTTAAGATTTAAGGTTAAACAAAATTTGATTATATTTGTTCATATTTATGATATTTACAGCTGTATTGATATAAATACATTAAGTAACTATGTACACAGAAATATAATCATATGAAAACACTTGTTGAGACATTGGAGATCACGAGGCCATTTTCTTTTCAGACCCCTCGAAGGATTATCAGAAATCGAACAGGAAGTTAGAAACAAGAGGATTCGGTGGTTATGAAGTTTATTATGGAAGGATAGATATCAGATAAGGATAGGATCGGACCAAATCAGAAACATACGGAAAATTAAGGTCTTTATGAATTATTTTATTTGTGACAAAGTAAGGAGCATTGAGGATTTTACGAAGGATTTCTGATTGTAAGGATTGTACACGAGAGCAATTTGATGGTTTAGTGGAGCTCCTCAACTCCGTAAATTCAAATAGGTCACGTATATGAGTCTAGTAAGTGGTGGAGTAAGCGGAAACGTCGAGCAGTTTTTCATGTCGTTTCAGTCTAGTATGAGGATTCCAAGTGAGACATTTTTCCAGGGGGAGTAGGTATCGGTTGTTTATCTAAAATATCGTGCAATCTATCCGAATAAATTCACGAAATCGTTAAAGTTTAATAAAAATAAGTATTTTATGAATTTTAAATTCTAACTTCTTCAACTTAAGAAATAAGTAAATATGTTATAAGAGTGTTTGCGAAAAATTCTGGTTCTGTCAATAGACTAATGAACTAAAAAAGCCAGAATGTGATAAGATATCTAAGACCTAAGAGTTGTACCATCCGTTCCAGGGATTTTTTGGAGAACTAAAAACGTTGAACTGGAATTGACGCAGTCAGCTGGTGCGGGTGATAGATAAATGTATCAAGTTATATAAACAGGATCCTGTACACTGATCTAGCGGTAGAAGAGGAATTGATTAAGAAGAAGAAGAAGAACTAAAAAGGTAGCATCGCAGAAGACAGTGGAAGGCAGGTAGATTGAGTTAGGATGAGAATGATAGAAGGAAATGGCAGAATTAGCGTTTAGTAGGCGGGAGGATGTGACATCAGCCAATGACAACCGCCCTCTCACGCCGGTCTGCTTACATTACTCTGTCTACTAACTTCATTAGTATAGAGCGCTCAATATAGCACTATTTCCTTTCGTCAAAATTATAACTGTCACGGCAGAATGGCGGTCTTGTAGTGGTGATTCATCTGCGCTGCAATCATTCATTGAGACCACTTTCGTCAATCTAACGTTCTCAGTCCAACCAGAACGAATAAGATTTGGGTTCCCACATGACACTAGTTTTCATACCTCACACTGCACTTCAAACATATCAAAATTAAAGAATTATTAAGCAGAACGCAAGAAATGCGTGTCATGAGAAAATAGGAAAAAGCTGAATTCTCTTCCTCTGAATGAAATTTCAAAGACATGACAGCATCTGAAGAATTAGATGTCCTAGAGTGAAAATTCTCCAGCATCAAGAATTTATAGAACATAGAAATCAACTAAAAATATTCCTGGAAATGTGAAAAATGAGGGAACGGTAGGAGAAGAGATAGGGCAGACAGGTATCGCGGGAGCCTCTGGACAAATTGATGGCCCCGCAATTAAGCAATCTCGACCGGTTACCGCCCCTCCCCTCCTCTCCCCCAATTTAGAAAATATTTAATAGCTATCGAGAAGGCTCTTCTCTTGAACACTAAATTGCTATAACAGTGATTTTCATACCGAACCCTCACTTATCTTCCACCTCTTTCAAAAATATAAAAACAACAGTATTCACTTCAACGATTACACTTTGAAAATATTTTATGTTACTCATGAAAAGTGTTGCTCCACTGGATAGGCGAGAGATTTCATGATCACATTATGATAGGAATTTCGAAAATGACCGAGAGTGTTACGCGAGCTTAGCAAGCGGATTTCGAAAGCAGCTATGTTATCAACGCTAATTAAGTTCCCGATTTTAGCTGTAAAAGACCAGTTGGGAGTTTGTGGCAGTCAAAAATGGCGATCTATACAAACGAAAGGTAAAATGGTCGGATATTCTCGGAATTCCATTCTGAGTGTGATCAGAAGATCTTGAACACTTGTTAAGTAGGAGCTATTTTACTATTACTATGATCTTACAAAGCATCTGATACAAGGACAATTAATATTCAGTATAAATCATATCCAATGAAAATCTCATTTCCGAAGCTTCAGATAGAAAAGTAATTTTAATAATTTAAGGACATGGTGCCTAATCGCTTCGGACTGCATAATTTAGAGGGGGAGCGAATTTATTTTTCTCTTAACCAAAAAAAAAATTTTCTTTTCGATTGTTATTACCAAAATTCAACTTTAAATTTCTAGTTCCAGCCTTGCAGCCAAGAACTATGCATAAAAATTGCTGTAGGCCCATGAAAACTAATTATTCTTATAAGCAGGTTTTAGTCCGTTATGTTCCTGTCCATTTCCGTATGTCAACAAAAAATGTTTTTAAAAACATAATTGTGGATTGATGGTTGACTATAGTGAATAATTGAAGAGAAGAATGCTTGGGGTGATCAGTCAAAAAAATAAATAGTAAAAATAAATAATTATATTTATTTTTAATATATATATATATATATATATATATATATATATATATATATATATCATCCCGAACATTCTTCTCTTCAGTTTTTTAAAACAGATTATTTCCTCCCATAACTCACAGAAAAAATAGTTATTGAATTTTTTTTTTTTAACTTACACGGGAAAAGAAAATTACACAATGTGTCAACATTTCTTTAATATTGTATTATACGATCGTATTTTATCATAATTTATGTCAATAAACGTTTCTTCAAATTATTAATATTCATAAAATCTTTAATTAATTAATTTAAGACGAAAGTGCATTTATCGCACAGAACATAAAGAAATATCTATTTTGGAGTAGACCGATTAAATTAGGAAGAAAACTTAAACAGGCCAGTATTAGAAATGATATGATAAAAGAAAAATGTAGTATGATTGTGCATACAGCACATAAGAAAAACTTCTTTTAAATCACTTTTATAAAACTGAAAAACTTCAACTTATGAGCTGTTTTGAAGAGAAGACTGTTGGTTGGCAGGCAATTTGAACGACTAAAGAAACGAAAGAACAAATCAACCACTAAAACTGGTGGTGACAACTGGTTTGGAAGGCTTTATCAGGAGGAACGACTACTCAAAAAAAAAACTATCTCAGGTATATAATTCGATACTTTTAGGGGAAGCTGAAGTGGAAGTTAACTGTATTTAACAATTTCGGAAGAGACCCCATGGGCAAGAATGGGAAGAAAACGCAGGTAAAGGCGAACAACGCAATATGTTCATATTTTCAGTGAAGAGACAAGTATTGTGGAGCGGTGTATGGAAGGAAAGATGAGACGGTACGCCGAGCAGCAATCGGATGGGCGTCGGATCCTAACAGGAGCTTCCTGTAGATTGTCCGAGGAGTAGACGGGAACATCTGCTCCATCCGCACAACCCTTCCCAAAGGTGTTCAAACAGCCAAAGCACCTTGACTCCATCCTATGTTTGTAAACCCTTGGCGCAATATGTGCCTCGTTAGGCCAGGCCGACCAACTCGGACCCGCTGCAGGTGATGCCCGCAAGCTGCGCAGGAGGATCCGTACTTAGGCAGGCTATTAGCGAACTTTAAGTAACATTGTATCAATAACCGCTGAACTGCTAAGTAGAGCTAAGTATCCGACTAGCAAAGCGTTTTTCATAAGCTACCATATAAGAAAATATAAAAACTCTGTCCACAGTTATGTCATATCGTTTATCACGATTGTCGAGTTGGTTGGTCGAATCGATCGACTTTATAAAAACTTTATTATTAAAGATAAATATATTCGTTATGTAAGTTAAAAAATAGCTTTACATGAATGTTATCATTTACATATTGCTTTAACACGTTCTCTATTATGTTTCCCATAACTAAATTGTATTCGTTTGGACCCCGTCACCTACATCTGGGAGACATTTTGACGAGCATTATGACCAACACATAAAGGTTTCTTTGACTAATAATAATGATGCGTAATTAATTTTGAAAATTTTTATTGTTGAAAAAAATATATAAAACTGAAGTAGAGCCGACATAGAAAATACAAGTTACAACTGGAATTTGATCCCACTGTCAATAAAAAACAAATGGTAGGTTACAAAAGTTAAGATATTATAACATATACAATATTATATATTATAGTCTACATTATTTATAAACAAATTCTAACTTGAGCTAATAGATAAATTCGAACCCTAGAGATTCAGAGAGCGTCACATTGAATCAACACTGGGAGTTAATAGAGACAGGGCTTAAAGAAACAGGGCTTAATGAAACAGCTATGGAAGTAATAGGTATTCAGATAAAAAAAGCTAAGAAATAGTTCATAGAAACATACGAAAAGGCAGTCGAGGAAAGAAGAAAAATGAAAGTCCTCTGCCTAGCTAATGCTGATCAAGCTACTCTGGAAGAATACATAGCCACCGAAAAAAGTGCAAACAAAATAATACGGTCCTAACAAAAAACTTCTCAAAGAAAGACAAAAGTTTCTTCTCTTTTTTACAGTATTAAAGTAATTGAAAATTAAGAAGTATTAAATGAATTGAGAGAAAAAATCTTCCACACGATTACCGGAGGGATCTGGAATCAGAGTACTAATGCATGGAAGATAGGGACCAATATCTTTATTAGTTCTTACAGCCAAAACAAAATAAATGAACAATAAATATCTCAGGATATAAGGGCGAGGAGATAATGTTGGATAGCAAGAAATCAAGTGAAATGCCAAAAAGAATATCGATAAAATGAAATCAACCAAGATTCCGCAGAGCAACACGCAGATAACTGGAAAAAGATGGAAGAGAAAAGGCAACAAAAAAAAAAATTGGTACATACATATTACGTTGAAGGTATATATATTTCTTAGAAGAACATTCTCTCATCAATCCATTCCAATCTGGCTTTCGACAGAGCTATTCAACGCAATCTGCCCTCCTTAAAATAACCCATGACTTCCAAAACTCCATTGAACACCAAAACCTTACTATCCTCATCCTTCTAGATTTTTCCAAAGCGTTTGATACAGTTGACCATAACATCCTTCTTACCAAATTGCAAAATCTTCCTCTATCCAACAGTATCTTGCGTTGGTTCAAATCCTTCCTTTCCGATCGATCCCAGTATGTGGTCGTCCCAGATCAACCTCCTTCAAAGACACTTCTCTCCCTGTTGTGTCTCTCAGGGTACCTCAGAGCCCTAAAACTCTGTTTGCTATTTACATTAATGACCTTCTCATCCTGATCCATCCCAATACTCTATCTACGATCCAATATACCTGTTCTTCCGACTATATTATAGATACCGATATATTAGCCGCCACAAAAAAGCTTCATGAAGATTTAAATAGAATATATGATTGGACAGGAGCTAACAAGCTGAAGTTGAATGCGGATCTATAAGTTAACTTTCTAAATACATGTATATATATCTGAGGCTCAAAAGGCCACTTTTCTGTCCCTGTTAATTATTCTAAAGGGATTCGTCCCAGAATAAATAAAAGATTATTATTATATACATATTAAATTATAATAGGTACGAGAAAAAATATAAATTAATACATAGGATAAAGTACTATTTCCAAAAAAAAAATATTGTCCTGTGACTTGATTATACACCGAAGCTGTAAATGGAAAAATCAAAACGTCAAATGACTAAAAGCGGTACCAATGATTCAGGTTGGAATATTTGAACCAGTGATGGCCTTAGACATTCGGGGCCCCTTGGAAATTATGTCATATCCCTCTTCCCTTAACAAATTACATATACATTAAAAAAAAAAAATAACTGTTTTAAATATTGCAATATTCGAATTTTATTTCATTCAACATTTCTCTAATACAGTTGCTTTATCGATAAGCTAAAATTAATTATTTTAATGCGTTTTATATATATATTTTTTTTATTTCTAACAGTGACGAGATGCCCTGAAGATCGGCCAGTGCCCCCAAAAGGCGTCCCTCGACGTTCCAGGGCAATTGCCCCGGTTGCCCCACCCTACGGCCGGTAATGATTTTAACTAAACATACCGTTTTTATACTGGAATGTTAGATAAAATTTATTAAAACATAAATAAATTTCTGTTGATTTATTTATGAAATCAATATTCATAAACAAGCTTAATCATTAAATGTGAAACATACCTCAGAGGCGTGGTGTGTCGCGAACATTTCGATCAGCTTCGTTGAACACAGCTAACTACCTGAAAAAAATATATAATAATTACTAAAATATAAATACCGTAACGAAATAATTAATGGTTTGAAAATAATAATAGTTAATCATTTCTATTGAAGAGATGAATTAAATGGAAACACATTCAATAGATTTCATATAGTTACAAAAAAGTTAAATAAACTTGGATAATCATAAAAAACAAAGCCTAATGAATCTCAAAAATCAAGAATTGGGACTGACATGTCCCCTTTAGATGTTCATTCTCGTTGTGATTATCAGTAAGGGCCAGTTGCTTCAACTCAGTAAAACTTAGATTAAGCATAATCTAAAATTAAACCAAGTTTAATTTTGATCGGTCGATCTTAGAAAACTTGGTTTAATCTTACGCTTAATCTAAGCTTTTCTGAGTTAGAGCAACTGGCCCTAAAGGAAGTACAGTTTTTGGTTTGCATTTATATAAACTTGTTTTTGTCTGTTCTGATATCCGAATAGGGGAGACGTTGGCTGTTGTTCGCTGATTTTTGAAAGGCCTGAAGTTTTTTTTTTTGTTTAAGAAAATATTTCAATTATATCCTAAGAATAATTTTTTGTTTCTTTTTTGAGTTTTTCTTTTTTTTGTGAATAAAAAAAAAATTGGTTGAAAATATAAAATGGAAAACCAATAATTCACTTTGTAAGCATTTTCAAGTACATTTTTAGCTTTGTTTTCTGCTATAAGATATAAGATTTCCTCAGTACAATAAATTAAAAAAAAAACTTAGGTGTATGCTTTAGACCACACGGTAGAAATAAAAACATCAAAAAGACGAGATTAATAATATAAAATATAAATTAGAAATAATAGATCATTATAAAGAGGAAGAAATGCTGAACATTTCTCTCGCTTACAGTAAGCAGGACCGATTTTTTAGTTTCTGAGATATTTTAATTGATATCTTCCATAAAACTTGTTATCATTTGGTTTTCGACACTAATTCTTCCTTTCCGTCTCTCTAAAATTGCGTCGCGTTAAGATACAATTTTCAAGAATAACTTATTACAGAAGGGATGGATGAAAAGCCGAACAATTCCTCCGTTTACAGTATGCAGTTTCGATTTTTTAGTTTCTGAGATATTTTAATTCATATGGAAAAACACTTTAATTAGTCGACTCTAGCCGACTTTACCTGAGCGTTACGCATAGGAAATCTGACGGCTCAATATAATTCATTCTCGACAAAAAAGTGCGAAACGCGCCTAAGCAAGTTTTCACTTCAAAAATGTAGACTTACTATTTACAGTTATTCTTCCTTTCTTACTTCGAAACAATGGTATTCCCAACTTCTTTATCATAAATTTTACTTTTGACCTTATTCCACTCTTTAAAAGAACCATTGTCCATCAACAAACCGACTGATCAATAGATAACCAATCCAAAACTAATTTTTTGTTGCTAGGACTGTCCAGGGTGGTAAGAAGTTTCCCAGTAGGAATTTCATCGAATGAGGTTGGTTTGGATTTCTGATTTCACTCTGTTCTTAATAGAAACCATAGAAAATACCCAAATACAACAAGAATTAACGACGATGAATAACTCTTTGTTTTACTCTTTTGGTCATATTAGTAATGACAAATGCAATATTCTATGGAATATGAAGTATGCTTTATTGCATTATTTAAAATGCTGCAAATTATTATACAATGGCTTATAGATGGCAGAGATAACATCTTTCCAAGAACGAAGGTGCAATACTCCCTTCTTCTCAAAAACTATGCAAGTCAGGGTTGCCAAACCCAAACAAGCATGACACATTCGTTTGGAATTGGCACGCAGCCGATATGTTTTAATTTTATTTTTACTCCTAATGTAGTCAGAAAAAAAAATCGTGTTGTCTTTATGAAATGAAAGTCTATTTTTCAAGGATAATATGGGTGATAAGATCCCATCACATAAATTTTATTATATAAATATCATGTATATATTGTTTTCATTTTACTGTTTAAAATTTTAAAATTTACAACAGCATAAACATTTTTTAAAATAAGCAACAATATTATATAGAAATAATTATTCTGAAAACTGACAGACTATAGGGGAAAATGAGAGGGAGGAAGTTCAGGTGTGTCAAATCTCAAGATGAGAAATCTTTAGTTGATACACCCTTATAAATGGTTAAAAGCCACTGGGTGAAACAGCATTATAACAATTATTATTATTGTGGGTTGATGGTTGACTGTAGTGAATAATTGAAGAGAAGGTTGGTTGAGGTGATCAGTCCAAACAAAATATTAAAAATAAATAATTGTATTTAACATCCGCTGACGTTTCGGCCCGAAGTTCAGGCCTTCACCAGGGCTAAGAAAATAACCAGATAACAATAGGTATAAGAAACAATAAAGATTGAATAATAAAGAATTAAAATTAAAAAAGTGAAAGATATAGACTAAAAATTTAGGTAGAAAAACTTAACGTAAAATGAAGTAGATAGAGTGAACATTAAAGTAAAATAAAGTAGTTAGAATAATAACAGTAACAGAAGACTACGAAATAAATAATAATAACGGTAACAAAGCACGAGCCAATGAAATATTACGTGGAAGAGAATAGTCAGTATTTTGATGTATTTTGCAATATATTAATTTTATATTTGTATCTGTTATTTCCTTATATAACTTCATATTTCTTTTCTCTGTTTTATACTTTATTCTAAAATTATCATTTTTCATTTCTTATGTCACCTTCTTTTGATTATGTTTATATTCAGTGCTTTGTTACCATTATTATTATTTATTTCTTAGTTTTCTGTTACTGTTATTATTCTAGCTACTTTATATTACTTTATTGTTCACTTTATCTACTTCATTTTACGTTAAGTCTATACCTTACACTTTTTTAATTTTAATACTTTATTATTTCTTATATCTATTGTTATCTGGTTCTTTTCTTGGTCTTGATGAAGGCCTGAACTTCGGACCGAAACAACAGCAAATGTGAAAATAAATACAAATACTGATCACTCCAACCACCCTTCTCTTCAATTATAATTTTTTCTCTTAATCTCGCAAAACAATATTTATTTTTTAGCAACAGCTTATATTATTATGATATAATATTAATATGAATATCACCCTTAAGATAATGATATTAATATTATAATATTGATGTAATGATACATCGTCATTATATAAATAGGTGAAGACATAATAGTTCCGTACCTTTTACTCCTCTGTTTCTTAACTTTTTTTTTTTTTTTTTTGTTTAGTAGCTATTGACGAGTTTAAGGGTTATAAAGAAATAAAATATGGAAACAGTGTATATAAATAAAATGTAAATGTTAGTTAGTTCAAAGCCGCTAATCTCCGAAAGTTCATCCCCGATCGCTTTGAAATTTTAATAAAAAGTGGCAATTAAATTCAAGAGCGTTTTTATATACATTCCATTGCTTCCGATCTCAGAATTCGAAATTACGGCCGAAAAAAACATGTTTCACTATGGACTACAGCGCCAAAACGGCTCTAACGATTTTAATAAAACTTGGCTTAAGTCTTCTCCTTGAAGCTCTTTTAATTTATTTATATAACATACTTCCCCGAAAAGTGTATGAAAAAAAATAATGACGGATTAAGAATTATATTTGAGCATAACTCAAAAAGTACACAAATGGAACCACTAACGGATCCAGGATTTAATTTGGGGGGTTGGGGAGGGTGGGGGGAGGTCCTTCAGCCCGAGAGATTTTTTTTTTTCATACACATACAATGATAATTAATTTGAAAAAAAAATAGAAAGAAATTAAATACCTATATGAAATGGTGTTTAAGTGGTTCTTGAAGTCCTATTAAATGTAATTACAGGAACAAGAATACTTTAAGAGATAGTTTTTAATATTTTTTTTTCTGTAAAACATCGTTATATTTTACCATTTTTTTGGGGAAGGGGGGACGGATTTTAGTCCGAAAGCCTTCCCCTTCCCTGCCCGGTAGATCCGCTTATGAATGGAACTGAACTGTTTTGTATTTATGTATATATAAAAGAGTAGGTTTTCAGATATACAATACAATGAGCGAATAGAAAAAAAAAATGTTGAAAACAAGCTAATTCAATTATGTTATGCCAATATGGCAATGGGCGAAAATTAGTGTGATTAATATTTTCTGAACCAGTTTAGGAATTTATTGTATGTTATGGTACGTCAAGAACAAAACTTAACATACTGACTTATGACAACCAACTATTGACCATCACATACGTACTCTATACTCCCAATTTCATCTTAAACAACACGGACATCGCAACAGACTCATCAAAGACATGGTCAGAGCTGACATACTCATCGGAAGGCGATTGAAAAGATCTTCTTTCATGATTTAAGGATTCGAACAGACCAGGGAAGAGGTGCTGTTGAGTACTATTCTTCATCATGTCTATCATGCCATTTTGTAACTTAACAACAAATCTGCTCATGGTAGGGACCATGAAATGTGTGGATGGAGATTTGAAGATAAAAAAAAACAATATATATACATATATTTATATAAATATATACATCCTACATTTTCTGTAATTTTTGTTGCTTCAAGTACTGTATGTTGTTTGATCCAGTTTAATTTTTTTTTTATTCTTTAGGAGCAGTAAATACAATTTAATTATTTAACCCTACGTAATGGATACAGATTCATTAAAATACAAGGACCTATTTTTTTTTTCTTTAATTCATAGGCCTTTCCTGATAGTAAAATAATTTGTACTATATTGCACGATTGGACAGACTATATGTGTGGAACGGTGCATCGAATCCATACACATACTCCGCCATTGAAAAGAAAATGCGGAAAAAGAGCGGGATAGAGAGGATCCGATTGATGGAGGAAACATGAATGACATGGGGGGCTTTTGTTGGTCAGCCTTGCCCCAAGGCCGGGTACATACGCCACATACATTTCTAATTATCCCATTCACCCCGCTTCCCAGCACTCCATTCACCTTTTAAATGACCTTCCCTTCTATATGCAACTGGCCTGCTCGAATTCCGGCTATATTATCATCTATTTATAGAGTTAAATCGATATAAAATAGGAAAAAAGAACTACCCTTACAATAATACATTGAGATTATCTATACTTCGATAATAATTAATAGAAATAGAAATAGAAAATAATTTTACTCTGGGACGAAGTCCCTTTAGAATAACAAAATTTTATACTTAATTTTATACTTTAAGTATAAAATTAAAGTATTATATCTGACCAAAGTAAAAACAAACATAAAAAGTAAAAATAAAGAAAATATTAATTAAACATACCATGTACAAAATAAAAAAAAAATCTATATACAAAACACTTGAAACCATGCCAAGGCTCTTAAAACTAAATACATTGATAAAACATAAGTATACACTTAAAAAAAAAATAAATAGAAAATACATTACATCCTTCTTAGCAATAAACAATAAAAATTGTGGCCTACAAAAATTTTGTTCTGTACAAATGAAAATTTGGGGATGTAGGTCACGCCAAACGGTCCAATGTTTTTGTAGGCCACCGTTTTTATCATTTTTGTGATCATATTATCTTACAATCCAAGTGGAAAGAAACTGAGGATTTACGAGTTTTTATTAACTAATTAAATAGACAAAGTTTGCCGACCCCCAGATTGATATGTAAACATAAACTATGAACGATTTGATAATTATTTAATTTGACAATTAAATAAAGCAGAACTAAGTGTTAGTGATTAATTTGTGAATAAGTGTTAGTGTCATAGATTAAAACTAACAAATCGAAAAGAGCCGATAGCGCCCGACATTTTCCGATCCTACCCTATTTGAGGATCATTCCAATATTATTTGACCATTTAGCATTTCTGAATTTAGCAATTCGGGTTAAAAAAAAGATCAACTTTTAAAAGAAAAATGTATCTCAAATATTAGCATAGATCCCTTAGATAACAAACTTTTGCTTTGACAGTCAGTTTTCTTATATTAGTATTTTTTTTTTTTTTTTTTTTAAGTCATAACTTAATTAATATGGACTTGCAGCTTATTAAACGAGAATATTTTTCTTCAAACGGTTTAAATAAACAAACTATATTAGTATATTGAAAATATATAATGACTACAAATATAATAAAGATAAAACCATAAATGTATTTCAAATCAACATGAGAAAAATTTTTTTAAAAAACAATTTTCGTTTCTTTCATCAATGCCTATCAGAAAACCAACAAACTTCCTCTTCCTATTCTCTAAATGTTTATAATGAAAATTTTTATATGATCAATTAGTAGTAGGAACAAAATAATAATAATAATAATAAATTTATAAGAATAATAGTAACATACGTTACGTTTTCATACAAAACCGCTGATTACAGATTTAACCAAATGTTGGACAGATATGAAAGCTTAACCCAAATAAATAAAATGCCTCGAAACTACTTATTTTGAAAATTAGCAACCATTATGTTAATTGAGAAAAAAAAAAGTAACATTATGGTAACTTCCTGACACTATGCATCTGTAGTCAAAGTGGAGGAGAATGTGGGAATAAAATGAAAAATGATGGGTATTTCGGGGTGAAATGGATCACGAAAAATCAGGAGCTGTCAAAGGATTGAGATAGATTTTCGGGAAAGTTGGGAAATATGGTTATTCCTGTTTAGGTATTAATCGAAGATAACTCCGAGGTTTTTTATTGAGTTTTGAAATTTAATAGCATTATTGTTGAGATATAGTAGTGGATAATAGGGAAGAACTATGGGAAGGGTCTTGAGGCAATGAGATTCCTTAATTTCAGCTGGATTCAGGCTCAACTTATTTTCGAAAGCCCAGAGATTAGTAATTTTGTCATCCTGGTGCTTAGGATGACATGTATAGCCTCAAACATGTTGGAAGGGTGACATTTTCTTTAAGTCATATCAATGAGTCAGTGGTACTTGGAATGACGGCTAATATCAAGATAAGTTATTTAAGTAGATAAAATAATGTTGGTGAGAGAGAATATCCCTGAAAAACACCTCGAGAGAGGAGCCGTGATGTTAAGGAGGCTTATTAGCAATAATGAGGATTTGGGAGCGATGAAACAGGTAGGAGTGGAACCAGCTTAATGCATTATTGGATAGGAAAATATTGTGAGTTTAAAAAAGATATGATCGATGAGCTAGAAAAAGGTTTGACCAACAGAGTCAAAAGCTTTTGAAAAATCAAAGAGGACTACGATTTTGATTTTTCGTTGGTCTTTGAAAGATTAAACTGGTGTGATCTTTAGTAGAGCCGACTAAGTAGAGTACCCGGAACGAAAACTGATTTAAAAGGATTAAGTGCATTTCTTAAGGAAGGAGGTAAGTTGAAAATTAACAATTCTTTTCTGAAGTTCAGATAAATTTGATAGGATGGAAATGGATCTAAAGTTCTGACTTTAGTCTCAGAACTAAGGAAGGAGTATGCACTTAATTCAGCGGGCGAACTATCACATTTTTTCAAACACTGGGAGCAGCTGAATTTTGAGAGAAAGTTATATATGTGGAGGAGAGTGAGGAGTATGGCAGGAAGAAAGAATTTAATAATGAATATTTCTGGACCGAAATCCTTTGTTTGGAATTCGTTTAAGGAAGCAATCAACTCGGAAGATTTAAGAGCTTGGGGAAGATTGCTACGTGCATTACCACAACATAACCCAGTCTTTATCTTTTCTAAGGAACTTGATGGTGGAATGACCTAGGATTCAGATAGGCCTAAAACGTTATCTTCTCTTCAATTGAATTTTTACTTTCAATTAATTTAGCCGAATTATTGGTCCATTATAATAATGGTAACAAGTTAATAAATGAATTTATAAATGAATAAATGAATTTATTTTATTTTTTTTATTATTATACCTAAATAGAAAAGTTAAAGTAGATATAGCATAATTCAAATAATTTATAATAACGTAGTTACTAAAGTTTCACTCCTATAGTTTCTTTTTCTGTAAAGTATTAAATATGTTTATTTTAAGCATAACTACAACTTCAATCCTTATTAAGTTTTGATTAAAGAGTCAACTTTTAAAATTTGATAGCGAAGTGAAGAAGGTACCGATGGAGACGATGATTTGGTCGACTGTGTATAAAATAGTAGTTAAACTACTAAAGCAGCCGACTGGAACCCCGAGGTAGTTAACCTTAGTCACAAAAAATCAGGATCAAGGTAGTCTTGTCAATCGTACTCTTTAGTATCGCTCTTTCCCACGTTTTGTTTTAGTCTTGTTTCTTTTGTTTGCACTTTCTTCTACCGTGGATGTCTTTAAATAGACCGCAAGCTAGAAGATCACAAGGCGGCATCAAGCGTCTACACAGGATTTGTCTCGCTTCATCTCATGGCTTTTATATTTTATCACACGCATTTGATACAATATGGAATAATTAAAATTAATAATGAATGTGGAGAAGGTTGACCGGGACTAAGTTTGAGAAAGAGTTGGTCGGGGGTGCGGTAATGAAATGAAAAATAATTTTATTCTGGGACTGAAGTTCCCTTAAAATTATAGTATAGTTTACAAAATATGTACATTAGTCTTGACATGTAAGTATTTTACACATATACACAAAAAATACCAAGGAAATTGTAAGCATATATATATATATATATATATATACACAAAGATACTAAGAAAAATACAAACATATATTTAAAAAAATAAAAGTACCCAGGATAATATAAATATCTACAAAACATACTAACGTTAGACACAGATATATATAATAGAATACTGAGATATAAAAAAATTAATAAATAAAAATAAAATAATTTCTATCAATTAACTGCTGGTGGCCAAAGTAATTATATAACCCAGAAATTTTTATAAGCTTACGGAAGTTTGAATTCGTAGTAAATGGTGGAATAGGAGTTGTTTGAAGGAGTTTATGGACGAGGTTTGACGTACGGAGATGGGTAAGAAGTTCCATGAGGAGGTTGCACGAATGACGAAGGATTTACTGAAGGAAGTGGTTTTATGGTAGGAGATATATAATATTATTTTATTGGATTTGCCTACCTTTTATATTGTATTTTTGTATAATTTTAAAGATTTGCCTCAGCAAAAGACAAAATGATGTTTATCACTAAAAAATTGTAGTATAGGCATCGTACAGATAAAAAATATTAAATTCGGACTTTCTGCCCTTCTACATAGTCCAGATAAAAATTATTGTTCGCCCGCTGCATAAGGTTTATTCTTCCACAACTACCAACTTTAGGGCCATTTCCATGCTTTTAAATTATGGTAATCCTTAAGATTTTGGAAATATTTTTAAGCTTTTGGAGAAATTGATCCATTATTAACGTCTCTTCTTCCTTGATAAAAATGTCATTTAAAAATGAAGAATCCATAGGTTGATTTGTTGGCAAAATTGTTAATCACTATTCTTTTGAGCGTTCCACACGAGCGCCAACGCAAACATTGTTCAGTACTTTCACCAACAGATAAATACTCGCAAAAACTCCAAAGAACAAACATTTTACGAACGAGCTACCACTTCTGTGGAGTCTGAGTATGGAGGAATATCTGGCGAGTATGAGATGAAACTAAAGAGATAATTTTATTTCATCACACGATTCATTTTCGATGTTACCAGATGATCGTATCCCAAATTGGCTCTATCCTAATTTGCAACTATACCTTCTTGGAGTCTTCTTATTCCAATCCTCGATCTGACCTGAATACCCTGCGTTCTTTCATTCAACAGGTAAATCCCAACTTACCTATCTGTAGAAGCCTTTCAATAAAACCAACGGATTTCATTAAAAAGAAAAAAAATTTAAATGTATTTCTGGACAAAACTAATTCACTTCAAGAGGCCGAGGAAATGGTGTAAAAGGGAAGGAAACAAAGGTTACGAAAACAGTTTTTTGCAACGAACTATAAGGTAAATAATAGAATATATCATTGATTAAAAAACTACTTTGCGAACGAATGGTACCTTACTTCATTAAGTTCTGTAAAATGACGTATATCGTTCCTCATACATATTTGATCCTAATCTTTTTTTTTGTAATATCCTATACCCTCAGTAATATCCCTAAATAGTGGTAAAACTATTTTATTGAAAGCCAACGTTTCAACCCGACTTTGCAGGTCTTCTTGAGAGCTAGAACGAAAAAGATACAAAAAGATAGAGAATTGTGGCAGTTACATAATATTTAAACTTCAGTTTAGGATCTTGTTACTCAGCTTACTTTGTTCATATTTCATTGTACTTACTGTTTATAATTTTTATAAGCTTATTCACATTGTTTATAAATTATGTCTAAATATTATATAAATATTAGTTCTAGCCCTAAAGAAGACCTGTAAAGTCGGGTCGAAACGTCGGCTTTCAATAAAATAGTTTTAACACTATTTAGCCTATTTATGACCGCAACACCGGACCATCTCCTTCCTTTATAATGCAACGGTCAACTATTAAATATTCAATTTAGATAGTTTTGCTTCTTTGATATCATTAAACATTTGTCCACTAAATTTCGTCTAGTTCAGAAGATCAGCAAACAAAGAGATTTTATGAAACGACTTTGTTACAGACCTTTTTTTTTCACCCTGCCTAGCCATTTATGGCATACTGGTTCATTTGTTACGAAAATTGAAAAATTGTGAAAAAAAATAACATATTTTTATTATTTTCTAGTAGTTACAGGCACAGACAGATCGACGGGCTGTCCTCTCTCCTCCCCCCCTAAAAAAAATCGTAAAATGTATTCATTTTTATGGTAAAAAATATCAAAAAATTATCTCTTTAAGTATTATTGCTGGTGTAATTACATTTAATAGGCCTTCAAGAATCACTTAAACACAATTTCATATTGGTAGTTAGTATCTTTTTTTTTCAAAGTAATTATCGTTATATATACATAAAAAAAAACTTTTGGGCTGAAGCTTTCCCTCTTCCTCCCCCCCCCCCCCCCCCCAAAGGTAAAACCTGGATCCGCAAGAGGCTACAAGTAGCAGTGATACATACTGCCCTGCTTTTTAGAGAATCGTTTTTTTTTTTTACATATTAATACGCCACTGTAATCAGAAAAGTCTCGTTTAATCTTAAAATTGTTTCAACTTAGAGAATATGAAATAATTTTCGTGTTTTCGAAATCTAATGTAGTATATTTAGTAGTAACAAGGGGTTTACTTAATAAAAATGCTGTATCTTGTGACTGTTTTTAAGATCAAGATACTGTGATCACAAAGGCAATATAGTCTACATAGTTTAAAAGTTATTTTGAATTGAACCCAAACTTGTAAAATGATTTTAGTATCATTTTTTTTTTTAAATTAAGAAACAACGACGTAAAACAAAAAAAAATTAAAAACCATCTTTTCTGATATGTCAGCAAAAAAAAAACCTTTTTTTTGACGATTACTACTTTAGCTAAATTGATTGAAGCGGTAAAATCTTCAATAATCGATTCCCGATTTACTACTCCCTCCCAAACCGACTTATTCATTCATTAATCGATCTTATATACCATATCCTGATTACTTCCCTTCTCTTGATTAGGAAAATTTAAAAAAAACGAATTATCCATCACAAATTCTCAAATACTCCATACAAAAATTGAATAATGGAAAAATTCCAGTACATTTAACACAATCAATAATGACAAATCAATTAATAATACCAATCTTTGGCATTAAAAAATTATTCATTTGGTTTGTGAGTATTAAATGAAATAAAAAGTACTAAATAAAAATTCCATATTAAATTTCAAAATATATGTATCCGATTTCATTAATTTGACATAATAACCATTCAACTAAATGTTCATCAACACCTTTCTTTCAAAAATATATACAAAAATTCAATGAAATGATAATCATATTAACATATGATTGACATTGTTGGTGTATACGAATAAAATACCTTCAAAACTAAATTTAAACACTAAATTCTAAAAAAAAACTAAATTTGATTTGAAATCCAAAATATAACAAAAAGAAAACATTCAATGTTTAACAGTAACACATTTTTTAGCAAGATAGTTGGGTATCACTCAATTATATTTAATATATATAATTACTTACAACTATATTATGTAAAATAAATGTAATTAATATGCTTGTCATGAAATGTTTGACAAGATGAACTGTGGAGAAATTTCATTTAAGTAGTATTCCACTTAGTGTTCTTCAATAAAACATAAAATACCCCAATACATTGTTAAACTTCAGTACATCATTGGCAAAAGAACAATTGTTAACACAAGAAGACTCTATATAAAATTAGGAATATCAATAGAGATTTATCAATATTCAATGGTTATCATAATGTTTTAAACTCCATTAATTACTCTTCTTGAATGTTTGAATAATTTAACAACATAAAGTAGTTCAATTTAATGCTATCAATATACTTATATATTAAAGAGAAACCAAATCATTTCCTACTTGCACCAATAATAGTTTTTGCCTAGAATTTATTATTAAGAAGGCTAAAATGTGATTTTATTAAGTGACATAGAAAAGTTGAGTAAACTGGCACTATTTTATGATACATTACAAATGTATCATTACAAATTTCTTGTGCTTAAACAAATTTTATAACAAGTCCAACTAATTGTCATAATGATCATAAAAAGGACTGACAACTGTAGGTGACACATTCTTATTAATCACTTTTTGTTCTATTGTTCGTAAAAAATGTATTCAGCAATCAACAAGTGTTAATATTCAAATGTGACATAAACTGATAACAGTTTAAATTAAATATGAAATGATTGTCAATTTCTACATTACATATGAAAAGATCAGCTTACCAAAACTGCACAGGAAATTAAAAAACGAAATATCTGTATCCACAAGTAATTTAAGCGGAACAAAAACGTCTAAATAACTAGTAGTTACAAGAAACAACATAACCTGGTCGCGAATTGAGACACTTAGGACTTCGCCGCCATGTTGACATAACGGATTACCGCCTGATAAGCACCTGATACCTGATAAGAGTTTTTTGTTTCCTTCTTCAATTTTTTTTTTATATTCCAGCAAGTATGAAGTAAATGTACTTGAAAAATTATAAACATCTTTGCACAATGTCATAATAAGTAATTTTTCAATACATGCACAAAATTATCCTTTCAATCCTTTATTTATTATTAAATTACCAATGGATAGCTTTTAAAGATTAATAAAATTACGATCAATTTCATTATTATTAAACAACTACTTAATTTAAATTTTATGTTAATATATTTTTCATTATTTATAGCTATTTTTCTTTCTTGGGTAAAATAAAATAAAATTTCACAAACTATACCAAATACATTTTTTTTAAATAGACACTTCAAATTATTTTGTTACATATATTATTTATTTAAAATATTTCTGATATAAATAATAATATAATATGGGGATAATTATTTAATAACAATAACTATAAAATATCATCTATGATTTTTTTTTTCCAGCTACAGTTTAATGTTGTCAACCTGGTGTTACTAGATTTAAAAACTTAGTATTCAAAAGTGAAATTTATGGAAGTTTTGTAAGTTCGATTTACTTTATAAATATTTATCCACTGTTTAATTATAGAAATTATAATAATATAAATCATAAGTAAATATGTTATATGTATTTAATCTTTTTCTTTATAGGTACCCAAATATATATTTTTCAAAATAAGACAATGAGGATTAATTAATTGACCATTAGCTATTTGTGCATTATAAAGGTAAACAAAGACATGTACCTTTTGCAATATTATTATATTTAACATTATTACTAATTATGATAGCCGTTATATTTTAGAAATGTTAAAAAGCAGAGGTCTAAACTTATCAACCCATTTTAGTAACTAACATTTTAATCCCACATATTAGGTCTCTATGTAATATTTTAATTTATATTAATGTTTTCTACTTTTATTATAATACAAATTCAAAATTACTAATAAATAGCGTCATTCCCGAGGTTATTTTTTTATATTTTTAATAATTCTGCTGAATACTCTTAAAGCAGAAACTAGCTAGTAATCAAGACCTTTATGACATTGCAAGATGAAGTTGCAGATAAATACAAAAACATTCAATAGAACAACCTATATAGAATTAATCAATACTTTATTTTAAACTAACGCATGAATATAACAGGAGCTTTAATTTTGTCTTATACTTTATTCTCAATCTTCATTTTAACTATTACAAATGACTGTTATTTTTAAACCATCATTTAACAATCTGTTCATATATTTTTCTTGATTTATATAAGATATAAATTTATAAATAAGTATAAATCAAGAAAAATACATAACTAGATTTTTTTGTCATTCCTTAACTTTATTTAGATTTGAGGCTTTACTACTTAAATAAAATATGTCCATTTTGATGTAATTAGTTTAGTGCTTTATAAAGTAGTACTGTTTCTAAGCCAACTAGTGCAACTGCCAGATTTTTCTCAAATTAAGGGCACCTACTTCATTGGGGCTGTGAATGCCCCAGGAGGGTTGATGCATGGATGTAATAAAATAAATAATTATCCCTCATAGCCTGACTCAAATCTGAGTGCAGCAAAATAAGAGCACAGTACCTTAATGACTGGGATACCAAGCAATCTTTTGAATTAAAAAAATGATAAACATTTTACTGAGTAAAATATATTTAATAATTATTCGTAACTGTTCAAGTAAAATTTCTTAACTCCTTACATCTCTGATTAATTAGGCTCATTGGCAATCCTTTTCTTAATTACATTTTTTTATGCTCTGTAGTAAAATCCGATTAGTTTAACAAAATCCATTAGGGCCTCCATATCTTTTTCTCTATGCTATAATATTTATTGAATAGTTTGGAGCATGTCAAGTTTATTCTTTATGACCACATAATGTACACAGTACACACATATATATAGTTCACTGTTCTTGGGAATCCACATCTGACACAGGTTAGGTGGTTCTCGACCATGGAGTAGGTATCTGTGCAAAAATTCACAGTGACCGATTCTGAGGTGGTACAGGATTATTTACTCTCTTCATGATCTTCTGTAACTCGTACTCCATTTAGCACTATTTGATTTTACCTGGACTAGTTTGGAGGGGTTCCTTTTGTAGGCCTCATTCCAATGAGATACTATAACTACAAATTATATTGTTGTTTTAATGAAACATCAGTAGCTTCAAGAGATATGATGATAATCCTTTTTTGCATACTAAAAAACTTTTTCCAAAAAATGAGATGCTCTAAACTCAGTTACTAGTAAGATTATTACAATGAAATGGAATATGACCACAGATGGTTTGCTGCACACCCAATTGTTTTCTCTTTTAAGCAATTAAATCGAATAAATTAGAACGAAGATTGTTTTTCTTGTATCTCTCTCTCTGAAAGTTAGTCAACTATTAGAAGTTATCTCTCATTTGTATTAATGTAATTAGTGGTTGTTTTTTTTCATTCTCCATAGTGTTTTTTAAATTGTGTTCTCTAATTAAGCAATTTTCTTTATGAATTCCAATCATTATCTATGTCAATTTCTTTTGAAACATACACCACTTTTAAATATTTTGATATCTTCAATATTTTCTCTGGATGTGTGTTTGTTTTATTAAAGTTTATTTTACTCTACCTTTGTGCACAATATAGATTTAATTCATCACTTGCAGAATACTGCTAACATCAACAAATACAAAATATTTACCAGAAGACAGAAAGCATGTTTTTTGTAACAGAAACATTTTGATTTTTAAGTTTTCCTTACAATTACACCGGATCATGTACTCATCCAATCAATAATTGAATCATCTTTCACCATAAAATACAGTATATTCTCAAAAGTTAAGTAGATTTTCAAAGTTCCTTGGAAGGTGATTTTTGTAATTTGTTTCAGAGAGTTATAGTTTTCTTCTAAAGTATGCTTCCATTTAGTTTTTAACTCCTTAGATCAAATAGGTTTATAAAAACTGGGATCCTAATAATTTTTACTTCTTTTGTGTACCTGACAACATTTAAATAGAGTGATGTACAAACCCACACCTATATCACAACTGCTTCAAAATTGATTGACCTTAAGATTTTAATAAAAACTTTGGCTTGAACAATGCATCCTTTGTCGCTACGTTTTTAACCTGCAAATTTCCTAAAATTACCAGCAAAAGAATTCTAATTCTATTCAATTTGTAACGCATAGTTATCATGTGTTTTATGAGTTTTAGATTCATGTATTTATTTTTCATTCTTAATTTGGATTGTAATAAATTATAAACCAATTTTCCTACTACTTTTATTTATAATTTCATATGTTATTATTCTTAGTTCTTTCTACTCTTCTTTTATCTCATGCATATATATTATATTATTACTTATTCTTCTGAGGATCTGTTCATTAGTATCTATAAATGCCCACAATAGAACCTTCAACAAGTATTGCCATGTTGATCCTATATGTTGAGGTGGAGATAGGCTTCATAAAGAAAAGATCTCACTTCAATAACGGTCATTTAAACAAGAAGATACTTTTAAGTAAACCATGATGAGTTAATGATATAATATTAACACAAATGTCACACTTCTCCTTACAGTTATTCTGAGAGGGCTAAATGATCCAGAATAAAATTTAATTTTTTTTCTTTCCTTCAATATTTTTAAAACAGTGGTATTTCCAGTCACAAATGCACCAAATGGCCTGCAAGTTCAATCCCTTTTTAATAATATTTCTAATAAAAGATATAAGTATTATAAAAATATACTTCCAGTAAACATTCCTATCTCATCTTTTATTACGTTATTATCAGCACATACTTTTTTTTTTATTTATATGTATGCATGTACATATTTTTGTCAGGATAAATTTTCTATCTACAGTAGTATCAATACTATGAAAACTGATCAAAATTCATATTCATTGACATTTATTTCTATTATAAATTATCTTTCTTTATTCCTAAGAATCATTATGATCAGAATGTATATTTTAATTAAGCTTTTATTTCTATATAAATTTTTAATTGTATTTCAAATGAAATGCAATTCACTTTATCACTATAAATTGCTTATTTTGTTATACTGTGGTTTGTTTTGCATGCAATTCTTTCATGATAAAAATTGTTTTTTCTTTATATGATTAATTTTTGTCTTAATGACTAAGATACTACGACCTCCTCACTTTTTGATACTAGTTCACAGGAGCTCTGCACAGACTAGGCATGGTTCACAATCACTTTGGTCACACTTGTTCATGTAATGCTGTAAGTACCTGTATTTGTCCAAAAGTGTACATAGGCAATGATTTTGTGACGAACATTGAGTTAGTTACTATTAACTTTGTTTCCAAGAAGTTCTGAATCGATTAAAACACTGATCTGTGAAGAAAATGCTAATGTTGATGGCTGAGAAAGTAACGTACTAGGTATCAACTACCTACTTAAAACCATTTTAACTCATTTTCTATATAACTATTCCGTTAAATTCTTTCCAAATATAAAAAAAAAAACAACTCTGGAATCACTTTTGACCACTGACATATCCAGGATTTAGTTATGCGGAGGGAGGGGGACATCAGCCCGAAAGATTTTTTAAAAAAATATACAACGATAATTACTTAGGAAGAAAAATAAACAAACCTACTACCTCTTTGAAACAGTATTTAAGTGATTCTTTAAGTACTATTAAATGTAATTACACGAACAATAATACTTTTAGAGGTAATATTTAAATTTTTTTTTATAAGACATGGTTATATTTTACCACTTCAGCCCGAAAGTCCCTCCTCCTCCTTGGATCCGCCTGTGCTTTTGATTAATCTCTTTCTTGAAAAAAAAACACATAGCCAATATCACCTGTTGCACCTTCTCCAATTTTAATTGACTGAATCAAATTTGTCACCTTTTACCTGAAGATGATCAACTAAAATCTGAAGACTCGTTAGTTTTCTCTTATTTTGTCATCTGTTGAGATCACTTGGCCCATGAAAAATGTTTAATAAATTATTTTTTACAATTACCTTTAGAATCTCAAGGATAACTCTGTTTCATAATTTTATGGATTTAGTGCGATCTCAGTAATCTGAACTCGTTACTCAGAGGGGTGTTCGAATAATAGTGAGTGTTAGGAAAAATTATATACAATAAAAAATTAAAACTCAATACATGTATACAAATTTATCAACTGGATACATACATCACATGTAGTTTTTGTCTGCAAAAATAATTTTATTTTTTTCTATCAATCAATTATTTTTGTTAGTTAAGATTTTTGGATGACGTGCCGATCTTTTTTAATAATATCACTTATTTCTTAAGCAAAACTTACTGTCCAGCCTTCCTTAACTCTAATAATTATATTACTATTATTTATTTTGGCCAGTTTGAATTATCAAAATTCGGATTGTGAAGTAGTTGAAATAGCTTTTCTCTGCCTACCAACATGATTTTTCTCTGCCGCTATTCATTTAACAAGTTATCCCATTCTACAGTCCATCTGCAAAATCATCTTCTTCATCTGAGAAACACCTTCTTCAGTCCAAAACATGTTAGTTCACAAAACCCACCCATCAGATTTACAAAAAAACAGCTCATGATACTGCACAATTTTATAGATTTTTCCTAATCTGATCCTCATCCCTTTAGAATTTCTTCTTCTATTGGTACTTCTAATACCCTACTCACTCATAAATCCTGCTTAGGATAAAAGCACCAGTAGTTGGCAGTGTAGCAATGCCTGACAGACATTTTTTCAGAGATTTGGTTTCTATATTTTTTCCTCAATATTTAGGTTTTGACTCATAAAAGTTCAAATAAATTTCCTTAAGCATGTCAACTACTGGTTTATTTACCCTATTCAATCATCACGTATACACCCAGTTCTAAGAATTGTATATAGATTTTTTTTATTTTATAACATTCCACACCAACCCAAATGGGTTATTAGCATAGATTTTTCAATCTACATTTATATTTTTTAAATAAGTTTTTATTATTTTTTTAAAGAGTTTCTATCAGCTTAGCTTTTATTTTACTTTTTTTTCTTGATTAGTTAATCATTTCCCTAATAATCAAATTTTCTCTGGAATAAATGAAGAATAGTATTTTTGTTAAAATTTAATTTCAACAATTATAAAATGTTGCTATTTCCGCATTTTTTTTCTTACACTTTTCTTAATGTACAATATCAATAATATTCCTTCGTAAACTCTCTCTTTGTGATCCTACCAGATCTCCTGCCTCTGCAGTGCCTCCAGTTTCATCAAATGACTTAAATTCTTATTTTATATCTGCTTCCTCTTCAACTCCTTCATTTCTCCCTTCCTTCCTTCCTCCTGGAACATCTTTCAATGACGCCGATTTTTATTTTTCAGATATTTCTCCCACAGACCTCATATCCGCCGTGATGAAATCACACTCTAATTCTATTGGTCCAGATGGCATTCCCGTCAAATTAATTAAATTATGCCTCCCTGAAATCCTTCCGGTACTCCTTTTCATCTACAATTTTTCCCTTCAAAATTCAGTATTCCCTTCCTTGTGGAAAAAAGCCACAGTCCGTCCTTTAAATAAAAATTCTAATCCGTCTTCCCCTGAAGATTTCCGGCCAATCTCAATCCTTTCTAACCTTTCCAAACCCCTGGAGAGAATTGTGCAATCCCAAGTTTCCACCTTCCTTGAACAGTCCAATCAACTTGACCTTTACCAATCTGGTTTCCGACCAGGTTATTCCACACAATCCGCCCTAATCAAAATCATTAATGATGTTCAGTCCACCATTGATGACAAAAAACTAACCGTCCTTATACTCATTGACTTTTCCAAAGCCTTTGATTCCATCAACCACTCCATTCTCTTTTCCAAATTAAAATCATTATCCTTTTCCCATAGTTCTATCCTATGGTTTCAATCATTCCTTTCTCAACGCTCACAAGCTGTCGCTATTCCTAATCAACCCTTGTCTTCCTATCTTACTTTGTCCGCAGGAGTGGCCCAGGGCTCTAGCATATCTCCCCTCCTTTTTAGTTCTTATATCAATGACATCCATAATTCAATCCTTCACTGCTCCCATCACCTTTACGCCGATGACCCCCAAATCTACCTTTCCTTCCATCCCTCAGAGTTGCATGAAGCGTTTGCCAAAATTCAAGAAGACTTGAATCGGATCAGTGCCTGGGCAAACTTAAATGGGTTAAGGTTAAACGCTGCAAAAACTCAAGCCATTGTCATTGGTTCCAAACCCCTTCTCAGAGCCAATACCAACATACCTATACTGTACCTAAATGACCATCCCATTACCTTCACCTCCTCAGTAAAAAACCTAGGCATTTTCATAGACCAAACCCTATCCTGGAAACACCATATTGCTCACATTACCCGACAGTCAATTGGTACCTTGAAACTATTCCATCGCTTCCGCCATCTCCTACCCATCTCCACACGTAGACTCCTAGTAACTTCCCTCATCTTCCCCCACCTTGATTACGGCTGCGTGGTGTACGGTGGCCTCTCGGCAGAACTCGGGGAGAGACTGAAAAGAATTATGAATGCCTTCGTAAGATTTGTCACAGGGGCCCTGAGGTATTCCCGTGTTTCGCACCACTATGCTGAATTAGGATGGCTCTTCCCTTCCTTCCGAAGACAATATTTCCTAGGCACATTCCTTTACCAAATAATCAATAGTCATCGTCCGTCCTACGCATACAATCTCCTACAATTCAAATCATCTATCCACACCCTCTCCACAAGATCTCATCCTTCTGACCTTTACACTCCTTTCCACAGATCTGCATCATTTAAACATTCCTTCGTTGTCCGTTCCACCGCATTCTGGAATTCCATCCCACTAAAAATCCGCCATGCATCATCCTTGGCCACCTTTAAAACCCTCTTATTCCAATTCCTCTTCACAATCCAATCAGATGCTGGTTAAATACATACTATGTTATAAGGATTTAATTTTCTTTAGACATTTTTTTTTCTCTTATTTTTTATTGTTTTATTCTGTGTTGAACGTGAATTTTCATCACCACTCACTAAGCATTGTGAGTAGATAAAATTTGTTTTCCTTAAGTTCTAATTTGTTATTCATGGAATGTATTTCAGTGAAATGTATTTTATTTCTAATTATCTTCAGCATACTTCTCGCTATGTGTATAAATATACTTTATTTTATTTTCTCTTCTCCTAATCTTTACGCATAATCACTTAAATATCTTAGGGAACATATGTATATCATTATTTGTTTTTAATATATTTTTTTGTTTTAGTTTTTACAATTTCTTTCCCTACATATTAACAGTTATTATTATTTTTTTAAATTTTTATATTCCATCACTACAATGATTTACCTATAAAATAGATTGTACTTTCCTTTATAATTTCATTCAGTGATTATTATGCAATTATTTTAGCTCCAATATTGTAGTACTGAATCCCTATTACCAAACTGTCCTCGTTAATTAATACTTAATGTATTACATGTATTTTGTCATTATTCATTGTAATAAGTCTTTTGACCAGATTTGTAGTTAATATATATGTACAATACTGTTATTCTAAAGGGACCTAGTCCCAGAATAAAGATGATTTTTCTATTTCTATTTCTATTCATTAACTGTTATAAGCAAAACTTTTCAATTTCCAAAATAGTAATCAAATGATCATACTTAACAAAAAGAATACATTTCAATTACTTAGTGAATTGTCATTGTTATTAATACTAACATAAAAACTTTCTTTTCATTCGAATAGCAACATAATATCAAATTACAAGAGTTTTATGCTTGAACAAATATTTATTTATTTAATCTCATCCTTTTCTAAAACACAGCAGTGTGAGGATCCCTTCGGTAGAGCTTGATCCAAGAATCTCTGTCTTCGACCATCTGTTTTCTCCTTCCCCATTCCAGTCCTCTTCTGTCAAAGGTATCCAGGATTGCGGCTTCCATGACTTCCTCTTGACCTCTGCCCTTCCACCTTTGATTCATCCACCTTGAATAAATATTTCATATATAAAAAGTACTATGCAATACAATAGGGACGAGAGGAAGGACTTTGCACCTAGGAGTTACTCTAACACCATTACAAAATTATAATAGTCCTTTTGATGAAATAAGAAAAAAACTAATGGAGTAACTGACTTAGTAATGAATTATTAAAAAACAGAATTATTTATAATACCAGAAGTTTGTTCTCTATGAACCAGAACTTCATTCCTCGAGTTTGGAAACAAAGAGGTAATACTAATTTTGGAATAATTTATTCTTTCCACATAATGTAAAGTACCGCTGTTTTATGGCACTGTTTAAGTTGCAGAGGTATAGAGGTTTCATTTATATAATGAGTACTGCCTTAGTTACTTATGTCAATGACAATGTTTCAGGATCATTGGAATGGAATTCTTAGTTTATCAGAATCATCTTAAGAATACCAAAGGTTTACAAATCAAGATTTAATCTTTGAAACTATCAACTGTCTGTGACTCTTCTATATCAAGATGTAACATGAGAAAGTATGTAAAAACTTTCTGATCAATAATATATAAAACCTTATTTTACAAATGTGGCTTGTGTTTGTCATTCCTCAAAGGCTTTTGTTGGACAATTATAGGATTTGAATTGATTTACTAAAGGAAAACAGATCAATATTGTTCAGCCATTTTTGTCATTATTAAAATTAGTGTTTCAAAAAATGTTTGGTCCCTTTTTATATATTTCAACTATATGATATGGTAGCGTTTAGTTTTACAAAACTCTAAAAAATGTTTTAATAGAGCAACAGGCACATCATTAATAAACATATTTCATATTTATATGTAACATTAATAATTAAGGAGGTAATGGAATAACTGGTATTTAATTTTAGCTTAGTTTAGAAACAGTAGAGAATTTCAAAAAGAGATAGCTTGGGTAAATAACTTTTTCCTTAACCCCTCCCATCTTGTACTTTAATAACATATTGATTATAATTCTATCAGAACAGATTCCATAACCTAATTTTATAATTGTTCTATATAATATCATTTTTTTTTCTATATAAAATTTATCATTTTATAATAATATAAACAAGTTTGATAATAATATGCCTCCCCAATCTGGAAAAACTACTGAGAATAGAACGAAGAATACTAAGAAGGATCTACAGCCCCAAAAATGCACAAGAAGGATACAGGCTAAGACCCAACCAAGAAATCTACAAAGAGAAAAAAGAACTAGAAACAGAAATAAGGATCAGGAGACTAAAATTCGATGGACATATGGTAATAATGACTCCAGAAAGGCTATACAAGAAAATATCCCAGAAAAAATGAGGATACAAAAGCTCAGGAAGATACACCAACAGATAAAAGAAGAAACAGGAAGACTAGGAATAACAGACTGTCTGGACAGAGAAAGATATAGCAAAAGAGTGAAGGAAATCAAGGTTCTTGTGGGAAAGAAAATTTTGAAAAAGGGAGACAGAGGAAAGAAAAAACAAAAACAAGAAAAGAACCAAAAGTAATGACATTCAGTTGGTCTCTAAGAGCGTTCCTTGAAAAAAATAAATAAATAAGTTTCAAAATGTCAAACTAGGGGAGGCTTAAAAGGATTGGGAATTGTAATACCTACTTTAATACTACTTATGAAAGCTCATTTAAAAAAAAAAAAAAATGGAAATCATGTTTGAGGAGCAAGTTAGCATTATAGAAGATGCTTTTTCTAGATTACAGATACAGAAAATATATTGACAAAATATGGATTGAGAGAAGATAGTAGTGATATATGTTTGTGACTAATTCAGAACCAAGATTTTATTTTAGTTTTGTATGATGTGGTATCTTATAAATATAAAAAGTAGTTTATTCTAGCAACAATAGACATTTTGGTTAATACTTTTAACCATAAATCCGTAAAACTTGTTTTGTTTTTTTCAATAAGCTAAATTATATATATATTTTTTTTTATCTTTTATAATAATATATTTTATAAATATGACAATTTTATAATATCGTTTATAAATGTGGTAGCTTCTATTTATAATTCATATAAATGCAAAAAGAATAACAGATGAGTATTTTATATGGCAGATTTTTCTTTTAAATGAATGAATGAAAAAATAAGTTTATTCTGGTACAAAGTCCTCTAAGAATAATTATCATGTTTTGATTTGATGTGTCTTAATGTCTTATATGAAAAATGTGAAATAGTAATTTTAATAGAAATTTATATTGCTTTCTTCACTGTGGTAAGTTGATTATCAAGTTGAAAAAGGGATTAAATAAAGTATTTCAGAAGGAGGCAGCACGAATGATGAAAGCTTTTCTGGAGGAAGTAATTTTATAATAGGAAATATATAAATCTTGATAAATTTTGAGTTACATATCATGAAATATTATGAATTGTTGAGGACTAATTATGAATTGAGTAAGGACAATCACGGATTTTCATGTTATCTCATAAATATGGTTATTCCAGGAAAAGTGTTGATCAAAAGAAACTCTGAGATCTTTTTTATAGCAGAATAAAAATGAATGGGTTAATTATTGTTGTTTTAAATTAATGTTAATCAGGGGGGGATAAAAGAGGTACCTGAGACAGGTGATGGTGGCCTTAGTTTTTTCAACATTCAGCCTCAGTTCATTTTCCACTGCCAATCCATTGATACTATCAATATCTTCTAGTAGCTTCTGGATTTCCTCAAGTATCTGAATAGCATAGAAGGATTGATAAATTTTAAAATCATTGGCGTACAAATGATTATATAATTATAATAATAATATTATAATTCTTTAATATAAATAAAGAAAAAGGTTTATAACAGTGATGAACCCTGAGGCACACCTCACGGTCATTGAGTGGGAGAGAGAGGGGAACTATTAGGAATGATAATTGTTTGGGAATGATGGAATAAAAAGGAGAAGAACCACTTTAAAATGCAATTTCAGTTTCGAAGTTTGGAAACGAGGATTTTATAATTGATGGAATCATAAGCTTTTGAATTTTTTTTTTTTTTTGAAAGGGTAGATCAACCATTGATCAAATATTCACTATCCGAAAGATTCTAGAAAATAGTCATGAGTATAAAAATTCCCACTCATCATCTATTTACTTACTTCAAGAGTGCCTATGATACCATAAAGAGACACAAGTTGTATGAAGCAATGAGGAAACTAAATATTCTCTCTAATCTAATTCATCTGGTAAAAATGAGACGTGCAGTGGAGATTACGTATTCACTCGGAATGCTCCTTCGAATTTCCCAACAATAAAGGACTGAGACAAGGTGATGCTTTGGCAAGTTTATTGTTTAACTTGGCTCTGCAAATGGTGGTGAGGGACTCTGGCATTCATACTAGAGACATGATATTTACAAATATGGTGCAACTGTTAGGTTATGCTGACGACACCGATATTGTTGCACAGTCCTTTGCAGCACTCGAAGGTGCCTGCCTTGAATTGCAAAAAGCTGCAGCTAAGATGGGGCTCCACATTAATGAGAATAAAACAAAATATATATGTATACAGGAGAAGGAAAGAATCCCCAAAACCAAAGAATATTTCTCGGCCCCTACACCTTTGAGAACAGTTCTCTTATCTGGGATCTCAAATTACTACAAAAAATGAGACCTCGCTTGAAGTAATGTGGAGAATAGCTGCTGCCAACCAATGCTATGTTGGCCTAATTAAGCACATGAGAAGCTCACTACTTAGTAGATGCAAGAAGCTGCAGCTCTATAAAATGCTCATCCGGCCAGTTCTTATCTACAGTAGCCAAACAAGGACCTTAACCAAAAATGACGAAAAAAACCTATTGGCCTTTGAAAGGAAAATCCTCAGAAGAATATTTGGCTCTGTAAAAGTGGGACTGGATTGGAGAATTCAGAAGAATAGAGAGAGAGGTCTACGAACTGTTTAATGAACCTAATGTGGCCAGAATAATAAAATTAGGAAGGTTGAGTTGGGCAGAACACATAGCTCGGATGGAGAGGTCTGAAATCCCGATAAGAGTGCTTGAGGAGCCATTACACTATACGAGGAGAGCTGGCAAACTGAGATTGAGATGGGAAGATGGCGTGGTAAGTGACGCTAGAGACCTGTTGGGAGTCAGAAACTGGGAAGTGGCAGCACAGAATAGACATTTGGTGGAAACTCATTGAGGAGAACAGGACCCACTCAGGGTTGTAGAACCATTAAGATAGATGGATAGAGATTTTCTCTTTGTTTATGGAGGATTGAAGTGCTTGGACAATTTTTTAATGAGTGGATTGAGTAGAATATTAGGAAACTGTGTATGGGTAATTTACCATCCATTGGTGTGAGAACAAAGAATGCAAGTTTCAGACTTTTTTCAGATATTAATTTATAATTCCAAAATTTATAAATCGCAGTTCTTCCAAGCAAAAACATTTCTCCTTAATTTTTAGAAATTATTATTTTTTTTTACAATTAATTCAAATAATACAATTCAAATAAATGAATCTATGTGCTCAGTACTAGTATAATTAAAAATATGATATTAGTTTTTTGACCAAATATCAAGTCAATATTACTATTCTGTATTTAACTAAGAAAAACTGTATTTATTTATTTTTTTTTCCGGCAGACGAATAATCATACCGTATAAATATTATGTAGACGATGTGAAATTTATAATTTATGGATATTGAATAAAGCATTTCTCATTCATTCAAGTTTTTTTAACTAAGAAAGAATGTATTAGAACCATGAAAATCTGTTACCTTTGGAAATGTTTAGAATTACTTCTGGATTTATTCTATTAATTTCATCTGTTACTAATGGCTGATTATTTTTCAATGATGTTTACCCTACACTAAACAAATAAATAAATAAAAGTTGTTTCTTCACAAATATCTTCCAAGAATTTATTTCTTATTTTACTCGTATCTTTATTAATTTGAATATTAAGAGGTATCGAGTAGCCATGTTGCCAAAGCATGTCTAAATTAATGCACGTGGTTGAAGTTAAAGTATATATATATACTGAAGCTCTATAAGCAGCTGTTACTTCATACATATATAAAATATATCATGATAGTAGATATTTTATAAGATGTAGCTAATGATATTGTATGTTTTGTCCTCCCTTTTATATTTTCCTCTTGAACACCCTAAACTCAGATATTATGGATTAATTGCAATTATATGAAACTTATTGTTGCTGTATTAGCAAACCTCATATATCCCAAATACAGACCTTACATAGATAGATAGAAAATAAGTTTTTTATGGGACACAGTCCCTTGAGAATAACAAAACAGAACAAAATTAATCTGTGAAATTAATTATCTTCACAGAAAAGAAAAAAAGAATTCCTGTTTACAAATTTTAATAATTTCAATAAGTTTAGCTTAGCTTAGTTTCACTGATGTTTAACTTAAATTAAAAGAAAAACTACAATGTTTTCTCCTTTCCTTTGAAGATTTGTATTTAAGAGTTGCAAGTTAGCTAATTATAGCAACATTACAAAATGAAAAAAATTTTATTATTGTGAGACTAGTGTCCCTTTAGAGCACATTATAAATGCTGAATATAAATAAAACGTGTTAATGTGGCCATAACTGAAATTAAATATTTAATTATGCTTCTTAATTGAAAAATAATTAAGTAGTATTATATAAGTAACTACACTAATAAGTATTAAACACCTCTTTTTTCAAGAACTTTTTGTTGAATAGATATAAGGAAATCATAATCGGTTAACGGAAATAGATGTCAGGGCTATTGTAAGGATTCCAGGCTCCGGGAGTAATTTTACTGGGCACCGATCAAACTCTTTCAAATCCAAAGATGTAACCAAGGATTTTGTGCATCTTCTTCCATCTACTCCATGAAAATAACCAACTTTACCGTTAACTTCCAGCAACTTATAAAGTTAAGCCACAAAAAAACATATAAACTTAAATCAATTTAATATTTAAAAAGCTTTAAATGAACCCATTGAAAAATACCAATATTTTTCCAAACCTTTCAAAAACAGCCTTTAATTATCTCTATATAATATAAAATGTCTTACACCGCATTCAAAGAAAATACCTCAAATAATAATGTTTACTTGATAAACTGTCAATGAAAGATTTAAGCAGAGATAAAAACGAATAAACTAGTAAGTGGAATGCGGATAGAAATAGCTTTTTTTCTAAGAATGTTATATATTCTTTATATTTGTTATCCCTGGTTTGTGGTGTTCCCAGGTGACCCTCACTAGCTAGACGACCCTGATAGATGTAAATATTTCTGGAAATATCTGGAAAACAGAAGATTATAATAGTTGATACCCCCACCTTTACGAATTATGATCTTTTTTTTTCCTTCCTTGCCTTTTAGGCTATACGGAGATTTTCCCGGAGCAGGGATGAGTGCGGAGGATTAATGCCAGAGTTAAAAGCACACACCGACACAAGAACGCGAACTCGTACTTATTCTATCATCTAAGCAACGGTTATCAGTGCATATATCTGCGGTGCTTTGCACATACTTTAGCTTTCCCAGAGACCCCGCCCCCCATCATTCGCGTATCTATTAACATAATGAAAAAGAGGGATTTGAATCGCGTAATCTGATAGAGCACCTCTGTGTGGTCTGGAACATTTTTTTTTTTTTTTTTTTTTTAACTTAACATAATAAATTAAAACAAAGCGTTACAATAAAATAATGGAACGACGTATTGTTTTATCTACACCTTTTTCCACCATATGGTACTTGAAGGAGTGCAGATTTTTAAATGTTTAATATACTTACCTGTCCCACTAGCGAATCCAGTGGAGAAATGTCCCTCTCCCTTGAAGGTGAGAACAATTTTATCTTGATAAAATTAACTACAGATTTTATTATTATTAATTTAATTGTATTAAATAATTAATTTTGATTTATACTTTTTGCTCTTATTATAAGCCGAACGAACTAAGGGCTTGCAACAGGTAATCAAAGCAGGTTCTTGGATGAGAGGCCGCCCCAATAATAACTGTATTGTCAGTCAGCATGCTGTCTGTACAGTACTTTATTTAGTAGAATTAAATGTCCTGAAACCTACAATCTTCCACAAAATAAATGCTTACCCCCCAATAATCGTTCAATACCGAAGGATACTTTTGGACACTAGCTTAGCTTAATGTAAACAGTATTTAATGTTTTAAATGTTCAAGGGGAAGGGGTTTGACGATATATATATATGGGACACATTAATGGAGTTATAAATTTTTGGAAGGAGTTATATTTTTGTGAGTTTCCATTTGAAGAAAATATCAAAGTTGAGAACAAGAGAAAATATGGAAGAGACGCAGTAATTGTAGATGATCTACAATGTTTCAAATTATACTTTCGCTTGCAATGTTTTTAAGACGAGAGATTTACTTTATGTTCTCACAAGATGATGTAAATATACTCGTAATATAATTACAAGAATTATACCCTTGATATTTTATGTATATATATATATAACTTTAGAGAATATTTCAAATCGCATTGGTAATTTGCCTTAATTTTCGTCTTTGAAACATAATATTTACCTTCACATGAACATAACATAATAATGCCAAATTTTTATGGTAATTAAGACCCTATATTAAAACTATTTAAATAGTTATTTTGAAATTTAATGATAAAAATTAACCCTGATTAAGATGTCACCACAAATAAATATATAATTTTTGAAATCCACTTTTTTTTTATTTGGTTGAAAAGTTTTGTAGTATGTCCTTTTATGCACTACATCCCAATGCACATAGGTCAGCATTGTTTACCCTACTGCCCAAGTATATATATACCCTATATATATACCGGTGATTCAGTTCTTAGTGGCCAATCCCTAGGAGGTGAATCTAGACAAAATTTCCAACAAAGATTTCAGTTGATGAATGGGCTGATTTGGAACGTAAATAGGGTTAAGTCCAATTATGTATTTTCTTAAGGTCGTCACGTTTTCTCGTTCATATGAAACGATAACATAAAAAAATATTTAATTTAGTTAATAAACAATTTTTTCATAGTAAACTTGAAAAAGTTTCCTTCAAAATAAGTGGATTTTATCTTTCTGAAAACCATTTAAAGGAGACTTTTGAGGGGATAAACTATACTTAGTTGATTTTTTCATAAAATCATGAATTATTATGGATTTTTACTTTCCTACCTATACTAGGTAAGGAAAGTATTGCGATCGGGTCAAATTTCCGATATGCAGTTTTTGACGGACCTATACATTTCAGAGCCCCCCGTGTCCGAAAAACACTTTTTAGCCATTGGTCTGTCTGTCTGTGCCAAGATTTGCTCATATAATTATAGTGAACAGATTTTGTTGCTTCTTTTTTTAATTTTGTAGGGTTTTGAATGCTGATGCCTGTGACACAAATTGGGTGACCAAAAAAAACAAAACACCGTTAATGAAATTAATGAATAAGGTAATGAAATTCCCTACAAAACTATATAAAAATCGTTCATTTCGCACAACTATTAACGAAGTTAACGGACAGCTATTCGATTTCCAATGTAAGATACAGACACATATCCTGGTGTCTGAAAGAGACGAATGAGAGAAAAAAGATAACTTAGTGGAAGTAAGAAAATCTGTTGCCTGCATCACACAAGCTTCACTATTCCTCTACTTTTAACAGAAATTATTGTTTGACAAAATTAATTTTTGATCAACAATATTAGAGGGTATTGAAATTTTTACGCTGATCTACTGCTTATACCAAATAGATCGTACGCTAATCTTTTCTTTGATAAATTTTCAGGAAAATAAATTTCATTAATTATTTTTTTTGTTTCTTGATGGACATATGTAAAGATATAAAAACTTTTCTGAAATAGGTAGGATAGTCGTGTGAGTGGACACATCATATTTTTTTTATTATCAGACAAGAATGTTTTTGTAAAACTGGGGTATCTGCAGCCCAGTTGTAGTATGAAACAACTTATCGTGGTTTAGCCGCTCAATGGTGGTCCCCTTTAAATAGTTTTGAGAAAGAAAAACTCTAAATTTATTTGGTGGAAATTTTGTCTAGTTTATTATGAAGCAACTATTAATTACCGAAATTAAATAATGTTTGTGTTATCGCTTCCTATGAAAGAGAAAACGTGACGACCTTAAGAAAACACAAAATTGGATGAAACACTTTTTGGAATCAGACAGTGCATTAAATGAACTTTTTTGCTGAAAATTTTGTCTAAAATCTCCTCCCAGAGTTTGGCTACGAAGGACCGAATCACCCTGAATAAAGAAAATGAAGCACTAATTCTTGCTGTGGGTTCCGAATATATTCCTGCTTATAAAATATTCCAAAAAGTCTCCTGCTTATACTATAACTTGTAAGACGAAAACTATTTTATTTCTGGTTAAAGATATTGGTTAAAATTATAACTGTTTTATATGCCCAAATAATGAAAAATTCTGACACAAGCAGAAAAATATTAGCTATGTACTAAATTATGACTAATCAATTTTCTGTTTCAAATGTATTTGAGTAATGCTTATTTTGTTACAGAGTTTTCACCGATCCTCATTTAAGAACCGTATTGTCTCGGCTAAGTTTAAGCAAGAGGCTAAATTAGAGACAATGAAGGATGTTATCTACGAACAAAAGATGTCCTGATTTAGGTGAAGATGAATCGAGAGGCCTGGTTAGAACTATATAAGGGGCAGTAGCTGCTTCCCTGCCAGCTTATTGTCCCTGAATTAGTGAAAATTGCCGTCCGACTCCGGCACAGTGTGTTCTCCATCGTTGGGCCCTCTGTCTCTTCCAGCAAGCCTGAGGTCAGTTCTTCCTTCAGGATGTCCCTGTCATCGCGAGCAGCTTAGTCCTTCGTCTTTCGCAACTAATTCCCTTTAAAACTCGTTAATAATAGGTAAGTAACTTAATCATACAATACTATACTCGTATAATCCGCCATGCACCAGCATTATCCACATTCAAAACCCTCTTATTCCAATTCCTCTTCACAATCCCACATGCGAAAAATAGTCCTATCCTCCCGAAATTTCTGGGGAAAAAGTTATGAAAGAAAAGAACTTTATTTGCGAATAACTCAAAAGTATGCATTGTTTTCTTGATTTTATCCATGATAATTAGAAAATATAGGAGAGGCGCAGTAACTGTAGATATTTCAAAATCGGACTATTATTGACAGAGATACAGTTCATTAGTTTTGGTATACTTAATAATGTCGTCCTGTTTAAAGATATTGCATTTAGGAGTAGAATAGTCTACTACACTTTTTTTCCTGGCTGATATATTAAGGTTATTATTTCTTAAAGACATTTGGTTTTTCTTACATTTTATTTTATTTTTTTTAATATTTAGAAAATCCCATTATCGGTTCATTATTTTGTCTTTAATACTTTCATTATCTTTCCAGTCAGCGTTTAAAAACAAGTCCTAGCAAAGCAATGTGTACAAATATTTTTGTCTATTATGTTTAATGGAATATTGTAATCGACCAAGGAAAAAATATTGATTCCTTCCTAGCATAATACATAGGAAATACTTATTTCCATATTGTTTAGCCATTTCTTCACTAAAAAAAATTTTCTGCGAATTTTACCTACTTGTTTTATCTATTTGAAATGTATTTCATTTTTTACATTCCTCAATTTGTATATATGTACATGTTTTCCCATCTTTATTCATTTTAAGTTCTTTTGTAACATCTGTTTATGTTTTAAGTCAATAGTAAATTTTCTTACTTTTGATATTTTTTTTCTTTTCGGGAGGTTGTGCTTTTCTTTCTATATATGTAACTTTTTTCCAGTACAACCATAAGTATTGTTGAGAAGATATTATTTTATTTGTTTAGTTGTTGGTTGTTTACATACATTTATTTAAACTATTCTATATACCGTTTGAATCTTTATTAAGTTTTTTTTTGGCCAGATATGTATTTTTTTAAATTTTGTAAGTGTTCATCATTGTCATTCTAAGGGGGTCTTCGTCCCAGAATAAAGTTTATTTTCTATTTCTATCTCCACAATCTGCAACGGGAGATCCAGATATTGTCTATTATGGTACAAAAAAAGCATTGCTTGGTTCTGTATTTGATTTATTTAAATTCCGTTTAAATATAAACATTAAGGAAACCTACCAAGAATAATATTTGAATTAATTATATTACTTATAAATATGCATTAGTTGCAGTGTGAATTGATCAATGGCAAAATTACAGGGAAATATAGAAATATGTATAAATATATAAATTAAATGTTTTCTGGTCAATGTATTTGGAGGAATTAATGTTCTTTTCATGGGCGTCATTCAGTCTCAAAAGTTGGAGCGACTGGTACCATAATACGAGTTTACGTGTAACGTCTCTCATCGGACTCTATACCAGACACTTTTTATAAACCTCATCAAATTTTATAGTATTAAGTCCGAATACCGCACACTCTATAACGGACGCGGACGGGCTAAAGGAGAGCAAGAAAACTGTGAAGCTCATATTATGGCATAGTTCAATTACAAGTATGAATTATGTTTTGATATAGTTTTGATCTTTCGTTGTTAGTTTTCCTACATTATTGACAAGACTGAGCGCGAATGAAAACACAATATTCGCGAAATATCAGCTCAATTCACAATTTGAAAAACATAAGTATGATACATTTTAAAGGGAACCCTCATTTTTTTAATATTGTTTGTATATTTATTTTGTTTGACTTGCCCTCTCAAATAAACTTCCTAAATAATTGTACCATGGCGGATCACTCCTAGTTTTACAGAGAAATATTTTAATTTGAAATTTTGCTTTACTAACTTACTCTTGAAAAAAAAAAAAAAAAAAAAAGCTAGCCTAAACGCAAATACTGATGAAATATCAAGCATCATAAGCGCCCTCTCGAAGCTCTGTTTGATGGTGACTATTTTGTTGCGGTTTATCCCGAGAATAGACACAGTTTTATGAGACAACTGGATTACCTTCATTATTAGAAGCAATATGCCTTTCATTAAGAAAATAAAAGACCAGTGTGGCCAGTGTTTCAACTGCCTCCCGCAGTGCCACATCCAACGCCCTGAAGACGACCTGCAAAGTGGGTCGAAACGTCGGCAAAAATTAAAATTATTTATATATTTTAATTTTTTTTTAATTATTTGACCGCACCCTCAACTAACTCCTTCTCATATCATATCAACGGTCAACCATCTCTACATTATTAATGTAGTAATTATTAATCTCTTTTCTATTGGAAACAATTCTCCAGATTAAATAGAAATACAACAGATGTGATTATTGGATTTATATGAGGCGAAAAATTCAAGAACAAATGTTTTTAGAACAAATTCAATATTATTTCATTTTTTTTTTTAACTCGTTATAACGTTGATATTACTTTTAATTATTACAGGAGAGCACGCAGCTTTAAATTGGTAAAAGATAAAGAAGAGTTAATTTGAAGAATTCATGGAAATAGTTTTCCAAATTAAAATAGATTTAAATGTTTAGATTTTTATGAGGAAAAAGAATCATTTAATAAAAAACTTCTGTCCGTTTTTTAAGTTTTAAAAGTTCAGTAAAAATGTTTGATTTTATTTATTTTTTAAAAATAATTTTGATGTTATTCTATGAAACTGTTGTGGCAACATATTTTTGAAAACGAAATAAAGTAAAAAATGTTGTAAATTTAAGATCTTATTCGAATCATGGACAGTATCGTATTACATATTGATTTAAATTTTTTTATCTGAATTCAAGTTTTAAAAACGATAACAGTTTCAGTGAACAGCTAAGAGAAAGATTGGTCATGACAAAAATTGGTGAAGATATCAATAATTTAGAATATTTTAAATAATTTGCATGTTTTTATTTCTCTGTACTTTAATTCTCTGAAAGTCGATTCTTTAAGAATTTTAGATTGGTTTATTCAGTCAGAAATCTATGGTACTCATAAGGATATTGGTTTTTGGTGTACAGAAATCATTTATCAATCACTGACATGGATTTTAACCTGTTGCTCGCGATTGGGTTTATAGGGCGTGGGGCAGCAAACGGAAATCTCGAGGCCTCATTAATACTAATGCTGCTTGGAAAAACGTGTAAAGATATTTATATCAATAGGTTTAAGGACTATTCATGATAATGATTACCAGTCATAAAAAAAAATGAGATAAACCTAAGAAAAAGTACTCTTAAGAAGAGAATGAAGAAGAGGAAATAAGTTGATGGAGAACCAAAATTTTTATGTATAGCCTGATATTAAAACGTTTCAAAAATAAATTTGTTCTTAAAAGTTCCAAACCTTATGCAATAGATCCATCAAAATATTTTAAACCTAGAATTTTGAAGATTAACATGTTCTTTCGATAGATAAGGTATAGAATATTTTTCGGATTTTAAAATCTTTGCCTTAAACAAATATATATATATATATATATATATATATATATATATAATATATATATATATATATTTGTTTAAGGCAAAGATTTTAAAATCCGAAAATTCTTCTATACCTTATAAGGTATAGAAGAATTTTCGGATTTTAAAATCTTTGCCTTAAACAAATATATATTATATAATATATATATATATATATATATATATATATATATATATAAATTCTTTATAGAATCAGTTCAGTTAGGTTTCAGCGGTAAGTTTTATGTTTGCCGAAAAATATTCCTGAACCTCGTGGTTTCTCTCTAGGGCCAAATCTGGTACCCACTAAAAAGTACTTTAGCCCGTTTGGTTAGATACTGACCAATTGAATTTCACAATTTCAAATTCCTTATTTGAAAAATCCCGCTGATCTTTAAAGCCTAGAAAGTCTACAAAATAAATAAATCTAATGGCATATTTATTAATGAGGCTAGAATCTAAAAATATAAATGGATTTTTTTCTATGGATTGATTATGAATTCAAAATGACTGTTTAGGACAGCGGTGTATCATACATTTATTATAAATTTTCAACCTTTTTAGTTATTTCACAACCTAACTAAACGTTTTTATAATTTGAATTAAATTATATATATATATATATATATATATATGCTGTGTATATATTTTGTACGACTTGCCTTTTCAAAAATTAAAACAAAACCTACTCTCAATAAAAGTTATTGTAATTTAGGTCTACAAAAAAAAACTCATTCAATACAGAACATTTACTGTAATTACAATACAGTCCAGAAGTTCTGCGAAAAAAAAATAGTTTAATGGTTTTAAACCTCTCTTGTAGATAAAATCTTGATTGCTGAGGAAAAAAAAAAATTGCTTTTTGACGTGAAACAGTGAAACAAAAAGATTGTTACCTCTTTACTGTTGGGTGATATCTTTCCCCATACCTGACATGTCAATTTCATTATTTTTATCAAACCATTTGCTGATTGTGAACAGTTCGTCGACAGGATCAGATCAACATTTACGACTAGAAGAAAAAATGGTTGGAGATGATTCATTCAAAACCATATAGTTCATTTGTATACCAAAGGATACTTCCCCTAGAAGGAATATATGACAAATTAGTGTAAATTAAGTGAAATTTCGAAAAAGTTGTTGACTGATTCAACTGACAACTCTTGTTCTACATTATGTTGTGGTAAAACCATATGATTTCAAGAAGTTAGGCGTCATAATATACATAAACTTTTTTTGCCATGCTGGTCTCATAGTGGAGCTTTGAGTCCACGAATTTAGACCTACTTCGTATTACTCTTCGCTTTTATTCTCTTACCATTTTATTGTCTGTTAGATGAAATTATAAATCGGATTGAGTAAGTTGGAGAATTATTTATATTGAGAAAAAAACAGTTATTATTGTTTTAAATATATATTTGATTCTGTATTAAGGCAACTGTATTTGTGTTTATCTACCGTAATTTTCTTTATTTTCAGGCAACAAGATGACGGCTTATATAGATTGGATCGATTACACGGTTTTCTCCGCCTTGCTGATCCTCTCCACAGGCATCGGCGTGTACTTCGCCTTCTTCGCCAAAGAGAAACAAAATACGACCGCGGAATACTTACTCGGAGGGAAGACTATGGGGATATTTCCGATCTCAATGTCACTCATTGCCAGGTAAGGAATGTTGTGAACGTGGTCAGAAAACTGAACGGAAACATCATAGAGTGTCAGTGTCAATGCTCAACTAACTATAAATCTATTTCTTCTCGTTCGATAATCGTACTAATAAACTTTTTTTTTTTAAATTATCTATCTGTTTATTGAGTAATAATACATTTTGCCACACTTAAGGGCACTGAGTATTAAGGCTGAGAGAGGCACAACTAATAAACTAAAATAGAACTTCGGTATCTCCATTTTTCCCAAGCCGTTCTTTTCATACCGCTTAATATTTTTGTTGATCCTTTCATATTAGTCCGTGGTATATAGACCCCTTGTTATCGAATTATTAACTTCGTAAATAGCCTCATCTCATCGTAACCTACAAATATTTTATTTACGAAAATTCGCGAAATTGGGACGTTTTCAATCTGGAGGGGGGAAAACTTTGTTGATTTAATTAGCTACTAAAAACTCGTAAATACCCATTTGCTTTTCACTTGGATCGTAAGAAAATTTGATCACAAAATCCATAAAAAATGTGGCCTAAAAAAATGTTGGGCCGTTTATCCTATAAACTCGTTATTTTGACAATTTGGGGATGTTTTTGAAGGCCACTTTTTTTCTCGACTTTGTGATTCAGTTATCTTACTATTCGAGTGGGAAGCAAATGTGTGTTTACGAGGTTTTCGTACCTAATTAAATAGACAAAGTTTGTCGACCTCTGAAAACGCCCCAATCCCGAGAATATTCGTAAATTAAATTTTTGTAGGCTACGATAAGGTGAAGCTATTTACGAAGTTTAGTAATTTGATAAAAAAGGGTCTATACCATGAACTAATAAGAAAAAAATTGTAAATTTTCCGTTTCATCTCTTTTTTACCTCCCACTTCACTTTTTGTGAAATGTTTGGTCTATTGTGTCAGTTTTGTCTTTCTATTTCCTGGTGTACTTTAACCAAACATATTCTACATAGGATCGAAACGACTAATCCCATTCTACCAGGTACTACTTTCTTTGCTATGAAAGATTGTCACAGTACTTCCTGAATATAAATTAAAAACCTTACAATTACAACTCCACAACAGAGAAAAACTATAGAGCATGTTTTATGTTTAGTGACTACAACCCATTAAGTGTCTTCTTGGTCCCAGTTAAAGAAATACAGTTCCTTGGGCATGGTTGTGGTTCAGGGGTTTCCAGAAAGGGTTTTGATGGATCAAGTTACGCCTTTAACATTTTTTAGGAGGCCACGTATTGATAGAGTTGTGAAGTTTTTAGGAGGCACATTTCGACGAGTTTATGAATTTTTGGAATGATAAGTTCGAAACCAAAAGACCGAGATAAGTATGTAACAGACTGCAGGAATTACAATTGTATATAGTGTTGTCCAAATGTGAAATCGAGACGAGTCTTGGTCTTGCAAACTCAGTCTTGATCATGGTCTTGGTCTTGCACAAGAGTCTAACAGCAGTCTTGTAGTTAATTATTAGCTGGTTACTATAGAGACATTACTTTAATTTTTTAGATAGGAGAAAACTAACTAAGCCCGAATGAAAAATTAGAGGAGTTAAATGCAAAAGTATATTGGTTATACCAATTATTAGCACATAGTAACTAAGATTATCAAGTATTAGTAACTATTTTGCCTTAAATTTTATTTAAAAAATCGATTTTTTTTACCAGTCCTGGTTTTGGTCTTGCAACAGTAAGGCGGCCTTGGTCTTGGTCTTGCACTTTGCAAGACTAAGGCTGATTTTGGTCAACATGAATTGTATACTATGATTTTTCTAATTAACTTGCACTGTTTTTTAATAAGACATGAGCAATCAAATATTTTGGGAGGCGAAAGATGCGCCATCGACCTTGGGGGGACGGATACTCCGGCAGGGAATCTGACCTGGATCAGAACAAACGTAATGATCTCCCCCTTTTTCGCTGAAGAATCTGGTACCCATTCACAGATATTGAGTTTTCCCAAAAGTATCCAAGTCCAAGAAGTCGATCTTGCTGATATAGTAGAATAAATATATCAACTAACAGAGAGGGACTCGAACGCTAGGACTAGAGGCTTGAAGTCTAGAGACTTACCAACCATTCTACCCCATTCACAAAATAAAATGAAACAAAAATAAATTTATTAATTCTGGGATTTTATAAAGCTCTGTGAATAATTTAAATAAATGGTGCATGGGCCCGAATGTTTTGACCATAACTATTACTGCTTAGTATTTTTTTAAATGAATTTAGGTCCACTTTTTCTATTATCTCTTTCAAGCAACTGTAAGTTCATGAGTATTTTTTAAAAGAGTAAGCAGCATTTAGCATAGTTTCATTATTCAAGAAGTATTTATCAGAATAAAATATCTTAATGTTCAGGTATCTTTAATTCATGCGAAACCTGACTCATTACGATTTCTTAATCATCACATGGTTTTTTTATCTTATATACAGCTCAAATGTAATTTAACTTTAAAGACTGTTCAATTAAGGAAATCCTTAGAAAATTACATTATCACTCCCTTTAGAGTAAAATCAGGAATAGTAAGTTATTCTGGAGAAGTTTGAATACAGGAAGATTTTAATCACAATTACAAATAAACTTCATCATTCGTATAGTTAAAGAAGAATGAACGTCTTTATATCACAATTATTCAGACTGACTTGGGAATGAGACGCACGGAGTAGAATAGGAAACCACACAAGCCGCCTTAATTTGAGGCGATTAAGGTCGTTATAAACTAGAGTTAGGATAAAGAGCTCTTTTAACATCCTAGTTTTCTAAAATACTACTCACGAGCCATTGAGAATACTTAACGAGTTCAGATCTTTTCATAGTTTACAATTGGTTTATACTCAGCTGAAATAATGTATCAGAGGGGGCCCCAGTTGGATAGCGCTGGATGCGTCAAGTGTAGTTATGTATGATCTACAATTATTCCAATCCTACTGTCGCTTGTTTGTTTTTTAGAGAGCAACTAAATATCTTGGGAACTGGAGAGATATCTGTTATATATCTCAGGGAGGGAGGGGATGGGCACCACCAATGTATTCCAATATCAATTTCTATTGATATAGCTGGAAGGAGATTGTTTTTCTCGTTTCATGGTGTTTCCGATAGAATTTAGACGATTTCTAATGCCAATATCTTGTATTTTCCTGCAAACAAGACCCAAATTTTAATAAAATCTTAAGTTTACTGATATTTTTATTATTATAACGAAATTATAGAGAAGCATTGATATTAGAAAATTGATAAGGTAAATGTATTGGCAATAAGCACTTAAAGAGAAATCTTCATCATTAATGTGAAACACAGCTTTAGTTCTGATGATGAGTTTTTCCAAATGGATTAAATTGGCAACAAGTTTAGTCTTTTATCAATTTCGTTTTTTCTGCATTGTCAATTAGGATGAACGCACCAGTTATGTGCAGGGAGCCCAGTGATGGCCAAGTTGGACTTTAAATGTAAATGATAAGCTTCCTTGTTGGTTTAAAGATTTCAGTTTTTTCTAGATTGGAGAATAATGCCCTCTATTGACAAATGTATGGAAAAAGTTCCCATTAGAAAATTTTAAAATGCCATTCATTGTTATTTCTATAGTGCTCTTGAGGTCAGTGTGTTTCATACCTTCCTACTAACAATTTTGTTAAGAGTAAGTTGAACATTTATGTTATCTTATATTTATAGTTAAATAATGACTTTAGAATTTTTCTGAGGTATGTAAAAGTCTCATCTCATCTTGACTTTTATTTTAATTGAAACTGTTTCCTATGTCTATACAGTCCTTAACACAATTTTTTTATAAACTACGAAACATGTTCAAGACCTTAAAAATTGAAATAAAAAATCATTTGTGGTGCTTTTCAATGCATGCCCCAAATAGATTGTTGCCTCTTTGTAAAATTTCTTATGTGCCGACTGTTTCCACTATATTCTTATATAAATATATTCCAGTATATATTATCACTTTTTTTTTTGTTATTACTATTATTTTTTTTCTTATGCTATCATTTCTTGTCCTTGATATCATATTTGCTGAATACCAATGTAGATGGTAAATTTATTGTGGGGCAGAAATATGTATATATAATAAAATAAATATATTTTCACAGTTAATTCTTCAACTTTTTTCTTTGTTTTTTTTTCAGAAATTAATTGTAGTATTAATCCAAATTAAACACAATTAACTATTAATTAGGAGAGTGGGGTAGTTCAGTGGTAGGGCACTAATCTTCCAATGCTCAAGGTCGAGGGTTCGAATCCCGGCTCATGGCAGAAAAATTCTGTTTCATCAGACGTGGGGCGACCCTGGGACCAGGAGACCCTCATGGGCCACACCTAGCCTCTTAAGTTGGTACGCTTATTTAAATAATTAAGTAAAGGGGAAAACCTGGCGGTTGAGCGTGATCTCCTTTCCCAACCGTTGACTAAGAAGCAATACTTTCCATAAATAATACTGAATCCAAGACCCTTCATGGGTTGTAGTGGTGCAGGAGGAAGAACTGTAAATTAGGAAGCGTGGGACATAACACTGCCTTTAATCGGTCCATTTGTCTCAAATGTTACCAGATAATATGCATTGCAGAATGGTCGCATTCAGCGCCTAAAATTATTATATCCCGTTCCATAAAAATAACTTATTCTAACAAAGCCAACAAATGAGGTAAATGTACCGGTAATAGACACTTTAAAAGAACTTTTCACATTAATGTAAACCACAACTTTAATTCTGCTGGTGAATCTTCACAAATGGATTTAATTGAAAGAACTCAAAGTATATTATACCAATGGGTAGTTTCTCTTCATGTTGTACATGCCATGTTAAAAATTTCACATTTACTTATTGTATTTTCTATGTAATACAGTTGTAAATTCCATTAAAATAACAAACAAAAAAAAAAAAAATTGAAAGCAAATTATGAATATCAAACTTACCTCCTAAACAAAGGTGAAGGAAACCTCAATTTGCCAAACCCTAACTCTTGTTTTAATAAAAGATGAACTGTCCGGTGACCATTAATCAGTTGTAGTTGAGATATCACTTTTCTGAGAGCTAAAAATCTTTTTGTACTCAATATCTCTAAAGTGCATAAAAAGCTCATTTCTTCTTCATGAATTAAAAAGTGCCTATTACTGGTGTCTACCTAAAGTAACCAATCAATTTTTCGTAATTCTGACATCATTAGGAAAGAAATATGTAAAATTATATAAATCAGGTCTCTAAAGGAGTGGGTTATTATCTCTTTTTAGCTATTTATAATCTTATTTATTTATTTATTTTTTGCTGATGATACCTGAATTAGTGAGTGGAGCATTGAGAATCTCTCTTTAGTTTTTTTTTTATTCAATGATAAAAAAAATTAATAATTTTTGGAATCTAGTATTTAATAGGATGTCCCAGCAGGGATTTATCTCTTTTTTGCATTTTTACTCTCGTTAATAACGTTCATTGAAAATACTGCTTGTGTGAAAAATTAAGAAGCATAGACTGATGCAATTCGTTTTTTCTTTGGAACGAAAGATGTTTTTCAACTTCATCCACAGAAATCCACACACCTCATTTCCATTGGTCCACATTCTCTTCTTCCTGATTCAAGCCACTATCGTGAGCCAAAGTATATGTATCTATATTATTTATTTTCTACTTCATCGAAAGCATACATTAAAAATCTGTCATTCAACACAACTTAAATAAAATGTAAGGGGTATTGAATTTTTTAGTTTTTAGTTTAATTCTTAATAATTTTTAGTTACATATCTGGAATATCAGTACTCGGACTGCCAGCAGAGATGTACGTTTATGGAACTCAATATTGGTTGATTGTCATCCCTGAAATTCTGGTGAGCTTCACTATGGCTTTCGTGTATATACCTGTTTTTTACAAGCTGCAGATAACGTCATCTTACGAGGTAAATATACTCCTTTCTTCCTGTTTAGAATAGAATAAGTTCGTAGATAATTCTACATACAAAATGACAAATTATACTATAGGATTCCATCGGACATTCATAATAACTAATCCAGTTTGAGGTTGATTTTAATGAGTGGGGAACTATTTATTTTTAATTACTCGTATCATTTTATATAATGTAGTAACTTTTTGAGATACCACAAAAAAATAGCAGCTAAAAATAATGCTATGAATAGGAGCATAATTATTTCGAGCTAAAAACAAGCATTACTCATATTTATTTGTTTAATAAAGACTAGGGGATCCCCACGCCAAACAGCGGACCAACTTCCATTTTACAATTGTATAAGTGTTCATTAAATTGTACTACTCGTTGCTCAATTTGTATAACTGTAATTTACATGTATCCTGTAGTACAGAATATTTTTTATCAACATCAAATAAAATATCGAAACCACAGTTCGGATTTTTTTTAATTTCTTTAAAAATCTATAATATACATCGCGCCTTATTGCTAAGTTATATTATTATATAATTATAATCATTCTTATCCTCGATTTGTTACCATAATAAAGGGGAAATAATTCTGGGAATAAGAAGTGTGATAAATGCGGGTACTTCAAGGTGACTGAATAGAAAATCACATAATTTCTTTACACAACTTGAGGTGAATCCCAACATTTTTCCTAATAAACCGTAACTTTATTAATGTGGACTTAAAGCTAATTAAACGAGGAAGTTCATGTAAAAGTGGAGAAAATCTAGTGTACTTGGAAGGTTGATAAAAAATATCACAAATAATATATGACTTTGTTTTTAATGAAACTTAGCTGTGTATGGCCGCTCAAAAGTTCTCTTTAAATCACTAGCGGATATCACCCGGGATTTCATTTTGGGAGAGGGTGTTTCAGCCCGAAAGGTTTTTTTTTCATATATATATATATATATATATATATAACGAAAATACGCTTAAAAAAAAGAAAGATACTACCTACATATATGAAATGGTGTTTATGTGATTTTTTGTATCCTATTAAATGTAATTAGACGAACAATAATACTTTAAGAGATATTTTTTTACCATAAAACATAGTTAAATTTTATCATTTTGGGAGAAGCTTCAGCCCGAAAGCCCCCCTCCCTCTCTCCCCCAATAGATCCGCCTGTGCTTTAAATAGTTTTAATAATGAGTATTTCTAATTATATTTAAATAATTAAATTTAATTAAATTGAAAATGTATGTATATATACATTTATATATATATATATATATATTGTATTTTGTAATCAAGAAATTCCTGGGGGGTAGGAAAAAAAAAAATTATATTTAAAGTAAATTTTATCTATTTTTCTATGGAGCAATGTTTAGTTACTCAAATCAAATATTTTTTAAGTTGTCGTTTCCTATTCAACAAAAAACTCGCTTTTCCTACGTGACTACTATTTTATATTTTTTACTTTTCTGTTAGAAATTGGGCAATTGTTAATATAAACATTTTGGTAGATCTGGATGTCTACTATTACCCATTTAAATATTTCTTTCTACTTACCAGACACCCTGTATAATAGAGCGATAATATAACTTTGTACTCGATCTTTTTTGTTTTAATAGTGTCTTTAATTTTGTTATAAATTTGCTATTATAGAACATATTTTGCCATATTCAGAACCGACTGATCCCGAGAGCCATTACAGTTACTGCGATGCTTCACAATCCTTATCAAGAAACCTTTGTATGAATAAGGACTAGCGTTTTCTAAGCTTAGTAAGAAGGCCTTGGTTGACTCCATGAGGGATAATCCGCAAGCCTTTTCTATAGCAAAGATCTGATAATTGTTTAAACAGGAAATCCAATGAAAATAATAGTAATTGTATGAAACAAATCTAGTGACTCATATAATGGAAGACCAAGACGTTAGGACTTTTAACCGAAATAGTCATTGAGAATTTAAAACCATAAAACATTACTTTCTCCTATATTTATTCGCTTCATTGCTGGAGTTCTGGTATATATTTGCTCATCATTTCTTCATATCTGCTAATAGTCCAGTCAATGAATGATTATAGAAAGAAATGGTGGGGACACAATTTTTGACATTGGGACATTGTTTGGATCAATGAGGAAGTAAACATACTAAAAGTCCCCACTACTGGATGGTGAGCCAGATGTGGGGCCGTCTAGAAGATCACTTTTTTCGTGTTTTCGTTTATATCAAGAAAACTATCCATCACATCGACAATGGCATGGTATTCCATTATGGCAGACACCCAATAATTAGTCTAAAAGCAAGATGTTGCTCTAGATGTTATATACCGAGATTATTATGACATGAATTAGAAACTGACGATAGAGCACATTATGTTTAAGCCTTGCATCCAGAAGATCATTGGGATTGTGGTTCTGAAGATGGGAGTAAATATCCCGAAACGTAAACTTGTAAACATGCAACTTTGATAATACAACAAATATATTCAATTGTTGCTAATTGGAAGTAATCATTGCCAAATAACTAAGAATATTATACAACTTCCCAGAAAAAAAGAAGTATAATAGATAAAATAATCCATAATACACTTAATGTTCCTTATGTTTCAGGTTTTGCCCAATCCAGATATTTATCCTTCCACAATAAACTTTATAACCATCCCAACCCTCTTGTTTCTAACCTTGCTTCCTATTCAATTTCTGATAATCTTCTGAGATATCTGAAAAGAAGATGGCCTCGTGATCTCCTAATATAGACATATTATTAGAGGGCTACAAATAGGTAGTTTCTCAACATGTGTTTCATGTCATTATATCCATGTACGAATTTACTAGATGTATTTTTTTTTATACAGTTGTTCTCAGGTAGATTCTCTACAAGCCTTGTCATGTTATGTATTTCTCTGTATCACATTTGCTGAATGTATATTAATGTAAAGTTGTAAATTTCATAAATAATAATAATAATAAAATTTCTTCAACGGTTCAAAAGTTAGATCAATTCGTATACTTTATATGTCAATTCGGAGAATTTGCAGAAAAAAATAATTTTTATGATGTACGTTATGATATTGTCCTAACTCTCTATACATCTAAATCATAATGTAGATATATGCATATATATTATAACAACGAATATTATAACCAGTATTTTGTTCTGCAAAAAACTGACCTAGAGACTCCCCTCCTCACATCTGGTTCACCACCTAGGAGTGGGGACTTTTAGTATGTTTACCTCCTTAGTTGTCCAAACAATGTTCCCAAGTCAAAAATTTTATCCCGCCATATCCTTCTATAACTTCTTTTCGAGCATTCATTAACTGGACTATAAAGGGACTTTCTTCCGGTACTCTATATAGTCTATATAGTCTATATAGCGATCAACGCCTGGCTGCTGGTCTTTTTCTTCATGGCCTTGCTTCCATGAAGATATTGGCTCAACGGTCATCTAGTATTCGACACACATGTCCGAATCACCGCAGTTGCCATTCTTCCACTTTGGCTTTATTAGGGGAAATGTGCAACTCTTATTTGGTTGCGTCGAGCCTCATCCATTTTTAATTTTTTTTTTTTTTTTCATAGCTGAATTCCTATAAAATTCATTTTTGGTGCAGTAATTTTGCTTAGGTGAACATTGAGTCCAGTCCATTCCAGTTAGGACCATGTAAAATAATATAAAGAAATATTACACGCCTAACTTGGTTTGGAAACTGACTTAATTTGCTTTGTGAGCTTGATAAATTATTTCAACCCCCATTTAAAATCTAAAACTTTGGAATTTAGTATAAACGAATGAAATATATATTTATTTTTATCTTTATTTAGCAATTCATATTTCTTAGGTAATTTAATTATTTAGCAATTCATTAGTAATCATTAGTAATTTAATAAAATGAATAATAATTAAGTGGTATAAGCCAGGCGTGTGTAGTAATGAGAAAAAAATATAATAGTAATGAAACAGTAATAATAAGAGGGAAAACAGTCAGGATTAAAACAAAAAATAGTAAAAAAATAAATTCGAAATATATATAAATTAAATTCTAATATATTTACTTATCCTATCAGATTTCTTCGCTCCAGCCCATTCCCAAGGCAAACCCAACTCGTTACAACTGAAAATAACTACTTTTAACCAAACCGTTCTTCCTACATCCAGTGAATACGTGTAAGCGTTTTAGCAATAGGAGAAAATATATCGAGGGATTGGCCCACAATATTTCTAAAATAATAAAAGAGGAAGATCGTCAAGGACACAATAAACTTAGAAAGTTCATTAGAAAAATAAAATTATGGCTTCAATATATGAAAAAAACGTAAATTTCTGAAAAAATAGTTTTTTTTTTCTAAAATCTTAAAGCCCCCAAAAAAATCATTCTTCTTCCTATGTAACTTACAGTACTAACCCAAGTTATAATTTGTTGTTAATTTATTTTAAGGGAACCTATACTCTTTAAGTATCCAAAGAATTTAAATTAAAGTACATAACTTGTGTTTCTTCTTGAATCTTCAATGTAGATTCTATGTCATATGTAATTAGAAAAAAATATTAAAATATACATACAAAATTTACTTACTATGTATTATTACGAAATTCGTAAATCAGGTAGCCAAAATTGAATTGGTATTAAATGATATGGCAAACAGAACATAAGTTGTACAGAATAAAGAATCTAAGATATTACTTTGCCAAATTGATTAAAGCCTGTGGGCTGAAACGTAAGTATTTGATAAATATATTGTTTTTTGACTCATTGAACCATCTCCGTATTTTTCTTAGTTACAATATTTATATAATTTCATATATTTAATATAGTTACATTTATTTACAGTACCTTAGGTTAAGGTTCAACAAAAAGGTGAGAACTCTAGGATCCTGCCTCTTCATCATCAAAATGGTATGTTTTATTTTTTTTAAATTATTTTGAGATAAAAAATAAATGATCATTACAGAAATATTTGTAAACAAGAAATCAGCATATAAGATATTTGATTTATTTTTAGTAAAATATATACACATTAATTAAGATATAAACTAATTTTAATATTTGTTCATTATTTAGAATGTTTATAACAATGACAGCAATCCATTATATATATATTCCAAAATTTCCAGATTATTTCTAGATGTGAATAAATAAAGATTATATCAGCAAGAACTAAATTCAACGAACGTACGCACTATATCCCCTATGCTTACGTAAGACTACGAGATGTCTTAAACTGTAAACTAACGATCAAATTACTGTAATATTTCTTGTATTCCAAATCTTCAAAACCAGAGGTGTCCATAAAGGGGTCTAAAAGTTATACCAATTTGAGGGGACAACTTTTGACGGGGTTGTGAATTTTTAAGTGTACACATTTTTAAGGGGTTATGAATTTTCAAAGTGAAAATTTTGTGTCATGGAACTAGGGGGAAAAATGGAACATTTCACATGACTAACGAATCCGGGATTTAATATTGGGGGAGGAGCTTCAGCCCGAAAGCTTTTTTTTTTAATTAATATATTTTTTTTGTCCTATTAAATATAGTCAGGGGGAGAGAAGGGCTTCCGCTTGAATAGTATAATATTGATGACGTTTATCAATAAACATTATAGTATGATAAGGAAATTCGTTCAACGGTTTAACTGAAGATAAATCGGATAATTACTCAGTTCCGTAATTTTCCTCTGCATTATTTAAAGGAGACTACTGTCCAATCGCCTGGTTAATTTTCTGAATAACGCTAGTTTCTAATTTTAGTGTGACCCGGGAAGCGCCTGTCAAACCCTGACAAACCTAATTGGTTAATGATAATCGATAATAAATTTCTACGATCTCTACGTCCTTCCTCAAGGCAAACCATTCAGGTCACCTTCACGTTCCGAGAAAATACTCCAAGAACAGCTCTCAATATCGGATCATCATTAATAAACGTGGTTACAATTAGTTTGAGTTATAAGTTATATTTGATTAGTGAAGTATAACACGTTTGAGTCAAGTACGTAAAATATAAATAATAATTCAAAAAACTTGAAAACTTGAAAAGTGGATCGGAAAATAGAAAATTAAAATAAATGACAGCAAATCTACTCGCATAATTTTCTCTCTTACGAAAGCTACTTGAAAGACAAGAACTGACAAGATGATATAATCAACTCCCACATGAGAACCACAGATCCTTACTTACGAAACTAGCGACTAATCTACAACACTATACCGAGACCAATTTGGACATAAGAGGTAGAATTTTGGAGTTGTTCAAAACAAACACACATAAACAAAATATAAACTACACAATAAAAAATTATATGAAAAATTGTTAAAGCACTCTGGTATATTTCAATAACACTGTATATAATAACAACCTTTCGACAGTAAAATCTTACATCCACGATATATTTTTTCAATTTCCTCCTCCATTTTTTAAAAAGAAAATAGCCAAGAGACCTACTACTTCAATAATAATAAAATTAAAGTCTACCAAGCATACTTACAAATAATAACCAGTACTTCGAAATTGGTCGATGCGCTACTGCGCCTGTGCAAATGACGTGGAATATTAAAATAGATAAATAATTTTTAAAATTTAAGCAGTTAAATTAGTTTTTTTTTTAAACTTCATTCGCTACATCATTTAAAATGGACTATCAAGAAAATAGATACAATTATAATTTTTTTTTTATCTCAATAACCGTCTTGATTTCAATTCCACAATACATGAAAGTTCGCATCCTACAATTTATCTTAATGTGCATTTCAGCTCAGCAATAGCCGAACATTTTAACAGTATTTTATTCTTTGCATAAATAAATAAAAATGTTGGTGACCTACTGTCTTATTTATTGACTAGTAAATTAATTTATAATATTATTTACAACTAATAATTATCTATATGATAGTCAATGGTTATATAAAATTTAAATTTCATGTTTTCATGTTTATATTAAATTGATAACCAATTAATATTTTCAGTTACTGTATATCCCTATTGTTGTCTACGTACCAGCTTTAGCGTTCAGCCAAGGTAATAGACATAATTGTTAATTTTTGTTATAGAATATTTTTCAATACGGAATGTATATTCCTTATAGTCTTATCTGTTTTTAGTAACTGGGATCAACCTTCATCTTATAACACCGATCGTATGCACCGTCTGCATCTTTTACACCAGTTTGGTAATTATTTTATTTATTATTTATTTTTATAATTATTTATTGAATTATTTATTGGATACTCAAGGCAACTTAGATAAACTGGGAGTAGGTATGATTAACCTATCCCATGTACTTCAATTAGAAATCGCGATTTCGTTTCCCCCTTGGTCAATGTATGGTTTATTTCAAGAAAAAAATGTCCTCGTGGCCCTGCTGATTCTGAGCAGCCATAATATATATAGGGGAAATACATGTACCTTGGGCTACCATACTAAGAAGAAATTCCAACGGGGCAAATTCAGGATTTGTGGCAAAATTCAGCAAGCTCAGTTTTTTTATTATATCGATAAGAGCGTTTTAGAGATGCAAGTGTAATTAGTCTTTACTTGATATGATAATTTTTAATTAAAAAATTTTGCTTCTTTTGAAGGCAAGTTCTAAGCAAAATACTGTAGAAATTTGTTAAAAAATTAAATTAAAAATATGAAGTCATATCATTGTACATTGTGCCTCTGTTTTATAATGTACCTTGGACCGGCTCAAAGTACATTAATATAATTTCAAAATATGTCCCTTGTGAGAATAAATACTTGATTCGTGGTTTTTAGTAAAGAAGTTCATAAAAAAACTAGTTTCCCCGTGCGAAAAATTCTCAGAAAATTTAGTTCAGTGAAGAAATACAATGTGGAAATAAGTAGTTCTTATGTATTATTTAAGGAAGGAATTAATATTTTTTCCTTGGTCGATTACAATATTCTATTAAAGATAATGGACAAAAATATTTGTACAACTTGCTTTGCTAGGACCTATTTTTAAACGCTGACTGAAAAGATAATAAAAGTAATAAAGACAAAAAAAAAGTAATAAAGCCCCGATCATGTTATATTCTAAATTATTAAAAAAATAATTTAAAAAATAAAATGTAAGAACCGCCAAATACCATTTAGAAATAATAAAGTTAATACATCAGCCAGGAAAAAAATGTAGTAGAATATTCTACTCCTAAATGCAATATCTTTATGGAAGAAATTATTAAGTATACCAAAACTAATGGATTGTATCTTTGTTAATAATTGCCCGATTTTTTTTTTTGTTTTGTAGGTAATTTAGTAGTCTTTCTAATTATTAGGAGTACAATCAAGAAAAATGCATACTTTTTGAGTTATTCGCAAATAAAGTTTCTTTTCCTCTATAACGTTTTTTCCAGAAATTTCGGAGGAATGGGAGGGACTATTTTTCGTATGTGAAGGAAGAGAATATCTTCAAAATCAGTGGTCAATCATTAGATTTGATGAAGAATTGACGACTTATGGCGTACCGACAAAAAAACACCTTTTAGAAATAATATATAGGATTATTTATTGACTGCAACCATAATATATGATGAGCTTTCAATAGATGACATGAAAAAGTTAACTTACCAGATAAGTGATATTTATTTTTGAATTATAATTATAATTCCTATTACAAAAAATTTTACCCATGTAAGATGCGTAGCCCAAGATATGAGTACTTGCCCAAGATACAATATAGAATCACCCAACGTACAAGTACAGTAATTGTACCTTGGGTCATTTATTATTTTTAAAAATGATTTTATTTCAAAATCAAAATATGGTGATAAAATAATTTAAAAATTAACGTACTTCGATGCATGACAAATAAAATTCTGTTTTGAAATTTTATAAATCTTTAATATTTTAGAAGTTATGAAGCATTGAAAAGAAAAAAAAAGGTACACGTATTTCTCTATATTATGGCTGCTCGGAGTGTAATTTTATTGTCATTTTTTAAAGATACGAAAAAAAATGTTAATATTTTTTTCTAATAAAAGATATTATATCCTACATAATGAGCATAAATAACATTATGTGGATCTGAGCTAATTTATATTATCTGAGGATTTATTATATTAAACAGTTCGACCAAATTACTTTAATACGTGTTTTACGTATGTTATATAATTGAAAAATGCAATATTTAATTATTTATTTATTGTACATAAATGTCATTGATGCCGGATAGCCCTGCAAAGTGACTCACGTGGCCTCAACTTTTGCACCTGTGGGGAAAACCAAATGTCAATGAGTGCTCTAAAATAAATTCTATATTCAAAGTCCCTACCAATATTTTACAAAAAATTAATCAAACATATTTTGATAATTTCATTTTCCAAGGAAATGAATCCAAAAATTTGCCTCAAAAGTGGTGAAGAGGTTTTTAAATTATATTTCTTTCAGGGAACAAGACTACGAGTTCCCCAGGCTGATTGTAAATAGTGTACATTATATCCGTGTTTAAGTTGTTTATTTTACATGTTTAAGTTGTTTTTTTTATGCTATTTTAGTCTGTTTATTATTTGTATCTATTATATTTCTACAACTTAATTTATTTATTAAACTTATTTATAAATATGTTGTAAATGTAATCTCTGATCTCTAGTATAATTGTATTTAATTGATACAGAATGAAAGTACCGACATTCGCCGACCTCGGGCAATGACATCACCCCTCCCCTGTCTCCCCTCCCCCAAAAAAAAATTAATTTATTTTTAAGCTGTTTTATACTTAGTAATATTTGAATATTATTTCATTCTATATTAGTGTAATACAGTTGCTTTATTGATGGGCTAAAATTAATTATTTTACTTCCTTTTTGTATTTTTTTTTTTTATTTCTAACAAGTAGTGAACGCCTCTGAAGATCGGCCCGCACTGCAGTACTTTCTTTTCTTTATTAGTTTTTTTTCAAAATATTGATATTCTAATAATTAACCTGTCATTGTTAATCATTTTTTTAGAAATTAGTTAAATATATTAGTTATTTAAAGTTAGTTATATTTTTTATTTAATTTTTGTATATATGTCCTCCCTCATGTTTACCAATTAATGTGCAAGTTTAGAAAACATTTGATATTCAAGTATAGTTTAAAAAAAAAAAAAAAAACCTGAGGTTTCTCTTTTTTTTGGTCCTAAATGTTTATGTTATTTTATGCATAAAAAACCAGGACTTGAAAAGGAAAAAACCTTTTTTTCTGTTTCATTTTTAAAAAGTTTCGGTATCATCGGAATTTTTATTGTCGGTAATTTTCAGTCCTTTTGAAACTAGATTTTTTCTCTTGCAATTTTTCAAGTAAAGGTACTCAAACAAATTTTATTTAAAGAACTTTTTTCATTCAAAGTTTAACACAAACTGTTAAAATGTAACTTTTTTAAAAAATGTTCTTTAAAAGTTTCAACTCCTGATACAAACCTCTTTTGTTGCAGGGAGGGCTGAAGGCCGTGGTATGGACGGACACAGTTCAGGTGATGATGATGCTTGCTGCAATCGGGATAGTCATGGTCATCGGAGTCCTGAACGTGGGTGGCCTGTCGGAAGTCCTGAAGAGGAACCTGGAGTCGGGGAGGATAGAATTCGATGTGTAAGCTATCATGGTTTATATTGATTTTAATTTCTAATTCTTGCAGTTCTGTGTTATATAAGATGGTGACAAAATGCCTATATACTTACACGGTCAACAATTATATATATATATATATAATTCGTGGATTGTTGAAACCATATACCATACACAGGGAGGTGAGCGACCTTTTTGTCTTACACTAAAGCTCCTGGTCCTCCAGGTTGGGAATTGGATATAGGGTTGATAATCCCCTATTCAATAAAAAACTGGGTGGTGATTGCTGCAAAAGATTGCCCAACATCAGGAAAGTGTTTGATGAAGAGGGAGTGAATTGCGATCGCGTCCGGTTATTGTAAACCACGTGCTTCCTAGATATCTGGAAGAAGTGAACCAAACGATCTCTGCTTTCGCCTATGACAGCCCCAAAAAGCTGCTAGAAGACTCATGGCGAAAAGTCGGAGTCAAGAGGCGTAAGAAAAAAAAAGTTTTATAATATTAACCGTGTATGGGAGTCTTAAGCGATTCTGTGGGACAATTGTTATTCGGGTCAGTAGGAGTAAGATAGATTATATCCAAGTGCCTTTCAAGGCCCCCTGTTTATCTACTACCTCACTGTTACCATCTACGAAAACGCTGATGAAGGATTTTATTTACTCTTGGTTAATTTAAAATTAAACTACTATACTGCACGTAGAGAAAGTTCGTACTTGAACACGACAAATTAAAAAAACAAATTAGTTAATAAAAGTCATTTTTTATTAAGTTATTTATTAACATTTTTTGGGAGGAAAATTCAAAAGAGGAGTTTTTCGAAAGTTTTCTTCATCTTACTTTTAAACAAGTAATCAGTAAGTCCATTTAAACAAGTAATCAGTAATAGTTAAAATGGAATCCTAATTCAAACATAGACGAGTGTTCTATTATTTTTTATTTTTTTTTTTAGAAAGAAAAATAGTTGTTTTGCTGCTCTTGCCTGTAATAGAAAGGAACTTTTTTTCGTGAATATATTGTAAGATATGATTGAAATGCATATATGGAAAAAAACTTTATTTAATCATGTAACTGATCAATGTAAAATGTAAACCCCTAATATATTTCTACATTCCATTCATAATTTTATATTTCAAATGTATACAGAAGAAACCAAATTAAGAGAGATCTCAAGAGCTTTGCTTTTTAATCTAGAAATAAACGGCGCTGGCTAGAATAGTTGGATGGTTGGCTGTCACATGATGGAATCTTATATTTGGATGACATGAGTTCATGTATGTTAATCCTGATGAATATTATTCAAATATATGCATTTACTTAATTCATAATATTATACTTCATTATTTATTTCCATATTTTTAATAATCCACACATTTTTTTTGTTTTTTAAGAGGTCGAGATTTATAGGCTTCCTTTTCGAGCTTACAGTTTAATGTGAAATAGGATTAGGCATGACGATCTTACCCTTCATATGATTACTAATTATATTCAATTTTTGAAAAAAAATATCGAAACATCTTTAGGGACATATACATATATATATATATATATATATTTGGATTCAATATAAAATAAAATACAAAAGCGTAAACAGAAATGCTTAAAAGGTATGACGCAAGTTGTGCAATATTTTTGGGTAGAATAACATTTTCATGGTCTATTGACTTTTTAAGGTTTAAGACCCTAAAGGTTACAAGAGAAAAACATGGGATAGTCCACAGCAAGTGTAATTTTTTTTAATCCTACTTTCCCTTGCACTGTATTTAAGAAGAGGAGAGTAATAAGATGCTCTCCCCTTCTTAAATGTTTGATAGGGGATAGGTTATGCGCCAGTTTATTAACTATAATTGATACTTGTTAATTCCCTTAGTATATTAGTTTATGAACGAATGGTATTATAATTTGGAAATATGTAACTACAATGTATTATGAGAGGGAGAACTTAATTTACATACAAAATAATAGACCAAAACATATGTACAAATTACGATTGGCTGTATCTTTTCTAAAAATGGTCCGATTTCTATGATATATATATATATATATATATATTTATTTATTTGAAGTTATGTAGGGCATTAGGAAAACTTTTTAGGTTTTGTATTATCAATCAAAATCCTCCGCACGATAACCAAAACGAACAGGAATTAGAGTACAAACGTATGGATAATAAAGACCAATAAAGAACTGCTTACAGAAAACGGTCAATCAATATCCTAGGATATGAAGGCACGGAGGTTAAGATGGGCGAGGCATGAATCTCGTAGCCATCCATCTGGAAGCCTCTACGTAACAATGAATGCCTTAGTAGAAAGTAAAAGACCACGTGAAAGGCCAAAAAGCAGATGGATAGAATCAACAAAGATACAACAGAGCTGCGTGCAGATAAATGGAATGAAATAGCCCAAGACAGGCAGAGATGGAGCAGGGTTGTTGAGGCGGCAAAATATATGCATGGTCTTTAAAGCCAACTGAAAAAAAAAAGAAAATTATATACCACTAATTGTATAACTTTTGAATTATACGCAAATAAGATTTCATTTTCTTCTTAAGGTTTCTGGAGATGTGCTAATTTTTCGCACCTGAAGGAGAAGATAATCTTCAAAATTATGGCTCAATCATTGGATTTGATAACGAAATAACGATAAAGGGTATCGAAAAAAAAAGTGTATATATATAATTCTACTGCTTAAACATTTCTTTTCTCCTCTCCCTCGCCTTTCAACTATACGAGAAATCTCTCGGGTCTGGAGAATTAATGCCAGAGATAAATGCCCCCAGCACAGGAACTCGAACTCTTCAATCTTTAGGTTATCAGACTGCCTGCAATGCGTCTATTGCAAACGCGTTAGCTCGCTTGTCCACACCGCCTCCTACGCTTGAACAGGTATTAAGGAGAGAGAAGCAATAAAATGTTTCTTGAGAGGAGAGGGTTTCATGCTCCATCGACCTAGGAAAGAGGGATGGGTGTTTCTGTGCGTAAAGATTAATTATTAATGCATAAAAAAGAAAAATTAAATTAAATATTAATCAGGAAACATGTCTTTATGGAAGTACAGAGGATGAATGACGAATTTATACATCCTAGATCAAGTACCAGAAAAATGAACTTAAAGTCCACAGTACATAATTTATTTTATTGTAGATAACGCTTCACATCGACTATTTTTGTAATCATATTAACCAAAACCGTCAAGTTCAAATTTAACTGAGTTACTACTGAGATAAATATTCGACGAATCTCCCGTTATAACTTTCTTTTGTTCCGTGATCACGTATTATTGCTATTACTCTTAATGATTTGTATAATATAGTAATTTTTCATAGAGCTAACTGTACATTACCTAAAATTTATTCATACCTCGTTTGTCCTTGTTATTCTTTTTTTGCAAGATATTTTGTGAGTATTTGCATCGTAATATTTCATCGCAGGTTCAAGGTTTGTTTTTAATACTTAGTATCAATCCGTAATGTGGTCCCATTCTTTCAGGCTTTCGATTTTGTTTGGGAGGGGAGGACGATGGACCAAAAAAAAAGAAGTGAGAAGACAGCCTTAATTACATTTGTACATTTCTAGAACTTATTCAGCTAAATGTGAATGTAAAAATATCTTCTTAGTGTGTACAACCTCAAAAAAATGCAACGATTTTCACAGTCCGACTGGTTGGTTGCGAAAAATGTGATCAGAATATCATATATAGATTGAGGGGTGATTTAATAATAAAATCCTAGAGTATTTTGATATATATTATTATCTTTGAATATAAATGAATATTTAAATTAAGGTAACATTGAATTATGTATAAAATAATTACATAACTATTACTAGGCCCTAGCCTAACCAACTAGTTGACTTTTCTTGATCGATTTTAGTTCACTCATTTTATTCATTCATATAGCTTATTTATTATTGATTTTAATTTGTTATTCATCTCAAATTATTGTGAAGGCAAAACAATATTCTCGCTCCCTTGAAATTTTTATTGGGGGCGCCTATGGTCGTATTTATTGTTTTAATATTTAAATTTGAATATTTGTTATATATGTAAAGTATTTTAAAAATAAATTAAAGTAAATAATAATGTTTCGCAGGCTTTTATTGTTTGGATACAGTAAATATGGTCAGTACTACGGATTTATTATTCTCGACTGATAAACCTTATTATTATTTATTTGTTTTGTTTTTTATTTATTGGTTAAATATTTTCTTTTGATAAAATAAATAAGTAACTTAATTTATTTAAAGCTGTTTTTCAGTCACAGTCATTGACAACGACTGGTCTTCTTTGATATATTATTTTTATTTAATAATTAATTGTTTAATGTACATGACCATTTGTTTGAACTCCGCTATTTTCTTTGCATGGAGCTGTTACTAATGTCGAGTTCTATTCGTGCTTTATGATATTTTTACACTAGTATAGGTTTTGGACAGTGAGATTTGCATTGTCACATGTTTGGCATGTTGGTCGGTATAGACCTAGAAACAGGTGGAGATGGGTCAGATTGGTGTGTCGAATTCATACCCATCTAATTATGGAACCTTTGAAGTTAGATTTTTCGGGGGGAGTCGTTCCAACTATTCATTCCAATTTTTCTTCCCCTTTCTTGTCATTTCTTCAGTCTATTCTTTGAGAAACTAAGGTTAATTAGAGCTTCTGATTGCTTCTTTTGTTCCTTCATCGGTTCTTTCATTGCCAATTATGCCTATATGTGAAAGGAAACTAAACTAAACAGTGTTATTTCCTGGCCGTTTTGATATATTTTCAAGTTTATACGTTAAATTGTTTTGCAATTTTCTATTGGTCCATACATTATGCAGTTCTTTAATAACAGATAGAGATATTCAATTAAGATACAAAGATAGTCGATCACAATAACTGATTTTGGAATATCTTCAGAATCGCTCACGTTTCACTAGTGAAAATTTTGTATTTGGTGTTATTCGGAAAAAAATTACAATCATATTTCTAATTGATGGAACTGCCTGTGGTAGAGAATCTTTTATTCTCTGGTTCTGGTAATTTCGTATTCAGTAGAGTATTGTACTTTACGACTTCTAAGTATCTCTGATCCATTAGGCTAAATACTGTCATCACCTTTATACGGAATAATACAATTATTGCGGTATGGCATGCTATGCAACTTATGGATTATTTTATTAAAATAAAAAAATATAATAGAAACATTTTGACGAACAGTTTTTATTTTACGAAATCTCTCTCTAGTACATTAAATACCATTTATATTTAGCATCATATCCTCAATCACAACTATTGCACTCATAGGCCCAGATTTTTCATTCTGGTTGTGGGGAAGAAAGGAAAGATGGATTCAATATAATTATTGTAAAACGAACAATATAATACTAAATATGAAACTATATACCTATATATGTTTATATATATTTTTGATTTAATTATATTTTTGCATTCGGGTTATGGCTATATTTGAAAATACATTTACAAAGCAATTGAATATATTACTTATTTTTATTTTTATTTAAAGGTTTGAAGCATTGAGATAAACTCTACTAAAACACGCAATACTCATCCTCACGCGGCTGAGGATCGGACATACTAGACTGACACACCTCCAGCTCATAACAAAAGATCTTATCCATAGATGTCAAAAGTGTAACCAGTCATTGACCATAAAACATGTTTTGGAAGAGTGCCCTTTTTACACCGCAAGGTTAAAAGATTTCGAAATATATCAGCATCCCAGGGAAATCAAAATGATATCGTCACCAAAGTTATCAAGTTCCTCGATAATGAAAGACTTAAACAACATATATAACAAGTTTATAACTAATGATCCTTTGCAGATTTATTATTATTATTATTTTTTACTTATTTATTTATTTTATTTTATTTTTTTTTAAGAAGTTCATTTGTTTATTAATTTCAATTCATTTATTGATTTTATTGCTATTTTTTTAAAGTTTATTTATTTATTTTATTCTATCAATCCTTTTATTTATTTATTTTTATCCTTTTTTTTTATTCTTATTTTTTGTACCAACCATCCAAACAGTATAAAAGTAGTGTTATTTAGTTGATCGGGCGCTGATGACCTGGATGTTTTGCGCCTAGACATCGAAACAAAACGATAAACTCTAAACTATCCGAAGTTTCAATGTGATAAAATATTCACGTTACAACGGAAGGGTGCGTGCACATGTATGGATAATAAAATCCTAGGATATAAATTGTCTTTGAATATAAATTACAATTTCAATAATAGGGAGATAGCGAATATATTAAACTTGCGCACCTAGTTCTTGGCCTTAGCCAACTACTTCACTTTTACTATTTTTTTAATTGATTTTAGTTTATATATATTATTCATTCGTGTAGATTAATTGTTATTAATTTTGATTTTATTATTGTTCTTCGAAATATGGGGGGTGATATGATATCCTCTCTCCATTTCTATTTTTATTGGGAGGAGATCACCTTCCTCGCTCTCTCGAAGTCTGCGCACTCACACATAGAAACATGCAAAAATAACATGAACCTGTTACTAATAGCAATATGTCATACATAAGTTCGGAAAATATCACCGCTCCCTTATTAAAATATTTTCTGTTTCAGATTTGATCCGGACCCTCGGGTGAGGCACAGCGTGTGGGGTGTCGTCATCGGTAATTATTTCTACTGGCTCGCATCCTGCTCTGTCAACCAGATGATGGTACAGAGGTGTCTTGCAATGCCGACCAGGACGAAGGCCAACATGTAAGTATTATTATATCAAGAATCGCAGTATGGAAAGTTGGATTATTTTTGTCACATCCTAATAAAAACAAGCAAAATTATATAGTAGAAAAAACTACTAGACATAACCACGGGCGGATCTACGGGGGAGGCTTTGGGGCTGAAGCCCTCCCAAAATGATAAAATATAACCATGTTTTATGGAAAAAAATGTTTAAAAATTATCTCTTAAAGGTAGCTAGTTTCTTTCTTTTTTTCCCTGATTATAGAATTCAAAAAAGAAACATCGACGACATATAGGTAGTATTTTTTAAATTATTTAATAGGAGAAAAGTCAGAAATGCTTGTCTTTTAATTTCCTAGATTCTAATTTTCTAAATTTATTTTGATAATATCACTTATTTTAAAATATAACAAAACTGTAATAGCATCCTTGTACATTTTATAAATATATTTTTTCATGAAAAAATATGTAAGATAAATGTTACATTTACATATCAGTATGTAAAAGTTACATTTAAGTATTTATCGTTATTTTTACGAAAAAAAAGGTTTCGGGCTGAAACCACTCGCTCAAAATTAAATCCTGGATCCGCTAGTGGACATAACAACGGTATCGAATTAAAATTTTATTCAAACATACAACAAATAGATGTGCGACAACGAACTACATACAAACTTACGTTACTTCAGCAGTTGATTTATCCAACAAGTGCTCAATGATGAATGTTTCCCCATCTATAAAATAATAATAATAAAATTAACGTGTAGCGAGATTAATCTATGGTAAATCTACTATACTAGATACTACTATCGATATATCGATAGGCGATGCTACTATCGATATATCGAAAGTATAAAACTATCGATAGTTCGTATCCTCCCCTTTGACACAAATTATTTTAAAATTTTATATACTTAAAGGAATAATTTTAATAAAATGCCTTCATATTTCTACCTATCATTGATATACGAGATATAGTAATAATATATTAATGTAAAAGTTAAATGTTTGATAATAGAAAATTGTTATTGTATAATGGAAACGCCATCCACATTAAGTAAATGAATGGATGGAGGTGTGAAGGCATGTTTAAAGATATTCTTAACAATATATAAAACGGAAATAAATTTGAACAAGAAGAAACCTTCATGATAAAAATTAATTTAATTTAATCTCTAATTACTTTCTTAAAATTATTTTCACACCGTCAGTTGTGCCGATCGAAAAAAAAAAACATTTTCCGCACTTATTTTGTTTATTTTTCATGAAAAAATATAGTTATAATATCTACAAGGATGCTATTACAGTTTTATTATATTTTAAACTAAGTGATATTATCAAAATAAATTTTGAAAATTAGAATCTTGGATATTAAATGCTACCTATTTCGTCGATTATCTTTTTTGAATTCTATAATCAGGGAAATAAATGAACAGAAATCTTTAAGGATGTATCCAATATAAATGGTAATTATTATACAGTTTATGCAGCATTTTAAAGCAAATAACTAAAGAAAACAGCGAAAATAAATCCTCTTTAAGTCTGAGTCGGGAAGCTACTGAACTATCGATAGTTTTTTAACGATACTATCGAACTATAGATAGTGGAAAAACTATTAACTGTCGCCCAGCCCTAGTAAATCTCAACAGGGATGCCCATCTCTCCCAAAGCCGATGGCGCATGAATCTTCCCCGACACCTCCCAGAATATTTCATTGCTCTTCTCTTCTTAAAAATAGTTCAAGCAAAAACAGAATTCAATAGATCATAGATTATATATAATTATACATCCTGTTGACTTTGCCGTGCTTCCCTTTATCCTTTGGTTTGCAACTTTTCAATTCGAATATTCCTGATTTCGTCGAAATGAGCTCCCTTAAAAATTCAAATCCTTGTCAAAATGTCTTTTCTTTACCAAACACAGAAATGAAACCGCTTTTACATTATACCTATTACAACTAAATAGTTCCTCTCTAATATTCCATCTCTCAGCATGTTAGAGTATCTCAAGGTGGTTGAAGACATATCTTCTATTAACCATGTTTTCTCCTTAATTAATTAATTGATTTAGAGTACCCACTTTATGGATGATATAAATGATATAATATGGTATGGGTATGGTTCCGACTTCATGGTCGATCCACGGTTGGTGTTACAGAATAAATAATTACCTGCCATAGAACTCGAACCCGAAACCAAAAGATTAGGAACACAGTTTCTTAGTCATTCAGCCACTCTGCTTCAACATATATTATATGCATGTAAAATATATATTCTATGATGAGATTTAATGATAATTTTATAATACTTTTACAGGACTATTGCTAACTTGGCTATTGGAATCATAATCCTAGTTGCAATGTGCTGCTTTACTGGTTTAGTTGTCTTCGCTTATTACTACCACTGCGATCCTCTCTTAAGCAAAGTAAATATACTTACAAATTATGAATAGTATAGTGTATGTACTGGAATTACATATAACAGTAACAACTATTTAGAAATAGGTATTTGCACGAAATTTAATTTAATCGAATAATATATTTTTAGAAAATAGAAAAGTCGGACCAGATTTTGCCCTATTTCGTGATGGAGGTCGGCTCTTCTGTTCCTGGCTTGCCTGGTCTCTTTGTTTCTGGAGTTTTCAGCGCTGCATTGAGGTGAGTATGTTTTTTGTTTATTTTTTTAAGATTTATCACGTTTCTGCCTTCTTGATAAACTCGTTATTTGTACAGCATATTGGCCAAATATACTTATAATGAGTAACGATATATACAAGCATACTATCTTCATATAATCAAACAATTGATAGTAAATTACAATCAAAGAGTTACAAAAATAATTATTATTTATCATTTTATTTTATTCATTTTCCTAAATATATATTTTATTTAATTATTTTGGTATCTTTTTTTTCTAATATTTTTCTGTTCTGTTCATTTTTATTTTTTTAGAGTTTTTATCGTTATTATTTTATTTTATTTTTTTATAGAATATTAGTTATATACTTTTCTTTACCATTTATTTCATTTTTGTTTTTCTAGAATTTTTCATTGTCATTATTTATATTTTATTATTTATCTTAAGCTACCAAAAAGATATTTTAATAGCAGTATTATTTTATTGATTGGGCGCTTGTAGGCTTTATATGTATTACATCTAAAACATCAAAACAACAAACCAACAATTGAAAAATATTATATAATTTTGGCTCTGTGACGTTAATGTGTATAGAAATCAATTTTCAGAGTTTTAGAAGTAAATGATATCTCAATAAATATAAATCTATATTAATGTAGAGATGGTTGACCGTTGATATAATATGAGAATGAGTTAGTCGGGGGTGCGGTCAGATAAATACTAAATTAAAATATAGTAATTATTTTATTTTAATTTTGCCAACGTTTCGACCCACTTTGCAGGTCGTCTTCAGGGCGTAGGATGTAGCACTCGGGAGGCAGTTGAAAACCAATTTTAATTTAGTATTTATCTGACCGCACCCTTGACTAACTCCTTCTCATAAATCTATATACTTAAAAGTTTTCTTAAAACTTCTATAAATAAATAGTGATCATCAATAATAGTTTTTTCTCAATTGCTTATAAATTGATGTAAACTATAAAAACTAGCTACAGTTCAAATTTTGTCAATATAGAACATAGTTCAAGTTTTTATTAGTGCCGACGGTTCAACCCAGTAATGACTGCCTCCTGAATATTTACTATATTTCTTTTATCTTTCTTTCTCTTTATTAACTTTATAAACTTTTTTTCTAAATTGAATTAAAACCTCTTTTGTAGTCGTATTTTTCCTTAAAATAACATATGGCAAGGGTATCGCAGTTGAAAAGTTAAAGAACCGTTACTTTTAACTACTGTGGAAAAAAAAATTGTATAATGACTGCGTCCTGACTATTTATCACCCATGTTACTGTGAATACTAATTTTAAAGACATTACTTGGGACACACGAAATATATTTATCGGTATGTTTCAACAGTACGATGTCCACCGGTCTGAATTCGCTGACGGGAGTGATATTCCAAGACTTGATAAAGCCAGTATTAAAGAGAGACCTTTCGGAGGCCACATCAAGCTGCATCATGAAAGTAATTGCCGCATCCATTGGAGTTCTGTGTGTTGCCTTGGTCTTCTTGGTCGAGAAGCTAGGGGCTCTCATACAGGTAAGTTTAATTAATTAATTAATTAATCTTTTTAGCATAATAATAATAATAAAATATATTACAAAATTATCAAATAAATTATAAATATCTAGCAATTCATTTTTGAACACTTCCCTGCCATACGGTTCACGGGTCCCCATACTCTCCACAAGAGCGATGGCGTATGCACCTGTCTTTTCAAGAAATTTTATTGTTATAATTTCTTAACAACCATGCAAGTTGAAGCGGAATTATTACAAATGTAATTTATTTCAAATGTATAGGTTGTTCCATGTTTTTTTCTTTGGTCGGTGAATTGAAAGTTCCTACCAAAATATGGTACTCACCGAAAATTCATAACACAAGGAGAGGTTACGGACACGTAGTTACCTATTTCAATGAAATTTATTTGTAGATATTAGGTAGAATTTTGAATCCATAGTATTCTAGTCCGTGGTACAGACCTCTTTTAAGCAAATTATTAACAGCCGACTGAAACTTCGTAAATAGTTTCACCCCATCATAACCTACACCTGTTTTATTTACGAATTACGAATCAGTTTTCAATCTGGATGAAGGTAAGCTTTGCTTATTTAATTAGGTACTAAAAATTCATAAATATCCATTAGTTTCTACTTGAATCGTAAGATAATTTTATCACAAAATCGATAACAAAGGTGGCCTATAAATATATTGGGCCATTTGACCTAAACGGCAACCACGTTATTTTGAAATTTTGGGTGTAGATCGCGCCAAACAGCTCAATATTTTTGAATGCCGCCCTTTTTCTCTATCTTATGATCAAATTATCTTACGATCCAAGTAGAAAGCAAATGGGTATTTACGAGTTTTTAGTATATAATTAAATAGAAAAGGGTTTGCCCCCCTCCAGATTAAAAACGCCCCAATTCCAAGAGTTTTCGTACTTAAAATAGTTGTAGGTTACAATGAGATGAAACTATTTACGAAGTTTCAGGCGGATGTTAATAATAAGATAAAAAAGGATCTATAACACGAATTATTCTTTTCTACCTTGCTTGGTATGGATTTTTTTTTTTTTTGGGGTGGAAAATAAAAGAAATATATCGCTGATTATATTGAAACTATTTAAATTTGTAATAAATTACAAAAACCAAAAGACGCTTTGGGTAAAGTAAACCGAGTAAATTTTTACAAAGAAAAATTATTCAGGTTCGATTTATGGAGTTGATTTTGTTGGATTGTTTTTCATGCCGTTTACTAAAGCATTCATTTTCAGCCAACCAAGACCCTTCATAGGTTGTAGTGGTACATCTATTTTTGTTCATATTATCCATTCCTTGAAATGTGCCGCCTCCCTAAAACTTTCGATGGCTTAACTTGCCTCATCCAACCTTCTTTTGGGCAGGCTCCTTTTACTTAGATGGTCACATACATAGTTCAAGAATTTTTAAAATCTTGAAAATCGTTTTTAAGTTTTTAAAAAATTTTATTTCCTTATGTTAAGCTTATAAAACATATGAACGTGCCTTTTGCTCCTTTTGGATTATTATTTTGCAATAATGAACCATTGTGAAGATTCAAAAACTTAACCCTCTCTCAAAATTTGAGGTTTTACCTTCCAGGATATGCAGAATTCAAAAAATGAATAAAAAATTTTTTGTCCGTCCGCCGTCCGCGCATTTTCTCCGAAACTACTGGACCGATATTTTTCAAATTTAGATTTAAAATTAGTGGTCACCCGAGGGTGTTCCTCTTTCTTCGGCATCTCTATCCGCCTTTTTCTTTCAAGATGGCGACTGAAAAACCTGCGTTCCTATAGACTATAGTACCTAAACGAATGTGCCGATTTCAATGAAACATCGCTAAAGTCTACTTCTCGATGCCCTTTAAATTTATCTACATGACATACTTCAACGAAAAGAAGCTGGACAAAAAGTCACGAGAGATGGTAAAATTAGATTCCGAAGAACTCAAAAAGTACACACTTTTTTTGTCGTTATCGTGACAAAGGTATTTAAATTTCCTAAAAAATGAAGAAAGTTCCATCGAAATCAAAGCACTATTAGTAAAGATACCGCGATTTTGAAATATTTTTGGTTTATTATTTTCAATAACGAAAAATTAATGATTTAAAGAGACACTTCCGGTTAGCAAATTTTTACAAACAAAGTTGCTGTAACATCCCAGTCATATACAAACCTTATAAGCACAATTTCAGTTTTGAACGACTCTTCGTTTTTGAGCTAGGCTGTTCACTTACACACAGACCGTTTTGCGGGACTCGGCTATTTAGTGTATTTCCGTTAAAAACTCGAATTCGAACCTTATCACGATCATAATATTTTCCCTTTTTAAATATTTCATGTATAGATAAGTGAAAGTAAAAATAAAATTGTTGAAATCGATGTGCCACTATGATTTTCACTTTTAGTATGAAAGTTTTGTTTCTTGGGAAACGGTTGGGTGAAGAGATGACGTGATCGAAATCAAGCCTAACCGCCAGGTTTTTCCATAATCAGGGATGCTCCATTTATCCACAAATAATTAACTAACTAATTCCCCGGCGCTACAGGCCAGCATGACCCTTGGCCTCCTGAGTTATTTTTCTCCATTTCTCTCTGTCCTGTCCTACTCTCTTCCAATTGCGATCTCCTAGCTTCTTCGTATCTCTCTCCACTTCATCCTTTCATCTGCTCCTCGGTCTTCCTCCTTTCCTCTTCCCACTGAAGTATGCTTCTAATATTTTTCTCGGAACCCGTTCTTTCTCCATTCTGATTACATATCCTGCCCATCTAAGCCTACTTGCCTTGATATAGTTAGTAATGTTTTGATTCTCTAGTATAGCCTCGATTTCATTGTTACTTTTGATTTTCCACTCACCATTAACACTTGTAGCCCCGTAAATCCTTCTTATTATATAGATAATTAACTAACACAAGTAAAATTAACTTTAATAATTTTCAGGCTGGAAAGAGCTTAGGAGGAATAACCGCTGGACCTCTCCTCGGCCTGTTCTCGCTAGGGATGTTCTTCCCTTGGGCCAATGCTCAGGTGAATAATTGTTTGAAAATAAACGTGAATAATAGTTGTGAATAATTATGAGTTACCAATATCCTCCACAGGGAGCCCTGATTGGCGGGATAAGCGGCGTCCTGGTGACGGGTTGCCTTAGCATCTTCTCACAGCTGGCCATCGCCAAGGGGCTCATCAGGTACCAGACCAAACCATTCTCCATCGAAGGCTGTGACCCACCGACCAACCTTACCTTCTCGTATCCTCCCAGTAACAGGTAACCAAGTCTTATTTTATTTTTTAATAAAATTAATATGTAGTTATAACTTTAGCTCACTTCTGAATCTAAAAACACATTCACATGATTGATATTCGCTTCCCAAGATCAAGAATTGGCCCTGAGCACTAGAGGATCCAGGATTTATTTTTTTTTTTCACAAAAATAACGATAATTACTTTGGAAAAAAAGAAAGAAACTAACTACCTGTATGAAATGGGGTTTAAGTGATTCCTAAAGCCCTTTTAATATTAATCACACGAACAAGAGATACGTTTTTAATATTGTTTCGATAAAAAATGGTTATATTTTACCATTTTGGGAGGGGGGGGGGCTTCAGCCCGAAAGCCCCTCCCGTAGATCCGCCCGTGGCCCTGAGTATTTTAAAGGTGAAATAATTCCAATGCAAGAAGTAGATCAGAAGAAATTGGACCCACGTATGGTTCTTACATATATGTTTGACACTCCAGAGGTCTAACATGATTTTTTTTTAAATAAACTGATAGTGATCATACAGTACTTGTCGAATAGTATTAGAGTTAACAAACGTTGGTGGGATAGAAGACTAAGATTGTTATCCAGCCTCTTAAGAATTTCAGGAAAAAACAGGAATACGTTAATTATTCATAACTCTTGTCTGTTGGTTATCATGACAATTTTTTAGGCACTTGAGTTTGTACTAAAAAATATTTAAATATTGTCCCCCAGAGGTAATCCATTCATATCCTCCTCTATTGCCCTTGCCGTCTGCAATCTTTCCAATTAATTTGAATCGAGAAAGGTTTCAGTAAATTAGCCGTGGCAAAATCCTAAATGGTCGAACCAATCGTCTCTTTGAAAAACCATTTTCCAAATGTGTCAAAGCTCAAACCATTTTCGTTACCGCCATTCCTTCGTAACATACCGGACCATGCGTTTTAAAACCCAAACATTTACTGATTTCGAAATTATCCAAAAATCGGAATAAAAAAGGCGGATCTACAGGGGGAGGAGGGAGGCTTAATTTAATAGTACTTCAATAATCATTTAAACATCACTTCATATAGGCAGCTAGTTTTTTTATTTTGTAATTTTCGTTATATTTATGAAAAAAAAGGTTTTCAGGCCGAAGGCCCCCCCTTCCCAAAAATTAAATCCTGGATCCATTACTGTTTACTGGCCGAAATACTATGCGAGTTATTCGCAAAAGCCACTCATTAATAAAAAAATCAAGAAATAATAAATCACCTAATGTAGGTTTTATGGTTTGTTTCAAAATCAGTGAAAGCGTGGCTTGGGTCCTACAACTGTCATACATGTGGTACACTCTCATCGGTGTAACCACTGTCATATCAGTCGGTATGGTCGTCAGCTACTTCACGGGGTTCAACAGCGCCGCCGAAGTCAACAAAGATCTCTTAACACCTGTAATTTACAGATATCTACCTCAAAAAAAGGTAAAGCACGACATTTAATTTAAAAAAATATATTTTATTGATTTTTTTATTTACTATTTTCATATCCATTTGCATTTTATTTGATTTTATTATTTTAACATCGTAAATTAATTATCATACTTAAATATAATAATCTGTAGCTTCATATTCTACTTCTTAACACCTGTAATTTACATATATCTACCTCAAAAAAAGGTAAAGCACAACATACTAATTTCTAACGTTGAGAATATGGGAAACCTATTGCTATATTTATTTTTCTACTAATTGCAAGTTTATATTATTGCCTTAGTTTTTAAAGAGTGATTCAAATTATGTCTTCAACAATTATCTTTATATATGATTTCTCAAAAATTTATTTTTTTCATTACGCCTTAACTTCTTTTGTTCATTGTCAAATTCAATGACTGGTCCATCATTTGGAAGATTATCTTCAATAAAATAAAATAAACATATTTCTATAAATGTCAGGGAAAAAAAGTAATGAAATGAAATAATCATTATCTGCGCAAAAATCATACAATTTAAGATGGATTATACCTATGATTGTTTGAAATGTTTCTAGATTCCCTACAAACGGAAAAAATCATCATTAAAATCGGACAATAATTAGTAAACATAAAGCCTATTGTAGTTTTTACATATGTTTTAGTTAACTAGTATTATCATGAATGGTTTATTATTATAATTAATCCGTTCATCTCACAATATATTGCATTAACTTATTTCCATATTTTTGTCACTAGTTCACTAACCATTACACTACAGGCGAATTAGTTACATATATTTGTTATAAGCTTATTCGCTGTTGTTTTTTTATATCATTTCAATAATTTAAAATAAGAATTCAGAAAATGTGAAAAAGAAAATGAAAACAATTTTCAACATATTTTATAACTATAAAACGTATTTTAGGGGTTTTTATTGGATATTATTTGATATAAAAATTCGGTCTCTATATATCACATTTTAAAATTTATTTAACTTCTTAGTTTTTATTTCGTTTTCTAAATAATAAATATACATTTGTTTTTTGTAGAGGGAAAAACAATGTCTGAAAAACATTATATCAAAGGAAACAGAACCTCCTGAAGTACAAAGAAAAGAAAAACCTTCTTGAATGTAAAGGCTGGAGATAAGAAACATTAAGGCATCACATGTGTTCAGATATTTATATTTTTATCTAATTGTTTATGTTCATTTGTTGAATTAAAAAATTTATTTTCTAATATGAAGTTTTCTTCAAACAAATTTATTCTTTTATTAATTTTAAATGGAGTGAGCTAAACAATGCTGAATAGCTCAACTGTTAAAATTCTTTGAGTGAAACAATTTTTAAGGAAATTGTTTTTCATTAAAAAAAATTATCTAATACAGACAAAACAACATTTTTTAGGTGATAGGAAGATTGGAAAATACACCTTAATTTTTTTCTCTTTGTTAATAACTAGCGTGGTGTATTTTATATATTATCTCAATACATTTTTAACTCTTTAACCGTGCACATGTTTCATCTATTTAAAATGAGCCGCTTATTCCCAATCTATTTTTTTCGTATCAAAAAAAAAACAAAAAAAAAAAAAGTACCAAATCCCATTTAAAATCATCTATGAAACCGATGGTGCAAATATTTGTTTTCAAAAACAAAACTATTTTATATATTTAAAATATAAGTTCATTTCCATAGTCGGCCTTTTTATGTATATAATATAATGATACTTTTCTTAAATATTAAAAAAAAAAAAATCGTCAAACCTTTTCTCACCTTTTCGTCAAAATAAAAATTCAAGACAAATTTATTTCTATTTCTATTTACAGTAAATAAAAATTTAATTTTTTTCAATACAATTTTAACAGGTTTTTTTTTCCTCGAATCATGTACCATAATGTTTTTTAATTACTATTAAAATAATGAATCATTTTCGAATATATGTACTAAAAATAAATAATTTCTTAAATATTTTTGAAGTATTAGGTATTACAATTGAAAAAGAAAATATAATTTTTCGCATTGACTGAATAGTTGTCAATAATTATTTAGGGTTCACTGTGGAAATAATTGTTGGATATATATATATATATATATATATATATATAAGATAAGGACAGGAGTCGGGCAGTATCAGCCTTAATACCTTCCTGGTATGTAAACAAAGCTCTAAAGTGTATATAAGAAGGATTACTTCACAAATAAAGCAGTATTGTTTCTGAAGCCGTGTGAGTCATTTAACAGCCCTTTTCTCCTTTTTTTTTATCGTTTGATTTCAAAGTCGCATAAGTGGTGCCGAAACCCGGGAACATTGTTATTGCCCAGTAAGTAGGAAACTATTTTTTCTTTTTCTTTTTTCTCGCTCAAACAGGAAAATAGAAGCAGGATGGCGACAGACGGAATCCCTAACCCGGGAATATCAATTGCACCTGAAGTTCATCAGGCTCCGGAAATTCCGCAGATTCCGGAAATCCCTCCGCTACCAAGGGACACATTGGCGGAAGCACACGCCAATGCCTTGGAGTGGATGAAAGTAAGAGCAGCGACCACTCAGGATCTAAGGAGAGCTATAGCGGACTTGGAACGCTTCGGTGGAGAGATAGGCGAGCTGAACCATTTTCTGAAAGGTGGGGACCGTCTCATTTCTAGAATCGAGGCAAAGGTGGCGGAAGATTTGGTGAACCTGGGAGATGCTGAAGCATTGAAAGCAGCCTTGGTATGTAGAGTACGGAGGAGTGTTCTTAACCAGATACAGGCAGACGAAGACACAGCATGGCCGGTGATCAAACAGAGGTTGAAGAAGGCTTTTGGGGGAGGCCGATGGACTCCAGAGGAGGACATCTTCCAGATGTTCAGGGAACGACGGTCGCAACGACAAACAAACGGGCAGTATGCGGGAGTACTATTGGCGAAGTTTAATCACATCACGGAGAAGATGCGCGAAATGATGAGTGCAGGAGAAGTAGAGGCCAGGATGGAGTTTTTGTCAACTATCCTCAAGGTTCAACTGGCCAAGGAGACGGGAAAGAGGGACGGCTTACCAAGAGAGCGGTCGTTCCTGGAGTGTGCCCAGGAGATGGTCGACTTTAGCGCGAGGGAGGAAGAAAGTAGAATGGAGATAGAGGAAGCTGGATGGAACCGAGTGAGCGAGAGACGCTTCAGGTCCGCACCGATAGGGTGGAAGAAAAGGGAGTCGGGATACGGAAACAGAGGAAGGACCACAACAGGGAAAGAAAACCAGGACCACCCAGGCCACGAAATGGACCCCGTAAGGAGGAAAGGAAGTGTCATGGCTGCGGCAGGACGGGACATCTAGTGGCACAATGCCCCCGTACCAAATGTTTCGAATGCGGAACAGAAGGACACATTGCGCGGCAATGCCCGTACATGTTTAGAAGGAGGGAGACGGCACAAGATGAGCCGATGGAGGTCAATATGCATAAGGTGAGGAGGAACCCTAATATGACTTGACGAAGCGGGCCTTCGGAAGAGGTAACGGAGATATCAGAGGCCTCGGAGACGGAAGAAGAGGAACCAGGGAGCAGCGGAGACGAAGGAGGAAGGAGCACGCAGTGGAGCGGACAAAGACGAGCGGCATCGAGGAGGAGCAAGCAGGCAAAGATCTGAGGAGCGTGTCTTCAGAGCGGCGACCGCACAGCGACCTGCAATAACATAAGAGGTAAGTCCTGCTGGTTGCCAATCATCACGATAACAGGGGGAGTGAGGTGCTTGGTAGACACGGGAAGTACTTGCACTATTATGACCCGTGGGGCACTAGAGAGGCTGTGTGGTAGGGAGAGCGCACCCCGGATTCAGGGATGCGAGTGTAAATTAATTACCCTAGGAGGGGCGTGTAAGGTGGAAGGAGAAGCGGTCGTTGAGTTAAACCATTGGGCAGGTAGAAAGGGGAGTTTGAAAGTGCACATTGTTGGAAACATAACTCGGGAATACCAGGCGATAATAGGGTGCGACCTATTCGGACAAGTAGGGATTAGAGTCGAGTACAGGAATGGGACTTGGAGGATCAAGTTAGGAGGACAGAGGTACAAGAGTACGGAGAGCATAAGGGGTACGAAAGCGCGGATAGGAGCGGTAAATCGAGTCGAGGATTGGAGGAAGGCCATAAGAGTAGAATACGAGGATATCTTCTTCAAGGAGGGAGAGATACTAGGTGTAACGGGAAGGACAGTCCACGAAATACCACTAAAGCAGGAGCGGGTGTCATACGTGAAGGAGAGGCGATATCCACAAGCACTTAGACAGCATATTCGGGAAGAATTAGAGAATTTAAAAAAGCAGGGTATAATAGTCAACAGCACCTCTCCATACAACAGTCCGTTGTGGGCGGTGAGGAAAAAGGGAGTGCCGGGCGAGACAGAAGAGAAGTACCGAGTGGTAATAGATTATCGGAAGCTAAATGAGAACACGATAGACGAAAAATACCCGATCCCGAGATTCGAGGACATATTGGACAGGCTGAGTGGGGCGGTGATATTTAGTACTCTGGACCTCAAAGCTGGTTATCACCAAATAAAGATGCACCCGAAGGATCAGCATAAAACAGCATTCACATTCGAAAGGGGGCATTACGAGTTCACCCGGATGCCGTTTGGACTAAAGAATGCTCCGATAACCTTTCAGCGCTTAGTGGACGAATACTTGAGAGGGTTGGATGAAACCGTATGCCAGGTCTATATGGACGACTTGTTGGTATTTAGCAAGACGGAAGGGGATCACGTGGAACACCTGCGAAACGTATTCGAGAGGTTGCGCTGTTTTGGTCTAAAATTATCCAGAGAGAAATCCCTATTAGGACAAGAGCAGATTAATTTTTTAGGCCACACAATTTCGAAGGACGGGGTTAGGCCGGACGCGGAGAAGGTAGAGGCTATTAGGCGAATGGCGGTTCCGCGAGATGTTAAAGGAATCAGGAGGCTCCTTGGGACGCTTAATTATTATAGGAGGTTTGTGCCGGAAATGGCAGAGTACCTGGTCCCGATCAATAATCTGCTGAAAAAGGGGGCTAAGATGATCGTGACACCAGTAATGGAACAGAACATTAGGAAGTGTATGGACCGTTTACAAACAGAACCGGTATTAGCGTTTCCGGACTTCAGTAAGCAGTTCACGATCACCACGGATGCCAGCGAGTATGCGCTGGGAGCAGTACTGTCGCAGGATGGAGTAGGTGGAGAGCAACCCATAGCATACGCGAGTAGACGCCTTACCGAGGCTGAGACGAGATATAGCGCTTTGGAGAGGGAATTGCTCGCGATAGTGTGGGCTATTGATCATTTTCGGCCTTACGTATTCGGAAGAAAGTTCAGAGTCCACACCGATCACAGGCCCCTTCAATGGGTTGGGAAATTAAAAGAATCCTCTGCGAGAGTCGCGCGATGGAAGGAATTTCTCGGCCAATATAATATTGAAATAGTGTATAAGCCAGGAAGGGAGAATGTGGTGGCCGATTGGCTGTCGAGAGCCATAGTAGTGAATGCAATCGAGGAAGACAGTGGTGGACCATCGCGTGATGTTCGACACGGTCTGGTCGCAACCAGGGGTGCGTGAGGATCAGATCTGCAGGGCGCTGAAGGATGCATCGGAGCCAGGGAAGACAAATCATCTCTATGTGGGAAACGCCACAATATGGGAAAAGATTAAGAGGATGTGGAGGTCCGAAAAAATCGGAATAGATAGAATATTTGTCCGATGCAGATATATGGTGGAGACGATAACGGACGAGGAACGGCAAAAGGAGGTGACTCTTGCATATCACCAGGGGAAGACGAACCATAGGGGAGTGAACGAAACCTTACAGGCACTGTGCAGGAAATACTTTTGGTGGGGAATGAGGAAGACCATACAAGAAACAATTGGAACATGTGAGGTGTGTATGCGCACGAAGTACGACAGACACCCGCCTCAGGGAAGACAGGAAGAGACACCCACGGGAGACGCACCATTGCAAGATCTCCAGATCGACACTTTCACATGGAGAGGGTATAAGTGGGTAACCATGATCGATACTTTTAGCAAACTTGCTATGGCATACCGAATATTGGAGAGGTCGTCCGATGCAGTTTTGGAAGCCATCCAAACATGGATGCAATTTTATGGGGTACCGGAGAGAGTCTCCTCGGATGGAGGAAGAGAATTTGATAATAGCGCAACGAGGGAGGAGGCAAAACGCTTAGAGATAAACTGGCATTTCAATACACCAGGGCACCCCAAGAGCAGAGGTAGCATCGAGCGGCTACATAGTACCTTGAGCGACCATATACGCGTGTATCAGGGAGAAAAAGGATTGGAGCCCGACATTGCGATGAAAAAGGCGATAATAGCGTATAATCATTCAATCCATTCCGTAACTGGGTTCTCACCCTTCGAGGTACTGTTTGGGATGCGGGAACGAAGACGGGATTGCGCGGAAACGGCGATTGACGACCACGTGGCCGAACAAATAGGTAATAATAGGGTGGAGTTAAAGAAGACGTGGAATACGGTACGAAGGAGAATAGAAAGGGAAAAGACGAAGAGGGTAGATAGAGAGAATCTAAGATTACGCGACCAAATGGGGGATTTGAAAATCGGGACTATTGTGTACCGGAGAAGGGGAAGGAATCGAGGGAAGGAATTGACGCGATATGAGGGCCCATTCAGGGTGGTTGCCATCAGGGAACATAATTTGGTGACGATAGAGAGTATGAAGGAGCCTAAAAAGAGACGCACAGTTCATATCGAGCAATTGAAACTCCCGTTTGTAGGGGCAGAAAAAGAATAAATGAACCGTGGTGCCCTCTTTCCTGCACACAGAAAAGTTTTTTTTTGGCTTTTGTGTTTCAATGTAAAAAGAGTTGTATATAGGAAAAAGTGCTGTTTTTTTTTAATTCCATTGTATGTTTTTTTTTAAGAAAACCGTTTTTGCGTTATTGTATATTTTGCGTTGTAGTTTTAAGCGAAAAGAAGTGTATTTGTTTTATTCATAGAGTAGTGTCTCTGTTGTAGGACAATGCAAGAGAACTCCTCAGTTGGTTGTATTGCTATTATTATGATATTTTGTATTTTTTTTTATATATTATTATTGTATTGAGCGATTTGGTATTTTTTTTTTTATATATTATTATTGTATTGAGCGTACAGGAAACAAGGTGGTGAGGCTGATACAGTTCACTTCACTCGAGAATTAAAAGTTTTCGTAAGGCTTTTCGTAAACTGGTGGGGGGGAGATAAGGACAGGAGTCGGGCAGTATCAGCCTTAATACCTTCCTGGTATGTAAACAAAGCTCTAAAGTGTATATAAGAAGGATTACTTCACAAATAAAGAAGTATTGTTTCTGAAGCCGTGTGAGTCATTTAACAGCCCCTTTTCTCCTTTTTTTTTATCGTTTGATTTCAAAGTCGCATAAGTTTTATATATATATATATATATACCATATTTTTACTTTCACTTACCCATAAATATATGAAAAATCGTGAACAATTTCGAATCTAAGGCTTTAACGGAAATATGTTTCAAGGTTTCCTGAAAGTTGTGTGACGTACCGCATCAGATTATTTTTTTTCATCTAATTTCTCTTTCCAAAATAAATGCTTATTTTGTTTGTGGAATCTTGAATTTCTATTTTTAGCCTAGTTTTTCTAAGACTATTTTATTTTCTTTGTTTTAATTCAACATTTTGTATTTTCCGAAAACTCAGATTCAAAATTTTCGCTTCCCACTGACATAAATAGTCATCTCTGATTTTCTTTTTTTTGGGCTGATTCTGCTAACCACTCTGCAGTTTTTTATTGGTTTGATATATCTTTACAATATAAAGTCTTTGATTCCCTGTTTCTTTAAATAAGTATCAATAAATCAAAAATATATTTATAATTAGTACGTCGACCTCTCCTAAATAATGGCGTTGAAACATATTATTTAGTCTTATTTTGTTAGTCAATTAAGGGCCACTTTTATAGCTAATTGGAGGAGTCTCAAAAGAAAAAGATTTAGAGGTTGCCCGTTTCCTTGGAACCAATTGGTTCAAATGGAACGTTGGTCTTAATTGAGTGTGTCAGTTTTGTAAAGGGAAGATAAATATAGTTCACAATTAATCCTCATTTAAAAAAAAAAAATTATTTATTTATACATTATTTGTAGACGTATTTCTATTAGATAACACAAAACCAAAAAAAAAAAAAACTATACGAGAGATACTCGTAGCGGAGTAACCGTTACTGTTTTATATCCGTATGTTTTGTAGACGTATTTCTATTATGTAAGACAAACCCGAAAATAACTATACAAGAGATACTCTGTGGCCGAGTAACCATTACTGTTTTGTACCCACGCATGTTATTTGGATGGCCAATCCATCAATTTCCATGTAAAATGTGATTAATCAATTTTTAAATCAAAGAAATTAATGAAACGATGATAGGGGTGAGAAAACTACGGGAGTGAAAAATTACGTATTCCAAATACTCTATAGAAGAGTTACTCTATAGAAGTGAATATATCTACAGATATATTATTATATACGTGATATATATAGAAACATATTATGTATATGATAAAGTCTATAGATATATCTACTCATGGAATACACCAACCTATTCTACGCAAAGTAAATCGAGATTCATCATCCCGTCGGTAGATCACAAAATAACGTTCATCGTTAGAGTCTTTATCGGGCTCAAAAACAAACGAAGACTGACAGTACCAGTATACAAAGCCAAATAAAACCCGGAAACCAGAAAACAGAAAAAAAAAATAATTATTTTAGGTTGATGTTTGGAACGAATTTCCGAAAACTTAATTTGAAAAAAGAAGCACTCGTGAATTATTGGTAAGAAATATTTATAGTGGTAAATCGGTATTCATTTATATCTGATTGATCAAACAATGGTATTTATGAGATTAATCTTTTTTCATAAAAAATAGAAGAATGTTATTTTCATTAGGCACGAAAATAAAAGTAAATGCACAGCTCTTATGAGTCTAAACTTGCCAGTTTACTATGTTTATTCTTTCTTTATTATTTGGATTGTTTTTCGAAGAATTAATTTAGTATTACCTATTATTATATAATAATAATTTTTAATATATATTAAAAACATAATAATAATAAACAAAGGTCCAAGTTACAATTAGTTCCTTAAAATACTCACCTGAGCGATAAATATGTCAGGGGCCCCCAAAATTAAATTTTTTGTCTAAATAATATAAGTACTGGGAAAGTAAAATACACATTTTAGCACCTCTGGATACAGATGCGAAGTACCCATACAGCGTGCATAGCCCTCTTACCTTAAAATGCCCTTGGGCAATAAAAGGAAATAAATAAAAAATTATGTATATATAACATTTATATATTGTACTTTGTAATAAAGAAATTCCTGGAGGGTAGGGAAAAAAAAATACACATTTTAGCACACTTATCCTGTCCTGTCTTAAAATACTCCAGGGTAAGAAAAGGTATAAGCCAATCGCTGCCGCATATATATACATAATTGTATATATATACAGCATTTGATTAAAATTTCTTAGAGAGGGCAAGAAAAAATATATACATTTTTATACAAAATAATTATTATTAAAGTCATTTTAAACAATAAATTTTAAAATAGTAATATAGAACTTTGTGCTCAGGTGTTGTTTTAAGTCCTCTACTTTAATATGTCTAACGTCCTTGGTCAACATTATATTCAAGCAGGCATGATGAATAAATTATATTCCGATTGTCTTTTATTGTTTACTTTCCCTTAACCACTTCACATCTCATTTTTCGACGTTCACAAAAACTTTTGCTATTCAAACACATTTATTTTTATGTATTCAACCAGCTCTAAAAGAATATATTTAGTCATAGACTTTTTATTCTGTTTGGAAGGGGGAGGAGCAATGGATCCTCCCCCACACAAACATTCTTGGAAGTTTTATATTATGAGTGATCATTAACATAATTATTATAAAACGAACAATACAATACTGTATATTAAGATATAGAAAAAAATATTAAGATATTACTGTAAGATTCAAACAGGTTAGAATAGCATAGGTGTCAGTAATAAATCTTACATTACTACACCATTTAACTGTTTTAGAGTGATATATTATCTCTGTTTGGTTAGTCTTATTAAGATATTCTGAGCTGTATGATGATCTATTTTCCCTATTCTTATGTTTTTCAGTCCTGAGATAATTAAGGCATGATGTAGAAAAATTCATCATCTTAATATTAGTTGTGCAGCTAAAATTCTTTTCAGTTCGCTAATGAGTAGAAATGCTCATGAATACTTTCCTACTTAATTTGACATTACACTGCATGAACTTGTGCTTTAAGTGCAGATAATAGCATATGGGTGATTCACAATTAGCTAGCAATTTTGAAATCATAATGAGGTCAATATGTGACAGTGAGAATATGAAATGCATCCAATTTATCTAGGTTACACTACGATTTGATAAATAAGACTCGAAAATACAACCTCAAAAAATATGATATAATAATTAATAATTCAAAAATATTTTTTATTATTTATTTTTCCATATTTTTCATGATCTCGCCTAATTTACACGAATTCGCACCAATCAATAAAATAAAAAAACAAAAAATATAATAAATTTTAAAAAATATAATCATAAGAATATACCGTAAATAAGAATGCATAATTATTAGAATAAACATATGTTTTTCGTAATTAGAAAAATTATCATATATATGCATTTATTTCAGAAACTTACAAACAAGATATCAATAAATCTGATAGCTAGTTATTAAACATTTTATTTCAAATATAGATTTTTTTTTTAAATATTAATTCAGAACATTATCTTATATCTTTGAATTATATTTTAATATGTTACAAAGTAACGTTTTTGATACGTATGCAGTATTGTTAATTGATCTAGCTTATGTTTCGATTAGATAAATAAACCTACAAAATACAGTCCTGCAAAAACATGATGTAGTATATAATGAATAATTATTTATAAATATTTTCTATTATTATTAATTTTTGCGTAATATAATCAAGAAAGTTTGGCCGTCGGTAAGAAAATTTTGTTTATAATATCACTTAATTTACGTATTTAAAAAATTTATGATTATATATCTACATCTATCAATCTTAAGTAAAAATTCATGTTAATTAGAATTGACATATTTTTTTCGTAATTAGAAAATGATCAGGTATATGAATTTATTTCAGAAACATTAAAAAAACAAAAAAATGTATGAGTTGCGTCAAAATTCTAAATTGCCTAATTTCGATTTAAAAATGGAGGCAAACATGAAATATCAACAAACCTGATCTTTTGTTATTATATATTTTATTTTTTAAATAATATTATTTTAGAAGACAGTTCATATCTTCTTATCTTACATCTTTGAACTATATTTTAAAATATATTATATAGTTAGATTTTTTATAGTATGCAGTCTTATTTTTTTTTAACAACGAAATCGTATTTAACAAGGCATTAAAAAATAATCAGGGCCGAAAAGCAACATTTATCTGTGAATTAAGTGAATTCGGGATTTTTTTTTTTTAATGTTTTACAATTAATGTATGTCCAAGACGCTACCGGCATAAGTTGTTCGTATTTCTATGATGTTTACACAGCTCCAACTCCATTCAAAGAGGCAGGTACGTCAACAGATATCTATTAATATCTCCTTCGCCCATTGAATCACCATGCTGAATGCATATAGTATTATAATTTGATATCATTAAAATTATGTAGAAATTCCAGAAAGGATTGATGAAAAAACCAGGACCTTACGAGACGTTGGAGGCTGGGCAGAGATACAAACCAGAATAAGGCTGACATTGAAAATTCCCCACCCTTTAGCTTCACATCAATGATGTATAAAAACCGAAGTTGTATTCCTATCAGTCGGATTTTCCAACTGGAGGTAGCCGTTTCTAGCTGCTTCAAGGTAAGTTCGAGAAATATCCAAGATTTAGATATCATATTTAATATTTATAACTGAAGACATGAGTGAACAATGATGATGTTATGATAAAAATTTAAAGTTTTGAAAAAATTAAAAGAAAAGATGGTTTTTATTTACTCTATCCAATCCAATGAAGAAATCATGTGATTTGCCAAGAATCGTGAGTTATTTATATTATTTTATGTTACAAAGCGAAAATAACCACGTAGCACATTTGTTCATAAATGAAAAACGAAAATTAATTTTTTTATATTTTTTACATAGCACCTTCATCCATCCATGTCTTCAATTGTCAACAATAACCGATTTAGTGTAGAATATAAATAATATTTGAATAAAAAATATACGTAGCCCTATTTAAATTTATTTTATTTTATTTTAAAATTTATTGATGGGCAAGTAGGTAATCCGTGGTACTGACCCTTTTTTTATCAAATTATTAACATCTTCCTGAAACTTAGTAAATAGCTTCATCTCATTGCAGCCTACAACTATTTTATTTATAAAAAATCTCGGAATTGGGACGTTTTCAATCTGGAAATCGGCAAATAAAAGCGAACGCAAAACGGCCCAATATTTTTAAGGGCACCTTTTTTTCTCGATTTTGTGCTCAAATTATCTGACTATCTAAGTGGAAAACAAACGGATATTTACGAGTGTGTAATACCTAATTAAATAGACAAATTTTGCCGATCTTCAGATTAAAAACGCTCCAATTCCAAGGGTTTTCGTAAATAAAATAGTTGTATGTTACGATCATATGAAGCTATTCACGAAGTTTCAGGCGGATGTTAATAATTTGAAAAAAGGGGTCTGTACACCGGACTAGGATAATAAAATCGTCATCATAATTGACATTTTTAATGCCACTATAATTTTTTTAATAATTATTTTTAAAAGTTCCATATAAGTTTCAGTAACTAATTATTAAAACAAATATTTAACTATATTGCCTTTTTTAATTCATTTATACTTAAAAGCCGATATCGAAAATCTTCTAATAATATCATCTCTGACCAAAGACCTGTTTTAACACACAGTATTTTCTTATTGGGAATTGATTTTTTTTTTTTCACAACAGCATTTACGTACTACACTAAAAAACTTCGTATAATATTATATATATATATATAAAAATATACGAAACAATTGAAACTTCTTTTAGAAAGTAAAAAAAACAATCCATTTATATTTTATCTATTTTCTTTAATTCCAAATATTTAATAGCCAACTATTGAATAAGAATTTTTTTTTACGGTTTAAGGTTTTTATCGTTAACAATTTATAATTTTTAATTTTTATTATGGTAAATATCTCTGTCCCTCCCCCCCCCCAGTAATTAATGAACGACTAAAGTGGTCTTCAGCACAATTATATAAAAATATTCTAGATAATACAGTTCCCTACCAACCCTCCATCGATAGTTGTCATTACTCACTGTAATGAAGTAACTTAATTTTTCTCACGTCAGTTAAGCCAGGTTAGCTCTGAGTAACTGAATTCTAATATCGGTTCAAAAAACAATAGCAGGAACCATTTAATATACAGTGTTTTAATGCAACGTACATTACATATTTTTAAAATATTAACCTTACATAACAGATCTTATTATAGAAAAAAAAAAATGTCAAGGCATGAAACTTAAACTGAACTAGGTCTTAATCAGTGGATCTCAAATGTGATTTTCGCGGCACATTAAGGTACCAAATGTAAAACTACAATTGAGCCTAAAAACATTAAAATAAAATTAGATATATTCGATTAAATTAAATCGATAATAATATAAATTTTTATTTCTATATAAAATAATAATGATAATAAGATAAAAACTAAAATCAAGAAGATACAAATTTTAAGACCAACGGGGCTAAACAATTTAAAATATTTATGAAATTTTCAAATATAGTTCACATAAATTTATTTTATATATTAAATTAATACAGTGTAATTAAGTGATTTTGTATGTTGGAGAAAAAAAATTATAAGATATAAGATAAAACAAAATATAGTGATTTATTCAAACATTTTACATATTTAATATGTTTGTATATTAGCTTAAAATATATAGCTTTATGTATAATATTTATAATGAAACAAAAAAAATTTATTTTGCAGAAAATCATATAATAATGGGAAAATTATATTCCCTAGGATGTTTAGCAGTGCTGTCTCTTTTACTAGTCACAGGTAACTTTTTATTTTTCCCATATATATATATATATATATATATATATATATATATATATATAATATTAGTTTTTATTTCTTTAGCTTTTTTTTTTTTTTGTGATAGCCAACTCAAATAAATTTTGCCTGAAAGGAGGGGGCATTTTTTAATATTTAATTTTTTTCCAGTAGATGTAATTTTTTTGTAATTAGTTTGTTAAAAATTTTTTAATACTTGCAATCAATCTGCCGCTGGCATTTACTTATTCAGAAATTTGTTCTTTATATTTATTATTATTTTATTTTTTTTTTTGGAATGAGGGGGGGGAGGAGCTGCCTCAATCTAGCCCTCACCTGACTGGATCCTTGCATCATGATCACCATCATCATTATTTCCTCTTTACTCCTCAAGTAATCCTATGCAGTGTGAATTTATCTCTTGCGGGGTCTGGAAAAGGTTTCTAGTTCTTAAGCCAACTCTCTCCTGCTATTTCAATTTATACTTCCCTTCCAGAACGCCTCTTTGACACTGTCTTCACAGGAAATGCGTGATCTTCCTCTTGATGCCCTTCCCTTCATACGAGTCAAAGTAGGTTTTTCTGATGATTCATCCTTAGGTATGCGGACAACTTCAGACTGCGCTACTTCCGGATGTTCTCGACCTGTTTAAACTTCGAAGCTAGATCATTTTGTTGTGTTTCGGATCCTATCTCGTCAGAGCTTTCCTTCCGCTTTGTGATGTTAAGGCTTCTCGATGGATTGGATTCGGCTCTTGTGTTTCGAGATGAGGGTAAAAAATTCGGATGTTCAAGAGCATAGGAAGAAACCATTTTAGTACTCTTCGTCCCCGTCTCGTTTATCCATAAACCCCACAAGAGCAAACAGAATATTCTTCCTGCTGCTCCAATTCTCCAAGTTACTTCCTCATCGATGTAACCTTTTTTGTTCAGATGAGCTCCTAAATATATGAAATTATCCACGTGCTCTCCTCGTTCGTCCTTAATATTTTCAGTATTCTCCAGTATTTCTTTTCTATTCACTTGCATTTGTTCTTTCCAGGGTTGATTTTTTATATTTGTTGCAGTTATTTCTTCTTGGAGAACGTTCTTTTGGTCATTGACAGCAAGGAAAACAAGGACATCAGTGAATGCTAACCCGCAGAACTTTTGGGGTTTAAGGTCTTACAGCAGAAATTAGCTCATTCATGATATAGCTTTCTTTAGTGGCAGGTCACAGAACCCGAAGAGTTGCTGAATCAAACTAAAACCTACCGAAAATTTAATTTAGTCTCTAATTCTTGTGATATGTTGCTACCTCTCTCAAAAAGTTCCAGCTCTTTTCTTTTTTACTTTTAATGAAACATGTTTGGCTTCATACCGTATTAACATATATGATCAGTAGCGACAGATTTGATAGACCCAATGTCCTAGGGTTCCCACTAAAAGTTCCCAGGGTTTAGGGTGAAATCCCACTAAAATATGGTTTCCTCCAAAATTCATAATCCAATAAAAAAGTGCCCTCCCCCATTGAAAAATCCAAAGCTTTCTAAAAATGTGTCCTGCTAAAAATTTTGATGGCGTTATGCCACAGTCTTCTAGTCACACCTGAACAAATTCAAACAAAAGATTGTCAAACTCAACCAAGCATAGTTTACACCTTTACTAAATTTATTTTCTATTCATTGTCAATTAGATTTATGAAAATCAGCAGAAACTGCACCAAATTCAGAGGAATTGAAAAAAATCCCAAGTGATTTTTGTATGTTCCTACAAATTATTTTTCCAATAATAATCTACTTGTTTTGTTTAACTATTTCTGACATTGTCACTGACTTATTTACGTTATCACTGAAGTTCAATGATACCCAATGATTGCTTCCTCACTAATGAAGATAGGGAAGCTATGTATCCGTGCGATAAGTTAAAAATCTGTTTGTGCTCAGAACATTTCCACTCGCGTTTGACGTTTAAGACATCTAGGATTAAATTAAGTTCTGTGTCAGTCTGTAGTCAAATCAATATGACAGGCTTATAATCTACTACCGTTTATCCAATTATAGTGAATTAGGGATGGTCCAGGTTGGTGTCTAGATGAACCCATATCAATTTAATCAAATTCTACCCAATACTTCCTCTTACGCACGCGCAAAGTTGGATAAAAGGTATTATTGCCAAAATAAATTTTCTTGAATTCCGTCCACTACTATTGAATTGAATTACGTATGCGCAGACTAGTTTGCCTTAACACCTCTACATCTCTAAAACAAAATTTTCAATCTGGCTCAAATTTGGAGTAAAGTTATCTATCAATTTCATCATTACATTTAAAAAAGCACCTCCACTTTCGGATCAGCAAACGTATTATTTTCGACACGCCTGTTTCTTTTTTATTGTTTCTTTTGAAGCTCAGCCAACTCGTCGTGGTCTCGATTTCTTTTTTTAAATATCAAAGTTGCGTAAACTTCACTCATATTTTTATATACCACCTTAAATTAGTTTTTCCTAATTGATAGAAAATATTAGTCTACTTGGACACCGAACAAACAAAAAATTGAATTTTTTATTGTTTTTTGTTCCATTTTATTAGTAAAAACATAGCTATTAAGTATATATGCATCTTCAACATGTACTGTAATTTTTTTAATCACGAATAATCAAATACGCAAATTCGTGACCACTGATGAGCAAACCTCACAGATATGAAACCTGCGAATATTTCTGAAAACGTCTTCCCCCGATGATTTTATTCACAAACGAACAACTATAGACCTTGAAACATACACAATTGTTTAGCCAATGAAAATGGTGAGAAAGCTATATTGACCTAACTTCCACAGCCGTTTTTTATTTACGTACAAATATTTGATATTTATATTTGAAATGTGAAAAATAGAAAAATAACTTACAATTAGTAATGATATATCTTTTAACTTTTTAGGTTCAACGGCTCTTGAAAGACCTTCCAAAATAATAAAGAATGTCTTTTCACCTGCCTCTAATGGTAAGTATTATAAGTTTTTTTTTTTTACTCCTGATATAAATAAAACTAAATATAAAACTGTTTTAAATATGAATGCCCTAATAACTATGCATAAACTATGAATACCTATGAATAACTTAAAAAAAAATAATTAGGAATGTATTCGGAGGGAGAAACTTCTGAGTTAAAGTGCTATGGTTTGGAAGTAAGGGAATCATCATTCATTCTATAAGTGATTTCTTGTAGAAGCTCGGGGTTGGGAGTAGTGTTGCCCAAATGCGAGACCAAGACAAGTCTTGGTCTTGCGCACTCAGTCTTGGTGTTAGTTTTGCGTAAGAGTCTCGCAAGTCTTGCTGTTACCTATTAGGTTATTACTATAGAGATATTACTGTAATACTTTACATCGTAGAAACCTAACTAAGCCCAAATGAAATATATTAGAAGAGTTAAATGCAGTTAAAGTATTTTAGTTATACTAATCCTTTACATATAGTATATAAAATTGTCTAGTATTAATATTTTACTATTTTGCATTCCTTTTTATTCAAAAAATTTAATTTTTTTACCAGTATTGGTCTTGGTCTTGCAACAGTTAAGCGGTCTTGGCCTTGGTCTTGCCGATTTTGGGCAACGTTAGAAGGGAGATTGCACATACTTGCCTTCGCTTGTTCGTTTCTGTACACTGGTCTTTTAACATATTTGCTTTGGTCAAATGGTCCCCTACTTGATCATCTGATTTGATTTTAAATGTCTGTTGTACTGATGAGAATGCTGAGTGATTTAGCTACTCTACACAGTTGTGCTACACAACCATACAATATTATTATACTTTCCCAAAATTTTAAATAAGTTTTTGAAGCCTCATTTTTAAATCATGAAACATGATTAACAATTTAGATAAAAACCCTTTTTCTTCTCTTCCCCTCTCCTGCCCCTACTCGATTAGAAATGTTGATTATTGCATTTGTATAATATTCGTGCCATAGGTAATAACAGTGGATTCATCCAAATAATTAAATAAATAAATTCAACCAATAAGCAAAATAAAATAAAATAATAACCAGAGACTGTTTAGGTCAGCCAAACTCGGCTAATTTTAGTTAATTATACTCTATAAATGTAAATATTAAACTCTATAAAAATTAAAAATATTGTGCGTATGGGCGCATGTAGGAGATGGAACGGGATCTATCTATACATGGAGGGGGGAGGAGCTCCTCCTAAATAATTTGAAAGAAAATAAAGCATAATATAATACAAAAGGTTAGTAAAAAATAAATTAAAATTAATAAATAAAATTTATTTTCCGATTGGAATCGGCCTATATATCAAATGAATTCTTCTGTTGGAAATGTTGGTACTAGTGAGTTAGCCGGTCGCCACGGACTGATATCCGCCATTGTTTATAACCTGAGCTGGAGATGGATGATAGTCGATAGTTTTACACTATCGATTGTTCGATAGTATCGTTAAAAAACTATCGATGGTATCGATAGTTCAGTAACTTCCCTACACAGACTTAAAGAGGATTTATTTTCGCTGTATTCTTTAGTTATTTACTTTAAAATTCTGCATAAACTTTATAATAATTAACATTTATACTGGATAAATCCTTAAAGATTTTTGTTAAGGCACTAATAAAAATGATTAAATAAATAATTCAAAAATTTATAGATGGGAAAATACATTTATATAGAAAAATAAATTGCATTTATTTCCCTGATTATAGAATTCAAAAAAGAAACATCGACGACATATAGGAAGTATTTTTTTAAACTATTTAGTAAGAGAAAGGCGAGAAATGCGTGTCTTTTAATTTCCAAGATTCTATTTTTCTGAACTTATTTTGATAATATCACTTAGTTTAAAATATAATAAAACTGCAATGGCATCCTTGTATATTTTATAAATATATTTTTTTATGACAAAATAAATAAAATATGTGAGGTAAATGTTACATTTTTTTTCCATCGGCACATCTGAAGGTGTAAAAATATTTCTAAGAAAGTAATTTGAGATTAAATTAAATTAATTTTATACCATGAAGGCATCTTCTTGTTCAATTTTATTTCAGTTATTGAAAGAATAACGTTCAAACCTCCATCCATTAATTTTCTTAATGTGGCGTTTCCATTATTCAATAGCAATTTTCTATTATCAAGCATTTAACTTTTGCATTAGTATATTATCTCGTACATCAATGATGGGTTTAAATATGAAGGCGTGTTATAATTTGTGCCAAAGCGGAGGATACGAACTATCGATAGTCACTAAGAATATCTATAGGGATGTCAGAACATCTATAATGAAACGCTTGTCAGTTTCTGGACAAACTCCGCCAAACCTCCATTTTTCAGGTAGCACTCTCCCTGAGTATTTTTTTTCCTTTAGAGTATACTTCATACAAAAATTGTATTGTGTATATTTCATATTAAAATAGAAAGCAGAAATTCAACCTAACTAGTTAATACTTTTTAAAAAATGATCAGACAACAGACATCTGTATTTACTTCTTACACCAATACGGACTTTCTCTTACCTTTGATAGAGAAGAAGTATAAATAATTTTATATTAAGAGAGTATTTTTTTCTCATTCAATTTAGTTTTCTCAGGACCGACAACGATAATGGAAATTAATCTGTTAGCATCCAGAGCTTCGATGCATATCAATATTATCAAGATGGAAAATGTAAACATTTATACGCGTTGAGGGGAAAACAATTTGAAGTGATAAACCAGTTTGACACGATAGGTAAACTCGTTCTATCGGCTGAGTAATCAACCTTCTATAGGTGGCACCTTGAGATGTTCTTGCGCGATATACCAGTATTAGGAAGGTTAATCATCTCCTTCCTAGAACAGTTTTATATGATAAATTTAATTCTCAACAAAAGACACTGGATCATTTTCACCAAACCCTTTATACGTTCTTCGATAAAATTATGTTAACATTCAATTACACTTTAAAAAATAATAGGGTGAAAGCACCAATAGCTGACAGTGTACCAATCAATGCCTGACATCCTCCTTGGAAAGAGAGAATCAATTTATTATCAAAAAATGGTGCTGCCCAATTACATTGGGTTGCTAAAAACACAGCATACTTATTAATCACTACAGACAATTTTTAAAATAATATATAATTATATAGGATTAACTGTATTATTTAGGATTAATTGTATGAGCATAGTATACAATATTTTTATATATATGTATTATTATTTTTTTATATCCTTTTTTTTAACATTTAATTCCCCTTTCTCTCACTTCTCTCTCTTTATCTATATATTTTTTTCATTTACCCATTAAATAAATAATAAGATTTCAGGATCTTCTAGACCTCTATTTCATAAATTTTTGGTTATTGTATTTTCATCTTTTATATTTCCCTGTTCCGCTTTAATCTTGCCGGAAACCATAACCGAAATAATGAGTTGTAAATTAAGAAGATCCCTCCCGGTCCATTTAGTGTCCCGGGTAGTGTATCATCTATCAGTAAGGACACTATATCTCACAGGCGGATCTACGGAGGAGGGGGCTTTCGGGCTGAAGCCTTCTCTCTCCTTCCCTCCCTCCCCCCAAAAACGGTAAAATATAACCATGTTTTTAGAAAAAAATATTAAAAACCATCTCTTAAAGTATTATTGTTCGTGTAATTACATTTGATAGGACTTCAAGAATCACTTAAACACCATTTCAAACAGGTAGCTCATTTCTTTTCAAATTAATTATCGATATATATTTGAAAAAAAAAACTTTCGGGCTGAAGCCCCCCTCTAAAATTAAATCCTGGATCAGCTAGTGCTATATCTTGCCTTTTTCTCTTTACATACTTTCATTCAGAGGTGCCCAGAAAGGGGTTTCATGGCATAAGTTGCGCCATCAAAATTTTTGAGGAGGGCATATTTTTACGGGTTTTATAATTTTTTAGGCGGGCAAATTTCGACCGGGTTATGAATTTTCGTACGAAGGAACGGAAGGGAAATGGACAGGAGAAAACATGGTACAGAAATAGGATCTGCAATGTTTCCAATTCTACCTTAGCTTGATCTGTTTTTAAGAAAATGTGAGCAATAAAACAAAATATCTAGAGAAGAGAGGGGAAGATTCTTGCACTATAGATCTTGGGGGTATGGCACCCCTGGTTTCATTTATCCCAAAATTTATGTTTTATTTTTTCTTTCAGTGTTTTCAGATTATTTTTTCATCTGTTTTTAACTTATCTTGATAAATTGGAAATTTAATGGGTGAGGGCCTTTTGCCTGTATCCTCATAAATTAAAATAGATATGCTTAATATAAAGGATATTAAAAATAGGACCATTCACTATTCTTCGGTTAAAAAAATGCTAATATGTGGAGACGAGAAATATGATATATTTGGTGTAATAAAAATAGTTGCTCAGTGAAATTACAATATTGAAATACATTTTAGTAGACGAATAATTTTTTTTTTATGACTTGATAATGAGCTAATCAGCTTGAAACGTCGTTGGAAGTAAAATAAAAATTTGGTTGTATAAGAGCTTATATATGCCTTGAAGACACCATATATAAAAAAGAAAAAATGCTAGTGATTTGGATTAAATATAAAGCAAAAATAGGTTTTTCTACTGCCAAAAACGTGTTTCTGACATTGACATTGATAAATTTAACCCGGAAACGAAATGAAGTTAGTTTTATAATACGCAAAAGTTAATATCTATTTTAAAATTTCATATTTTTATTTCACATAATTACTTCCTTGTTCTCATCCCTGTCAGAAACATTCTTTATCAGTGTCAGCTTAAGGTACAACAAAACTATCTAAATTTACAATTTTTAAAACTTACGTTGATGTTACTGGATTTTAAATGTGTCTTGGCAAGATGAGAAGACACATTTATAAGATGAATCGAAGAAAAATACAATAACATCTAGGTTTTTACATGTAATAATTCAAAGAAATTTCCTTAAGCAAATCAGCTACTGGTGCATTTACCCTGTAAGGTTTTATTAAAGAAGGTATAGATTCATTTGTAAAAAAAATAAATAAAAGTTTAGAACAAGCATTATAGCTCTTCTTTTTGAAAATGCGTTGAGAAGTCCACCTCATCTCTTGGGTACTAGTAATGTATGGGTACCAGAGATGTCCGGAAGGGAGTTTGGTGACGCTACTTGGGCCATCAAAATTTTGGAGGGGGGTATATTTTGGTGGGTTTTTGAATTTTTGAAGGGGGCACATTTCGACTTGGTCATGAATTTTCGGAATGATAATTTTCATACTAAGCGAAAAAGTTAAAACATGACTGCAGCAAGTGTAATTGTATATGATCTACGAATTTTCTAATTCTAATTCACTTGCTCTGTTTTTTTGCTGTGAACTATAAAATATTTTGAGAGTGGGGGGATATATTCTTGCGCCATTGACCTTGGGGGGAGGGGATGTGCACCCTGGTTTATATTTTACTGGTGTGTAAGAATCTGTAGCAAAGCTTCTATGAAGGAATATCACGGGCAAAAAAAAAATATATTCCAGGTGGCAAGTATGAATTTTGTAAAACATGGATTATATCATTGACCAAAATTCCGCCTGATTTGTTTTTGTCTGGAGTTTAAGGGAAGAGAGTTATCAACTAACTGCTCCCAATTCATGAAGAGTGCCCTCTCTCCCCCGTAATGCTGGATCCTTCCGAAAATCCAAGAACGATACAAAAAAATTATCAGAGAGTCAAATGTAACTCACGGTCCTCGGTTTCAACTCCTCCCCAAAGAAGTTCCAAAGACTAAACTGTTCATGAAATGTTATAAAATTGAGTTTATGAAAAATATAATTGAGTTCCCCAGTAGATCAATCTATTTAAAAATTTTAATATTTAACAAAAAGAAACAGGTTGTTGATTGCTGTTTTCAACTAATGCAACAACAATATATTGCCTATTAAGGCTTCGGTAAACTCTTACGAGTTTATCTAACCTATACAAGATGTGTCTTTAATTACAACCCTTGTTCTTTACTCTGTGATAGAATCTTGGCAGGCCCCTTAGTCAGATACGATAAGCTCTTTGTCGTAATCTCATCTCTGCAATTTTTTATAATCATGATTTTTGAAATATGGTTTTACATCAAAACTCCTCGTTCTATTGTTTTCCCTATTAAAATAATTGGACTATAAGACGAAGAATAATGTCAAGTCGAAGCAATGAATGCCAGGTGTATTACCAAAACGATCAATAAGAAAATCTGTTGGAGGAAGACCCGGTGACCTTGAGAACAATTGGCAGCCATTCTTGGACGAAGAGCTCCGTGACATGTTTTATTCCCTTTAAGATGACTAAAACTGCTCCGGACTGAATAAATATATACAAGAGGTCAATCAATGGAGATCCTGATTTGCCGCATCTTCATCAATTACATTATTCAGAACAGCGATTGGTACTTGTGCAAATGGCAAGCCCACAATGCTAATTCGAAATGTTTATTCAAAGCCTGTTAAATATAAACTTTCGCTAGGTATAACCTTGATATTATCCAAGATGTAGTTATGGTTCCGTGCCGCTAAATCAACAAAGATAAGAGTTGTCATCTAACTAGTCCAAGAAGAGAAAGCCTTCACAGCCACTTTTGCATTGTCTCCATAAGGAGTGAGCCCGACTAGATCAAACCAAATTTTAAGACCCCCATGTATCCATTTTGATTTAATTCAGTTGTAGTTAAGCAAACGATTTTAATTTTTATATTAATACCACCAAAAATTCCAATCCAGAAAATAAAAAATCTGTGTTCCTCGTAATCCAAATGCTATATACTTTTCAGCTTGAACAAGACATGGTTAATTTCAGAAGAATCAAATAAATTAATAAATGAAATTTTATTATAGTTATCCCATTCCCAACCCCACATATATTATTACAGTAAAGCTCGAAATTGGTTTCTCAAATACCATGAATGGGGTACCGTTGGATTCAGAATTTCATGGGGGGTTAGCGAATCGTATTCTCCACTTTTGTTTTTCTTTCTAAAATAAATAAAGTCGATACAAACATTTTGCTAGGCTTCAATACTGGAACGGTGGTAGGTCTGTAGATCGATACGGGACAAATTGGAAGATTTTTATGCGTACAGCAAGACCCGGATAGTTCCTCTGGAACTATCGGATCCTGCTTTTTTAAGCCCAAAACTTATTATTTTCTAGATAACGCAAGGCATAGGGTTCGCATCCACACAACCTTACATTAATTGTAGTACTGTCATTGAATACATGTCTCATTCCGTCGACTTGAGGTCTCTATGATCGAGAGAGGAGGAGTTTATATTATTTATCGATTGTGTTTTCAATCGGCAAGCCATATCATCGTTAATTTTTCACCAAATCTTAAGATTGAGCCACCAATTTCCTACTCCTTCAGGCGGGCAAAATAGTCCAATCACCCCGAAAATACTTTTTCCTGGGTTATGCCCATAATTACATAAAGGATTACTAAATTTCCTACAAAAGGAAAAAAAAATCATCGAAATCGGACAGTTTTTAGCAATCTTACACCTTACTGAAATTTGTAAACATGTTGGTTCCAAACAAAAATGTAGATTTAAATTAATTTTTATTTTCTTTGTCGATTATATTTATCGATAAAGTAATATTTGATTTCTTAATCTTTTGATACGTTTCATTATTTTATTTTCTTATTAATTTGGCATTTGATAACTATATGCTGTGCGAATTTTTCGCACAGGCCTACTAGTTATTATTATTATTATATGTAGTTAATAACACAATCACGTATTTATCCGTCATGTAAATTTTAACTAGTTATGTTGAACATGTTTCAGATTCGTCAATACTGGATGCTCCGAAAAACATACTGCGGGACATCACAGGGACTGAAGGTAAGTGTTCTGAAATTATCATAAATATAAAATTAGTTTATTTACTTTTTAAGTAACAATGAGCCTTTTTTTTTTACAAGATTTTGTGTTGCCGCCTACAGGCATGACAGATAATGTCGCCCATCTCAGCGGTTCCTATCTCTAAAAACAATAATTTATTTATAATAAATAACTAAATTGAGATAATTATTATGATTATCTCTAAACTGAGTGAAACAATGCAAGGCTGAACTCATTGCTGATTTTAGAAACTTGTAATAAATAATAAATAATAGATATTAAACTCAATATAGATTATATTATTTTTCACGCTGGATCTGATTTGATATATCAAGAAAACAAATTATTTAACGATTGATTAATTACTAGTGGTTGCTGCTGGTAAGCTTGCAATCTATTACCATCTATTACCATGTTAGAGATTTTTAATATATAATCGAAGTTTATTTATTTTATTTTTTTCTGCAATCCTGATATATGATAAAGAGAAAAAATAAATAAAAGAGGATAATTGTTGAATGGAAAAGTACTAGCCTAGAATAGTTCAATGTTGCCTCCATTAATACGTTAAGGTGCGTGTTGTCTAGAGTGAATAAAATATGTAAATTATCAATCCAGGTGTTTGCGGTTTGTAAATATTATTGACAGCTTTTATTGTTTAAACAGTTTGTTAAGAGCGTCTTAACATGTGCGAAAGCAAATGTGTTCCAATCCCATTGTTTCTGTATAAACGAACTGAACAAAAACAATGAAGAGATGTCTTGAATTGATTTATGATTGTTTTAAATTTGAGTCTTGGGTCTGATCGATCGCTTGACTGTATTATTTAAAAATTTCCAGTTTTACAGTTTTTATTTTAATAATAATAATAAAAGGCTTAGCGAACCCAAAGGTTCGATATCGAGACCACTAATCTCAGTTAACAAACCCCCTACACCCGCCTTCCAAATCCAGATCCGCAAGATCACCCTTGACGCTATCTTCCTACCTTCTTTTCGGTCTACCCTAGACCCATACCAGTCGGCACAGTGAATTCTTTGCAGGGAGTCTTTCGTTTCCAAGCCCAATAATTTTACACCCTCATTTTGTTCACCTCAATTATATTAACCGGATGCAGTTCACACAATTCAGCGTCGTGTAAGCGTCTAAATTCTACGGCCAAATTATCCTTTGGTCCGAATATTATATGCAATTCTTTATTTTCAAAAACCTTAAGAAATTGCTGAATTTTTAATGTAAGCGGCCACGTTTCGCATCCATAAAGAACCGAAGGCAGGATAATGGTTTGCAAATTCTACTTTGTACAGGACAGGAGGCGCGAAATAAATAGTTTTCTCACAGAAAAAAATTGTATACTTTAAATAAATATTTTAATATATACACAAATTTAGCTTTTAATCTGTACATATTTTAAATATAAAGTTAAAATGACGAACGGACTTGAAAAGACGATACATTACAAATGATATTCATTATTTTCCTTTAATAAACTTACTACCAATACTGTTTTGAGGAATTCGAATAACTATTAAGAAATTTTAACTATTAAGAACTATTCAACTATTTTTTTTTTAAACAAGATAAGTGTCACTTCACTTTGACTAATGGTCCAAGATCGCACAATCACTCTATAAATGGAATTCCCAGAATAGCTGAAGATTGACAACCTGGTCACAGTGTGGCCTGAGCCATTTAAGACTTCAGCGAACTCCCTACTGGTCCTTTTCAGTTAAAATCGGGCCATTGATTACTTGTAATTACATTGTTGCTTTAGACATCCACTCCCTACACTCACTTAAAAGGATTACATAAACTCCCATAAGGGATTTTCAGTTAAATGTGTGTGTAAAAATCACTTTCCACACATCATTTATGGTGTGATCATGAGATCTAGGGCCATCACCAAAGTGGAGTGACATTTATAGAGTACATTTTTTTTTTTAATAATGCTACAATTAAATAATAATACACTAAATAATTATTTCAAATCATTGCTTTTAAAGTGGAAAAAAAAAAGTAAAATTTTGTATATTTTATCACTGAATATAATGAATTTTAATTTAC